>CAWUFW010000213.1:4112500-4712500 GCA_963921515.1 Calotriton arnoldi | reverse complement strand
CACCCCAGTTCAGACATGGCCATATGCAAATCAGTCTGACCCTGTGCCTCATGGGAACAGTCCAGCCCGAACTGCCAAGCCATGTCTTCCCTGGACCGGAAACAAGCATCCTGGGACCGGTTTCTGGCTATTAAGCCGTCATCAGCCAGGCTAGCTTGAATCCAGTGGCAAAGTGAGCAAGGGATCCACGTCTGGGCATACCCTGCCAACTTAGGGCGAACAAAGCAATACCAAAGGGGATGATGGACGGAGCGCTTGAGCAAATCAAACACTCACACCCAGTCAACTGATCTGGGTTTAATCCATCATCATTCTTTAGCTCACTCCACCACCCCAGTTCAGACATGGCCATATGCAAATCAGTCTGACCCTGTGCCTCATGGGAACAGTCCAGCCCGAACTGCCAAGCCATGTCTTCCCTGGACCGGAAACAAGCATCCTGGGACCGGTTTCTGGCTATTCAGCCGTCATCAGCCAGGCTAGCTTGAATCCAGTGGCAAAGTGAGCAAGGGACCCACGCCTGGGCATACCCTGCCAACTTAGGGCGAACAAAGCAATACCAAAGGGGATGATGGACGGAGCGCTTGAGCAAATCAAACACTCACCCCCAGTCAACTGATCTGGGTTTAATCCATCATCATTCTTTAGCTCACTCCACCACCCCAGTTCAAACATGGCCATATGCAAATCAGTCTGACCCTGTGCCTCATGGGAACAGTCCAGCCCGAACTGCCAAGCCATGTCTTCCTGGACCGGAAACAAGCATCCTGGGACCGGTTTCTGGCTATTCAGCCGTCATCAGCCAGGCTACCTTGAATCCAGTGGCAAAGTGAGCAAGGGACCCACGTCTGGGCATACCCTGCCAACTTAGGGCGTAACAAAGCAATACTCAAAGGGGATGATGGACGGAGCGTTTGAGCAAATCAAACACTCACCCCCAGTCAACTGATCTGGGTTTAATCCATCATCATTCTTTAGCTCACTCCACCACCCCAGTTCAGACATGGCCATATGCAAATCAGTCTGACCCTGTGCCTCATGGGAACAGTCCAGCCCGAACTGCCAAGCCATGTCTTCCCTGGATCGGAAACAAGCATCCTGGGACCGGTTTCTGGCTATTCAGCCGTCATCAGCCAGGCTAGCTTGAATCCAGTGGCAAAGTGAGCAAGGGACCCACGTCTGGGCATACCCTGCCAACTTAGGGCGAACAAAGCAACACTAAAGGGGATGATGGACAGAGCGCTTGAGCAAATCAAACACTCACCCCCAGTCAACTGATCTGGGTTTAATCCATCATCATTCTTTAGCTCACTCCACCACCCCAGTTCAGACATGGCCATATGCAAATCAGTCTGACCCTGTGCCTCATGGGAACAGTCCAGCCCGAACTGCCAAGCCATGTCTTCCCTGGACCGGAAACAAGCATCCTGGGACCGGTTTCTGGCTATTCAGCCGTCATCAGCCAGGCTACCTTGAATCCAGTGGCAAAGTGAGCAAGGGACCCACGTCTGGGCATACCCTGCCAACTTAGGGCGAACAAAGCAATACCAAAGGGGATGATGGACGGAGCGTTTGAGCAAATCAAACACTCACCCCCAGTCAACTGATCTGGGTTTAATCCATCATCATTCTTTAGCTCACTCCCCCACCCCAGTTCAAACATGGCCATATGCAAATCAGTCTGACCCTGTGCCTCATGGGAACAGTCCAGCCCGAACTGCCAAGCCATGTCTTCCCTGGACCGGAAACAAGCATCCTGGGACCGGTTTCTGGCTATTCAGCCGTCATCAGCCAGGCTAGCTTGAATCCAGTGGCAAAGTGAGCAAGGGACCCACGCCTGGGCATACCCTGCCAACTTAGGGCGAACAAAGCAATACCAAAGGGGATGATGGACGGCGCGCTTGAGCAAATCAAACACTCACCCCCAGTCAACTGATCTGGGTTTAATCCATCATCATTCTTTAGCTCACTTCCACCACCCCAGTTCAGACATGGCCATATGCAAATCAGTCTGACCCTGTGCCTCATGGGAACAGTCCAGCCCGAACTGCCAAGCCATGTCTTCCTGGACCGGAAACAAGCATCCTGGGACCGGTTTCTGGCTATTCAGCCGTCATCAGCCAGGCTAGCTTGAATCCAGTGGCAAAGTGAGCAAGGGACCCACGTCTGGGCATACCCTGCCAACTTAGGGCGAACAAAGCAATACCAAAGGGGATGATGGACGGAGCGTTTGAGCAAATCAAACACTCACCCCCAGTCAACTGATCTGGGTTTAATCCATCATCATTCTTTAGCTCACTCCACCACCCCAGTTCAAACATGGCCATATGCAAATCAGTCTGACCCTGTGCCTCATGGGAACAGTCCAGCCCAAACTGCCAAGCCATGTCTTCCCTGGACCGGAAACAAGCATCCTGGGTCCGGTTTCTGGCTATTCAGCCGTCATCAGCCAGGCTAGCTTGAATCCAGTGGCAAAGTGAGCAAGGGACCCACGTCTGGGCATACCCTGCCAACTTAGGGCGAACAAAGCAATACCAAAGGGATGATGGACGGAGCGTTTGAGCAAATCAAACACTCACCCCCAGTCAACTGATCTGGGTTTAATCCATCATCATTCTTTAGCTCACTCCACCACCCCAGTTCAGACATGGCCATATGCAAATCAGTCTGACCCTGTGCCTCATGGGAACAGTCCAGCCCGAACTGCCAAGCCATGTCTTCCCTGGACCGGAAACAAGCATCCTGGGACCGGTTTCTGGCTATTCAGCCGTCATCAGCCAGGCTAGCTTGAATCCAGTGGCAAAGTGAGCAAGGGACCCACGTCTGGGCATACCCTGCCAACTTAGGGCGAACAAAGCAATACCAAAGGGGATGATGGACGGAGCGTTTGAGCAAATAAAACACTCACCCCCAGTCAACTGATCTGGGTTTAATCCATCATCATTCTTTAGCTCACTCCACCACCCCAGTTCAGACATGGCCATATGCAAATCAGTCTGACCCTGTGCCTCATGGGAACAGTCCAGCCCGAACTGCCAAGCCATGTCTTCCCTGGACCGGAAACAAGCATCCTGGGACCGGTTTCTGGCTATTCAGTCGTCATCAGCCAGGCTAGCTTGAATCCAGTGGCAAAGTGAGCAAGGGACCCACGTCTGGGCATACCCTGCCAACTTAGGGCGAACAAAGCAATACCAAAGGGATGATGGACGGAGCGCTTGAGCAAATCAAACACTCACCCCCAGTCAACTGATCTGGGTTTAATCCATCATCATTCTTTAGCTCACTCCACCACCCCAGTTCAGACATGGCCATATGCAAATCAGTCTGACCCTGTGCCTCATGGGAACAGTCCAGCCCGAACTGCCAAGCCATGTCTTCCCTGGACCGGAAACAAGCATCCTGGGACCGGTTTCTGGCTATTCAGCCGTCATCAGCCAGGCTAGCTTGAATCCAGTGGCAAAGTGAGCAAGGGACCCACGTCTGGGCATACCCTGCCAACTTAGGGCGAACAAAGCAATACCAAAGGGGATGATGGACGGAGCGCTTGAGCAAATCAAACACTCACCCCCAGTCAACCGATCTGGGTTTAATCCATCATCATTCTTTAGCTCACTCCACCACCCCAGTTCAGACATGGCCATATGCAAATCAGTCTGACCCTGTGCCTCATGGGAACAGTCCAGCCCGAACTGGCAAGCCATGTCTTCCCTGGACCGAAACAAGCATCCTGGGACCGGTTTCTGGCTATTCAGCCGTCATCAGCCAGGCTAGCTTGAATCCAGTGGCAAAGTGAGCAAGGGACCCACGTCTGGGCATACCCTGCCAACTTAGGGCGAACAAAGCAATACTCAAAGGGGATGATGGACGGAGCGCTTGAGCAAATCAAACACTCACCCCCAGTCAACTGATCTGGGTTTAATCCATCATCATTCTTTAGCTCACTCCACCACCCCAGTTCAGACATGGCCATATGCAAATCAGTCTGACCCTGTGCCTCATGGGAACAGTCCAGCCCGAACTGCCAAGCCATGTCTTCCCTGGACCGGAAACAAGCATCCTGGGACCAGTTTCTGGCTATTCAGCCGTCATCAGCCAGGCTAGCTTGAATCCAGTGGCAAAGTGAGCAAGGGACCCACGTCTGGGCATACCCTGCCAACTTAGGGCGAACAAAGCAATACCAAAGGGGATGATGGACGGAGCGTTTGAGCAAATAAAACACTCACCCCCAGTCAACTGATCTGGGTTTAATCCATCATCATTCTTTAGCTCACTCCACCACCCCAGTTCAGACATGGCCATATGCAAATCAGTCTGACCCTGTGCCTCATGGGAACAGTCCAGCCCGAACTGCCAAGCCATGTCTTCCCTGGACCGGAAACAAGCATCCTGTGACCGGTTTCTGGCTATTCAGTCGTCATCAGCCAGGCTAGCTTGAATCCAGTGGCAAAGTGAGCAAGGGACCCACGTCTGGGCATACCCTGCCAACTTAGGGCGAACAAAGCAATACCAAAGGGGATGATGGACGGAGCGCTTGAGCAAATCAAACACTCACCCCCAGTCAACTGATCTGGGTTTAATCCATCATCATTCTTTAGCTCACTCCACCACCCCAGTTCAGACATGACCATATGCAAATCAGTCTGACCCTGTGCCTCATGGGAACAGTCCAGCCCGAACTGCCAAGCCATGTCTTCCCTGGACCGGAAACAAGCATCCTGGGACCGGTTTCTGGCTATTCAGCCGTCATCAGCCAGGCTAGCTTGAATCCAGTGGCAAAGTGAGCAAGGGACCCACGCCTGGGCATACCCTGCCAACTTAGGGCGAACAAAGCAATACCAAAGGGGATGATGGACGGAGCGTTTGAGCAAATCAAACACTCACCCCCAGTCAACTGATCTGGGTTTAATCCATCATCATTCTTTAGCTCACTCCACCACCCCAGTTCAGACATGGCCATATGCAAATCAGTCTGACCCTGTGCCTCATGGGAACAGTCCAGCCCGAACTGCCAAGCCATGTCTTCCCTGGACCGGAAACAAGCATCCTGGGACCGGTTTCTGGCTATTCAGCAGTCATCAGCCAGCCTAGCTTGAATCCAGTGGCAAAGTGAGCAAGGGACCCACGTCTGGGCATACCCTGCCAACTTAGGGCGAACAAAGCAATACCAAAGGGGATGATGGACGGAGCGTTTGAGCAAATCAAACACTCACCCCGAGTCAACTGATCTGGGTTTAATCCTTCATCATTCTTTAGCTCAGTCCACCACCCCAGTTCAGACATGGCCATATGCAAATCAGTCTGACCCTGTGCCTCATGGGAACAGTCCAGCCCAAACTGCCAAGCCATGTCTTCCCTGGACCGGAAACAAGCATCCTGGGACCGGTTTCTGGCTATTCAGCCGTCATCAGCCAGGCTAGCTTGAATCCAGTGGCAAAGTGAGCAAGGGACCCACGTCTGGGCATACCCTGCCAACTTAGGGCGAACAAAGCAATACCAAAGGGGATGATGGACGGAGCGCTTGAGCAAATCAAACACTCACCCCCAGTCAACTGATCTGGGTTTAATCCATCATCATTCTTTAGCTTACTCCACCACCCCAGTTCAGACATGGCCATATGCAAATCAGTCTGACCCTGTGCCTCATGGGAACAGTCCAGCCTGAACTGCCAAGCCATGTCTTCCTGGACCGGAAACAAGCATCCTGGGACCGGTTTCTGGCTATTCAGCCGTCATCAGCCAGGCTAGCTTGAATCCAGTGGCAAAGTGAGCAAGGGACCCACGTCTGGGCATACCCTGCCAACTTAGGGCTGAACAAAGCAATAACAAAGGGGATGATGGACGGAGCGTTTGAGCAAATCAAACACTCACCCCCAGTCAACTGATCTGGGTTTAATCCATCATCATTCTTTAGCTCACTCCACCACCCCAGTTCAGACATGGCCATATGCAAATCAGTCTGACCCTGTACCTCATGGGAACAGTCCAGCCCGAACTGCCAAGCCATGTCTTCCCTAGACCGGAAACAAGCATCCTGGGACCGGTTTCTGGCTATTCAGCCGTCATCAGCCAGGCTAGCTTGAATCCAGTGGCAAAGTGAGCAAGGGACCCACGTCTGGGCATACCCTGCCAACTTAGGGCGAACAAAGCAATACCAAAGGGGATGATGGACGGAGCGTTTGGGCAAATCAAACACTCACCCCAGTCAACTGATCTGGGTTTAATCCATCATCATTCTTTAGCTCACTCCACCACCCCAGTTCAGACATGGCCATATGCAAATCAGTCTGACCCTGTGCCTCATGGGAACAGTCCAGCCCGAACTGCCAAGCCATGTCTTCCCTGGACCGGAAACAAGCATCCTGGGACCGGTTTCTGGCTATTCAGCAGTCATCAGCCAGGCTAGCTTGAATCCAGTGGCAAAGTGAGCAAGGGACCCACGCCTGGGCATACCCTGCCAACTTAGGGCGAACAAAGCAATACCAAAGGGGATGATGGACGGAGCGTTTGAGCAAATCAAACACTGACCCCCAGTCAACTGATCTGGGTTTAATCCATCATCATTCTTTAGCTCACTCCACCACCCCAGTTCAGACATGGCCATATGCAAATCAGTCTGACCCTGTGCCTCATGGGAACAGTCCAGCCCCTACTGCCAAGCCATGTCTTCCCTGGACCGGAAACAAGCATCCTGGGACCGGTTTCTGGCTATTCAGCCATCATCAGCCAGGCTAACTTGAATCCAGTGGCAAAGTGAGCAAGGGACCCACGTCTGGGCATACCCTGCCAACTTAGGGCGAACAAAGCAATACCAAAGGGGATGATGGACGGAGCGTTTGAGCAAATCAAACACTCACCCCGAGTCAACTGATCTGGGTTTAATCCATCCTCATTCTTTAGCTCACTCCACCACCCCAGTTCAGACATGGCCATATGCAAATCAGTCTGACCCTGTGCCTCATGGGAACAGTCCAGCCCAAACTGCCAAGCCATGTCTTCCCTGGACCGGAAACAAGCATCCTGGGACCGGTTTCTGGCTATTCAGCCGTCATCAGCCAGGCTAGCTTGAATCCAGTGGCAAAGTGAGCAAGGGACCCACGCCTGGGCATACCCTGCCAACTTAGGGCGAACAAAGCAACACCAAAGGGGATGATGGACGGAGCGCTTGAGCAAATCAAACACTCACCCCCAGTCAACTGATCTGGGTTTAATCCATCATCATTCTTTAGCTTACTCCACCACCCCAGTTCAGACATGGCCATATGCAAATCAGTCTGACCCTGTGCCTCATGGGAACAGTCCAGCCCGAACTGCCAAGCCATGTCTTCCCTGGACCGGAAACAAGCATCCTGTGACCGGTTTCTGGCTATTCAGCCGTCATCAGCCAGGCTAGCTTGAATCCAGTGGCAAAGTGAGCAAGGGACCCACGTCTGGGCATACCCTGCCAACTTAGGGCGAACAAAGCAATAACAAAGGGGATGATGGACGGAGCGTTTGAGCAAATCAAACACTCACCCCCAGTCAACTGATCTGGGTTTAATCCATCATCATTCTTTAGCTCACTCCACCACCCCAGTTCAGACATGGCAATATGCAAATCAGTCTGACCCTGTGCCTCATGGGAACAGTCCAGCCCGAACTGCCAAGCCATGTCTTCCCTGGACCGGAAACACGCATCCTGGGACCGGTTTCTGGCTATTCAGCCGTCATCAGCCAGGCTAGCTTGAATCCAGTGGCAAAGTGAGCAAGGGACCCACGTCTGGGCATACCCTGCCAACTTAGGGCGAACAAAGCAATACCAAAGGGGATGATGGACGGAGCGTTTGAGCAAATCAAACACTCACCCCCAGTCAACTGATCTGGGTTTAATCCATCATCATTCTTTTGTAATGGCAGTCCGTGTGAAATTTGTATGTGGGTCCCTTAGGGTGGCGTAAGATATACTGCAGCCCTCTTTAGTACCCATGCCCCTGGTATCTGGTTATATTCAGGCACAGCCTGAAACATTTATGTGAGGAAAAAAAGAGCAAAAACAAGCAGAAAAGATAGTTGTAAGAAATGTGCTCCATTCAAAGTGGCACATCACTTTACAAATACAAGTTACACAACTTGTTATTCGAAAGAGCCATGTGTACGTCCCGAGGGAGCCAATCAGGGAGGTAGACAGAGAGCAGCTGGTGCACGCCTCAAGGCAGTTGTTGAAGAGCAGAAATCCAATGTCCCGTGGACATCACCCGCCAATAAATCTTTGTCTGAGGACAAAACCATCTTGTGTGGCGATACCAGGGAAGGTAGTTATGTTATTACAGCTTGTAAAGCGCATGTTTTTTGGCACTTGCATATATTAGATTGATTAATAAAGTAACCATATATTACTTGCTGTCATGTGCCAGTTTGCTGTGGTGAATGTCTACTGTACTTGTTGTCTATGTTGTGAACATTTGCTGTTGTGGAACGCTCTGATACCTTCAGGTCTAGCCAGCGCTTAATAAAACTTTCAAATAAATAAATACCATTTACTAGGGACTTACAGCGGTGCTAAAGTACTTTGCCAATTGTTGCACAATTAGACAACACCTTGTTTTAGGGAAGGAGCACTGGCACTGGGGTCTGGTTAGCAGGCCTCAGTGAACTGTCAGAGTCGAAAATCAGCATCTATTACCTAAAAAGGGGGCAGAAAGTGGGGGGTAACTGCAATCAATCACTCAATAAAGAGTTTGTATAGTGCTGCTCCTCACCAGTGAGGGTCTCAAGGCGCTGGGGGGGGGGGCTGCTTATCCGCCTGGGTGTGGAGGTTCAGTCGAAGAGCCAGGTCTTAAGGTCCTTCCTGAATTGGGTTAACAACGCTGATTGCCTGAGGTTGAGGGGCAGGGTGTTCCAGGTCTTGGCGGCGAGTTAGAAGGATCTTCGTCTGGCTCTGGTCTTGTGGATCCGTGGGACAGAGGCCATGGCAAGTTGGGCGGAGCGGAGTTGTCTGTCGGGTGTGTGGAATGCAAGGCGGTGGTTCAGATATTCTGGTCCTGCACCGTGGAGAGCTTTGTAGGCATGTGTGAGGAGCTTGAAGGTGATTCACTTGTTGATTGGGAGCCAGTGGAGTTGTCGGAGGTGCTGTGTTATGTGGCTGCAGTGGGGGATGTCGAAGACCAGTCTGGCTGTGTCGTTTTGGACGTTCTGTAGTTGCATGAGCTGTTTCTGGGTGGTGCCAGCATTGAGTGCATTGCTGTCGTCAAGTCTGCTGGTGATGAGTGCGTGGGTGACCATTTTCTGGATTCTGTGGAGATCCATCTGAATGTCTTTCGGAGTAGGTGAGGCGTGTGGAAGCAGGATGAGGATACTTTGTTGATTTGGCGGTTCATTGTGAGCAAGGAGTCCAGTATGATGCAGAGGTTGCGTGCGTGGTCCGTAGGGGTGGGAGGGGTTCCTAGTGTGGCGGGCCACCAGGAGTGGTCCCAGGCTGAGGGGGTGAGTCCCAGGATGAGTACTTCGGTCTTGTCCGAGTTGAGCTTGAGGCAGCTGTCTTTCATCCAGGTAGCAATGCCCTTCATTCCGCTGTGAAAGTTGATTCTGGCGGCTGTGGGTTAATTGGTGAGGGAGAGGATCAGTTGGGTGTTGTTGGCGTTGGAGACGATGTTGAGTCCATAGCCTCTGACGATGGAGGCGAGGGGGGCTATGTAGACATTGAAGAGGGTGGGGCTCAGGGAGGAGTGCTGGGGCACTCCACAGCTGATCTCTGTAGGTTCTGAGAGGAACAGGGGTAGTCTGACTTGCTGTGTTCGGCTGGTAAGGAAGGAGTGGATCCAGTCCAGTGCCCTGTCGCGGATGCCGGCGTCGTGGAGTCTCGTGATTAGGGTGCAGTGGGAGACGGTGTTGAAGGCAGCCGAGAGATCCAGTAGGATGAGGGCTGCGGTTTCGCCCCGGTCGAGGAGGAAGTGGATGCTGCTGGTGGCGGCAAGGAGTGCAGTCTCAGTACTGTGGTTGCTTCAGAAGCCAGATTGGGAGGTGTCCAGGACGTGGTTCTCTTTGATGAACTTGGAGAGTTGGGTGTTGATGACCTTCTCGATGACCTTGGCTGGGAAAGGGAGGAGGGAGATGGGTCTGAAGTTCTTGAGGTCTGTCGGGTCAGCTGACTGCTTCTTCAGCAGGGGGTTGATCTCGGCGTATTTCCAGTCGTCGGGGAAGGTGGTGGTTTCGATGGAGCGGTTGATAGTGCAGCGAAGCTGGGAGGCGATAGAGGCGGCTGCTTTATGGAAGATGTGGTATGGGCAAGGATCCGATGTGGCTCCTGAGTGGATGCTCTTCATGGTCTTGAGTGTGTTGTCTGTGGTGAGTGGAGTCCAGTTGAGCACGATCTGTTGGGGTACGGCGTGGTTGCATGCAGTGGTGGCGGGCATAGTGGCAGGTTCTTGGGTGTCGAAGCTGTCATAGATCTGCCTGATCTTGTGGTGGAAGAAGGTGCTGAGTTTGTTGCAGAGGTCTTGGGAGGGTGGGATGTCTGTGGTCTCACTGTTGGACCTGGTGAACTCCTTGATGATGGCGAAGAGTTCTTTGATGTTGTGTGCATTGGCATTGATTCTGTCTTGGAAGGCCATTTTCTTTGTGGTTTTGAGGAGAAGGTGGTGTGCGTTGAGGGCGGATTTGAAGGTTGCGTGAGTTTCCGGGTTTTGTTGTTCCTCCATCAATTCTCAAGTCGTCTGCAGGTGCGTCAGGACTTGTGGAGGACGGGAGTGAACCAGCTGACTTTCTTGGAGTGTTGCTTTCCTGGTGTCTTCTTGAGGGGTGCCAGAGTGTCTGAGCAGTTGAAGATCCATCAGTGAAGGTTGCGCGCTGCGGTGTTGGCGTCTGTTGGTGTTGGCGGAGTAGTCGTGCTGACGAAGTCAACGAGAAGTTCTTCGGTGGCCTTGTTCCAGCTGCGACCGGGGGCGATGAGGGAGGTGGTGTACGGTGGTTCTGGCGAAGGCAAGATGCACACAGTGATGGTCGGTCCAGAGGAGTTAGGTGGTGTGCCTGTAGGTGATGTTCCTGCTGGCAGAGAAAATGAGGTCGAGCGTGTACGGCTGTGTGGGTCGGTGCGGTGACTAGTTGCTTGAGTCTGATGTTGGCGAGGTTCTTCAGTAGGGAGGCGATGTTCAGGTCACTGGGGTTGTCAAGGTGGAAGTTGAGGTCGCAGAGTAGGATGTAATCAGTGGATGCGAGAGCCTGGGGTGCAATGAGGTCTACAATGGCATCAGTGAAGGGCGGGCGAGGGCCAGGGGGCCTATAGACGAGGGTGCCGCGGAGGGTGTTGGTCTGGATCTGGAAGTGGAGCTGTTCCATGGTTGTCGTTGGGTCGTTTGAGTGCGTGGTCAGTCGGAGGATTATCTTGTGGATGATGGTGATGCCTCCTCCTGGTTGGTCGGTGTGGTCCTTGCGGGTGATTTCATGGCGATGTCCGGTCCAGAACAGGGGTTGGTCCAGGTTTCCGTGAAGAAGGCGATGTCGGGAGAGGCGGCATCGAGGAGGTCCCAGATTTCTGTGGCGTGTTTGTGGAGGGATCGCACATTGAGGAGGATGCAGTTGAGCCAGTCGGGTGCGTTGTTGGTCGGCAGGATGGCAAGAGGATCTGGCGTGTTGTCATGGGTGAAGGTGTGGCTGCAATTCCAGCAGGCGAAGGGTCCATGGGTCTCCTTCGGCGACACAAGGTGGCAGGCGGCGTGGCGTCCGGAGTTGAGGGCGAGGAGAGTGCTGGCATCGTAGAGGTGGAAAGTCCGAGAACCAGGGTCCCTGGCACTGGGCGCGGTCCAGGCGTGGACGGGCGCAGATGGGCTTGCCTTTGGCGCGCCTTTCACTTTCACCGTGCAGCGACCTCCATTAAGTAGTGCTGTGAAGGGGCTGGACCGCTGGGAAGTGGGAAGCACGGAAGCGGGAAGGGTCACTTAAGGGGTGTGGGGCCAGGTGGTATCGCAACGGCAGGGGCAAGGGCGGCAAAAAAGGAAGAAGCAGAGAAAAAACAGAATAAAGGCAGAAACAGAAAAAAGAGCTGAAATAAAGGCAAAAACTAAAAAAAGCAGAAAAGAGAGACAGAGGGGCAGCCCTAGCAGCAGAGCACTGATGCTCTGCCACTAGAGCACCAGGGATGAGGCGCAGGCAGGAGCCGGCTGGAGGAGTAGGGCCTCGAACTCCTGACACGCAGGTCAGAAGCAGCAACGGGGGCAGCAGCAGCTACCAGGCGGAGCTGCGCCATGAAGGGAGCAATTCCACTAAAGGTTAGTGGACTGCACTTTCACCACGCAGCGGCCACCATTAGGTAGTTCTGTGGGGGTGGGGCTGGACATCTCAGAGGCAGGAAACGCGGGAAGGGTCACTGGAGGGGGGGCGGGGCCACGGGGGATCGCAGGGGCGAGGGCAGTGAAAAAGGAAAAAGCAGAGAAAAAACAGAATAAAGGCAAAAGTAGATAAAAGAGCAAAACTAAAGGCAAAAACAGAAAAAAGCAGTGAAGAGAGATAGAGGGTCAGCCCTAGCAGCAGAGCAGTGACGCTCTGCCACTAGACCACCAGAGTTGCGGCGCAGGCAGGAGCCTGTGGGTGGAGGAGGGCCTTGAGCTCCTGACCAGCGGGTCAGCAGCAGCAACGGGGGCAGCAGCAGCTACCAGGCGGAGCTGTGCCGTGAAGGGAGCAAGTCCACTAAAGGCAACAAAAGCCCAGTTCCCTACAGTCTGCTTATAAGGGTCACACTTTCACTAAACTATAGACTCTGTAAGATAGATATTTCTTCTCCTGATATTTTAGCTTTGGGCATGGCATCAACACATGGGTTCTCTGTGATCCTGTTTATAATCGTTCTAATCCAAGGAATTTAAGAGTCTATAACCCTAGGGCTACTTGACAAACATTCCAACTGTAATGATGAAGGCCAATTTGTTCTTATTGCTGGGGATTTGAATGTCAATCTTGAGCCTCTTGGTTGTGTGATGTCTTTGACAGAACTTGAGGATGACGCCCTATGTATTCTGGCACTTGTGACGAGTCCAGTCACTAAGTGGCCAGCTGTAGCACCACAGCTGGCTTTCTTAACATTAACCTATGGACTACATGCCTGTAACGGAAGAGCACCATCAGATACTACTATGGCATATACATTCTACTTTGGCAGCAAGAAAGATTAGTTCACCATCAAATCTTTATTTCGGCATACAGCCATAAAAGAACATATAAAAACAAAATTCTAATCGATAAAAACATTATAAAATACAAATAAATAAAAAAATCTGTAAAAAAGAAATCTAAAATACATTAAGATATACCACCGATCAGACAGGGAATTTTCTGTAACAATAACTTTAGACGTCATGTAAATGACTGTGCAAAAGATAGGGAAAGTGCCAAGTTAATCCCACATTCAAGTCAAGTCAAGTCAAAATAACTTTATTCGGTTCCAGAGACCATAAAAGTTTCAAAACAAGCATTACAGATTAAAATTTCCAGGACCTATTTACACAGCAGCAAAGATAAGACTATTAAAAGAGAAATTCATGAAGATCAATCCTTTAAAAATGGATATAGTCCACAATACAGAGTACATTAATACAGCAAAATTATGTCATCCATCATGATCATGACATCATGATTCATATTGTTTCCTAATGGCCATTGCAACCTTAATGTAATTAGAGACCGCGATACATAGAGCCGAAGTAGCCAAAGAATGCAGATAATTAAAGCCCTCGGTATATGTGCAAGGCCTGATTTCTCTTAGTAATGGGGCTAAAAATGTCCCCCTCGGTTCTTTATAAAGGGGGCAGAATAACATAAAGTGCAGAGTGCTCTGAGCTGCCAGATTATCACATGGGCAGGGCATAAGTTTGTCAACCCATCCTGATTGTCTCGGGAAAGCAATTAAAAAGTGCAAAGTGCATAAGTGGAGTCTAGTTAGATAAAATCGTGTCTGTACATTTGTAGTGAATGTTAGATAAAATTGCTGTTGGATGGGGAACACACGTGAGAAATATGTCACCTCATGTTGTGAGCGGCGCATGTTTACCCCCGAATAATGCGCCTCTTTTATGATGACTTTCGCATTTGTATCAATACTGGTAGGAATGTCAAAGTAATGCCCCAGGCCTATCTCATACAATGTATCTCTTACAAATCGGAGCCAAGGAATCGACAGTGCTCTATCTAGGTTAAGACAATCTTTGATAACCTCCCTTGAAAACAGTAACTCCTCGGACAGCCAGATTTTTGCCCCCATTCATTAAGTGCAAATTTAGCAGGAAAAAGGGAAAGGAGTCAACTATGGCATGGCGCCTAATGAACATAAAAATTAACAGTTAGTGGTAAGCTGCCTCAACCTCTATGTCACCTGAGTTGGTTGCTGGGGAACTAAGTTTGTGCCTGATTCGCCACATAGACTATAGGAACTGTGGGAGGGCTGGGCGGATATATAAACGCGGAGGCTGAATGTATTTCTTAATTTTCGTGTTTATTATAAATTGGTGTAAAGAATAAAGGATTGTTGCAATTATAGGTCAGGATGTGCCAATCTTTAAGTAATCCGTATTGGTTTGTTCTGTCTTCCAGAGGATCCTCCCCTCAGAATGGCGCCACCGGGAGTCACAAAGAAAACGAGAAACAGTAAGTTAAAGTTAGGAAATGCTTCTTTACTTATCCGTCACCACACCCTTAGGTGAATTCTTACAGCTGAAATGAGGTTTTATTTTGGGGAGCATTTTGTGCCTGGGGAGAAACACAGCATGCGCTTTGTGGGTTAATGATTCTATTATTACTATCAGCCCTATTCATGCAGAACTTGTCTCCTCCCCTTCTCACAGGGTTAGGGATATACAACCAGGTTAACCTCTCCTTGAATTACGGGCTTTTGTCCACTCTGCCCCTTCCCCAAGGATAAGTGTATGTCTTCTGAAGGCTGCTCGGTCCGTAGCCCTGTTTTTTTTTAGTATGTGCCAGGTGTATTAGCTCGTGGTCCAGTGACCTTTGTACAAGGTTTCACATACTGCGCATTAAAACAATAGTGTTGGGGGTGTGGCTTCGCGGCGAAAGAACATGGCCGCCTGCTAGAGCGTCTCCGAGGCCCCCTCTCCTGCCCCATATATCCGGCCCAATTATCCGAACCTCCGGTGCTGGATTCGCGCGCCGGAGGTGTAGCGGTGCATGTTGCTGCAATCCCGAGTGTTGGCGGACCCCGGAAAGCGGAGAAATCCCGCCCGGAATTTGCGGCCTACAGCCCTGGGGAAGCCGGGACCTCGAGTAGGTACGTCCGCCTGACTGGGTGCCTGGAGCGACGGCGGGACCTCCCCCACACACATCCACGGAGGGACGCAGGCAACTGAGGCGGAGGGGCATTAACACCTAGCGATAGCCTACACGTTGGGGCGCTGCCCGACTGAAACACTGCCTGAAGGCTACCTGTGGGGCCGGCTGCATCGGAGCCAGTCCCGGAGCTCTGACCTGAAGGTCTCGACTGGTCGGCGGATGAAAGGTACATCGGCGCGCAGGGGTGGAGGGGGTGCCTGACATGGAAGCCCAGCGCCGGTGAGTGCGCCTGGGATTGGACTTGTGGCCCACATTATCTGGGGCCCCCCCTCTCCCTGGCGGTGCGGAACGGGCCCTAAGCCGAGTGCACACACGGAGCCTGCTCCTCGGCGCCTGCAAGAGGTCAACCGCTGAATTGCGACCCAAGCATTAGACGACACCGTCTATTACCGGGCGGACTATACTCGAAGGCCCACAGTTACGGCGAGGTGAGAAAGGCCCAAGCCGAGCAGAGCCCCCAGAAACTGCGCAACGCGCTGGCTGCGCGGGCCCGGCCCTGGTCATGGCTAACCCGAGAAGTACGAAAACGTCTCAACAAAGTAAGCTGGACCGCTACACCTGCCCAAGGGCGGAATTGCCCGAACGAAAGGGACCTGGCGACACACAGCAAGGAGGGGCAGAGCACGATCCCTCAGAACCCACAATGAAAGACCTGATGGCGGCTATCACTGGAGTGCACACATCCATAGACAACCTATCCTCGGAAGTGACGCTGATTAGAGCTGACCTTACAAAATACAGGAAGAAAGTCAAGCAGCTGGAGCTCACCACCACGGGTTTAGTAGAGGACACCTCACAGCTGCGGAAGGACATTGTGGAACTCCAAGCGTTCCGTAAATTCGCTGAAGACAAGCTGGACGACTACGAGGGGCGCTCGAGACGCAATAACATACGCGTTATTGGAGTGCCGGAGAAGTCGGAGGGGCCCGCTGCTGATCTGTTCATTGAACACCTGGTGACGACGAAGCTGTAACCAAAGGGACTGTCCAAGCTGTTTGTGGTGGAGAGGGCGCACAGAGTACCTGGGGACGCCCGAAACCGGGAGCCCCCCGTCCCATACTGGCCAGGCTGTTAAACTACAGAGACAGAGACACGATCCTACAGGCCGCCAGGGTCGCCCCGCCGATTAAAATGGACAACTCGGAACTCGCCTTCTTCCCTGACTTTACCCAGGCAGTACAAATGCGTCGACGCTCTTTCCTAGAAGTCAAACGAAGACTGCGTGATAAGGGCCTTAAGTACGCTATGCTTTTCCCTGCGCGTCTGCGAGTAGAGGCGGAAGGGAAAGCGCATTTCTTCGACCAACCTGAGTTGGTTTCTGACTGGCTGGGCGGCTGGAGGACCTCGCCGGAACGGAACCCAAACAACCACTGAACACTAAGAGCTGCCTTTCTTGAATTGAAGCTTGAACGCTCTGTTCCGTATGTTCTTCCCAAATATTGGGCACCATACACAGTCTCTTAAAGGCCTGAAGACCTTGACTAAGAATCTATGGTACTAAAAGATGGGTCCATTTGTCACTGGGCTCAACACCACAAAAATGTACCTATGTCTTGTAATGGTAGGAGGGGGACCAGCGGGGCGCTGAGGCCTCCTCATTTTCTTCTCTTAGTAAACGTTGGGCGACAGGCACTCTGCATTTGATTAATATGGGTAGTTTGGAGCCCAGAGTGCAGGGGAGCAGGGTGGGGGTTGTTGGGAGGGATTATTGTGTTTTGTTGTTTTTATTTGTTTGAGTTTTTTCGATGGTACAGTCCGGATTTGTGCAAGTAACAGTCATTATGCGTCACTAAGATATCAATGGGTAAGCAGTGGAACAAGGAAGTCAAAATCTTAAGTTGGAATGTGAACGGGTTGGGGGACAAAATGAAGAGAAGTGTAGTATTGCAATATATCAGGAGATTGTCGCCAGACATGGTAATGCTTCAGGAAACACACCTGGTGGGTAACACATGCAAGGCCATGCACAGATGGGGTTACACAATGGTAGCACACGCAGGTTTCGCATCTAACTCTAGAGGGGTGGGCATCCTGCAAAAGAAATCATTCCCCTGACTCTCACGTCCACCTATACAGACGACCGTGGCAGATATGTCGGGATCACGGGCACTTGGGAGGGCCGAACTATCACCTTCATGTCCATATATGCTCCCCCGGGCTGCAAGCTGCAACCTTTACAGACCTAAGCGCCGTGCTACTAGCACTGCCAGAGGGACACCTAGTGCTCGGGGGTGACTTTAACTCAGTAATTTCGGGCTCCCTTGACAGACACCCACCCCGCACTCTCCCGCATACAGCACATTCTTTTTCCAGTTTCCTAGAGGCAATGGGGCTGGTGGACGGGTGGAGAACCTGTAATCCTGATAAGATCCAATACACCTTCCACTCGGGGGCACACAATAGCTTCTCTCGCCTGGACTACATAATTATCCCGGCTACTCAGGTGATAGAAATCCAGGAGATCAGACATCTGGCCAGGGGTATATCAGACCACTCCCCTCTCTGGATCCACATGGCCCTGGAGCGCGCACAAGTAGGACGCATTGCCCCTATCAACCCATGGTACTTAAAACACCCCAAAATACGCAAGGTCCTCACTAAAGCCGTAGATAACTACTTCCTGGAGAACGAGAATTCGGTAGACTCCCGCAAATACTATGGGAAGCCTTCAAAACGGTGGTCAGGGGCCAGGCCCTCTCTCTGATTGCGGGAACAAAAAAGAAAACATAAAAGACGTATCAGATGTAGAGCACGAACTTTACCGGCTGGAACAAGAAGTGAACACTGACCCGTCCCCTGAAACCCTCCATGCACTTCGCCTCCGACAGGCCGAATACCGAGCGTTGGTCACTGACCGCGCCAAAACAATGGGGCAAAACAGGCTGGGCCGGATCTATGAATGGGGGGATAAGGCTGGAAAACTAATCGCCTGGTTAGAAAAAAGAGAACATGCTAATCGGCTTGTTCCAGAAATCAGGAGCTCGGACGGATTCCCCATAACAGACCCCCAAGACATAGCCGAACAGTTTGCAACACACTTTTACACAGTATACAGCGCGGTGAGCCCACACACTGAAGAGGAGTCCTCGGAACTCCTACAGGATATCTCCCTTCCAGGGCTTTCAGCCACTGATCGGGAATACTTGGATAGTGCGCTCTCCAACGATGAAATAGCGTCTGCAATCCGAGCGCTCCACTCGGGTAAGGCCCTTGGCCCCAATGGCATCCCGATTGAGCTCTACAAACTCCGTCCGGATAAGTTGGCCCCATATTTGAAAACTATGTTTGAAGACAGCCTTGAACGGGGATTGCTACCCCCAGATCAGAGAATAGCAACCATAGTTACAATCCACAAGGAAGGGAAGCCCAAAACAGACTGCGCCTCCTACCGTCCTATCTCGCTGCTCAACGCAGAGCCAAAAATCCTCGCCAAAGTACTAGCCACTAGACTGATTAAAGTAATAGGGGACTTAGTGCACCCTGATCAATCCGGGTTCATGCCAAAGAGAAACACAGCGCTAAATCTGCGTAGAGTGCATGGAGTGTTGGGCAGGGTGCCGACCATACGAGAAGATGCAGTCATCGTCTCCCTAGACGCCACAATGGCCTTCGATACACTTGAGTGGCCCTATCTATTTGCCGTGCTCAAAAAACTGGGATTCGGAACGAACTTTAGACGGTGGGTACGATTACTATACACCACACCTATGGCACAAGTGGTAGTGAACAACAAAAAATCCGAGGCCTTCACACTTGGCCGAGGGACCCGGCAGGGATGCCCTCTATCTTCCTTACTCTTCGCTTTGGCCCTTGAACCCCTTGCCGCATGGATCCGCAAAGACGTGAGGATCCGTGGAATGCGATGGTCGGCAGATTGGGAAGACCGTATTTCCCTATACGCGGACGACATCCTTCTATACCTCACGTCACCTCAGAGATCCCTCATCGTAGTATTTGATATCCTATCCGTATTTGGCCGATTCTCTGGGTTCCGTATCAACTGGCAGAAATCACTCCTATACGTCCTCTGTGGAGACTCTCCTCCCCTTCCCCGGCACTGCCCCGTCCCAATAGCAATTGACGGATTCAAATATTTAGGTATATTCGTCTCCCTAGACCGCACACTCCAATATGCTCATAACCTGGCTCCCCCACTGCAAAGACTCAAAAGTGACATTACGCACTGCAAGACCCTCCCGCTTTCTCTTCTGGGCAAAGCGGCCCTTTTTAAAATGCTGTCCTTACCCCGCTTTCTATATGCATTGCAGAACTCGGCAAACCCTGTCCCAAATACGTATTTTACAGAAATAGAAGGACTCCAACGAGACCTGCTCTGGGATGGAAAGCCACGTATTGCTCTGCAAAAACTCACGCTCAGCTGGTATGACGGCGGAATTGGACTGCCGGACATTAAAAATACTACTGGGCAGCACATCTAGTAGCAATAAACCATGGCACCTATGGGCAGCCGGACAACCCGGGTTTACTATGGATAAATGGATTCTCCCAAACGGGGCATATGCCAGGGCACTGTACTCCAAACCAAATAGGTTCCCACTCACGGGTCCTACCAACCACACAGTTAGAATTTGGCATTCGGCAACCAAATCGTTAGGATGGCACAATAAATTAACTCTCGCCACGCCACTATGGGTCTCCCAAAAACTTGGTGACCTAAGAAACTCCAAGGGCTTTAGCAAATGGGACTTAATTGGCATCTCTCACATCAGGGACCTCTGGTGCAAAGAGGGCGTGCAAAACTTTGAAGCCCTACAGGGTCAATATGCCCTTGCGGATTCCGAGCGTTTCCGCTACCTACAGGTCCGACACGCACTACAAACGGTATTGCCCAATGACTCGGCTCCATCAGATGCCTCCCCACTGGAGGATAGGATTTTGGATGGGCACTTACCTGAAAAAGCCATCTCCCTAACCTACCGAAAACTCATCCATAATATGGAGAATCCCTTGCAATCGCTACGAGAAAAATGGGCTGGGGACGGGGTTGAAGTAGATGATGAAGACTGGCAAGTGGCGGTCTCCTCCCCCAGAACTGTTGCTATTTCTGCGCGTCTTCGCCTTGTGCAGCTAAAGATACTTCACAGAATCTACATAACAGGTCCCCGATTGATGCACATGGGCTTTTCAACAGATGGGTCTTGTAGGAGGGGATGCACCCAGCTGGGCACATTCATCCACATACTGTGGCAATGCGAACAGATCCAGGAATATTGGCGCAGGATACACGAGGTAATGAGCGTAGTAATGGGAGTCGAACTCACACCAAAAGCCCCTAGATGCCTCCTCAACGTCTGGGAACCCACTGACCTCAACACGCACGCTACAACATGGGCCACACTCGGCTACATAGTTGCCAAGAGAAACATTGCTCAGCTATGGGGGGCTACACAGGCACCTACGAGTACTGACTGGGAAAAAGACCTGGATTGGTGTATGCTGCGGGAAAAAACGGTATATATGACAAGAGGTTGCCCGCGAAAATGGTCTAAGATATGGGCCCCCTGGAACGAATACCGAGGCAATATATGTACTTCTCCCCGTTTACTGGAGTGTGATGATCCCCTCTCCCCTTGATTTCCAATGCATTATCTTGCAATATTTATGTGTATACTTGAACTCACAGTACTTCCTCCAAGTGAAATATGTGGAACTGTACCATGTTTTGAATTTGTTCAATAAAAAGAGTTATAAAAAAAAAAAAACAATAGTGTTCTTCCCTCTGTGCCCACCCCTCACTGTGACCCGCCCCTCCTCCCTTCCAACCCTGACAACCACACCACCCTTCCCTCTGTAACTCACCTGCTACGCTGCAACTCTCCTGAGTTGCGGCGGCTCTCCAGCATCCTCCGGTGGCATCCACCACTCCTCGGTCCAGGAGTCGGGGGTCTCGTCTAGGCCGGCGTCGGACACACCAGCTGCACCAGATAGCATCCTGCTTTGTTGCTCCTCGACTGTTCTGTCTTCGTTTCCGGTTCTCCTCACACTCTCCATCCTTCCTGTGGCGCCGTCTTTTTCTCCTCTTCCTTCTCCGTGGGATTGGCTCTGGCTGACAGTAACTCTGCCTCTCTGCCCAAAGATTTGGTAGTCCTTTGTTAGTGTTGTTGTTTTCTTTCTTGTGCTAATCCTTTCTCTATTTTCCCCACAGGTGTCCAGTGGTTCCTGGAGTCAGCAGTATGGACTCGAGGACAAGCACAAGGCAAGTAAGTGACGGGGTTGGTATTAGTTCCTCACAGGAACCTAGAAACAACAAAAACTATATATTGGTTTGTATTAGTTTGCAAAGTTGTAGGAAGGTAGGATCTGACTGCATGGTTACCCCCACTTTTTGCCTGGTGTTTTGCTGGTTTTTGACTAGTCTGACTGGGATCCTGCTAATCAGGACCCCAGTCTATCTGCTTTCTCCCTAAAATGTATTGACATGTACTTGGGTACACTCCAGATTGGATACTGGGGTACCCTTATAAGTCCCTAGTACCTGGTACACATGTACCCAGGGCATAGGTACCCCAGAGGCCTCCCATGGGCTGAAGCATGTATTATGCCACCCATGAGAGGCCATGCAAAATGGAACTACAGGTCTGCCATTGCAGCCTGTGTAAGCTGGTGCATGCGCCACTTACGTTAGATATAGTTTTACTTTATCTATAGGTCACTACACTTAAAACCTATAAGTCACCCCTATAGCAGGCCTTAACAATCCTGAAGGCAGGGTACTGGGTTTTAGGTGAGAGGGTGCCCCTGCATGAGCAGAGCCTCTCTGCAGCCTTCGGAGACCATTCTCCCGGGTTGTCTGTGACACAGCCAGACATATAGGTAGAGGTGCATTATATCCTCGCGGTAAATGCTATCTCGAAAACGGCTGAAACAAAACATGTTGTGTTTGGTATCAAACACCTTGGAATCATACCTCCACACTGATAAGCGGTGTGGGAGGTATGATTCCACCCTTCTGAAGCAAGCTTCGTGGGTCCCTTGTCTTCCCGGTACCAGCCTTCTCGACCCGGACAGCACAAAATGGTTGCTGTCGACCAGAGACACATTTCTGCCCTCCTGCTGCTGAGCCAAGCTCGAGCAGAGGAAGGCAGCACAATAGGCATCCTGTCACAGGGAGGTGTGACTACCTCCCAGACAGGATTTAGTGTATAGGAGCTGGGTGGGTTCACTTCCAAACTGCCTGAAAGTCTGCACGAGAGGCACATTTGGTGTCCCTGTGCATAGTCCAGCTCAAACCAGTTCTGGGAGCTGTTGGTTCCTGCTCTGGTGCGAAACTGGACAAAGGACATGGGTGTAACCACCCCCTATGCTGACCCTCACCTGGGAGAGTCCCCTGAATCTGTCCAACCCTCTCCTGTGGGTACAAAAGGGCTTACCTGGCTGTAGGACCCTAGATTCGAAGTGGACAAGATTCTGAACAGGAAACCACTGACCTTCGACCGTCTGGACACTCTGGACTTCGCTGGACTTCGACTGGGCCCGACTTCATCTCCCTCTCCGTCCAAAGCATCGTCTGTGCCTGTGCACCATACAGGCTCCGTGCAGGACCTGTGGAGCATCAAGGACAACTGAAGTATCTCCCTTGGGGTGAAGGAGTCACTCCCCTGCATTCGCAGGCACCATAATGCAACTGACTGGTCTGCTGATCCTGAGCTCCTGCAGACTCCAAAGGCTCCAGCAACACAGGAGGTGGGTTCCTACGTTCTTTGAGGTTGTGCTGCCCTCTCACCAAGTTTGAGGCCAGTATCCCTTGTGGAGACTGCATAACTTGAACCCCTGTGCACCGCATAGTTTTGCAATTGCATGCTTGTTGGCGTTCCCCAACTTTGTGCATTGGACTGTCGATAGCCCCAACCTCTGCGCACATTTTGTACCAAGGACTTTGGACTCCTCATACTCTGTGCCCTGCAAGCTGTTGTTTAGTGAAACTGCTAGAGGTCCCCTCGCGACTCCTGTGCCTTCGGCCTGTGGGTCCATTTGAGGGACAATCCTGATTTTCTTGGGCTCCCCTGGTTGCTCCAGGCCTGCCCTGACTCCCCTTGGTGTGGTGAGTCCTCTGGTCCTTGCTGGGCCAGACCGTAACCTTTCTTGACCTTCTTCGTGGGTTGCCGTTGCCAAGGCTTGTTGGTGCTCCCGCCGGACACCGACCCCTCAGCACTCGACATTCTTTGTGGGACAGTTCGTATCCGGCTCCTGGTTGTCCTGGACATCTTCTGGTCCCTGCAGCTGTAGAGTCATGGTCTCCTTCTTCACACCTGAAGCACCCGGCATCGGTGGGCATTCGTCTACCGAGCCCCTGGTCACTCTTGAGTGACCCAGACTCTGTCCCCTCTGCTTTCAGGTTCCTTCCATCAAGAATCCACCTGCGGATTCCACCGGACACTTTTCTTCTTTCCAGCAGTGGCATTTCCTTGAAGACTCCCATTGAGAACGACGGCGGTTTCCGACGCCACTTCAGACCTATGCACCCGGCTTCCCTTGGATAGGTAACTCTGGTACTTTGGTATCCACGGGTGGGGTGGCTCTCCAACCTTCTATGTTCCAAAGGGTTTCCTCTTAATCCACTGGGAAGGGTCCTTTAACTTTAAAATTGCAACCGCAACTCTCCCATTGAATTGTACTAAGCACGCGGTCGTGTTCTCACACTGCACCCGTCCTCCGTGGGGTCCGTACTTACTCACCTTGGGTGGTTCCTTGGGGTCCCAGTGATTCTACACATTCTAGACATTGTCTTGACTCGAGTCGTGGTTCTTATACCACTATTTTAGTATATGGTTTGGTCTCCCCCAGGAGCCCACTGTGTATTAGTGCTACTTACGATTGTTTCTGTGCTACAGTATTGTGTGCTTTATGTTTATCTGCGTGTAGCAGATACTGTGAGGTATTTAAGGTGTTATAATAATAAATATATATTCTTATAACTACTGTGTGGTTCTCCTTTCATTTAACCAATACAATAAGGTTGCATTCTGGTAAAACAAGCTGCTTAACATTCCTTCAAGACTAAGCCTGAAGGCTGCTCTCCACAGCTACCACTTGGATAGCTTTCTAAGGTTATATTTGACCTCTTAAATCACCATAAGGGTTGTTTGGACTGGTGCAAGGTGCCTACTTTAATTAGTGGACATCATATACCAGGCCAACTTCTCACAAGAGTCCTGTAGGCTTCCAAATGCTGTCTCATTCCAAAATTACGACAGACCAGAATTATCCATTTGGCTCTGGCCTTCCTATAAGCTGGACAAAAGAAAAGGACGTGTACCCCTGATTCAGGGGAGGTTCCACAAGATGGCATACTTGCTCTATTGTTCTTATCGTGCAAGCCCAGCAGGCAGTGAATGTATGTAATGGCAGGGTCTCCAAGTCTAAACTGTATGAATAGCTTCCTAGTCAGTGCAGGCTGGATCTCATCGATATACTATTCTGCTTTATATTCGTCCTTCCTCAGGAAGAAAGTGTCTGTCAGGGAGCCCAACGTAGTCCTATTTAAAACAGAACTCAATTTGTGTTGTGTGAAGTTTCTCTTTAGGGCCACCTTAGAAATATGAGAAGAAGCACCCCCTCGGGTCCTCCCACAGTCTTTCATTCCCCATTATCCTCAAGGTTTCTCTAACGTACTTCAGCCAGGGAAGATTTCTAGACCCCAGAATACTAAGTAGTTCCTCCAGCCCTTTTCGATAAGACTGTAGTTCTGAGGTAGCCCATATCCTTCTTCAATATAGGATTGGTCTAAGGCTGGACCCAACTGAGATTGGTCTGAGTCCCACATCAAACCTGAGGGGAAGCAGTGGAGTACTAAAAGGGAGGTATAGCAGCCGCCGCAGGAATCAGTTCTCTAAGGTCACAAGGGCATTTACATACCCAAATTACCGGCGAGATAGGTCTAGAGTAGGAGCCCTGCTGAACTTTTGATAGCCCCCCTACGTGATGTTCTAATTTAAGTCTACGCCTTGAGATGTGTATGAAGCGATACCAAAGGGGATGATGGACGGAGCGCCTGAGCAAATCAAACACTCACCCCCAGTCAACTGATCTGGGTTTAATCCATCATCATTCTTTAGCTCACTCTACCACCCCAGTTCAGACATGGCCATATGCAAATCAGTCTGACCCTGTGCCTCATGGGAACAGTCCAGCCCGAACTGCCAAGCCATGTCTTCCCTGGACCGGAAACAAGCATCCTGGGACCGGTTTCTGGCCATTCAGCCGTCATCAGCCAGGCTAGCTTGAATCCAGTGGCAAAGTGAGCAAGGGACCCACGTCTGGGCATACCCTGCCAACTTAGGGCGAACAAAGCGATACCAAAGGGGATGATGGACGGAGCGCCTGAGCAAATCAAACACTCACCCCCAGTCAACTGATCTGGGTTTAATCCATCATCATTCTTTAGCTCACTTCCACCACCCCAGTTCAGACATGGCCATATGCAAATCAGTCTGACCCTGTGCCTCATGGGAACAGTCCAGCCCGAACTGCCAAGCCATGTCTTCCCTGGACCGGAAACAAGCATCCTGGGACCGGTTTCTGGCCATTCAGCCGTCATCAGCCAGGCTAGCTTGAATCCAGTGGCAAAGTGAGCAAGGGACCCACGTCTGGGCATACCCTGCCAACTTAGGGCGAACAAAGCGATACCAAAGGGGATGATGGACGGAGCACCTGAGCAAATCAAACACTCACCCCCAGTCAACTGATCTGGGTTTAATCCATCATCATTCTTTAGCTCACTCCACCACCCCAGTTCAGACATGGCCATATGCAAATCAGTCTGACCCTGTGCCTCATGGGAACAGTCCAGCCCGAACTGCCAAGCCATGTCTTCCCTGGACCGGAAACACGCATCCTGGGACCGGTTTCTGGCCATTCAGCCGTCATCAGCCAGGCTAGCTTGAATCCAGTGGCTAAGTGAGCAAGGGACCCACGTCTGGGCATACCCTGCCAACTTAGGGCAAACAAAGCGATACCAAAGGGGATGATGGACGGAGCACCTGAGCAAATTAAACACTCACCCCCAGTCAACTGATCTGGGTTTAATCCATCATCATTCTTTAGCTCACTCCACCACCCCAGTTCAGACATGGCCATATGCAAATCAGTCTGACCCTGTGCCTCATGGGAACAGTCCAGCCCGAACTGCCAAGCCATGTCTTCCCTGGACCGGAAACAAGCATCCTGGGACCAGTTTCTGGCCATTCAGCCGTCATCAGCCAGGCTAGCTTGAATCCAGTGGCAAAGTGAGCAAGGGACCCACGTCTGGGCATACCCTGCCAACTTAGGGCGAACAAAGCGATACCAAAGGGGATGATGGACGGAGCGCCTGAGCAAATCAAACCCTCACCCCCCAGTCAACTGATCTGGGTTTAATCCATCATCATTCTTTAGCTCACTCCACCACCCCAGTTCAGACATGGCCATATGCAAATCAGTCTGACCCTGTGCCTCATGGGAACAGTCCAGCCCGAACTGCCAAGCCATGTCTTCCCTGGACCGGAAACAAGCATCCTGGGACCGGTTTCTGGCCATTCAGCCGTCATCAGCCAGGCTAGCTTGAATCCAGTGGCAAAGTGAGCAAGGGACCCACGTCTGGGCATACCCTGCCAACTTAGGGCGAACAAAGCGATACCAAAGGGGATGATGGACGGAGCGCCTGAGCAAATCAAACACTCACCCCCAGTCAACTGATCTGGGTTTAATCCATCATCATTCTTTAGCTCACTCCACCACCCCAGTTCAGACATGGCCATATGCAAATCAGTCTGACCCTGTGCCTCATGGGAACAGTCCAGCCCGAACTGCCAAGCCATGTCTTCCCTGGACTGGAAACAAGCATCCTGGGACCGGTTTCTGGCCATTCAGCCGTCATCAGCCAGGCTAGCTTGAATCCAGTGGCAAAGTGAGCAAGGGACCCACGTCTGGGCATACCCTGCCAACTTAGGGCGAACAAAGCGATACCAAAGGGGATGATGGACGGAGCACCTGAGCAAATCAAACACTCACCCCCAGTCAACTGATCTGGGTTTAATCCATCATCATTCTTTAGCTCACTCAACCACCCCAGTTCAGACATGGCCATATGCAAATCAGTCTGACCCTGTGCCTCATGGGAACAGTCCAGCCCGAACTGCCAAGCCATGTCTTCCCTGGACCGGAAACACGCATCCTGGGACCGGTTTCTGGCCATTCAGCCGTCATCAGCCAGGCTAGCTTGAATCCAGTGGCAAAGTGAGCAAGGGACCCACGTCTGGGCATACCCTGCCAACTTAGGGCGAACAAAGCGATACCAAAGGGGATGATGGACGGAGCGCCTGAGCAAATCAAACACTCACCCCCAGTCAACTGATCTGGGTTTAATCCATCATCATTCTTTAGCTCACTCCACCACCCCAGTTCAGACATGGCCATATGCAAATCAGTCTGACCCTGTGCGTCATGGGAACAGTCCAGCCCGAACTGCCAAGCCATGTCTTCCCTGGACCGGAAACAAGCATCCTGGGACCAGTTTCTGGCCATTCAGCCGTCATCAGCCAGGCTAGCTTGAATCCAGTGGCAAAGTGAGCAAGGGACCCACGTCTGGGCATACCCTGCCAACTTAGGGCGAACAAAGCGATACCAAAGGGGATGATGGACGGAGCGCCTGAGCAAATCAAACACTCACCCCCAGTCAACTGATCTGGGTTTAATCCATCATCATTCTTTAGCTCACTCCACCACCCCAGTTCAGACATGGCCATATGCAAATCAGTCTGACCCTGTGCCTCATGGGAACAGTCCAGCCCGAACTGCCAAGCCATGTCTTCCCTGGACCGGAAACAAGCATCCTGGGACCGGTTTCTGGCCATTCAGCCGTCATCAGCCAGGCTAGCTTGAATCCAGTGGCAAAGTGAGCAAGGGACCCACGTCTGGGCATACCCTGCCAACTTAGGGCGAACAAAGCGATACCAAAGGGGATGATGGACGGAGCACCTGAGCAAATCAAACACTCACCCCCAGTCAACTGATCTGGGTTTAATCCATCATCATTCTTTAGCTCACTCCACCACCCCAGTTCAGACATGGCCATATGCAAATCAGTCTGACCCTGTGCCTCATGGGAACAGTCCAGCCCGAACTGCCAAGCCATGTCTTCCCTGGACCGGAAACAAGCATCCTGGGACCGGTTTCTGGCCATTCAGCCGTCATCAGCCAGGCTAGCTTGAATCCAGTGGCAAAGTGAGCAAGGGACCCACGTCTGGGCATACCCTGCCAACTTAGGGCGAACAAAGCGATACCAAAGGGGATGATGGACGGAGCGCCTGAGCAAATCAAACACTCACCCCCAGTCAACTGATCTGGGTTTAATCCATCATCATTCTTTAGCTCACTCCACCACCCCAGTTCAGACATGGCCATATGCAAATCAGTCTGACCCTGTGCCTCATGGGAACAGTCCAGCCCGAACTGCCAAGCCATGTCTTCCCTAGACCGGAAACAAGCATCCTGGGACCAGTTTCTGGCCATTCAGCGGTCATCAGCCAGGCTAGCTTGAATCCAGTGGCAAAGTGAGCAAGGGACCCACGTCTGGGCATACCCTGCCAACTTAGGGCGAACAAAGCGATACCAAAGGGGATGATGGACGGAGCGCCTGAGCAAATCAAACACTCACCCCCAGTCAACTGATCTGGGTTTAATCCATCATCATTCTTTAGCTCACTCCACCACCCCAGTTCAGACATGGCCATATGCAAATCAGTCTGACCCTGTGCCTCATGGGAACAGTCCAGCCCGAACTGCCAAGCCATGTCTTCCCTGGACCGGAAACAAGCATCCTGGGACCGGTTTCTGGCCATTCAGCCGTCATCAGCCAGGCTAGCTTGAATCCAGTGGCAAAGTGAGCAAGGGACCCACGTCTGGGCATACCCTGCCAACTTAGGGCGAACAAAGCGATACCAAAGGGGATGATGGACGGAGCGCCTGAGCAAATCAAACACTCACCCCCAGTCAGCTGATCTGGGTTTAATCCATCATCATTCTTTAGCTCACTCCACCACCCCAGTTCAGACATGGCCATATGCAAATCAGTCTGACCCTGTGCCTCATGGGAACAGTCCAGCCCGAACTGCAAAGCCATGTCTTCCCTGGACCGGAAACAAGCATCCTGGGACCGGTTTCTGGCCATTCAGCCGTCATCAGCCAGGCTAGCTTGAATCCAGTGGCAAAGTGAGCAAGGGACCCACGTCTGGGCATACCCTGCCAACTTAGGGCGAACAAAGTGATACCAAAGGGGATGATGGACGGAGCGCCTGAGCAAATCAAACACTCACCCCCAGTCAACTGATCTGGGTTTAATCCATCATCATTCTTTAGCTCACTCCACCACCCCAGTTCAGACATGGCCATATGCAAATCAGTCTGACCCTGTGCCTCATGGGAACAGTCCAGCCCGAACTGCCAAGCCATGTCTTCCCTGGACCGGAAACAAGCATCCTGGGACCGGTTTCTGGCCATTCAGCCGTCATCAGCCAGGCTAGCTTGAATCCAGTGGCAAAGTGAGCAAGGGACCCACGTCTGGGCATACCCTGCCAACTTAGGGCGAACAAAGCGATACCAAAGGGGATGATGGACGGAGCGCCTGAGCAAATCAAACACTCACCCCCAGTCAACTGATCTGGGTTTAATCCATCATCATTCTTTAGCTCACTCCACCACCCCAGTTCAGACATGGCCATATGCAAATCAGTCTGACCCTGTGCCTCATGGGAACAGTCCAGCCCGAACTGCCAAGCTATGTCTTCCCTGGACCGGAAACAAGCATCCTGGGACCGGTTTCTGGCCATTCAGCCGTCATCAGCCAGGCTAGCTTGAATCCAGTGGCAAAGTGAGCAAGGGACCCACGTCTGGGCATACCCTGCCAACTTAGGGCGAACAAAGCGATACCAAAGGGGATGATGGACGGAGCGCCTGAGCAAATCAAACACTCACCCCCAGTCAACTGATCTGGGTTTAATCCATCATCATTCTTTAGCTCACTCCACCACCCCAGTTCAGACATGGCCATATGCAAATCAGTCTGACCCTGTGCCTCATGGGAACAGTCCAGCCCGAACTGCCAAGCCATGTCTTCCCTGGACCGGAAACAAGCATCCTGGGACCGGTTTCTGGCCATTCAGCCGTCATCAGCCAGGCTAGCTTGAATCCAGTGGCAAAGTGAGTAAGGGACCCACGTCTGGGCATACCCTGCCAACTTAGGGCGAACAAAGCGATACCAAAGGGGATGATGGACGGAGCGCCCTGAGCAAATCAAACACTCACCCCCAGTCAACTGATCTGGGTTTAATCCATCATCATTCTTTAGCTCACTCCAATACCCCAGTTCAGACATGGCCATATGCAAATCAGTCTGACCCTGTGCCTCATGGGAACAGTCCAGCCCGAACTGCCAAGCCATGTCTTCCCTGGACCGGAAACAAGCATCCTGGGACCGGTTTCTGGCCATTCAGCCGTCATCAGCCAGGCTAGCTTGAATCCAGTGGCAAAGTGAGCAAGGGACCCACGTCTGGGCATACCCTGCCAACTTAGGGCGAACAAAGCGATACCAAAGGGGATGATGGACGGAGCACCTGAGCAAATCAAACACTCACCCCCAGTCAACTGATCTGGGTTTAATCCATCATCATTCTTTAGCTCACTCCACCACCCCAGTTCAGACATGGCCATATGCAAATCAGTCTGACCCTGTGCCTCATGGGAACAGTCCAGCCCGAACTGCCAAGCCATGTCTTCCCTGGACCGGAAACAAGCATCCTGGGACCGGTTTCTGGCCATTCAGCCGTCATCAGCCAGGCTAGCTTGAATCCAGTGGCAAAGTGAGCAAGGGACCCACGTCTGGGCATACCCTGCCAACTTAGGGCGAACAAGCGATACCAAAGGGGATGATGGACGGAGCGCCTGAGCAAATCAAACACTCATCCACAGTCAACTGATCTGGGTTTAATCCATCATCATTCTTTAGCTCACTCCACCACCCCAGTTCAGACATGGCCATATGCAAATCAGTCTGACCCTGTGCCTCATGGGAACAGTCCAGCCCGAACTGCCAAGCCATGTCTTCCCTGGACCGGAAACAAGCATCCTGGGACCAGTTTCTGGCCATTCAGCCGTCATCAGCCAGGCTAGCTTGAATCCAGTGGCAAAGTGAGCAAGGGACCCACGTCTGGGCATACCCTGCCAACTTAGGGCAAACAAAGCGATACCAAAGGGGATGATGGACGGAGCGCCTGAGCAAATCAAACACTCACCCCCCCATCAACTGATCTGGGTTTAATCCATCATCATTCTTTAGCTCACTCCACCACCCCAGTTCAGACATGGCCATATGCAAATCAGTCTGACCCTGTGCCTCATGGGAACAGTCCAGCCCGAACTGCAAAGCCATGTCTTCCCTGGACCGGAAACAAGCATCCTGGGACCGGTTTCTGGCCATTCAGCCGTCATCAGCCAGGCTAGCTTGAATCCAGTGGCAAAGTGAGCAAGGGACCCATGTCTGGGCATACCCTGCCAACTTAGGGCGAACAAGCGATACCAAAGGGGATGATGGACGGAGCACCTGAGCAAATCAAACACTCACCCCCAGTCAACTGATCTGGGTTTAATCCATCATCATTCTTTAGCTCACTCCACCACCCCAGTTCAGACATGGCCATATGCAAATCAGTCTGACCCTGTGCCTCATGGGAACAGTCCAGCCCGAACTGCCAAGCCATGTCTTCCCTGGACCGGAAACAAGCATCCTGGGACCGGTTTCTGGCCATTCAGCCGTCATCAGCCAGGCTAGCTTGAATCCAGTGGCAAAGTGAGCAAGGGACCCACGTCTGGGCATACCCTGCCAACTTAGGGCGAACAAGCGATACCAAAGGGGATGATGGACGGAGCGCCTGAGCAAATCAAACACTCACCCCCAGTCAACTGATCTGGGTTTAATCCATCATCATTCTTTAGCTCACTCCACCACCCCAGTTCAGACATGGCCATATGCAAATCAGTCTGACCCTGTGCCTCATGGGAACAGTCAGCCCGAACTGCCAAGCCATGTCTTCCCTGGACCGGAAACAAGCATCCTGGGACCGGTTTCTGGCCATTCAGCCGTCATCAGCCAGGCTAGCTTGAATCCAGTGGCAAAGTGAGCAAGGGACCCACGTCTGGGCATACCCTGCCAACTTAGGGCGAACAAAGCGATACCAAAGGGGATGATGGACGGAGCGCCTGAGCAAATCAAACACTCACCCCCAGTCAACTGATCTGGGTTTAATCCATCATCATTCTTTAGCTCACTCCACCACCCCAGTTCAGACATGGCCATATGCAAATCAGTCTGACCCTGTGCCTCATGGGAACAGTCCAGCCCGAACTGCCAAGCCATGTCTTCCCTGGACTTTGGTATCGCTTTGTTCGCCCTAAGTTGGCAGGGTATGCCCAGACGTGGGTCCCTTGCTCACTTTGCCACTGGATTCAAGCTAGCTTGGCTGATGACGGCTGATTAGCCAGAAACCGGTCCCAGGATGCTTGTTTCCGGTCCAGGGAAGACATGGCTTGGCAGTTCGGGCTGGATTGTTCCCATGAGGCACAGGGTCAGACTGTTTTGCATATGGCCATGTCTGAACTGGGGTGGTGGAGTGAGCTAAAGAATGATGATGGATTAAACCCAGATCAGTTGACTGGGGGTGAGTGTTTGATTAGCTCAAGCGCTCCGTCCATCATCCCCTTTGGTATCGCTTTGTTCGCCCTAAGTTGGCAGGGTATGCCCAGACGTGGGTCCCTTGCTCACTTTGCCACTGGATTCAAGCTAGCCTGGCTGATGACGGCTAATTAGCCAGAAACCGGTCCCAGGATGCTTGTTTCCGGTCCAGGGAAGACATGGCTTGGCAGTTCGGGCTGGACTGTTCCCATGAGGCACAGGGTCAGACTGATTTGCATATGGCCATGTCTGAACTGGGGTGGTGGAGTGAGCTAAAGAATGATGATGGATTAAACCCAGATCAGTTGACTGGGGGTGAGTGTTTGATTAGCTCAAGCGCTCCGTCCATCATCCCCTTTGGTATCGCTTTGTTTGCCCTAAGTTGGCAGGGTATGCCCAGACGTGGGTCCCTTGCTCACTTTGCCACTGGATTCAAGCTAGCCTGGCTGATGACGGCTGGATTAGCCAGAAACCGGTCCCAGGATGCTTGTTTCCGGTCCAGGGAAGACATGGCTTGGCAGTTCGGGCTGGACTGTTCCCATGAGGCACAGGGTCAGACTGATTTGCATATGGCCATGTCTGAACTGGGGTGGTGGAGTGAGCTAAAGAATGATGATGGTTTAAACCCAGATCAGTTGACTGGGGGTGAGTGTTTGATTAGCTCAAGCGCTCCGTCCATCATCCCCTTTGGTATCGCTTTGTTCGCCCTAAGTTGGCAGGGTATGCCTAGACGTGGGTCCCTTGCTCACTTTGCCACTGGATTCAAGCTAGCCTGGCTGATGACGGCTGATTAGCCAGAAACCGGTCCCAGGATGCTTGTTTCCGGTCCAGGGAAGACATGGCTTGGCAGTTCGGGCTGGACTGTTCCCATGAGGCACAGGGTCAGACTGATTTGCATATGGCCATGTCTGAACTGGGGTGGTGGAGTGAGCTAAAGAATGATGATGGATTAAACCCATATCAGTTGACTAGGGTGAGTGTTTGATTAGCTCAAGCGCTCCGTCCATCATCCCCTTTGGTATCGCTTTGTTCGCCCTAAGTTGGCAGGGTATGCCCAGACGTGGGTCCCTTGCTCACTTTGCCACTGGATTCAAGCTAGCCTGGCTGATGACGGCTGATTAGCCAGAAACCGGTCCCAGGATGCTTGTTTCCGGTCCAGGGAAGACATGGCTTGGCAGTTCGGGCTGGACTGTTCCCATGAGGCACAGGGTCAGACTGATTTGCATATGGCCATGTCTGAACTGGGGTGGTGGAGTGAGCTAAAGAATGATGATGGATTAAACCCAGATCAGTTGACTGGGGGTGAGTGTTTGATTAGCTCAAGCGCTCCGTCCATCATCCCCTTTGGTATCGCTTGTTCGCCCTAAGTTGGCAGGGTATGCCCAGACGTGGGTCCCTTGCTCACTTTGCCACTGGATTCAAGCTAGCCTGGCTGATGACGGCTGATTAGCCAGAAACCGGTCCCAGGATGCTTGTTTCCGGTCCAGGGAAGACATGGCTTGGCAGTTCGGGCTGGACTGTTCCCATGAGGCACAGGGTCAGACTGATTTGCATATGGCCATGTCTGAACTGGGGTGGTGGAGTGAGCTAAAGAATGATGATGGATTAAACCCAGATCAGTTGACTGGGGGTGAGTGTTTGATTAGCTCAAGCGCTCCGTCCATCATCCCCTTTGGTATCGATTTGTTCGCCCTAAGTTGGCAGGGTATGCCCAGACGTGGGTCCCTTGCTCACTTTGCCACTGGATTCAAGCTAGCCTGGCTGATGATGGCTGATTAGCCAGAAACCGGTCCCAGGATGCTTGTTTCCGGTCCAGGGAAGACATGGCTTGGCAGTTCGGGCTGGACTGTTCCCATGAGGCACAGGGTCAGACTGATTTGCATATGGCCATGTCTGAACTGGGGTGGTGGAGTGAGCTAAAGAATGATGATGGATTAAACCCAGATCAGTTGACTGGGGGTGAGTGTTTGATTAGCTCAAGCGCTCCGTCCATCATCCCCTTTGGTATCGCTTTGAGATGTGTATGGCCCACTCCAAGTGCTCAGTGAGGGTGAGCTCAAGGGATTCAATTGTTTGCACCTGCTCAAGAGGGGTCCCCTTCAGTGTAGGGTTGGATCTAGTAGTCAAGCGGGGGTTAAGCACCATATATTTTGTTTTTACCACATTGATTTTTAAGCAAAAGAAACAATTGATGGACAGAATGCTGGACAATGCAAACATTCACCCCCAGTTCCAAGGATCTGGGTTTAATCCATCATTCTTTTGCTCACTACACCACCCCAGTTTGGACCCAGCCATATGCAAATCAGTCTTGACCCTGTTACTTGTAGGAACAGTCCAGCCCGAACTGCCAAGCCAGGTCCTCCCTGGACCGGAAACAAGCATCCTGGGACCGGTTTCAGGGCATCACCCTTCATCAGCCAAGCTAGCTTGAATCCAGTGGTGTAGTGAGCACAGGACCCACGTCCGGGCATACCCTTCCCACTTAGGGTGACATATGCAAAAGAAACAATTGATGGATGGAATGCTGGACAATGCAAACATTCACCCCCAGTCACAATGATCTGGGTTTAATCCATCATTCTTTTGCTCACCACACCACCCCAGTTTGGAGCCAGCCATATGCAAATCAGTCTTGACCCTGGCCCTTGTGGGAACAGTCCAGCCTGAACTGCCAAGCCAGGTCCTCCCTGGACCGGAAACAAGCATCCTGGGACCAGTTTCAGGGCATCACCCTTCAGCAGCCAGGCTAGCTTGAATCCAGTGGTGTAGTGAGCACGGGACCCACGTCTGGGCATACCCTTCCCACTTAGGGCGACATATGCAAAAGAAACAATTGATGGACGGAATGCTGGACAATGCAAACATTCACCCCCAGTCACAAGGATCTGGGTTTAATCCATCATTCTTTTGCTCACCACACCACCCCACTTTGGACCCAGCCATATGCAAATCAGTCTTGACCCTGTTCCTTGTGGGAACAGTCCAGCCCGAACTGCCAAGCCAGGTCCTCCCTGGACCGGAAACAAGCATCCTGGGACCGGTTTCAGGGCATCACCCTTCATCAGCCAGGCTAGCTTGAATCCAGTGGTGTAGTGAGCACGGGACCCACGTCTGGGCATACCCTTCCCACTTAGGGTGACATATGCAAAAGAAACAATTGATGGACGGAATGCTGGACAATGCAAATATTCACCCCCAGTCACAAGGATCTGGGTTTAATTCATCATTCTTTTGCTCACCACACCACCCCAGTTTGGACCCAGCCATATGCAAACCAGTCTCTGTACTGGGGTGAATGTATGACATTGTTCTGCATTCTGTCCATCAATTGTTGTTTTTGCATTTGTCACCCCGAGTGGGACGGGTATGCCCAGACGTGGGTCCCATGCTCTCCATGCCACTGGAGTCAAGCTAACCTGACTGATATGGGGTGAAACCCCGAAACCGGTCCTAGGATGCTTGTTTCCAATCCAGGGAGGACCTGGCCTGGCAGTTCGGGTTGGACTGTTCCCATTGGGCATAGGGTCAAGACTGATTTGCATATGACTGGGTTCAAACTGGAATGGCATGGTGGGCAAAAAAACGATGGATTTAGGCCCAGATCTCTGTACTGGGGTGAATGTATGACATTGTTCTGCATTCTGTCCATCAATTGTTGTTTTTACATTGATTTTTAAGTCTCTCAGTCTGCAGAAATTACTGAATTTTTCTAGGATATTATGTAGCTCCAAAGGAGATTTAGACAAAAGGAGCTTATCGTCTGCAAACATTAGGGCAGGGACCTTCATATTAGCTAATCTTGGGGCATCATTCTCACATAAATTTAGTTGGGCTATCAAGTCGTTGTCATAGAGTGTGAAATGGGTTGGGGCAAGAACACAGACCTGTCTTAGCCCCCTATTGACAGGGAATGGCTCAGTCACTACTCCCAGCCGACCGCATCTAACTTGAGCGAAGTTGTGCTCATTAAGTGTAACAATCATGCCTAAGAGATAGTTAAGGATCCCCATATTGGCTAGTACTTGCCAGAGCATGGACCTGGGGACCAGGTCAAAGATAGTTTGTAGGTCCACAAACACCACATATAATTGCCTGTCCTCAAGGGCTGCAGTTTTCCAGTATAACAACTGAAGCCTAAACATTTGGTCAAAGGTGGAGGTGCAGTCGCGAAAACCAGCTTGTAATGGAGTGAGTATGCCATTAGCCTCCATCCAATCCTGTAGTCTATCTTGGATGATTCTGCTGAACAGCTTTTGTGTACTGTCTGTAAGGCTGATAGGCCTAAAGTTGGTTGGTAAGAAAGGGGGGCCCTTTTTGTAAATTGCTTTGATTTCAGCCCCAGTTTATGATGGAGAACAGGTAACCCGCTCATAATGGGGTTAAAGTATAGCATAAAATATGAGCCCCAGACATCAATCTTAGCAAGGAACAGGTCGCCCAGGATCTTGTCTGTCCCTGGGGCCATGTTGGGGACTATCTTCTTGATCACCGAGCACACTTTCTGATTCGTGATGATTGGGTATTTTAAGCTTCCAGTCCCTTCGCCTGACACTAAGTCGAGGGAACCCTTCTCTACTGGGATGGAGGCACAGTCTCCTTCCACCAAAGAATATAAGCCAGTAAAGTGTTCTATCCAAGCGGAAGCAGCAATATTATTGTCTTGGCACTGGTGTCATCAGTCTTTCAAATGTCAGTTTTTCACCTTAGCTTCGGTTACAACGTTTCTATTTGATGAAATCGTTATTTTCAATCATTGTTATACTGCATAAACTATTGCAATAATTTGATATTTGTATTTTCCTCATCATTTCTCTTTTCTTTCTCTATGATCTATTTCTTTTATACTGTCATCACATTATGATCAGGTTAAATTATTTCTGTATTGCTGTATTTCAAATCACAGCATGTTGTAATATCAATATCTTGGCCATAAGGAAGCGACATGTTGTTGCGAAACACGTGTTGGCCCATAAAGAATTTTTAAACAATTAATAAATTCTCTTATTTGACTCCAATTGAAAAATAAATCTTTGACTCTGAAAACAGGTACACAATCAATAGACTGTGCTCAAATAAAGTCTGTGTTTATCTTTACTGTTTATACAGGACTGGAGGGTTTGCTCCTGTAATCCTTATTTTTAGGTCAGTGTTAACACTTAGAGAGCCTCCTTCTCCCTCCCCTTCCTAATCCAGGCAACCCTTATAGTGATTTTAGTGGTCTTTGATAACGATAGAAAGCTCTCAAAGTGGTAGCTGTGGAGAGCAGCCTTCAGGCTTATCTTGAAGGTGTATAAAGCAGCTTGTTTTACCACATTTAATCGACAGTGTAGATTAGATGAAAAAGAACCACACAGTGTTTAGAAAAATAAGTCTATTTATTTATAACACAATCACTAACACATTGGTATATCTCCTACCCGGAGATATCAACAATACACACAAGAATACTTCAAAATTATCAGGTAAGTAGCACAAATATACACTGGTCTCCAAGGGGAGACCAAACCATATACTAAGAAAGTGGAATGCGAACTGCAAGGAAGAACGGAACTTGGACCAGAAGACTCAAAGGAACTAGGGGACCAAGGAACCACCCAAGGTAAGTACCCAGGAACCCCACAGAGGCTGTGTGGAGAGTGGAAACACAGCAGCATGCCCATTAGAAGTCAATGGAGAAGTTGCGGTTGCAGTTTTACAGAAGAGGGACCCTTCCCAGAGGACCCCGAAGAAACTCTTTGGAAGATGGAAGGTTGGAGAGCCACCCCACCCATGGATGCCCTAGGAACCAGGTTACATGCACATGAGAAGCCGGTGCATAGGGGTGAAGTGACGTTGGAACCTGCCGTACACAATGAAAGACTTCAGAGAAAAGGCCTCTGGAGGAGTTGTGAAGATGTCCAGTGGGATCCAAGAGTGGATTCCTGAAGCGGAGAACCTGCAAGCAAAGAACCTGCAAGCAAAGGGGATAGAGTGTATGCCACTCAGAGGTGTCCAGGAGGCACGGAAGCACAATGCCCACCCTTGGCAGGGAGCTCAGGTGTGAAGACGGTGACCTTGTCACTGTAGCTGTGAGGACCAGGCAAAGCTAAGGAAGATCAGGAGCTGTGCACGAGATGTCCCATGTCGGATGTCGGTGTCTAGGTGATCTGTGTCCGGCGAGAGTACCAAAAAGCCTTGGCAGCCGCAACTGGTGTGGAAAGCAAAAAGATGCAAACGTTGGGACCAGCAAGGTCCAGGGGACTCACCAAGTGCAAGAGAGTCAGTGCAGGCCTGAGCAAGCAGGGGAGGCCACTGAAGCAAAGTAAGACCCTCAAGAGGACCCACAGACCGAAAGCATAGGAGTCGCAAGAGGACCTCAGGCAGCTCACCTAAAATAGAGGCCCATGGTGCAAGGGATGCAGTGAAGATGCGGATCTTCGAGGGATGAGGTGCTGAAGGCTGGAGCTTCTTGTAGCCCGAAGATCTCTAGAGTGCAGAACCAACAAGCCTTGGCAACAGCAAGTCAACGCGGTGCACAGAGGTTTTGTCCCAGCGGCTTTGACGAGGGATACTGCCCTCCAAATTACAGAGAAGACAGATCAGGCCTCTAGAGAGCTGTAGAACCTCCACCTGTGTTGCTGCGCTTCGGGAAGTCTGTAGACCGACAGAAGCAGCAGACCGGTCAGCTTTGTTGCGGTGCCTGCAGATGCAGGGGAGTGACTCCTTCACTCCAAGGGAGATTTCTTTGGATGTCCTTGATGCCCACAGCTTTTCTGGAGAACCTGGGTGAAGCACAGACACAGAGGAGGCAGAAGGCTTGAAGAACAGTGAGGCCAGGAGCAGCAGGAGTCTTCCTTGATGCAGTCTCGATTCCAGCCGAAGTCCAACAAAGTCCAAGTGTCCGGACAGTCAAAGCGTGTCTTGGTTTCAGAGGTGAGTCTTGTTCTACGATGAATCTGAGGACCCACCCACAGGGTAGCCCTTAAGTACCCTAGGGAAAGGGTTGGAATGACTCGGGGGTTCCATCCCAGAGGAGGGGCTGGACAGAGGGGAGGATACTTCCCTGTCCTTTGTCCATTTTCATGCCAGAGCGGGAACCAAGGATTCCTGAACTGAATCAAACCAGAGTATGCAAGGAGGGCACCGAACGTGACCTTCAGTGCAGTCTGGTGGTGCTGGAAAGCGCCCCCACCCCAGCCCAATACACTAAGTCCTGTCTGGGAGGTGGTCACACCTCCCTGTGACAGGAAACCTATTGTTCTACCTTCCCCTGCTCGAGCTCAGCTCAGCAGCAGGAGGGCAGAATCGTGTCTGTGGTCGGCAGCAGCACTAGCTTGCTGGCAGACCCTGAAAGGCTGTTAGCAGGAGTAACTGGGATCCCCTAAGGAGCCCCCTCAGTACATGGGATCATACTTCCAGCACCTGAATCAGTGTTTGGGTAGGATTTCAACATGTTTGATACCAAACATGACCAGGTTCGGTGCAGCCATTATATAGTTAGACATCTCGTAATGACTGATGTCCACTATATACCTTAAAATGGCTGTCCGCACTTACAAAGCCTGGAGAATCGACTCTGGGGTTTGTAGGGGTGTCCTGCTCATGCAGGGGCACCCTCACACTTGTAACCAAGCACCCTGCCCTGAGGACTGAAGGGTCTACCATAGGGGTGACTTATAGGTTTTAAGTGTAGTGACCTCACATATAAGGAAACTTATATCTGTTGAGAGGGGTGCAAGCACCCTCTGACACAGGCTGCAATGGCAGGCCTGTAGTCAGAGTTTAAGTGGACTCCCAGGGGTGACACAATACATGCTGCAGCCGATGGGAAACCCCTGGTGTACCTATGCCCTGGGTACCTTAGTACCATATACTAGGGACTTATAAGGGTACACCAGTAGACAATTGTGGATGTACCAAAGTACTTATCCGGGCCAATTTAGGGGAGAGAGCCCAGTTGCTGGGGTCCTGATAAGCAGGATCCCAGCAGACTACAGTCAAAACACATTTACACCAGGCAAAACGTAGGGGTAACCATGAAAGCAGGTCCTACTTTTCTACACCCCCCCCCCCCCCCAAAACGTAAGGACATGAGACTAACCTTGTCCGGTTGAGTCTTTATTTTCTAAGTGGAAATATCTCGAAAGCCCATCTCCGTTGGCATGGTTACTCCCAGGTCTATGCTCCACTGAAAAGTCCATACTCTGTAGGGAAATGGACCACCTCAAGCGTTTAGGGTTTTCACCCTTCATCTGTTTAAGCCATTAGAGGGGCTTATGGTCTGTCTGAACAATGAAGTGAGTGTCAAACAGGTAGGGCCTCAACTTCTTCAGGGCCCAGACCACTGCAAAAGCCTCCCTCTCAATAGCTGACCAACGCTTCTCCCTGTGGGAAACCTTCTGCTGATAAAAGCTACTGGTTGATCCTGGCCCTCTGCATTAATTTGTGACAACACTGCACCTAACCCTATCTCAGAAGCATCTGTCTGGACAATGAAAGGTTTGGAGTAGTCACGACTTTGCAGAATTGGAGCAGAGCACATGGCTTGCTTCAGGTCATCAAATCCCTTCTGACAGCTCACTGTCCACTAAACTTTCTTAGGCATTCTTTTGGAGGTGAGATCATTAGGGGTGTCACTATGGATCCCTAACCCTTAACAAACCTTCTGTAGTATCCAGTCAGGCCCAAGAAAGCTCTGAGTCTGGGTAGTGGGAGCATTCCAGTCCATGATGGTCTGAATTTTGCTCTCCAATGGTTGAACTTGGCCTCCATCTACAAGGTGGCCCAAATACACAACCTTGCTCTGCTCTGTCCTATCTGGCATTTAGTGGCCTTGACAGTGAGGCATGCCTTCTGCAGGGACTCAAGTACATTTCTGAGGTGGACCAGGTGATCCTCCCAGGTGGAGCTAAAGACAGCTATATCATCTAAACATGCTGCACTATAGGCTTCTAGACCTGTTAAGACTTTGTTAATCAGCCTCCGAAATGTGTCCGGTGCATTTTCCAAGCCAAAAGGCATCACAATAAATTGATAATGCCCACTTGGGGTTGAAAATGCAGTTTTTGGTTTGCCATCCTCAGAGAGTCTGATTTGCCAATAACCAGCAGTCAGGTCAAATGTACTGAGATATTTGGCAGAGGCCAAAGTATCAATCAATCAACACTTTATTGTTTAAGTTAGTAAAAACCATAACAATGTCATGATAGGAGTCGAGGTTCAACAAATTACAAACGTAAAAATGATTTATAATATAGTAAAAGGACATGTGACTTATTTTATCCTAAAACCTAAAGACGATATCCTTATCATGTTAACTATTAAAAGCAAAACATTATTCTGTATCATAGAATTGTTGACGGACATTAAAAACATTTAGCATTTAAAAATTTCAGTGGGGTTGCTAGACATTACTGGATTGGAAGTGTCTGATTCCTTCAGCCATTTGGTTTTTTCATAAAGTAATAAAAATGTCATCATCTTACAGGTCAACTGAGGGTCTGTTGTACCAAGTCCTTTGATGATGGCCGATCTGCAAGTTCGAATGCCCCTATCATTAAAAGCTTTTTTTAGAAGCAATACTCGGTTTGATTTTAAGATGGGGCAGACACAGATGAGATTAATGAAATCTTGCCATGCTGCACCACATAAGCTACATGTTTTGACGCCTTTATACTTCCATGCAGGTTGATCGGCCAAACTTGGTAATATCCCAAATCTAATCGCCATTAACTTTCGTTTCAAGTGAGGCGAATATGTTGTACTGAGGTATTCCGCCGGTCGTAGTGATATATAGGATTGGAGAACCATCCAAGTATGGGATCTTTTGGCTAAAGTGCGTTTGTCTTCTAATGATGATTGTAGCTTAGCCGCTTTGTTTGTCATTCTGCGGAAGACTTGGAAGGAGGGGTTCTGAGCCCCAAGTTCAGTTGTGTTGGTTTCCTTCAGTGCAGTTTTCAGGAATTTGCCGTAACTTGAGCTTGGATCGTCTTCCTGGGCACGCCACAGGGCATCATTTAAAATATTGGATCGGTTCTGCCAAAGTTTGTACCAGGTTTTAATAGCGGCATATTTTCTCCCTATCTCCTGTTGGATAAGGCCGAATTCCAGTCGGATGCGTTCTGAGGTAGACTAAAGACTTTTTTATACGTCTTTGTTTGCAGCGAGTCTAGGAGTTTCGCGTCCTTGCCATTTAATGCTATGCTTGCATAAGTTACTGTAGGTAGTAGTTTCGCGGCCATCACTGCTGTTAGCGGCTTAAAGGAAGGACCCTGTAATTTTTTTGCAAGGACACAGAATGCATAAATAAGGCCATTTCCTTTTTTTCCCAGATATTGTTTCTGAAATTGGAAATTTAATCGATTGTCTATATATACCCCCAGGTATTTATATGTACTAACTATTCCAAGGCTCGTTTCTCCCAGCTTGAATTGATATTGATGTCGCGGGCAAATCGTGATTGACATAGTTTTTGTGATGTTAATTTCCAGGGCGTTAGTCTTGGCAAACATTAGTAGCTCATTAAGTGCTCTCTCTAGGCCTATTCTGGTTAGACTAAGCAGGACTATGTCGTCTGCATACGAAAGATGCGTTATGGGCAGTGAAGCCAGGCGCGGAGGATGTGTATTTGCTGGTCTAATCGTGGTGAGAGATCTGCCATAAATAGATTGAATAAATGGGGGCTAATACACAGCCTTGTTTTAATCCGATCTCTGTTTGTATCTTCCTGGACAATTTTGTGCCATTTGCTATTTTCACATGGACCCACGTGCATGTGCACAATTATGTGTATCAATCAGTTCTTCTGCCCTTTGAATTGGATGGGCATCAGTCCTTGTGACTGCATTGAGGCCTCTGTAGTCAACATAACACCTCATCTCTCTCTTACCATCTTGGGTGTGATTGTGAGGTTTTGGCACAAGGACTACAAGACTAGCCCAAGGGCTATCTGAAGGCTCAATGACCCCCCCATTTCAGCAGCTTTTGGACCTCTGTCCTGATTCAATCTCTGACATGGTCAGGCTGTCTGTAAATTCTGGCTCTTCACAGGGAGGCTGTCACCCTTGTCCACTTCCTGCGTATACCAGGTGGTTTGACTGGGTGTCAGAGTAAAGAGATCAGGAAACTGATTGAGAACCTGTCTGAAATCAGCTTGCTGTTGACCAGTGAGGCTGTCTGCTAAGACTACTCCTTTAACTGATCCATCAACAGGGTCCTGTAAGAGGAGATCAGGGAGAGGGTCACTCTCTTCTTCCTGTCCTTCATCATTGGCCATGAGTAAGCTCATGTCAGCCCTCGTAACAAAAGGTTTCAGGCGATTCACATGAAGTACCTTGTGGGGACTTCTTGGAGTACCTAGATCAACTAAGTAGGTGACCTCACTTTTCTTTTCCAGTATAGTGTATGGGCCACTCCACTTGTCTTGGAAGAGCTGCTGGGGCCACAGGCTCCAAAACCCACACAATCTGTCCTGGCTGGTAAACAGTCAATAAAGCCTTTTGGTCGTGCCAAGCTTTATTAAGCTCCTGGCTGGCCTCAAGGTTTTTGCTGGCCTTATTCATGTACTCAGCCATGCGAGAACGCAGACCCAGTACATAGTCTACTATGTCCTGTTTAAGAGGCTTGAGAGGTTGCTCCCATCCTTCTTTTTTGATTAAGAATGCTTTATTAAAGAGAATCTAAACAACAGTACAAAAGATGGAAACCATTGTAAATAATCCAAGCATAAAAAAATACATAGTAAAAAAGAACTTGTAATATAACTAAGGTAGAACAGTGAGCATCCATGCTTGGAGTAAAGGATATAAACTGCAATAATAAGACCAATAGCATTTTCACAGATTTTCTATTTGGAGAGTATAAAGGAAAGAAAGAAGCAGAAAAAGAAAAATAGAGAAGAAGAAGAAAAAGAGGAGCGAATAAAAGAGAAAGAAGGAAGACTACAAACAGAGGAACTAGAATGAGCATTTAATCATATTGTGAAAGTAGTCCAACAGCCAAATAATCATATTTAATCATATTAAGGGTTCAGAGATAGTAACAATAGGGGAAGTAGAAGCAGTTTCTGGAAGGAAAGGAAGTAAGTGGCAACCATAGCAAATCTTTTTTAATCATTAAAGGTAGAGCAGTAGCATTGGCTCGATCAAGTCTGTGATGATGACACAGTAGGTTCCACCAACCAATAAAATTAATTTTGGTGGCATCTTTCCAATTTGAAGTAATTATTTGTAACTCAATTACAATTATCAAATCAATAAACTTCCCAAAGAAACGTTGAGAATGCCATAATGGAGAGGAACCAGCTAAAAAAAAGATGGGACACATTGAAAGTACAAGACCAGCATTTAGCATCACCGGAGAGCTTGAATTTATGGAGATCCGCAGGAGACACGTACAATTTGTTATAGAAATAATATAATGTTTGAGTCGTACTAGCAGAACAGGAAGTGGTGTGTATTTTGGTCCAAACTGATCTCTAGGTTTGAAAAGAAAAGTCTTGGTGAAGATCAGCTTCCCATCGGAGCTCTATGCTGGACTTTGCTCTAGAAACAGAGGGACCATTCAGAATTTTATATATGCTCAACGCTTTCATTACTGAAGAAAAGTCCAATGTAAAAGTCGAAAGATGTGTATGGGCTTCAGTAGGTGCTGGTTGAGAGAGAAGTTGAAGGAGGAGCATTTTAAGGGAGTCATATTGTGTAGCGTAATGGGAAGAAATGCCATATTGGTGCTGTATTTCATGGAAATCCAAGAGGGATCCATTAGATAATATATGACCTATAGTTGTAATTCCATTGTGTATCCATTCTTTCCATGAAAGAACTCTATTATTTAATTTAACATATTTGTTATACCAAATAGGAGTGTGTGGAATAGAGTCTAGAGGGGAATTAGAATGAGAAAGCAAAGGTTTAGCAATAGATATGGAATGAGTGAGTATGGGTGAGAAAAAGGCCTTCGGGGTTGAGAAATATAAACAGCATCCTTAAATGAAAAGGGGGAGAACTGGGCCTGTTCCAATTGACCCCATACACATATCAGGAGGAGTTACAGAAAGTGAGGTCCAAATATGCTTAAGTGTGAAAGAAGAATGATATAACCTAAGGTTGGGGAAATTAACCCCTCCATTATCTTTGGATTGCTGCAATTTTGCTAACGAAATTCGTGGCTGACGCTTATTCCATAGAAAGCTAATCAATGAGCGAGTAGTAGACTTAAAAAATTCAAGAGGAAGTGTAATCAGGAGCATAGATAAATAAAAATTAATTATTGGCAACATCATCATTTTAATCGTGGCCAATCTGCCCACCAAGACAAATATAAAGGGGACCATCCCTCAGCCAACTTTGAGTTTTGAAAGGAGGTCAGTAATATTAATTCTAATGGTTTCTTTAATAGTATTAGAAAATAAAATACCCAAACATTTGATGTGTTTAGAATTCCAAGTAAACCCAGTATCTTTGAACATGTTGATAATACAATATTCATTGAGGGACAATACCTCGGATTTTGCTATATTGAGTTTATATCCAGAAACCACTGAGTATTCATTTAATAAAGAAAAAAGTAAGTGAGAGTTGTGGTAGGATTTGATACATATAACAAAAAATTGTCAGCGTAGGCAGTAAAATTTATATCCATATGCTTAAATTGGAAACCAGAAAAATCAATAATGCCATAATGGAGAGGAACCAGCTAAAAAAAAGATGGGACACATTGAAAGGTACGTTCGTAGACAGGATTTTGTTTGCTTTGCCCCATATGTGTAGCCAAAATGTTTTAACCAAAGGACATTCAAAGAACATATGTAAAAGTACACTCTTATCATAAGTACAAGACCAGCATTTAGCATCACCGGAGAGCTTGAATTTATGGAGATCCACAGGAGTCACTTACAATCTATAATATATATATATATATAAGGATAAAATAAATAAAGAGGAGATAATGGGCAACCTTGTCTAGTCCCTCTATGAAGAGAAAAATAACTGGATTGATTGTCATTAATCCAAATGGAAGTGGAAGGCTCGGAATATAACAAACGGATATACTGGAGAATATGGGGACTGAAACCATGCCATTTTAATACACCAAACATAAAATCCCAGTTCACCCAATCAAATGCTTTTTCAGCATCTAGAGTTATGGTAGCTAAAGGGAAGTGCAGCTTAAAAGCCAAATGAATGATATTGAGAAAGGTTCTAGAGTTATCTGAGATATAACTTCCCATCACAAACCCAGACTGATGATAATCCAGTAACTCAGGAATAACCTGATTAATACGTAAAGCTAATACTTTAGCGAAAATCTTACAGTCCATGTTTATGAGTGAGATAGGTTTATAACTACTACATTGAGGTAAGTCCTTACCCTTCTTAGGAAGCAAACAAAGCATTGCCTGAGAAAAGGAGCCTAGTGTCTGACCTTCAGTTAAAAAAATAGGTGATGAGGAGTAGTAACTTTGAAATTAAAAGATGCTTAAAATTAAAATAAAACTGAACAGTAAAGCCATCAGGCCCTGGAGCTTTATCCTTTGGCAGATGGTTGATGGCTGTTAATATTTCTTGCTCAGAGATAGCAGTATCAAGGGAGGACAAATCCACATTACGATCTGGTAGTTTAGGAACTGATAGAAAAAAAGCATCTAATTGTTCTGTTCTAGGGGGAGATTCTGGGGTATACTATTGGGTATAATATGCCGTAAAACATTCCAATATCTTAGAATCACTGACTTTTCGGACCCCAAATTTGTCTGTTATGGCTACTATCTTAGATTTTTGCTTCTTAATTTTAAGATAATTGGCCAGGCTGTTCCCTGCTTTATTACGACCGCCGGACATTTTGCCATTAAACTTAAGTATGCTACCACAGGCATCATCCCAGGATTGTTTATTATAATTAGGGCTTCCAGTTTTATGGTATTTATTTTTTGACATTTCCGTCTGTATTTATCCATATTTATTTTTCGCAAATTTTATCTGTATTTATCCATATTTATTTTGGGTTGTGTGAAAAAAATGAAGCTGAAACTGGTATATTTACACATTTATTTAACCGATAAATAAGCACTCATGCTTGAATGCCTGCCGGGTTTCAGTGATATGAAGAACCGCAGAACATAAATCAATGCTCTTATATGAGAATATGCAAATTTCATTATCAATCATATGCTAATCTACTGCTGTTTAAGCCTCCTTGCTAATCTTCATTTCTTTTTAACCCCCTTACCTATCAATCCACACAGCTATTGGCCTGGCAGACATGGTAGAGAGTATTTAGAATCACTCAAAAGTAACCCAATTTCAGTTTTTATCCACATTTAAAAATAAATACAGACGATGAAATAAAGGGTTTTCTGTCTGTATTTATCTGTAAAAATCAGTAAAAACGGAAAACAGGGTGCCTTAATTATTATGTAGTTAGGCTTTTACAAGTTTAGACAGGGTATCTGATTGATTTAAAGAAAAGTATTCATGTTCTAAATATTTAATTTGCATTAAAAGTTTCTCTGAATTTTTAAGTGCCATTTTTTCTTTTTTTGCAACATAATCCATTATAAAACCCCTGGCAGTGGCCTTAAAGGCACCCCAAACAAAAGTCATCTTTGTTTCAGAGGTTAGATTAATGGGGAAAAATGTGATGCAAAGTGTGTAAATTGCTTCGTGAAGTGATCGCCAAGCAACAACGACAGGAATGAGGTGGGGGGTAGGAGTATCCAAATCTACTATGACAGGGGCATGATCGGAAATAAGTATAGAGCCTAACTTAGCATGTGTCATAAATTTAAGGACATTCTGAGTAAAAAATATGTAGTCGATTCTGGAATGCAAATATGGAGAGGGGAGAAAAAGGTGAATTCTAACACATCAGGATGTGAGATTCTCCAAGCGTCAACTAACCCTTCAGATGAGATGGCATTCTGAAACGTTTTAAGCATTTTATTGGGAATGAACCTTGTCTGGGAATTACGGTAGAGAAAAGGGTCCATTAGTTGGTTCAAATCGCCTCCCACTATAAGATTTTCTGAGGGGCACAAGGATAAAAGATTGGCAAAATTCTTCCAAAATAACAAGTCTACTCCATTTGGGCCATAGACATTATAGAGAGAAAATTGGGTGTCATTAATCTTAATATTCGGTAAAAGCCATCTTCCGACATCATCTTTGACCTCACTCAACAATTGAATAAATAAAGATTTATGAAGCAATTTTATAACTCAATTTTTGTTGTTGAAAGCTGGTGAACAAAAAACACTCCCAACCCAATATCTACATAGGGAAGCTATGTCCTGTTCTTCAAGATGCGGTTCTTGTAATAATGCAATTTTACAATTTAATTTTGATAAATAAGATAACACTCTTTGTTTCTTAACTGGATTACGAAGGCCCTTATCATTCCATGACACCACACGTAAACTACTAATTAATGGAATACACGAAAACTATATAACAACTAACATTAGCGAACTTGTAACATACGCAATACTCAACCTGCAAAAGAATATAAGGAAGAAACTGATGAAGATAAGACTGCACAAAACGACATGAGCAAAAAGAAGCTGTACATAACAGTGAATGAAATGATTTAAAGAAAAGAATCAAACTGAGAATGAAGAAAGAAGAAAGAAAATGGGGAATATAAGATCTCCCCACACTTAAATGAAAAAGAAAATAGGGATAGAAACATAGCATAGAAAGGAGGAATGATAAATGGAAAAGAGAGCGGATGACAAAACGTCCTGGTCCGTTTGACAAAGGAAAACGAAGGACCCCCTGAGAAGAGGAAAACAAAACAAAGTTATATAGTGTACAAAAAAACATTTCAAGATTTACTAAGTTCCATATATTCTCCTTTATGAAGGAATATGAATTTCTTTAGCTCAGCCAGGACTTCAAACGTTGTTGACTTGTCTTTGTAAGTAACCTTTAAGAAACAAGGATGAATAAGACCAAAACGAGTGGTCATAGATCAAAGGGTAGGTCAGAGATCCAAAAATTCCTTCCGACGATTGGCAGTAGCCCTGGAGACATCTTGACTGAAGTGAATCTTCTGACCAGACCAAAGAATTTGCTTACGTTGTTTAGCAGCTGTATGAACCATCATGAGGTCAGAGTATTGAAGAAAAAATGCAATAATCCCTGTTAGTCTAGTGGAGTTAGAGGAATCTGAAGGACCAATCCGGTGTGCTCTCTGGATATTAAGTTCAGTCAAGCCTTGAAGGCCCACAAGTTTAGGAATATGAAGCTTCAGGAAGGCAATCATATCAGGCCCCTCAGAACCTTCAGGCAGGCCCTAAATGCGCAAATTGTTGCATCGGTTGTGATTTCCGTTAGGTTTTTCAGTTGTGATACCTCTTTGGTGAGAAAATTGACTTTAGCAACCACATTGTGCGCATTGCTAACTCGCTGTTCGACCTCCGTGAGTCGTGAATCTAAGTGAGACCATTTTTCCTCAATTCTCTGCAGAGCTGCAGTAGTATCAACCATAAAAGGTTGCATATTCCTAAGTTCATCCCTAATATCATCCAATGTTAGAGGCAATGGAGACTTAGTTGGAGAGGATGCATCCTTTTTAGCCCTTTTATTGGCATTACCACAAGAATCCATCGCAGTAGGGATGGTAGAAGCTAGAGATTTGGACGTAAGCGCTTGCTCCATGGTAACAAATGATGAAAATGTTGAAAACACAGATAAAAAAAAGTGAAGAAAAAAATAAATTCTTCAAAAAGTACTAAAAGTATCTACCACTTCATTAAAAGGCAATCAAATGATGGCAAAGGTAAAGAGGACGAAGTTCCAGGAAGCACAGACATAAGGATAACTAAACTCCAAGCGCCATGAGAAAAGCAAAGAGAGTGCTGCAGAAGAGTTGAAAGAGCCATGGAAAGCTGAATTCTCATTATATAAATATGGCCCAACAAAATTGGAGCCATAGTGGAAAGGTATGTGTGTGTGTGCTCAGCTCTGGCTGGAGACGAGCCGATAGCACACAAAATGGCGGCAGCAGTGAAAGAAATGGCGGACGCTGCAGGAGTGAGGCTTCCAAAATTACTAATAGACCATTTTAAGGTCTACAAACTCACCCCGCCACTTCTGGGAACTGCCAACGCCCTCCAGCAGGAAAAGAACAGGCGTGAATGCCGCAAAGCGTTCCTCCAGGTGGAAGAGTCCCCGGCGCCTCAGGCGAACACTAACGAGCGGTCATCTTGTCTCGCCGCCACCGCCGTCGAATCCCTCCCATCTTTCTTTAACTAGACATAATGAACCCCTAAATGGATGTCCAAACAGAAGTTCAAATGGGCTGTAGCCCACCCCTTCTGAGGAACCTCTATGTAGGCAAAGAGGAGGCAAGGCACTAAGACATCCCATTTTCTTCTCAGTTTGTCTGGGTGTCCCATGATCATACCTTTGAGGGTCTTGTTTCAACAAGCCCATTGCCCTGTGTATGGTAGGGTGTGGTAAACTTATAGTTAACACCACACTCTTTCCACATATCAGTGATGTAGCTAGGCATGAAGTTAGTACCTCTGTCTGACAAGACCTCCTTAGAGAACTGAACTCTGGAAAATATTTCCAGGAGGGCCCTGGCCACTACAGGAGCTGTAGTGGTCCTAAGGGGGAATAGCCTCTGGAAATCTAGTGACAGGGTTCACAACTACTAGGATACAATTATGTCCAGATGCTGTTGGAGGGTTTAAGGGACCTACAATGTTTATCCCTACCCTCTCAAAGGGAACCCCAAACAATGGTAGTAGGATTAAGGGGGCCTTTTTGTGCCACCTCACTTACCAGTGGCTTGGCAGGTGACACAGGAGCGACAAAACTGGTTGGTGTCTTCAGACATGTGGGGCCAGTGAAAGTGAGGGACAAGCCTGTCCCACGTCTTGCTTTGCCCAAGATGTCCTGCAAGGGGCATGTTGTGTGCCGGGGTCAATAAGAACCCCTTGTACTTCTGAGGTATGATTAACCTCCTGGCACTCTTCAAGACTTTGTAATTATCTGCATCTTCTCCCTTTACAGTCAAGAGTTTGTCCCTACGTTTTTTAGCAAAGGAGAGCCACGGGATACATGCCCACTGCCCCTGAGGAACCTCCTGAACTTTACAGGCCCTCTCTAAAGCAGTGATCCACTTATGGATGTCCTCACCCTCCTGGTAAGGAGGGACTGTGCTGTTCAAGTTCCTAGTGTCAAAGGAGTGTTCCCTAACCCTAGGGGGGCGTGGCTTGGTGGCAATGTAGACGGGAGTGAGTCTCGGAGCTCCGGCCCGGACTCCCGTGCTTGTCAATATCCTGAGCCCCCGGCCCTTCATTGCAACGGGGAAATCGGCGGCAGACTTCCCCTGGCACCCAGTGGACGTGAAAGGGTGCGATAATTTCCCCTGCAACGCCGGGAAATGCTGAAATTGGCGGTGAGTGATCCCCGGGAGGCAGCGTACAAAATGGCGACCGCTGTGTGAATTGGACGCCAGAGCCCGACCCACAGTGAGGAAAGAGGAGAGGAGCGGCTCGCGGAGCACGTACCGTCTGTGGCGGTGACTGGTGCTGGTAGCGGATGCTGACGGCCCCAAGGTGACGACCTGCCTGCTTGCACCATAGCCTGGGGATGAGAACGACGACAGGAGACCAGGCTGTGATGCATCGTGAGGCGGAAGGCTGCAATCGGCCGTGGTAGTGTGGAACTGCACGCGCGGTCAGTAACGGTGCGCGCTGGGGGAGCACTGCATCCCTGAGAGACATCCTACTCGGTGTCTGAGGTGAGGAGGAGGAGACCGGCGCAAAGGTGCGGGAGACCGTCCCAGCGGCTGGAAGTCGTACAGTAAACATCGGGGCCTATAGGCCGAGACCGCATTGGAGGGAGCAGACGCACTAGTGGAGCCCACGCACGGATCTACCAGGCAAGACCCAGACCCTCGGGGGGCACAATAATACGTGGGCGGACATAGCTGGAGGGGTCTCGCCAGAAAACGGCAGCATCCAAGTGCCCCGCACAACTGCGCTGATCGTTAGCCCACATTGCGGCACGGGAGGATAGACGGCAGACTGAAAGGAGAACACGTTGGGGAATGCCCTGAGAGGCAGCCACTGACGGTGATAATAGACGGCCGGGCACATAAGGCGCGATGGAATAACCTGGAGGAGCGCTGCAAACTGCCTGCGACAGGAAGAGTACGACAGTTGCGGGGGCTTGGAGGGCTGCACCCGTAGTAGAGAACATTAGCAGCGAGAGCCACGATCCAGGAGGAGGGGCCGTAACAAGAGGGCATAGAGGCCCTGAGTGCCGCACCCTCTGGCCTGTCAGGGTCTGTTTGGGCCTTTGAGAGAACAGCGCTGTGAGCGCGAATATCAGCAGAGGGGCCACGCAAATTGGAGATAGCGCTGACGAGCCCCACGGAAAGCGGATGAGTACGTCAATATTCCCTGAAGTCTAGACGTGAATACACCCAATACGAGAACGGGTTATAGATCAGGAGGGGAGCGACTTTCCGAGGTGCAGGGGTGTGAGGCCGAGTGAGGAGGGTCAATTCATGTGGCCCACCAGGTCGTGGACTTGAGGAGTACATAAGTGCTGTGCCATGGAATCTACTGAGAGCATACTCTGAGCGTGGTGACACGAAGACGGAGGGAGGTGCTCTGCATACAATTGTGAGTGCGCAAGGCCCCGGAGTGGTTGGTCGCCATGGGGAAAGTCCCCAGAAGAAAAGGTCAAAGCACCACAACGGCGGGGGCGGAAGCACCCCAACAGATGAAGAAGATGACACCCTGGACCCGGAGAAGGATGCATCTTCCTCGAAGCCCACACTGGCAGACATAATGGAAGCTATCATGGCGTCAAGGGAAGCACTAGAAACTAAAATAGATTCTATCGGTGCTGACCTCAATCTCCTAAAGGACGACCACCGTCGGCTGGCGGAAAGGGTCATAGGCACGGAGAAAGTGCTTGCGGATGTCCCCGCGGAGGGAGCAGAACTCAGGAAATCCCTTGCTGAGGTGGCGGTGAAAGTTAAAACCCTTGAGGTGCGCGCAGAAGACAGTGAAGGGAGATCCTGCCGCAATAATCTACACATAATTGGGGTACCCGAGAAGGAGGAAGGCGATGACATGGTACAGTATTTGGAAGACTGGATCAGGAAAGAAGTGGCGCCAGAGGGGCTCTCACAGTTCTACGCAATTGAAAGGGCGCATAGAGTGCCAGCCAGGCCTCCCAAACCGGGGGTACCTCCGAGGCCGATTATAGCCCGCCTGCTTCATTTCCGTGACGGAGACCATATACTTAGGCAAGCTAGACAAGCGAAGGACCTACAAATAGGAAATAGCAGGGTGATGGTGTTTCTGGATTTCACCAGGGAGGTGCAGAAGTAGAGATCCATGTTCCTGGCAGTGAAAAGAAAACTACGACAAATGCGACTCCCCTATGCAATGCTCTTCCCGGCCAAGTTGGCGTTGTTGGTCCTCGGGGCACACAGTTCTTCCAGATGCCTCAAGAGGCATGGGATTGGCTGGATACGGTACCAGGACGGAGGTCGGGAAGCAGCTCACCGAGATCAACGACAGGAGGTGGTGGGGCAAGTGGTGGACAACCAAGTGCGCCGTCCCCGACAGAAGCACAAGTCGAACGGAATAAGGTCATCAGGGCGGTGGTGGAACTCAGCCAAACGGGGTCCAGCCTGAGATCAACGAGGAGCGACAAGGATGAGGACAGATCAGAGAGCTCACCCATACAGAGTGCGGCAGAGGACTCGGAGACGGAGATGCCTGTAGTGACACCCCACACCGCGGACGAGCTGGGATGAAGCGTAAGATCCTGAACTTTAGAACTGTAATCTCTGGTGAACTATATCCTTTTTGTTAGGCATATATTATGTATGATGTGAGGGAAGGGGGCAGCATCGACCACTGCCAAAGACATAAGGGATGAGGGGCTGTGGGGGGACCAATAGTTTTCCAACGAGGGGGATACGGGTTGAGGGGTTCCGAGGATGGGCGGCAGCCGCCACACCCACATAGTCAACATAGTTAAAAGAGTTTGGATGGGAAGGGGGTTTCTTCCGACTGTCCTGGGGAAAGGGAGTTGAGTAGTTCAGTTGTTTTGGGGGTGTTTACTGGGAACCAGGCGTGTCTGGGGAACTTGGTTAATTTGTACTAGGACAATGTTTTCTCAATGGGACCCAACATAGACTACAAGTGCATCTCCTGGAATGTACGTGGGATGCACTCCATGGTAAAGCGGCATAAAATACATGCGTTTCTGGTGCGCAGAGGAGTGCAGATTGCGCTACTGCAAGAAACACATATAAATGCAACAGAAGGAGCTGCCTTGAAACGCAGATGGCGAGGGCAATTATTTTATATGAATTACTCCGCTTTTGCCAGAGGAGCACTGATTTGGGTGAGGGCAGGGTCCCCTTCCAATGCACCAGGGAATTAATTGACCCGAATGGGAGATATGTAGTGGTACTGGGTAAACTAGACGGGCGGGATGTAACGATTGGAAGTATATATGCCCCAAACGTAGAACAAGCCTCATTCCTGGCAGACATTTCTAGGTCATTAGCACATGCACTGACTGGGTCGGTACTTTTGGGAGGAGACTACAACAGCGTTGAGGATGTCAGGCTTGACAGATCTCACCCACCCCTACCTGACTCGCCTGCTCACAGGGTGGCAAGGGCACGAAGAGATTGGCAACAGCAATGGGGACTAATAGACTCTTGGAGGGCACACCATCCCGGGGAACGGGACCACTCGTTCTTTTACCCAATGCACCACCTACACGTCAGATTAGATGCCATTCTGTGTACTCCTGACGTTCACGGGCACATACAGAGTAGTGAATACTTAGCATGCACGGTCTCGGACCATAATCCTTTGCTGGCATGCCTTAGCTGGTCCAGGATTAGGGCGAGTATCCCTACATGGCGCCTTAGGCCGGAAGCATTGGAAGATCAGGTGTACCATGGGGAGATACGCACAGCCATAGAACAGTACTTTACGGAGAATGAAGGGACGGCCTCCAACATGAGAACAGAGTGGGAGGAGTTTAAGGTGGTGCTTAGGGGACGATGCATCTCTGAGGCGGTAGGAGTGAGAAGGACTCTACTGAGGGAGACGCTGGATGCAGAGCAGAGGCAGCGACAGCTTGAACGTGACAGGCCCGAGAATGCAGAATAGCAAAGGGATGTATTAGAGGCCAGAGAGGAAGTGGCGGGGCATGTAGAAAGACTGCGTTGCTTCGATTACAAGAACTTTATGGCTAGAGCTCATGCAGAAAGGGACAAACCTGGGGCCCTGTTGGCCTGGTTGGCCAATCCGGCCAAGAGGGGATCAGTTATTTTGGAACTGAAAGATGACCAGGGAGGGACTTTACATCGACAGCAAGATATTAACCAGCATTTCTGTGACTATTATGCCGAACTGTATAAAAGTAAAGCTTCCCCTACAGCTGCAGAACTTGATGAATATGTAGAAAGTGTTGAGCTACCGCAACTCTGTGAAGAGGAGGCGGACGCCCTGGGACGGGAGATTGATCTGCATGAGGTATGGAGCGCTGTTAAGGCCATGGCTAGAAATAAGACGCCAGGAACTGACGGGTTCCCTATAGAATTTTATGCCACATACGTAGACTTGCTGGGCCCCTGGCTGGTAGCGCTATATAACCAAGTAAAACAGGAGGGGAAATTGCCAGGGTCCACTAGGGAAGCCCTGATTATCCCATTGCTGAAACCAGGGAAGCAGGCGCATGACAAAACAGCATATAGGCCACTATCAATGCTTAATCTTGACTACAAGATCCTGAGCAGGATACTAGCTACACGGCTCTTACCACACATGACGACTCTCATACATTGGGACTAGGCTGGGTTTATACCAACAAGGAATACAGCAATGAATGTGAGGAGACTGCTAAGAGTGTTGGGGGCTGACACCTATTGCAGAGAAGAGACGACTATCTTGGCAATAGACATCGAGAAGGTCATTCGATAGCCTCTAATGGCCGTACCTATTCAGAGTGATGAGCGCTTTTGGATTAGGGCAGGGATTTGGAGCATGGACAGCCCTACTATATAAAGAATCAAAAGCCCGGGTTCGGACAGGAAAGATTATCTCACAGGGGTATGCAGTAGAGAGAGGGACACGGCAGGGATGCCCGCTATCACCACTGCTGTTTGCAATAGCCATGGAGCCGTTGGCCGCCAAAGCCAGGTCTGGAACTTGGTACAGCGGATTGGAGATAGAGGGACATATCCATCACATAGCGTTATACGCTGATGATTTGATTCTGTTTCTACAAAATACGGAGACGGAATTGGTGGGTGCTAAAAACCTATTGTTAGACTTGGAAAAGGTAGCTGGCCTCAAGGTGAATTGGCAAAAGTCAAGTTTATTCCCCACCATGCAGGGGCGGGCGAAACCTTAGGCAGCGGAGGGAATTGTGTGGGAAGAGAGAAGCATCCCATATCTAGGAGTACAAATATATCACGATAAAACTGACCTCCTGGAGGGCAATGTGGGAAAGATTATACGAGGAACGAAAGCTAATTTTGAATTTTGGGGAACCCTCCCCCTCTCTGTGGCGGTCAGGACATTCCTGCTAAAGATGGTAACTCTTCCGAGACTCCTATACATCTTTGGAGTTCTGCCAATATGGATCCCTGCGGATCGGTTCAAACAGCTCCGGACAATGGTGACGGAATTCCTATGGGGGGCAGGCAGGAGGAGAGTGGCTTTGACAACCTTAATGAGGCCCAAGAGGGAGGGGGGACTGGCGGTGCCGGATTTTGAATACTACTATATAGCAGCTCAACTGCAATGGCTGACAAAATGGGTGTCCAGCCAACTTCGGAGAACAATACAGAGAGGCGATGGATGCCCCGCTCCAGATCTCCTTTCCAGAATAGTATTAAAACTACCTATATCAGAGAGAGAGATGAACGCGGAGGCACATGCGGCCCACAAATGCTGGATCAGGAGGTCGCAGAGAGCTAAAGTGAGACACCCGTATGCGCCGGAGATACCTTTAAAATATTGCATGGCATTGCCTCATAGAGCGGACTGGAGGAAGCTAGGTGCATGGGAAGAAGCTGGAGTACTTACCATAGGGCAATTATATCAAGACGGCGAGTTATTACCATTCGCAGACTTTAGCGAGCAAAATGGAATATCGGGGGGCGATTTCTTGCTACATGCGGCCTTAACTGCAGAAATACGTAAGCATTGGGGATGGGCCTAACTGGACCTGGTTTAGAAGAGGGTTGCCATTATGTGGTAACGGCAGCGGGGACGTTTAAGGCGGTCACCTGCTTATATAGAAAATTGAGCTGTGCAGTACTTCTTCCACTTAGTGAACTACAACAGAAATGGGAAGAGGACTTGGGAGAACCCTTGGAGGATAAGACATGGGGAGAGTTAACGGAGAGGGTCAGTAAGGTCACCAGAAATGCACGATTTCAGCTGGTTAATTTTTACATATTCCATAGGGCGTATCTTACCCCTGGGCGCATTAACAAGTATTTTATCACGGCCATGTGTCCCCAGTGTGGCGAAGTAGGAGCGGAGTTCCTCCATATGTTCTGGAGTTGCCCGGAAATAGAGAATTATTGGCAGGAGGTGACGGAACTTTTAGCGGAAATTACTGAGAAAGAAGTGACTAAGACAGCAGGATATTGCTTGCTACACAGATTCCCACATACGTCTAAGAATAAGATTGCCAGCAAATTCCAAGACCTAGGCCTAGTAATAGCAAAACGAGATATCACCAGTCATTGGAAAGCGAGGGGGGGTCCCAGCACAATTAGATGGAGAAGAGAATTTGAGCATTGGGCAGGTAGCGAAGGAACGGTCCGCTTACAAAATGCTAGGAGAAGTGGGAGCGAGAAGGCACTAGAAGCAGCCAGGGCATGGGAGGCTTTAACGTTGCAATTGAAGCTGCTCAATGACATCTCAGAAGAGTGAGACCGAGAATAGTCGGGGCGGATGAGTGATTTCATGTACTACGATGCATAGGTGGAGTGACGGGAGGACTGCGGAATAGGCTCCCAGCGAAAGTCTAAGTAGGACTTTCAGAGCACAAAAGGTTTAGACAGGAGCAACTGGACGATATCCTGAGGCAGAGTGCAGGGGCTTCATAACACAAGACACGCCTGGGGGAGGGAAGGGGGCTAGAGGGCGGGGGAGTTATTGTTTAGAGGAGGGAGGGGGTTGCATTATTTATTGGTTTATTTGACGGCATGTGCTCACCCAACATCTAATACTGAAGCTCCTGAAGCGGTGGAGCTGGAGCATAGACATTCACATAGTAATATTGAACTGTATGTGTATCAGAGATGTATTTTAGCTGGTTAGCCCGGTGGAGCCAGCATATATTTTGTACGATACCTCATTTTTCAAATGATCAATAAAGTTTGTTTATAACAAAGGAGTGTTCCCTAACCCTAGGCTCACTAGTGCTGCCAAAATGGATTCTAATCCCAAATTCTTCCTAGCTTTCTGAACTTCTAGGGTCTCCTTATCTAGGGCCAACTGTTCTTTCTTGATGATTCTGAGCTTAGCTCTCTCAAGTTTGAGTAGGTGGCATTGCCTTTCTAAGGAGTCCTCCCTCTTGCTAGAGGTGAAGGTACCTATTGAAGTGGCAGAGGAGGTTGAATTAACTGAGGAGGACCTGGACCTCCCCTGAACTCTTTGTACTCTCCCAGGAGGACAAAAGGGGGACCTACCTCTAGGGCGTCCTTCTGTGTCACTAAAACTATTCCCTGGGGAACTAGAGTTCACCAGTAAGGGCTCTTCAGACTCCTCCTGGACATGCTCAGAAGCAGAGTCATGAGTGTTGGACACCCCTGGTTCATCTTCTGGAGCATCAGCACCCATATCCAAGTTATCCTGCCCATCTGTCCTATCAGGATTTTTGAGGTCATCCTGCAGGAGCATCTCTAAGAGCTGCTCTTCAGTAGGGTTGCTACCAGTCTTATGTTTTCTAGCTGCAGCCAGGGTTCTAAGTTCCTAGAACTTAAGAACACTGTATCTAGAGTGAGCCCCACTGGACTCACCAACCTGAGACATGGTACTAGATGTAGTGTGGTTTTATGCACTTACCTACCCTAGTGAACTAAACTTCCAAAGATTGGAAAAAGGGTTGTGCTAAAAAGTTCAGTAGAACCTACTTGATAAAAGTATTTTATATGTGACTAGCTAGTGATGGTTTTTCATGTAACCTTCACTTCGATTGAGTGGTAATACAGTGCAGGCTTTAACCCCAACCACTGCACACCAATGTAGGAGGCTGGCTTAGTATATGGTGTACAATCTAAGGAGTGATGCACCTTGCACTAATCCAGGCAACCCTTATGGTGATTTAAGTGGTCTTTGATAACCATAGAAAGCTCTTAGAGTGGTAGCTGTGGAGAGCAGCCTTCAGGCTTATCTTGAAGGAGTGCAAAGCAACTTGTTTTACCACATTTAATCGACAGTGTAGATTAGATGAAAAAGAACCACACAGTGTTTATAAAAATAATTCTATTTATTTATAACACAATCACTAACACATTGGTATATCTCCTACCCGGAGATATCAACAATACACACAAGAATACTTCAAAATAATCAGGTAAGCAGCACAAATATACACTGGTCTCCAGGGTAAGACCAAACCATATACTAAGAAAGCGGAATGCGAACTGCAAGGAAGAATGGTACTTGGACTAGAAGACTCAGAGGAGCTGGAGGACCAAGGAAGCACCCAATGTAAGTACCCAGGAACCCCAAGGAGGCTGTGTGCAGAGTGGAACACAGCTGTGTGTCCAATAGAGGTCAATGGAGACGTTGTGTTGCAATTTTGAAGAAGAAGGACCCTTCCCAGAGGACCCCGAAGAAACCCTTTGGAAGACGGAAGCTTGGAGATCCACCCCACCCGTGGATGCCCCTGGAACCACATTACCTGCACCAGGGAAGCCGGCTGCATAGGGGTGAAGGGACGTCGGAACCTGCCGTAGACGACAATGGAAGACTTCAGAGAAAAGGCCTCTGGAGGAGTCTGTGAAGTTGTCCGGTGGAATCAAGGGTGGATTCTTGAAGAGGAGAACCTGCTACCAGAGGGGACAGAGTCTATGCCACTCGGAGTTGACCAGGAGGCACAGAAGCACAAGCCCACCATTGGCAGGGAGCTCAGTAGTGAAGAGGGTGACCTTGTCACTGCAGCTGTGAGGACCAGGCGATACTGAGGAAGACCAGGAGCTGTGCACAAGCTGTCCCACATCGGATGTCAGTGTCTAGGTGGTAGGTGTCCGGCTGGAGCACCAACAAGCCTTGGTGGCTGCAACTGGCATTGAAAGCGAAAAGATGCAAACGTTGGGGCCAGCAAGGTCCATGGGGACTCACCAAGTGCAGGAGAGTCAGAGCTGGCCCCAAGCAAGCAGGGGAACCCACTGAAGCAAAGGAAGACCCTCAAGAGGACCCACAGGCCAAAGGTACAGGAGTCGAAAGAGGACCTCAGGCAGCTCACCAAAGATAGAGGGCCACGGTGCAAGGGATGCAGTGAGGATGCTGATCTTCAAGGGATGAGGTGCTGGAGGCTGGAGCTTCTTGTAGCCTGAAGATCTCTGGAATGCAGAACCAACAAGGCTTGGCAACAGCAAGTTGACGCGGTGCACAGGGGTTTGGTCCCAGAGGCTCAGACGAGGGAAACTGCCCTCAAAATTGCAGAGAAGACAGATCAGGCCTCTAGAGAGCTGTAGAATCACCACCTTTGTTGCTGGGCCTCTGGAAGTCTGTAGGACGACTGGAGCAGCAGACAGGTCAGCTTTGTTGTGGTGCTTGCAGATGCAGGGGAGTGACTCCTTCACTTCAAGGGAGATCTCTTTGGATGTCCTTGACACCGAAGAGGCAGAAGACTTGAAGAACAGTGAGACAAGGAGCAGCAGGAGTCTTCCTTGATGCAGTCTCGGTTACAGTCAAAGTCCAACGAAGTCCAAGTGTCCAGACGGTTGAAGAGTATCTTTCAGAGGTGAGTCTTGTTCCATGACAAATCTGAGGACCCACCCACAGGGCAGCCCTTAAGTACCCTAAGGAAAGGGTTGCTACGACTCATGTAAAGAGGGGAGGATACTCCAAGGGTTCCTGAAGTGGCTCAAACCGGAGTATGTAAGGAGGGCACCAAATGTGCCCTTCAATGAAGTCTGGTGGCACTGGAAAGTGCCCCCACCCCAGCCCAATACACTAAGTCCTGTCTGGGGGGTGGTCACACCTACCTGTGACAGGAAACCTATTGTTCTACCTTCCTCTGCCCGAGCTCAGCTCAGCAGCAGGAGGGCAGAATCGTGTCTGTGGTCAGCAGCAGCACTTGCTTGAAGACCCTGAAAGGCTGTTACAGGGAATACAGAGGGGTTCCACAAGACCCCCCCAGTACATGGGATCATACTTCCAGCACCTGAATCGGTGCTGGGGTATGATTCCAACACGTTTGATATCAAACATGACCAGGTTCGGTGCAGCCATTATATAGTTAGACATCTCGTAATGACTGATGTCCACTATATACCTTTAAATGGCTGCCTGCACTTACAAAGCCTGGAGAATCGACTCTGGGGTTTGTAGGGGTGTCTTACGCATGCAGGGGCACCCTCACACTTGTAACTAAGCACCCTGCCCTCAGTACCGAAGGGTCTACCATAGGGGTGACGTATAGGTTTTAAGTGTAGTGACCTCAGATACGAGGAAACGTATATCTGTTGTGAGGGGTGCAAGCACCATCTTACACAGGCTGCAATGCCAGGCCTGTATTCAGAGTTTAAGTGGACTCTCATGGGTGGCACAATACATGCTGCAGCCCATGGGAGACCCCTGGTGTACCTATGCCCTGGGTACCTCAGTACCATATACTAGGGACTTATAAGGGTACATCAGTAGCCAATTGTGGATGTACCAAAGTACTTACCAGGGCCAATTTAGGGGAGAGGGCACAGTTGCTGGAGTCCTGTTAAGCAGTATTCCAGCAGACTACAGTCAAAACACACTGACACAAGGCAAAAAGTGGGGGTAACCATGAAAGCAGATTCTACTTTCCTACAAAGAGCTTTTTGATCAATTGAGTATGAACCCCAAATCCTTTGTTCTAGCAAGTCGAGGCAGCCGTTATGACCGCCACGGTCTGCTCATCTGAAATGCACTTCGTAATCCGGACGGCGGTCGGAACTCCCTGTACAGTTCTATGACTGCTGCTTTTCTCCAACCACCATCTCAGAGGTCAGAGAAAGGCTGTCGGCGGTTGGTCGAAGTACACAATGCATGCATCGTAATCCGGCAGTCGGACCGACCAATTCTGATGAGACCACGGTGGTCCGCCCTCCTCCTACAGGACCGCTGAAGGCGAACCGACCAGCATCGTAATGAGGCCCATAATTACTAACATAATCTAGTCAACTGTCTAGGAGCTCAAAGCATTGCTAACTTAACAAGGCCAAAATGAGCTTTTGTGACCCTGGCTCGAAATTCCATTTTCTTTAGTACCCTCTAGATAAATCGAAATCCTTGTTGTATACTGCAGCCTTTGTACACAGAATCCGTGGAGGTGGTGGGTTGGGGGGTAATTTTTTTCTCTGTGGCCATTAAAACAAGCATTGAAAATGCAATAGGTCTCGCCTTTTATTAAGTTAAAGCCATTTGCTTTGCTAATGGTATTGTATAGCATAGCAAATGGCTTTAACTTAATGAAAGGCGAGACCTATTGCATTTTTAATGCTTGTTTTTATATTTCTTCAGTGTTACAGGCTTCTGGTACCGGTCCTCCAACCCCTTGAACCAGAAAATCCTCTTAAAAAAGGTGCTGAGATGGCGAGGACTACTGTTCTTTATGCCCATAAAATAAGCAAATTGCAGCAAGTAGTCTGCACTTTAAATTGATCATTTTGTCTAAGAGAGATCACAACTGTACGGCACACATGTTTTCGACCCCAGAAGGATGAAGAGAGGAGTTGGCCATGCAGTCAATTGAAGCTGTTGTGCAAGTACAAACAAAACAGAAAAAAAGGGGGAGAAAGAGGGACGAAGCTAGGTCCACCCTCCTAATGCAATAGTAGACCTACAAAACCGGTATGACCGGATAGGGACCTAGCTGGGTTGTAGATTTTCCACTCAAATGTGAGCTCGAAAATCTTGAGAAAGGAAAGCTTTCCTTTCTTGAGTCCCCTCACTCACCAGGGTTTCCCCATGGTGACATGCTTCATCATAGGGGCCATCTCAACCCGCTGCGGGCTGAGGCGTGCTACGACTTGCGATGAGACGTAGGAGCACTAATCGTGAGGAGCTATGTGTATGTAGTGCAGTGATGTGGTGGAGTGGAGTTAATTAAAAAGTACCTAACTAGTGGGCAGAAAAAACTTTATTCAGGGTCCTAGTCGGTCTATTAAAAATTGGGGTTAGTCTCTAGTGAACCTAACCGAATGCGTTAGGGGTCCCTAGTAGATGTCAACATGTTTCGAGCTTCCCCACAGCTCTTCTTCAGGACAACACAGGGTCCCGCCCTGTGTGTACCACTCCAAAGTGACCTACAGTGATATACGTGAAAAAACAACGAAATGCTGCAAAAATAAGGCAATTGTTAATAGCACATACGGTACAAAATTGTCACGTAGTATGGGTACATAATAGTCCCGTAGTATCTGTAAAAGGAATAAAGAAAGAACAATGGTTAATGTAACCCTACCCCCTCTTGGGGGTGGGTGGAATAAAGCGTAATACTCAAGGGCTCCTTGCGATGCGTGCTTTCAAACTGCCAAAATGTGAAACACCATGCAGAGCTGCAGAATAACATGCTTGCCTAAAGTTATGGTGGAATTAAGGCATTTTTTAAAAACATTAAAGAATAAAGAGGGGTTAAAATATGTACCTAGTAACTACACCGTGGACATGACAAACATATAGACATTACATATAACATAAACAACATACTGTATTTTAAGCAACAATGTGCCTCATGGTCTCAACCGGGGTGAGAGGGTTCCAACTGGAACTCTAGAAAAACGAAGGAGAAACGTTGTAAGTTGCCGTTTTACGATCGAGGATCGTGTTAGACTCGAAAAATGCAGAAGAAGGCCGAACGCGCCGAGGGCAATCCTTGCAGCGTGCTCGGTTCCGTATACAACCTGAAAAACAATCCACTTACTTGTGTGATAACCTCTCGGTCAGTAGACCTAGCAAGATTCTCCCTCGAGACCGCATATTGGCGTGTCTCACTAGGGAGCTGGATTAAAAGGAAGTGTTTCCGTCTAGTCATGCTAGGATGACTAGAGTGCAAACCTTCCAAAATGGCCGTCCTGTAATGTGCTAATGGCGTAGCCCTGTTGGGAGTGAAAAAAACTTTACTTCATTTACGAAGATGGGGCAAAGGAACGTACTATTCATTGATAACCAAATACATAAAGACATAAAACAGAAAAAACACAAAACAGTGGTTGGGACAAGTGATATCCCGTCCGCATTCACCATTTGGTCGTGAGCGATCGTGAAAGGTTGCTGTGTGTTTAGTTTTGGTGAGGCATAATTTGAAATTTAGAAGTTGCCAGATTTCTGCCAAAGAAAAACGTGAGAGACCTGTTGGAGGTGCTAATTTAATAATAAACGGCCTCTGTTGATGATGGACCAGAGATATGAAGTTTAGACAAAATGTCATTATTGCCTAAGAGATAATTGGTGTGTAATGCCACAGAATTGATGGTACCTAAACAAATACAGGTTGTTGACCGGGGTATGCCGCACAACCTGCGATTTGTCAGTATCCATATATGGTGTGTTATATTAAACACAGGATAATCTGTTACATGTTTTTCCAAACGCTAGAGAATTCAGTATAAGAGTAAATTTTGGGCGAAAAGACAAAAATGAGGTGTAGGTCATTATATAAATTGGCCCCACGGGACATTATCGTTCAGGCCCCGACTGTCTGCCCGTAGTTTGAAAACCCAACGTTGTTCTTTCTCATGGAGTCTCTTTTCTTGGTTCTCACTATACTTTATGTGTTCTAAGACCACCCACTTCATGTCGTTTGGTGTGTGCTTAGTTTCTATAAAGTGAGAAGTCATTTTTGTGGTGGCCCTCTGACATCTTATATTGCTACGGTGTTCCACTATTCGGGTACTGACTTTTCTGGTAGTCATACCAACATAGTGTAGATTACATATACAGGTAATCAGGTATACGACTCCTGTGGTGTTACAGTTAGTGAAGTTCCGTAGTTCCCAGGTCATATTGTTGTTGAATTCCACTTTCTTAGTGGCAGCAGTCAGATGGCAAACGCTGCAATTGTTACAGGGATAGTGTCCTTCTGGTAATGGTTGGAACACCTTTTGTAGTCCATCTGATTTTCCCATACTTCTTGGGCGTGTGTGGACAAAATGGTTTCTCAGATTTTTGCCTTTTTGTGACTGAACATAGGGTTCGGTATGTTTAAATCACCACTATTGAGTGTCCTCCAATGTTTGTTCACTATTTTCATTACTTTGTTGGATGCAACGTTGTAGGTAGTTATACATATTGGTCGTTTCTCTTTCATTGCTGATTGTCGAGGTTCAAGGAGGGCCTCTCTGTGATTATTCAGGGCTCTTTTCTTGGCTTTTGAAACTAACTGTCTAGGATATTTCCTTGCTATAAGCTTGTCTGCCAGGTCTCTCGCTTGAATATTGTAATCATCCCTTTCAGTACAGTTGCGTCTTAGGCGCAAAAATTGTCCGAAGGGAAGATTTTCTTTCAAATGTCTTGGGTGGAAACTGTCAAATATTAGGAGACAGTTTTTAGCTGTAGGTTTGAAATGAGTTGTAGTTGTTAAGAGACCATTCTGGGCTTTGATATTCAAATCAAGGAAAACCATTTTAGATCTGCTCATGGTGAAAGTGAATTTTAAAAAAGGGTCTTGCAGGTTTAGCCAGTTAATAAAGTCTCTTGCTTCCGCTTCATTGCCTCTCCATATTATGAAAACATCATCAATGTAACGTTTCCAAAGTTGGAGATGAGCAAAATGTGGGTTCGTGTCATGCAATATCTTTTGCTTTTCAAGGTAATGGACATAAAGTCCCGCTACACTCGGCGCAAAAGTGCTTCCCATGCTGGTCCCATGCTGTTGGCGAAACAGTGTGTCTTCAAATCTGAAGTAGTTTTCTGTAAGGGCCAGCCGGCAACATTCAAGGACTACATGTCTGGGTGTGTGGTAACGCCATGATTCTTGAAATAATATTTCCTCCAGGATGTCAAGTGTTGCTTTGTGTGGTAGGCTGGTATACAGACTTTCCACATCTAGGCCAATCAGAATATTCGTTAGGGGGTCAAAAGGTAAGTCTTGGAGAAGACAGAGGACCGCTTTCGTGTCCTGCAAGTACGTACTGGTACTTTGTACTAAAGGCCGCAGGAATGCGTCGGCAAATCTAGAGAGGGGTTCTAAAATTGAGCCTATCCCCGAGACTATTGGTCTCCCTGGTGGATTATCCATAGATTTATGGATTTTGGGGATGGTATAGAAATACGGAGTAGTGGGTTTAGTATTTTCCAGGAAATCTGCTTCCTTTTTGGTAATCCAATTGTTAGCTATTGATTCCTCAATCAAGTATGCGATTTCAATGCGTAATCTTTCAGTAGGGTCTTCTTTTATCTTGATGTAATTTCTTTAATCTCCCAGTAGGTTGAGACAGACTGTACGATAAGTAGTGGAGTTTTGTAGCACTATGGCTCCTCCCTTATCAGCTGGTTTTATAGTCACCTTATTGTTGTTTGCCAGTTGTTGTATCGCTTCTTGTTCTTTTTTGCTCGTATTGTGGAATACTTTTATGGTCCTTGGGTCAATATCAGATACCTCCTTCAATACTGCTTTTTCAAAAGCCAGTAGTTCCACTGGGAGACTTGCTGCTGGGGGAGTGAAAGTCGATTTTCTGTGCAGACCTGTATCACTCTGTTGGGTGTCATCGAGAGGTTTATCCTTAAAAAAGACTTGCAATTTTATCTTGCGAATGAACTCGTTGAGTTCACAGCAGAGTTTAAATTTATCCATAGGTGACTATAAAACTAGCTGATAAGGGAGGAGCCATAGTGCTACAAAACTCCACTACTTATCGTACAGTCTGTCTCAACCTACTGGGAGATGAAAGAAATTACATCAAGATAAAAGAAGACCCTACTGAAAGATTACGCATTGAAATCGCATACTTGATTGAGGAATCAATAGCTAACAATTGGATTACCAAAAAGGAAGCAGATTTCCTGGAAAATACTAAACCCACTACTCCGTATTTCTATACCATCCCCAAAATCCATAAATCTATGGATAATCCACCAGGGAGACCAATAGTCTCGGGGATAGGCTCAATTTTAGAACCCTCTCTAGATTTGCCGACGCATTCCTGCGGCCTTTAGTACAAAGTACCAGTACGTACTTGCAGGACACGAAAGCGGTCCTCTGTCTTCTCCAAGACTTACCTTTGACCCCCTAACGAATATTCTGATTGGCCTAGATGTGGAAAGTCTGTATACCAGCCTACCACACAAAGCAACACTTGACATCCTGGAGGAAATATTATTTCAAGAATCATGGCGTTACCACACACCCAGACATGTAGTTCTTGAATGTTGCCGGCTGGCCCTTACAGAAAACTACTTCAGGTTTGAAGACACACTGTTTCGCCAACAGCATGGGACCAGCATGGGAAGCACTTTTGCGCCGAGTGTAGCGGGACTTTATGTCCATTACCTTAAAAAGCAAAAGATATTGCATGACACAAACCCACATTTTGCTCATCTCCAACTTTGGAAACGTTACATTGATGATGTTTTCATAATATGGAGAGGCAATGAAGCGGAAGCAAGAGACTTTATTAACTGGCTAAACCTGCAAGACCCTTTTTTAAAATTCACTTTCACCATGAGCAGATCTAAAATGGTTTTCCTTGATTTGAATATCAAAGCCCAGAATGGTCTCTTAACAACTACAACTCATTTCAAACCTACAGCTAAAAACTGTCTCCTAATATTTGACAGTTTCCACCCAAGACATTTGAAAGAAAATCTTCCCTTAGGACAATTTTTGCGCCTAAGACGCAACTGTACTGAAAGGGATGATTACAATATTCAAGCGAGAGACCTGGCAGACAAGCTTATAGCAAGGAAATATCCTAGACAGTTAGTTTCAAAAGCCAAGAAAAGAGCCCTGAATAATCACAGAGAGGCCCTCCTTGAACCTCGACAATCAGCAATGAAAGAGAAACGACCAATATGTATAACTACCTACAACGTTGCATCCAACAAAGTAATGAAAATAGTGAACAAACATTGGAGGACACTCAATAGTGGTGATTTAAACATACCGAAACCTATGTTCAGTCACAAAAAGGCAAAAATCTGAGAAACCATTTTGTCCACACACGCCCAAGAAGTATGGGAAAATCAGATGGACTACAAAAGGTGTTCCAACCATTACCAGAAGGACACTATCCCTGTAACAATTGCAGCGTTTGCCATCTGACTGCTGCCACTAAGAAAGTGGAATTCAACAACAATATGACCTGGGAACTACGGAACTTCACTAACTGTAACACCACAGGAGTCGTATACCTGATTACCTGTATATGTAATCTACACTATGTTGGTATGACTACCAGAAAAGTCAGTACCCGAATAGTGGAACACCGTAGCAATATAAGATGTCAGAGGGCCACCACAAAATGACTTCTCACTTTATAGAAACTAAGCACACACCAAACGACATGAAGTGGGTGGTCTTAGAACACATAAAGTATAGTGAGAACCAAGAAAAGAGACTCCATGAGAAAGAACAACGTTGGGTTTTCAAACTACGGGCAGACAGTCGGGGCCTGAACGATAATGTCCCGTGGGGCCAATTTATATAATGACCTACACCTCATTTTTGTCTTTTCGCCCAAAATTTACTCTTATACTGAATTCTCTAGCGTTTGGAAAAACATGTAACAGATTATCCTGTGTTTAATATAACACACCATATATGGATACTGACAAATCGCAGGTTGTGCGGCATACCCCCGGTCAACAACCTGTATTTGTTTAGGTACCATCAATTCTGTGGCATTACACACCAATTATCTCTTAGGCAATAATGACATTTTGTCTAAACTTCATATCTCTGGTCCATCATCAACAGAGGCCGTTTATTATTAAATTAGCACCTCCAACAGGTCTCTCACGTTTTTCTTTGGCAGAAATCTGGCAACTTCTAAATTTCAAATTATGCCTCACCAAAACTAAACACACAGCAACCTTTCACGATCGCTCACGACCAAATGGTGAATGCGGACGGGATATCACTTGTCCCAACCACTGTTTTGTGTTTTTTCTGTTTTATGTCTTTATGTATTTGGTTATCAATGAATAGTACGTTCCTTTGCCCCATCTTCGTAAATGAAGTAAAGTTTTTTTCACTCCCAACAGGGCTACGCCATTAGCACATTACAGGACGGCCATTTTGGAAGGTTTGCACTCTAGTCATCCTAGCATGACTAGACGGAAACACTTCCTTTTAATCCAGCTTCCTAGTGAGACACGCCAATATGCGGTCTCGAGGGAGAATCTTGCTAGGTCTACTGACCGAGAGGTTATCACACAAGTAAGTGGATTGTTTTTCAGGTTGTATACGGAACCGAGCACGCTGCGGGGATTGCCCTCGGCGCGCTCGGCCTTCTTCTGCATTTTTCGAGTCTAACACGATCCTCGATCGTAAAACGGCAACTTACAACGTTTCTCCTTCGTTTTTCTAGAGTTCCAGTTGGAACCCTCTCACCCCGGTTGAGACCATGAGGCACATTGTTGCTTAAAATACAGTATGTTGTTTATGTTATATGTAATGTCTATATGTTTGTCATGTCCACGGTGTAGTTACTAGGTACATATTTTAACCCCTCTTTATTCTTTAATGTTTTTAAAAAATGCCTTAATTCCACCTTAACTTTAGGCAAGCATGTTATTCTGCAGCTCTGCATGGTGTTTCACATTTTGGCAGTTTGAAAGCACGCATCGCAAGGAGCCCTTGAGTATTACGCTTTATTCCACCCACCCCCAAGAGGGGTAGGGTTACATTAACCATTGTTCTTTCTTTATTCCTTTTACAGATACTACGGGACTATTATGTACCCATACTACGTGACAATTTTGTACCGTATGTACTATTAACAATTGCCTTATTTTTGCAGCATTTCGTTGTTTTTTCACGTATATCACTGTAGGTCACTTTGGAGTGGTACACACAGGGCGGGACCCTGTGTTGTCCTGAAGAAGAGCTGTGGGGAAGCTCGAAACATGTTGACATCTACTAGGGACCCCTAACGCATTCGGTTAGGTTCACTAGAGACTAACCCCAATTTTTAATAGACCGACTAGGAGCCTGAATAAAGTTTTTTCTGCCCACTAGTTAGGTACTTTTAATTAACTCCACTCCACCACATCACTGCACTACACATAGCTCCTCACGATTAGTGCTCCTACGTCTCATCGCAAGTCGTAGCACGCCTCAGCCCGCAGCGGGTTGAGATGGCCCCTATGATGAAGCATGTCACCATGGGGAAACCCTGGTGAGTGAGGGGACTCAAGAAAGGAAAGCTTTCCTTTCTCAAGATTTTCGAGCTCACATTTGAGTGCAAGTACAAACAACCATTGGTAAAGCCAATAGCTCATCCTTTTACATCCAAGACCGATTGGCTTTGCCAACACTAGATGTTTTTATGGTAGGGTTGTGAATCGGAAAAACATTTAAAAAATCTTTTAATATACTTCCTTAACTCTGCTGGACGGAAGATATTAAATTACACACTGAGTGTGAACATGCAATCATTTTCGAAGACATGCCTTGAATGACAACATCATGTCCTCAAAAAACTCGCACAAGTACAATAACAAACAGAAGCCTCGGACTGAGAGGCTACAAACTTCGGAGGACCGCGTTTTACGCCTCCCCCGTCGCACTGTCCACGCTCCGAGGTGCCGTCTCACAACCTCGTGTGACAAAACACCTCAGATGTATGGAGAAATGGGCATGTACCGATCAAGTACAGTTACTGCCGCGCTGCTACACTAATGCACCAAGCTCCCTTTCCAGGCTGGACGGGATCTCTGACACCTGTTCCCTCTCCTCCCAGCCACGCCCAGGGTGGGGAGCCACCTTCTCACCTGTATATCCTGCCCCCCACAGGTCCTCAGTAGGGTACAAGGGCAAGCGGCTGGCACCTTGGCAGCGAGGAGGGGGTTTCCCCCACAGCTCAGACGGTGGGTGGGTGATGTAGGAGGGTGGTGGAGATTGGGGTGGGGGAGTTAGGAGTCAGCGGCTCTCTGTGCTGTATCTCTGACTTGCTGTGCGTGAGGGGAGGAGAGGAGGAGGAGACAGAGAGAGAGAAGGAAAAGAGCACGAGAAAGAGGTGGGGACCACGAGAGGAGAGAGGGTGATGGGAGAAAAGGATGAGATGTACACAAGAGTGAGCGAGGGGTGGAAGGGAGAGAGAGAATCGGACAACACAAGATTGAAAACGATGAGGTGGAAATGTGAAATGGGGGGAACAGAAAGAAAGAGTGTAAGGAGAGGGTAAAGAGAGGACGGGATATAATGGCCTACATATGCTCGAGAAAAACTCAGAGGTGACACGGGAACAATACAATTAGAAAAAGCTGTGTGTGAGCAAGAGAACACACAGCTGAAACGAGAAAGAGAAAAGTGTTGATGAATTCCACCGTGGGGTAGAAGAGGAGGGATGTTAGTTAGAGTGTGAGAGGTCAGATGGAAATAAGTAAGACGGAGAAAAACATGGTTTCCAAAAGGCAAACGGATTGTGTGAAAGGGAGATATGTGTGTATGTGTGAGTGTTTAAGAAAAATTATGTGTAAGGATCATGTGTGTAGTTATGTATGTGTGTAAGGGAGGTGAGTGTCTTTAAACGGGATAAAGAGATAGGGAGAACTGTGTTTGTGTTTAAGAGCGGTGTATACCTAAGGGATGTGCACATGTAAGGGAAATGTTTGCTGTTGAAGCAATGTGTGCTTGTGAGTGAGATGTGCGTGCATAGGTGTGTTTGTGTGTGTCTGTTGTGTAAGGATTTTATGTGGTAAGGAGATGCGTGTTTACTAGCGATCTGAGTGCAACGGGGATCTGTGCAAGTGAGATATGTGTTTAAGTGTAATGTGAGCCTCTAAGGGCTACACGTCTTCATGGAGACTATGTAAGAGAACGTTGTGTCGAAAACAGATGTATGTGTGTATGTTGTGTGGGTATACAATGCATGGTAGAAATGTGTAAAGAAGATGTGGCCGGGTAAGCTGTTTGTAAATGAAGTGTGCGAGTGAGGGAGAGGAGCCTACAGCGGAGTGACCCATAAGTGCATTTTAGGGGATGTGTTTCTTAGGGCACGACTTGACATGCACTTGTAAGGGAGATCTGTACGTGTGTTTCAAGAGAGAGAGAGAGAGAGAGTGCGGTTTAGGGGGCGTGTTGGTGTAGCTGTGATAGGTGGGTGTTTAAAGAGATGTACAAGCGTTAAAGAATGACGTAGGATAGAAGTTAAGAGGGGCGCCAGATGGGAGGGGTGTGTTTGTGAGATAGAGGAAAGTGGCCAGAAGAGGGAGTTGTGAAGAATAAGAGAAGTGGAGCACATGAATTAAAACGGAAAGGAAGAGGAACAGAAATAGAGAGACGATAGAGTAAAGGGTAAATGTGGGGAAGAAGTCAGCAAAAGGAGAAAAAGCGGATGATAAAGACACGAAGAAAACGAGAGAGTGTAAATCAAGAGTGTGTGTTCTTGCGAGTGGACGGGAGAAAAAAGGGATGGGGCAGAGAGATGGATTGGGACACAGAACGAGGGAAGGAGTTTAGACAATGATATGGAGAAAGAGAGGAAGAAGGAGTAGCGGAAGACAATGGAGAAGAATAGTGGGCAAGAGAAGGCACAGAAGAAAGAGTGAACAAAGTGAGCAAGAGGAACAAGGAAGGAAGGCGGGACAAGAAAAGAAGAAAGAAGGACTAATCGGAAAAAGAAAGAAAGCAAGAGACAAAAAGAATGAAGGAAGGGGAGGTGTGAAATCAGGAAAGAGAAAGGGAAACGAAGAGGGATAATGTAAGGAAGAATGAGAAGGATGGATACGCAAACAAAGAAAAAGGAGGAGAAAGAGAAAAGGAAGAGGCTAGGCGAGAGGTACTGAGAATGAGGCAAGGAAATGCTTAGGATAAAGAGGGCAGGCAATGAGAGGAGGGGGATGAGAGAAGTGGGATGAAAGAGGGGAATGGTGAAGAGGAGGGAAATCGAGGTGGAGGAAGCAAAGGCTGAAAGAAATCGAACAAGAGGAATTAAAGGAAAGGAAAGCGGGAGAGTGGACAAAAAGAAACCAGGAGTTGTATGCACGCGCGCCGCGAAAGTGCATCGCGATCCACTTAATGACCCGTGACAGGAGGAGAGACAGATGGCGGCTGCGCGCATGCACGCTTGCGTGCACGCAAGCTTGAGGCCACCAAAATGCCTGTGGTAGCACTTTGAAAACCCGCTTTCTAAATGTCTTGCAGAGCAGCGCATGCGCTGGCTCAGGCGAGACCTAAAAAGTGAGGACTCTCGACACGTCCTTATTAGAGTTCAACAATGCATTACACTGATGTCCATTAAACGGTGCAAGGACTTCTACAATGACAGCAAATTATACAGAGGCTACCCTTGCTGCACCAAATACTCTTTTTTCAGTATATTTTTTACTGATAACGAAGGGGATGTTACAGACTGGGGATATGAGACTTTTAAAGGCACAGTACCTTTAAGGCAGTTTGCTATTGAAAAATCATGAGCAGTAGTTCCAGAAGTAAGAGTTTTTTGATCAATGAGTATGAGGGCCCATTGTGACCTTCCCTTGAATACGAGACACTCAATAAATTATACAAGAAAATATTTTATAGAGTGAGTGACCGAGGCCTTTCAGGACAGAGTGGCTTTCCCTGGCTTCCAGGCCTTCCGCCATGATGGCAGCATTGTTTGCACATTTTGTGCGCCTCTTAGTTGCGCCACTCCTACATCTGATTAGCTAATGAAAGCTGTTTACATTTCTGAATTCTACCCACTTTCACAAACAGGTAATTTCTTCACTGCCCTGCATAAGTCTTCTGAAAGTGTGCACACAAACTTAAAGGTGAGTAGAGGGGAAGTTAAAAAGTCATGTGTGCAAACGAGTATTTAGTCCGAGTCAAAGATTCAGTATAGATTATACAAAGTGTACAGTGCTTCAATACCTGTCTTTACAAAATGTCTACAGATTAATTTCTGTTCTATGTTTTTTAAGTTTCATATGTATGTTTTCCTCAGATATTTACGAACTGTAATAAAATGCACAATGAGCACCTTCATACACCCGGTTGACCTGTATTCACTCCTGCACTTTGGGTATAAAAGTTCATGTTCCGATTTATTGAATGTGGTGGAAACCTACCGTATGCCTTCCACTTAGAAATAATTTTTAAAAATCTGGAAACTTTATATAGCGCATTTAAGTAACAGCCATCAGCTTTAAACTTTAGAGGTTAATCCAACCAAAACAATGTTCATCCTCCCACAGAGCAACAGGTCCAGGAACAGCTTTCAAATGTGAATTTTGATGGCTTTTCCTCCTCTCACCGGAATTGGATTCTATATGGAATAACAGCTGACCTTCAGAGCATATGGTAAATAAAAAAGCAAAAGAAAAACAAAACTCCTTGGTATGAGCTGTGCACTGCCTTTCAGGTGTAATGGCAAATTCTGTTCATCCTCTTCTAACTTGTGAGCTGAAGGTAAGGCCATCATCTTTTTTCACAATGTCAGAGGTGCCCTATGCATTGGTAACCTTCACAGCACCCTAGCCCTCCTGAAATCAGTCCTTCATGCAGCAACTCAACTGATGTCACCTTAGAGTTAATTTAACCACATAACCCTCACCATTGGAGGGCTAGACTGGCTTCCCCTTTTAGCACATCTTTTCTGTATCTATTGCATCATCTTTGAAGATGGGAACAAACTACATTTGAGGCAACTGCAGTACATCAGGAGCATAGTTATGGCATGACTTGAAAATTAGAAGTGTTACAAAAGAAAAGGTTCTTAAACTGAACTTCTCGGTCTAATCTTCCTCCACACCTAACTTCAGCTGACTATGATCTAACGACTTCTTGCCCCTCGCGATCCAGCTTTACAGAAAGATGAAAAGCAACACCATACTGCAAGACTACCTAACTGGTTTTAGGCGTAAGTAGACATCGGAGATAGAAGCGACAAGTGTTAAGACATTGAACGCCAGCTCACAGACCAATCCCAGTATCACATCATCCTGATCGATCTCTCAGCAGCTTTCCACACCATTGACCATCAAGTCCTCCTCAACAAACTTTCCTCAAAAATGTGCCTCAACAGCATATTCCTACCCTATATCACATCCAATCTGCAGAACAGATCCCAGCTCATCGAGAAGGGTTCATCGCGATTCAACCCTATCATCAGAGGCTGTGGCATTCCCGAAGAATACATCCTCTTGTTAGTAACATTCAGTCATGACAGGGATCCCCTCTGAATTCCCCTTGATGACAGCAACATTAAAATTAATTGAATCTCAGACGCCACACTGCCCTGCTTAAAAGTCTCATCTGGGACTGACAGTAATTGGCTCTGAAGTGCGCCTTATTTTTATCCCAGGTTGGAAGTTGAGAGACTACCACAAGTTGAACCCCTTAAAAAAAGTGTTTTTTCTCGTCAACGACAACAAACAAGAACTTGGCTTTCACCTTACCTCTCTGCGGTTTCATCCATGAATAGCTTACTTCTCCAAATGCCCGGCATACCACAACAGCACCAGCCTCCATTTCAAGACCCATACTGCAAAGATGATGAAAACCACCTGTCATTCAGACATCTAGAAGGCTTTTCTCCTGGAGTCAGACTTATGACCAGTTTCCATGCAGTGGTCCTGCTTTATTTTGATGCAACGCCCTGTTGATTGGCATTCCATAGGCCCACATTATCTCCCTGAAGAGCGTCCTAAATTCTAGCCCCATTGATCAGAGAACTAAATAAATTCTGTAGGATAACCCCCATCCTCAAAGAACCTGGGCTTTCTCTACCCACACATGGCCTCTTTGGAGTGAGTCTGCTGCATCATCTTCAAGAGGGTAATCCTCTAGCACCTCATCATACCTGGCAAAAAATGATCAAGATTTTCGGGGGAAGACTTCATAATGCCCTCAGTACTAATACCACGAGTTCAGAGACCAAAAAGTGTAGAAATGTGAAGACAAGATGATAGGTATATGCCAACTACGCAGCTGGGATCTTGAAAGCACCCCTATCCATATCTAGTACGCACTGCCCATCCTCCACTTCCAGAAAGAACTGAAGGCTCAAGTCTTTAATCAAAAGACACCCCTCTGCAACCCTGTGATCAAACTCGCAATAAAGAAGCCTCCTGTACCGAAACCTGTACGACTCCGCTACTCTGTGCCCTACATAAATCACCTCCCTCCTTCCCAAAAGTGTTCCCAGCCAGCAATCCCCCCTCTTTTGCATACTCCCACTGCAGTACACTACTAAAAGGCCTATTGTGTACTCTTTTTCTCTACCCCACTCTGTACAGTGTTCTTTGCTTTTTAGCAAAGTTTGCATCTTAAAATTACCTTATGTATACACATATGCACACATATTTAGAGCTTTTACTGTCTCCAGCTGTTGCTGCGTTGTATCAAATAACATGAATCATGTTAAATGAAGTCCTGGAACCTTCCTACTATCTGACTAATTTCCATTTTTACTCTCTCAGTGTAACCTGCTGTTCGAATAGATTTTCCAGCATGGTTGGTTCCTGCAGTGGCTACCAACCCCAGCTACTTCTTACATCATGGATTAAAGTGTATGTGAACAATACCCCAGTTTTACTAATTTCCATCTCGTGAAATTTTGTACATAGAGAAGTGAGACCACTAGTATTGGTCAGACATTTGTCATAGGTTGCCTTTCGATTAGATATTGCAAGTGTAAAGTGTCTCAAGAACAGTAGGAAAAATGTCCATTTTAAAAAAAAATCCAAAATGGCCAATTTAGTGCGTTTTGAGAAAGTCCTGTAGTTTTAGCATGGTCATTGAAGGAAGAGCTAATATAGTAAAACGTGGCTGTACATCAAAATACTGTAGTGAAAAAATATCGGCTGAGGCGAGAACAATTATTGATTAAGCTGCAGGTCAAACAACCACTGAAGAAAGTAATGAATGCATAAGTGCTTGCTAGTTTAATTGAAGTTCTCACCGCTTATCTACATAGGACTACAGACTTAAATTTGTAGTGTGTCGTAACAGCACCAACTGGATTTTCTGCACACAACATTAAAGGACTTACTTTACATCAACTACTTACGCTACCTGTAGAACATGACAACAAACTGGAGTACCAAAAATTATCTGGTGAAGCTTGTCATGAGGGCTCAAGAGTACTGAAGAAACTGAAACTTTTAATCATCGATGAGGTGAGCATAATCTCAAACTTTTTTTTAAACATTTTTGTAAACTTTATTTGAAGTAAGGCACATTACAGGTTATGCATTCAATTACATAGATTAGACCAAGGCACGTTAATGAGGCATTCTAATAATAACAGGAAATTAACTGTGCATGACGCTATAGTCACAATCTGGACAAAAAAACGACTTTTGGATTATCACATCTATTATTCACAACGTCACATTGTCGTGGGAGTTAGGTCCGCCACTGTCCTTGTTAACATACTCATTCGCGGCTACAGAGCCTGAGGGGTGGTCGGGGGTTTGGTCAGCCTGTTGGAGATAGGACAGCAGGGGGGCCCAAATGTCGTGTGGTCTGCTCGCTAGGGGCATTAAATTCCAGTATTCGCTTAGGTGCGACTGACAGTGTGCCGCATCCGCTAGCCAGGTTTTGGTAAATGGTGCCACCTTGCGGCCCCAGTGGATCGCCACCCTGCGCCTGGCCAGCACCAGCAGCATCATGACCAGTCTGCAGTTGGCGTCTGGGATGTCCTTGACATAACCCAGGAGGCATGTGAGGGGGTCGGGTGTAAGGGTGTCAGAGGTGATGTCGCCTATAATTCTGCATACGTCTTGCCAGAAGATCGCTATCCTCGGGCATGACCAGGCAAGGTGTGCAAATGTTGCGTCGGGAGCAGAGCATCTTGCGTATCTTGCGTCCTCTTTCAAGCCCATTTTGTGGAGTGCTGCAGGGGTGCGGTACAGTCTGTGTAAAAATGTAAAATGTATCAGGCGTAGTCAGTAGTTGGGGGAAAGTTTTTGGGACTGATTGCAGCAGCACTGCCATTGTTCTGGTGAGGACTTGTCAACTAAGTCCGCTACCAATGCACAGCGTGCCCATTCAGTGTCCACAGGGGAAGCTGCAAGAGTCAGCGCATACAGTTTAGTGACGAGTTTGCGCAAAGAGGACGCCGTATGGATGTATTGGAGTTCAGCGTTTGGCGGTGGAGGACTGGGGAATGCGTCATTCATGTTTCTGCAGGTTGGTCTTATCTGATAGTATAATAGATTGTCTAGTGGAGTTGCATTGTCGGAGAGGGAAAGGAATTGTCCGTTAGGATAGAGGACGGCATTAGTGCAAATGCCCAGCGCTGCGGCTCGGCATGCCATGCCACTCGTTTGCAGTGGAGGGAAGGAGGGATTGCTAGCGAGTTGCATCGCCGGCGCGTGTAAGGTCTTAACCCCTAAGTGTCTACGGATCCCCTCCCAGGCCCAGCGTGTGCATTCAACAGTGTCTTTTTCGCCTCTCGGGCCGTATATGGTAAGAACAGTGCCGTTTGTAGCAGCCACGGGGAAGCGAGGTCTGTTTCAACTGCAACATGCGGCTGAAAGGGCGTAGGGTGTAGCCAAAAATGAAGAAAACTGGCCTGAGCGGAGTATGCATAGAGTTTAAAATTTGGGGTGCCCATCCAGCCTCGCAAAAACGGCAGTGTAAGTGTTTCATAGGCAATACGCGGTTGGCGTCCTGCCCAGAGAAGCGAAATCATGTTGGAACGTAGCCTTTTGAAAAAGTGAGAGGTAAGCAGCAGTGGGATATTTAAAAACAAGTAGAGAAACTTTGGCAGGACCACCATTTTGGCGATTGCGATACGTCCCGCTAGGGACAGCGGGAGATTTCTCCATGTGAGGATTTTGGATTCTAACCAGTACATGGTCTTGCCGTAGTTTATCCTCCAAAGCTCCTCCGTGTCCCTGGTTAGCCAGATGCCAAAATATTTAGTCGGGCCAGCAGCCCACGTTATCGGGTATTCTGTGGGGAAGGGTCGGGTCGCATCTGTTGAGGGAAATAGGATAGATTTCTTCCAGTTTATCTGTATGCCAGAGTAGCCCCCAAATCTGATGACCTCTCTGGTCATTGGGGCAGGTTTTCTTGGGGTTCGCAAATGTATAGTGCCACATCGTCTGCATACATGGAGGTTACTAAGCCGCCGGTTGAGAACCCGATCCCACGCTGCGTATGGTGCTGTCAAAGCCAAGCAGCGAGTGGCTCCATCGCTGTGGCAAATAGCATGGGTGACAAAGGCAAGCCCTGTCTGGTGCCTCTGGTGATGCGCATTGGTTCTGTGATTTGTCCATTGATTCAGATACGCGCTGAGGGCAGAGTATATAGCAGCTTAATTTTGCTTATGAAGGCTGGGCTGAAGCCTAAGCGGCCAAGCAGAGCGAAGAGGAAAAGCCATTCCAGTGAATCAAATGCCTTGGGGGCGTCCAACAGGGCCTCCACCGCCGGCAGATCGGAATTGATTTGGTGCATTATGGAAAAGATGGTGCGCAAATTGTGTGACGTGGCGCGACCTGGGATAAAACCGGACTGGTCTGGGCGAGCAATAAGAGACATGAGGGGAAGGAGGCGGTTAGCTAACAGTTTTGCGTATATCTTGTTGTCTGTGTTGATTAGTGATAATGGGCGATACGAGTCACAGCACTCTGGTGGTTTGTCAGGCTTGAGGAGAAGAGTGATCACTGCTTCGCGGAGGGTGGTAGCTTATTGACCGAGCGTGACGGATTCATTATACATCTCGGCGAGATGAGGAATAAGAATGGGTGTGTATTCTTTATAGAAAGCGGCCGTCAACCCGTCTGATCCAGGTGCCTTATCTCCCGGGAGACCAGAGATCACTTGTGCGATCTCCTCAGTGGTGAATGGTTCGTCTAAATATTCACGATGCTCATTGCTGAGCCATAGTAGCTCGATAGTGTCGAAGTACTGTTCGATAACTTCTGGCGGTGTCACGGCTCCGGTGGTGTAGAGATGGGAATAGAATGAGGAGATTCTGTCAATTATGTCGCTGGGGGAAGTGGTTCTTCCCGCAGTGTTGACTTGTAGTTCTGTTATGTAAGAGGAGGCATGTGGCTTCCTCAGTAAGTTTGCCAGGGTTTTGCCAGGTCGGTCTCCCTCACCGTAGCAGCGTGCCTGCGCTTCGCGGCCGAGGTGTGTAACCTCGCGTTCAGCTTCAGCCTGGTATTTGGTCATCTTTGATCGTATATCTGCTAGTGTAGCAGGGGAAGGATTGTTGATGTAACTTTGATCGAGTTGTTTAAGTTCCATTTCCAGCTTCTCCAGGGTGCTCCCGATGAATCTGAGCACGCCAGATTGCCTTGCAATACATTCTCCCCGAACCACCACTTTGAAGGTCTCCCAGAGGACAGAGGGGGAGTCTATCGAGCCGGTGTTTAGTTCAAAGAATTCAACGATGGCGCCGCGGAGCTCTTCTCTGAACGCCACATCTCGGAGCGCGTGGGGTGGAAGGCACCATGCAAACATACGCTGAGGAGTCAGCGGGATTCGCATAGCCGGACTCACTGGTGAGTGGTCCGATAGAGTGCGTGCTAGATGCGTAGTGGAGGTGGCCCAACCAAATACATCTCGAGTGACTACCCACAGCCGTGTGTATTGGAAACGCAGGTGCCCTCGCGCTTGTCAGGTTGGAAGTGCCTCCAGGTGTCAGCTAAGCTATTGTCCTGCATAAGAGTGTGCAGTGTGGCAGTGGCCTCTGGATGAAGCAGTCATGCGCCTGAGCGGTCTAATGTGTTCTGTGGGGATATGTTGAAGTCACCACCCCATATCAACGGCAGTGGGCCAATGGAGGAGATGAGTTTCCAAAATTGGGTGTAAAATTCTAAGTCATCTGTATTCGGGCCATAGACAGCTTCCAGAATCATGGGTTGGGCGTAAAGGGTGCCTGTGAGAATCACGTATCTCCCTTCAGTGTCGATGTGAGTTTGTGTGGTACGCCATGGCAGACCTTTCCTGAGTAGAATAGTGACTTCCCTCACATAGTTTGAGTAGAATCAGGAGTATGTCCGGCCTCAGTGTCTCGATCGGAGTCTGGCGGCGTTAGAAGCCGTCAAATGAGTCTCCTGGAGAAAACAGACATCAGTCTTGTGCCTTATGAGGTACGTGTGTATAAGACGTGCTTTGCGGAAGTCGTTCATGCCCTTAATGTTCCACGTCAGAAATGTCAGCTCAGTCATGGGCCATATCTAACAGGGGCACGAGAGCGTTTCTACCTTTATCCGTCCTGGTGCAAAGACTTGGTGCAACATAAATCAAAGTTTCAGTGTAATCGAATGCCATCACAGTCAAGTTCAAATTAAAACATGTGCAACAGTAGAACAGGGTCCTGGGGTGTGAATCTACAACATCACCCGCTTTTGGGACAGTCCCCCCTCCCACTCCAACCCCCCAACATGGTTGAGAATCAAACCTCCCCCCACCCAAGGAACCCTAAATTGGTGAATACCAACATGATACAGGATTTATCCCGATGGGGTGTGTGGGCTCAACCAGACCTCCCCATGCCGTGAGGCAGGGTGGCCGAGCGCGGCAGGGCGCAGCAAGGGGAGAAGAGCGTACGGTTAAATCACAGCAGGTGGGTTTAGGCAAGAAAGCAGTAAAGAGTTGTACTGTTAAACTAGGTTTGCTTAGGCCTATTGCCAGTAGGACCACACAGGAGCCGCTATCATATATTAGCAAAGTAAATCATTATCACTTGCGTGGCTTTCTTCAGTAGGTGACTGTCTATCTCGGGGGAGCGACTTTTGTAGTTGTTTAGCGAACTTAAGGGCAGCCTTAGGGTCTGTGAAAAAACGGGGCTTGTTGACAGAGTCTATGCGCAGCATGGCAGGATATAAGAGAGCATATGTGATATGAAGTTGCTGTAGTATGCGCTTAGTAGGGAGGAAGTCTCTGCGGGCGGCTTGCACAGTCAGTGTAAAGTCAGGATAAAAGGAAAGTGTATTACCTTGGTGTCTGACCTCCCGCGTTTCTCTTGCCTTCTGGAGGATTGAGTCTCGGTCGCTGTAATTCAGCAGGCGTGCTATTATTGGCTGCGCTGGAGCTCCCGGCGGAGGTCGCGGGCCAAGCGATCTATGCGCCCGCCCGACGATGAAAAGGTCCGAAAGGGCCGCGCCGAAAAGCTCGCGCAACATGGATTCCAGGTAAGTCTCCATTTTATCAATTGCAGTGGATTCAGGGAGACCCATGATGCGTATGTTATTCCTGCGGGAGCAGGATTCGAGGTCTTAATTTTTAGCGTGAATAATCTCCAGCACCTTGTCCATTTTCAAGAGTTGTTGCCGGTTTTCTGCTCCGGTGTCATCCGCGTCCGAGACCCTCGCCTCCAGCTGCGAGATGCTGGTATCATGAGTGTCCTCCCGCTGTTTGACTTGGTCTAAGCGGAATGTTAGATTGTCGATCTTGGAGTCTATAGTCTTTAGGCTGGATTTGACTTCAAGGAGTAGGGAGCGTATGCTGTCGTCTTGTGTTTCAGTGGCTTCCGTCTTTGTGGCCTGCTCGCCGGCCTCCTGGGGCGACTCTCCGGCCCTGCCAGTTTTGCGGCCTTCAAATGTGAGCTTGGAGTGCTTGCGTCAGCTTTCCCCATTGCAGTGGATTCTGGAGGGTCTGGGTCTCACACTGGGAACGTCGATGGGGACGGAGCACGACGGCCTCGGGCCGGGGCTGGATTGATATGTCTATTCGGCCAGATTACGCACACCACCGTGACCAACAGCTATCGTGCAAATGTAGCCGGAGGGGGTAAGAAGCAGTGTCCATTTGGCTATTTGTGTTCAAGCAGGTGAGGGCCGCGTCCCAAAGGCTCCTCGACACCCGCAGCAGGGCCAGCACGATCCCCTCCCTCACTCCGCCACAGCCGGATCCGCCCAGCGGTGTGGGGCGAGGTCATAGATCAGGCCGGGTAGGCCCACATGGGCCAGGGATTTAGCTGTGGAGACGTCCACCCCGGCACTCCCGGGATTAAGTGTTGGTGGCCCCGCGGATTTCCAGGTCCACCTCGGCAGAGTCAACGGCAGGCGGAATCAGCGAGGTGGGCGCGCGCCAGGCAGCCAGGCAGACATCAGGGCAGGGGAAGGATCTTGTAGTGCTGGTGATGGGCGAGGGGAGCGGGCCCAGGCAGTCAGGATTTCACTTCCCCCCGCGGCCCGCTGGCCCTCCGGCACACGCCCCCCCTGCTCCGACACCTTACCTGGTGAATGGCGTTGGTCCTAGGTGCCGCGGTGCAGCCGGCCCATTGTGTCGTTGTTCCGCCACTGCAGCGGCAGTATCCCTCCGGCGCAGGCCCTGTCCACCTTCCAGGCCTGAATATGCAGCATAAGCTGCACCGCCGCAGAGGCTGATCCTCGGCCGAGCTGCGCCCACCCAGATGCCGGAGGCAGCAGCATCCGGAGTTGGGCAGCGGCAGTTTCCTTGGTCCAAGTGTGGACTCTGTGAGTTAGATCCCCAAAGAGGGGGTGCAGGCAGTTTCAGCCCGGTGGGCCGCAGTCACCACACGGGCTCGATGGCGTCCTTGCCGGGTTTGCCGACCCCAGTATTCCGGCGTTTAGAAGCGCCCGGGAAGACAGAAAGCAGCAATACCGGCTCCTGGGGCTTTGTGTAAGGAGAACCTGCCTGCTGTGTGGTTCTGCCCCCTCTGTGCTGTCGGATGATGAAGGATTCTTTCACTCGCTCGGCCGGCAGAGCTCGCTTATATCGCAGCCATCTTGCCGCTGGTGAAACCACGCCCCCAGCATAATCTCAAACTTAATGTTTGCCTTTGTTCACTTGAGAATGCAACAGATTTTAAAGACAGACTATGACGTGCTGTTTGGAGGAAAGCACTTAATTGTGTTCGGTGACCTACTATAACTTACCTCCGTCAAAGGACAGCCTGTGTTCAAGACACTTCTTCATGATGAAACTCAGTATTCGTTAGGAGGCATTGGAAACATAAATATTTGGCTAAACTTCCAATACTAGGAACTACTTAGGAATATGTGTCAATCATCTGATGTGGAATATGGAAATATTCTGAAGAACATTAGAGTAGGAGTTCTCACCAAAGACAGAAAACATCAATTAGAAAGTCGACTTGTTTAGACACTATTTCCTACAAGCAAGACAGCAGCAGAACTAATGATTAGTTTCATTCATGAAGAAAAATCGATTGTCTGCCTAATGCCTACACTTCAAGAGTGCTCCTGTTTTAACAAAGAATTACTAAAATTGGAGAAAGAAGACATTTTGAAACGTACAGCATTAGACAAAATGGAACACCAGGGTGTGCCAGTACTCTTAAAGGAAAAACTACAAGCAAAACTGGATTCACTGGAAAAGTCTGTTTCCAGAACTGCGGGATTAGAGAAATGTTTTAGTGTTTGCAAGAATTGTAGAGTAATTTTGCGTAGAAATGTAAATGTTGAGGAAGGATTAGTAAATGGTGCTATGGGTAAAGTGATTGATTTTATCAACTTTCCAAATAGGAATGAGGTTGAATACTTAGCAGTAAAATGTGATCAGATTGATGGCGTAAAGCAGATTGGTATGTGTATTGTACGTTTTTTGCTTGTAAAAGACTTGTAGGTTTGGCCGCATCAGTGTCCAGTTTCTCTAGCATACTCTGTGACTATTCATAAATGTCAAGGTTTAAGTGTAGGTGCAGCTTTTATTAATATTGGAAGTACTGTGTTTAAAGAAGGTATGTCATATGTAGCATTATCTTGAGTTAGAACATTGTCCGGTTTGTTTTGGTTGAATTTGATGACAGCAAAGTGAGTGCTGTTGCAAGTTGTGTCAAAGAGTACAATCGGTTGAGAAGTGTATATGCTCCTCATTTAGGACAGTATCCCATTTATAAAAAACTGATAATCTGTCCAAAGTGAAAGCTTACAAAGAATTGTAAGGCTATTGCTGAAAAGAAGGAGAACAAGGAATCTGTTAAAAAGAAAAAAAGTGAAGAATGAGGGAGACATTCTAGGTTACAAGTTGTCAAACCCTTCCGGTGTCAACTGCTATGCAAATGTTGTTCTCAGAGTACTCTTTCAGTTACCACATCTTATAAATGCACTGGAATAGAAAACACAGAAGAGATTGTGTTTTGCACTGTGTGGCTTGCGCCAACATTTACATAGTGATAGGATTGTAATACATTGTGCTTCAGGAATTAGAGATCTAGTAGATATACTTTTTTAAAAACATTTTTATTAGCATTTCAATTCAACATCTGTCAACTATATGGTGCACAATTCGAAGCTTAACATGTCCTCACAGTAGTTGCTTATTAAACTTGTAATTTGCATCTTACAATCATATATCATTCGGTATGAGGGAGGGAGCACCTATGGGAAATGACCCAGATTAGATAATTCAATATGTAACTACTTATTAACAGTTGTTCTGTGCAGGGTGGTGCCGGAAGATAGGAGTCCGTCAGGAGGAAAGAAAAGGGTCCGGGGGTGCCGGGCAGGGGGGAGGGCGAAGGGGGAAAGAAGATCTGCTTATCTGCTTCTCTGATCTTTGAACCCACAGTTTGTTATTGGGTCGTTTACTCATTACTTAGGTGGGCCATGGAGTGTGACCGAGCCATGGGGCATCGTTCAAAATATTCACGGAGGTCATGTGTTGTCAGTTCTGTTGTTGTGTTACTACTCATACCCACATGCATTGTATTCCTGATATCTGCTCAGGCTATCAATTCCTGTTCTCGGCCTTCCTCAGTCCCACTTTGAGACCCCCAGGGTTTTCCAAGTTTGGAAGGACTTATCTCCAGGGTTCTGCCATGGTGTGGTGGCTCAGTCCCTGTGCATCCTCCATAGCCAATGCCCTCCCCTCTGCACCCACCCAGTGAGTCACATCCCTTTTCCAGTCCCTAATTGTGGAGCCGCAGCTGGATTTCCAGGTTAACGCTATTCTTCTTTTGGCTAGAACTTGTGCTAGGTCCAGGAATTCTGTGCCTATTTTGCACTTAGGTGGTCAGGGTAACAGCCTCAGCAGACAAGACCCGATCGTGGGTTCTAGGATGCACCCTATTGTTGCACCTATGAATTGCAGGGCTTCCAACCAGAACCCTTTTATTGTGGCACATTCCTAGGTCATGTGAATGAAATCCACGTCACTATAGCCACATCTCTGACAGTTACGAATGTCACCCCCGTAGGCAGCACGGAGCCTGTGGGGGGTCATATACGTCATGTGGGTATAATTGAACTGTATGTATTTCACCCTAGTGTTGCGGGAGACCCGTTTAGAGTATGAGCAAATTTTGCCCCACTCCGGGTCTGAAATCTCCTTGTGTAGTATTGTTTCCCATTTACTACGCAGACGTTGTAATGGGTTACGGAACATTTCGGATAAGGAAACATAAAACCATTTCACCTGGTGTCTAGATCCCTAGATTGAGTATGGCCTGCAATACCACATGGGTTGTGGGTTCTTCTCGTCTGTTATTCCACAGCCCTTTAAACGTTCGAGTCAGAGCCTCGTACTGCAGGAACTGTCCTGCCTGAAGTCCGAAGCCCTCAACCAGGTCTTCCAGCGGGGCAAGGATGGATTGCTGATAGCAGTCCCCCACTGTCTCTAAACCCACCTCCGTCCAGGCTGACAGTTGGTCAGAGGTAAATATCGTCCTGGAGTTACCATGCGGTAGGCCTATCAGGGGCAGCACCGGGACGTACAGAGTCACCCCCGTTTCATTGGCTCGCAGCGTTTCCAGCACTGCAGGGAGGTGGATTGTAGCAGGGATTGATACGGAATTATTACTGCTGGGTCTAGCATTCTAGCTAACAATAGCGTTGTGAAATCGCTGCATTCCGTCAAGTCTGTCCCCTCTGGTCCTGTGCCCTCTAGCCATTGTGCCAGCCATGGTAGTTGGGCAGATAGAAAGTAGAGTTCGAAGTTTGGTACCCCTAGCTCTCCATCCATCATAGGGCGTTGAAGCGTTGCCAGGGATACCCTCCGACACGCCCTATCCCATATAAGGTCTCGCAGCAGGGCATCTATTTGCTTGAACCACTCAGCGGACACTACAATCGGGAGGTTAATGAAGAAATACAAAAGGCGTGGCAGCATGACCATCTTTGCCAGGGATACTCGAGCCATTGTTGGAAGGCGCAAGGAGCACCAGAAGGGTACACATGTTAGAAGGGCTCTAAGTGCTCTTTCCAGGTTCCCCTCTCTCAAGTCCTCCAAGGAGTGGAAGATATGTATCCCTAGGTATTTGAAGAAGGAGGGGGCCCAATTGAGGTACAGTGGAAGATCTAGGGGGCATGGAAGGTTCAGTGAAATGGGGAACAGGTAGGTCTTGCTATTATTAACCTGTTAGGCCACATATGTGTTTAAATCTGCTCAAGAGGTCAAGGGCCACTTCAGAACCTTGTACGGCATCATTAAGATAGATCAGGAGATCATCTGCATAAAGTAAAATGATATGAACACGTTCCCCAACTATCAGGCCTAATCCCTTTGCCTCCCTGTCGAAACAATGCTGCCAAGGGTTCTATCGCGAGGGCAAATAAAAGGGGTGACAGTGGGCACCCCTGTCGGGTGCTACGGAAGATCCGATATTGCGTGGATACCATTTTGCCTGTCCTAACTCTGGCCGTGGGGTATATGTAGTACTTTGACCCATTTCACCCAGTCATCTCCCAATCCCATGTGTCGCATAGTTTCTAACAGGAAATCCCACCGTACAGTGTCAAAGGCCTTCTTGAGGTCTATTGACAGGAGGGCTGCCCCATGGAAGAAGTTTTATCCCAGGATGGTAAAGCACCGAATTCAGTCCGTATAGGTTAAACGATGTATTCCGGGCGGGAATAAAGCCATTCTGACCTGGGCGGAATAGTATCAATATGTGTTGTAGTAGGCAGAGCACTAATATTTTGCTAAGGATTTTGAAATCCATATTAAGCATGGAGAGGGGTCTGAATTCTGTACCGTAGGCTCCCTCAGTGGCAGTCTTGTGGAGTGGGATCACCAGGGCGTCCCTCGTAGATGCAGGGAGCTGCCCAAGTCTTAGGGATTCTGCATATAAGTTCCCTAGGTTGGGCACCAGTTTCTGCGCGTATACTGAATAAAATTCCGTGGGGAGACCATCTGGGCCCAGGGTCTTGCCTGTGGCCATACTCCGAATGCGCTGCCCGGATTTCCTGGATTTCTATTGGTCTGCCTAACGTTTCCCTTTCCTGCCAGTCCAGTCTTTTAAGAGGGAGCAATGACAGAACAGTTTGCTGCTCCTCCCGGGGTACTTCGGGGGGCATTTTATACAAGGAGTCATAATAGTCTCTAAACAGGGTGTTAATGGCCTCTGGGTCGTGAATGGAGTAATTTGCGCTCGTGCGAACATTTGTGATTGGGGAGCCACGTGTCACTGGTCTAATCAACCAGGCCAGTAAACGTCCAGGTCTGCCTTCTTCCTCCTGCACTCTAGTGAGGTACCCCCTGTAGTCGTGGCACCTCAGTCTTTCAAGGGCCTGACGGTACAATACTTGTGTGTCCTTCAACAGTTCTTGGTTAGTAGTGTTTGAGCCTTGTATATTGTCTAGTTCATGTAATTTGTCTTCCAGGGCTCTCAGTTCTTGGTGTAGTTCCCACTAAGCCCCAATCGACTGTCCCAGACAGAACCCACTTGTCACTACCTTAAACGCCTCCCACTCGACCAGTGCCGTAGATGCTGTATGTGCGTTAGTGGAAAAGTAGGTGACAATAGTCATGCCCAGGGATTCCCGGAAGCAGGGATCTACCACCATCAGCAGGTTAAGTCGCCGCAATGGGATCAGTGGGCGCTTCCCCAGGGGCTGGAAGGACAATAATAATGGACTATGATCTGAGAAGGTGCGTCCCAGATGTTCTGTACATGTAATGGAGTGTCCTGGCTGGAGGAACACAGGAAGGCGTCTATCCTAGTATGTCACTGGTACATGGAAGAGTAATATGAATAATCTCTGTCATATTGATGGTGTGTCCTCCAAATGTCTTCCAACCCCCAGTGTCCCATCCAGGCCCTCAGGGCCGCCACTGTGCGGTGAGCCTGGGCTCCCGGCAGTGGGGGGTGTGACCAATCCAACATAATGTCAGCTATGCAGTTAAAATCACCTCCTAAGATCATGTCTGCCCCTGTCATTCTCGCTATACGAGCCGAGAGATCCTGGAGGAAGGGTCCCTGCTCCTGGTTAGAGGCGTATACGGTGCCTAAGGTGATCTCGCACCCGAGCAACCTTCCTACCACAAATATATATATATCTACCCTCCCTGTCTACCAAAGTATGAAGGGGTTCAAAGGGTACTCCCACATGTATCCAAATGAACACTCCCCGTGCAAATGCAGAGTATGTGGTCGCATAGATCTGCCCCCTTCAATATCTGCAGTTTCTCCACTTCAGACTGTATATGATGTGTCTCTTGCAGTAGGGCAATCTGTACCCCCTTCCTCCATAGGTATCTATGTATATTATGTAATTTGGATATCGACTCCATCCCCCTGATATTCCATGTCAAGAATTTCAGTGACATGGAAGGTGCAAGGTGTGGATGCCATCTGCAGGAGATCAGTCCCCTCCTCGCCCCCCCCCCCCCTCTCCAGGACCCCAAAATCAGGCTGGCACCTCCCCGACAGCAAAACATAACAATACAAACGAAACCAACCCCCCAACAAGGCCAAACTCTTCTTCCCCGGAGCAGTCTGGCCAGCCACCCAAACTGTGAACGGTGCATCAGACTTCACAGAAGACCCCAATCAGGCTTGGCTGTGGCCTTACAGGTAGAGGCGGGTTGCTATGCACAGGTTATGGTGTTCAAGCGGGCCTGTGCTGGCCCTTACATCAGCAATGTCCAGTTCGGCACCTCACATTGCCAACAGAGCGACCCACACTGCTTCTCGGTGTGATCTTATCCGGTCAAGCACTTTATTTATAGGTCATTAGCAGTCCTAAGGGTAATTGTTGGCAACGGGATACTATCTGCCCAAGAGGAATCTGAGTCAGAGTCTCCTGTTCCCTTCACTGAAGGCGAACCTCTGTCTGAAGGAGAATCTCTAGGCTTCATGATCTCGGCCACAGCCTGAAGTGCCACCGCACTTTCCTTCTCAGTTTGGGATGGGTTCGGTTTCTTAGATAGTCTCTATTTGGATTTCCTCCTGGTCTGCTTCCCAAAGCGTTGTTCTTGGCCCGAGACAGCCGTTTCTGCCTTCAACAGTGGATTCCTAGACTTGTAGGTTTCGATCCATTCCCAGGCTGCCCCTGGATCTTCGCAGAAATAAGTCTATCTAGCTGTATGCGGAGCCTAGCAGGGAAGAGCAAAGAGTATTGCAAGCCCTCTTCCTGCAACACTCTCTTAACATCAGCGAATGAGGCCCTACGTCGTTGCACCGCCGCGTATGGTCAGGGAAGATGGATACCTTGCTGTTATCAACCACAAATGGGCCATCTGTTCTTGCTTTCTGCAGGAGGGTGTCCCTGTCTCTGAAGTGCAAGAGTCTCGCCACCATCGGACATGGTGGACGGCTGGGCTGGGACACGATGGGCTCTTTTGAGAATGTAGAAGGTGGATAGGCCCTCCAGGGCTACCACTGTGCTGAGCCAGGTTTCAAGAAAGGTTAGCATATCTTTGCCCTCTGTTCCTTCGGGTAGTCCGGTCACTCGGATGTTAATCCTCCTGTTTCGTCCTTCAGCGTCCTCTGCCCTGAGTTCCAAGGTGCAAACTCGTTCAGAAAGTTCCTTGACTTGATGTGTTAGCGATTGGTGCGTGGAGCGAAATTCAGCAATGGAAGCTTCCGCCACTCCCACTCTCTCCGCTAATTTACAATGTTCCGTGTGTAATAGTCCCAGCCCCACTGACACCGTACTTATATCCTGGTGAAGGGTAGATTTGGTGTCTGCGATAGCTGCCAGTAACTTGGCTAATTGTTGTTGCACTGGGTCTGTCGGGGCTTCCTGCTGTTGATCGGTGGTGTCATCTCCTTGTCACACCGGCACTCCGGTCGTCTTCGCCATAGCCTTCCCCCATCATTGCGACCTGCAGGGGTCCGGGGACGTCTGTGGGGCATAAAAAATGGCAATCTGTGAGCAGTGGACCCTCAGGCCCAGCCCACCATCAGTCACTCCCAAGCCTCCTTTATGTAGTGTGGTTGAGCGGCCACTGGTGGGTGGAACTTCACTCACCTTCCCTCACAGCTGGACCACACATTACAAGACCACTATCAGACGGGGCCCGATCCGCTAGGAAGCCATATGCGAGGCAGCCCAGTGTAGGGATCGTTTACGGTCTTTGTACTACAAGTCCGTGTGTAAGCCACCTGAGTGGTTGTGGGTCCAAGTGGGTAGGTCCAAGCCCACGCCAATGGGATATCGCCCTTCGTGTTCTCCCCGGGTTTGTGGCGTAGTACCTCTAATGCCTGTTCAAGATATCCGGGGGGTTAGGTAGAGCCCAAAGGCTCTGCTTTCCAATGGCAGAGAGCCGAGGGCCAGGAGGGAGCCCCACCGCTGGCCCCTTCAGGCCAGGGAGGTTCCTATACCACCACGGGCTCCGATCCGAGCCCCGAGTTTTCACAACAGCAGCCAGCCCTCAGCTTTTACTGCGCAGTCACCTAATGCAGGTCGAGACTCTCAGGCTCCCACCAACAACCCCTCTCCAGGACCATGGGCCCACCAGAGCAGAGTATGATTGGTACGGCACAGGAGCAAGTCCCCCAGGGGCGATGCATGTGGGGGGAGGGAGCGGGCCCTCCCTTTCAGGCTCAGCAGCCCTCACACAAGTCCTACAATTCACCAGGAGTGCAGAGGGGCTCTGTCTCTCCCGGTAAATTCAGGCCGGGTCCAGGGCCTCCTGCCATCCACCCGCGGCCCCTCACCTGCCTTCCTCAGGTCCAGGATACTTGCAGGCACTGCCCAGGCATGGTCCAGTTGCTACCAGGGGGGGCTCCACCGGGTCCGGTCTGGCAGTGGCCTGGGCTACGCCTTGTCCACCAGTCTCTGCCGGCCGTAGGCCACTGGGCTCCCCCCGCGGTTTCACTCACAGTGTCTTCTGGAAGGATGTAGCGCCTCTGCTGGCTCTCCGCTACCGTGTTGATCCTGCAGCTTCTTGGTGTGTTCTATAAGGGAGCCTACGGTGTTGCAATCAGAGGGAGGGTCGTCTCTGGGTCTCGTCGAAGTCCTGTGCTCCCCTGCCGCTCGGCCATCTCATGTAGCATGTGGGATGTCGGGCTCATACACGCCTCAGGCCAATGTGAATTCGCAACCCGAGGCCACCATTTTGCAGGTCTCGGTCTCCTGCAGTTCACCGCTCCAGTGCCGGGAAGAGAGCCAATTGTGGGGCTCTCTGAGTCTATTGGGCATTTGAACCTCCGTCTTCGGTCGCCCTGTATGATCAGAAATTTCAGGATTGTGATCGGGTCGACACGGAGCAACAGGCTCACGCGTCCACCATCTTTGGCTTCCAAGCCACGCCCCCGAGATCTAGTAGCTATATGTAGTGGATCAGTACAATTTACCCAGAACACTGAAGAGGATGCACAAGAGCTTATAATGATCATCCTTGGAGTTTTAGAAGGATAAACAAGTATTGCTGACTAAGTTACTCATGGAACCATGAGTGTGAAGATTGCTCTTTGACGTCAACTACTAAAATAGATTCACAGCAATTACTTTATTTAACACTAACGGATTCCAAAACAGTGTCTTCTGACAGATTGATCAAAAAGCTAACCAAAACAATAGCTTGCCAAATTGTCGATCAGATGTTATGTCAACATTACATATACGAAGAAGTGGAAAATACCTTATATTAATGCTACAATGATATTGTCACGACTCGCTCCCTGCATTCTCGTGTCCACCACCAGGGGGCCGAATTGTGGGGCTTCCCAGTGTTCTAATATGCTTCCAGAGAAAAACAAAGAACAGGAGTAAACCCGTTAACCCAGTTGAGACCGGGTAAGTATTGCATCAATAAAACAACGTCTCAACAGGTATATCAAGCGGGGGACTGTTCAAAAAAGTGTATCAATCACACAGCACAGGAAAGAAATAAGGGAGACCAATGAGATTGAAAAAGATTGTTATTTACATATAGAAGCACTGAAATCAACTAAATTGCAGTAACCATAACAAACAAATGTGCACTGGAAGTGTTCTAGTGAATAAACGGCGCAGTGACACACGTGATTAGAAACAACGTGAGGAGGCGAAAAATTATAATAATAATCAGTGTAGGTCAAACAAAAATATTTACAATCACAAACATAATTCCATTATTTGTGAATGACCCTTTGGTTGCCGCAATTGGCGTTGTAGAGTCGACGGCGTTTCGACCTCTCTAACTCAAGGTCATCATCAGGACGATGGTTACCCGATTTATTTAAAGTGCTCTGGTGGCACTAGGTGGGGAGGGGGAATCCAGAAGGTGAGTCCTACACGACTGGAACTGTAGGCGGTGTGATTTGAAGAAGCCTTCAATGGCCGGAATATCGTCAATTGTGGAAAGTACTGCGTCAAGGGGAAGAACGTGCGGAAAGCTGGGCAGCGTTCGGAGAAAAATTCCGATGGGCAGCGGGTGGTTGGTTCCACTGATTCGTCGCGTTTGAAGGAATATGTGATCAGGATGCCGGGATAAGTCCACTCTACAACGCCAATTGCGGCAACCAAAGGGTCATTCACAAATAATGGAATTATGTTTGTGACCTACACTGATTATTATTATAATTTTTCGCCGCCTCACGTTGTTTCTAATCACGTGTGTCACTGCGCCGTTTATTCACTAGAACACTTCCAGTGCACATTTGTTTGTTATGGTTACTGCAATTTAGTTGATTTCAGTGCTTCTATATGTAAATAACAATCTTTTTCAATCTCATTGGTCTCCCTTATTTCTTTCCTGTGCTGTGTGATTGATACACTTTTTTGAACAGTCCCCCGCTTGATATACCTGTTGAGACGTTCTAATATGCTTCCAGACACTCCCCTGCATGCATATCCTGACTTCCAGGCATTTGGACATCATTTAGGAATTGACATCCATTCCCAATCCATGCCGGGTTTTGTGGAAGCCAGTCTGCTCATGCTGGAAACTCCATTACCTATAATACCCTGCTCACTGCTTTGTCTCCACCCCTGCAGGCCAAGGATGGGTGGAGGAATTCAGCTCACCTGTGGCTGGCTGCTGCTAGCCTGCTCACACCTGATGCGCATGAGTACTGTGAGCTATTTTAAGCGGGAACGCCATTGACACATTCCACACAATAGTATTGGAAGACTTGGACAAAATGGACACCAAAAGACGTAAGAAGAGATATAGGGTTAGTGACAACTTAAGTGGTGGTGAACGGGAGGCCATTAAACAATTGAAAGTGGACGACCAAGTAATAATCAAAGAGGCTGACAAGGGAGGGAACATAGTAATCATGAATAGGAATGACTATGACCAAGAGATCATTTCCCAGCTGTCCGATTCACTATGCTATGAGAAACTTGACATGAACCCAATAGGACCTTTAACATTAAAAATTAACAAATTCTTAGAGACATGTTACTCAGAGGGGCTACTTAATGAGGAGGAATACCTATATCTTAAAGTGCACAGGCCTACCTACCCTTGTCTTTACACCTTGCCGAAGGTACATAAAGACTGCACCTTTCCTCCGGGACGACCTATAGTCTCAGGTATTGGAGGACCCACTGAAAAACTTTCAGAATATATTGATTTATTTCTACAACCAATGGTACAAAACCTTCCCTCACATATAAGAGACACAAACATATTTTGAGCATCTTATCAGACGTGACCTGGGATCAACATATGTTCCTGGTTACTTTGGATGTGGTGGCACTGTATACCAGCATTCAACCAGGTTTGGGACACACTGCTCTGAAAAGTCATCTTGAAAGGAGACCAGCACCAATATGGAAACACACTGAGATGTTGCTAACTATGATGGATCTAATTGTACACAATAATGTTTTCATGTTCAACAACGTATGGTATAGGCAAAAACAGGGAGTGGCTATGGGCTCTAAGTTTTCGCCGTCTTTTGCGAATCTCTTCATGGGACACTTGGAGGATACATGGGTCTGGGGAGAGAAGAGCAGTAAGTGGAATGGACATATTGTATATTGGGGCAGATACATTGACGACTGCCTTTTATTGTGGTCAGGCTTGGAGACAGAACTCAATTAATTTTGTCAGCACCTCAACTCCAACAATATGGGAATAAAATTCACCTCCAAATACAGCAAAACACGAATAGAGTTCTTAGATATAGAGCTGTATGTCTGTAATGACACACTATAGAGTAAGCTTCTCCGCAAACCAACTGCTTGCAATTCACTCCTTCATGCGAATAGTGCTCACCCCCCACATCAGATTCAAGCTATACCATTCGGGGAATTTACAAGAGCCAGGAGAAATTGTAGTGAGGGTGGAGAATTCGTCTCGTGCTTGGGCGAGATGACAGAGAGATTCAGAAAGAGAGGGTACAACGAACAGACACTTAAGAAAGCAGAACGTAGAATCATGAACATACCAAGATGTGACACATTGAAAAATAAAAACAAATCTATTGATACCAGACAGCCGGTCAGACTGATTACTAACTTTAATGATATCTCCAAATCATTGTTAATAAGCATGAATAAACATTGGGGAATTCTCAAAGCGGACAAAACTTTAGATGACTTTATCACCGGACGACCACTGATTACATACAGGAGGAACAGGACATTAAAAACCATTTTGAGCCCTAGCTTCCCACAGAGCAGAAAGAAATCAGATTGGCTCACCAATCACTCAATAGGTTTCCATAAATGTGGAGCATGTGAGGTTTGCAGATGGGCTGATGACAAGAAAAAGAATTTTAAAGGACATGATGGACGTATGTACACAATACGACATAATATCAACTGCACAACCAGATTTGTGGTTTATATTATTGTATGTAAATGTAATCGAATGTATGTGGGCAGTACAATCAGGACACTTAAAGAAAGGATAAGTGAGCATGTCAGGGCATTGAAACAAAGAGATGAGAAATATCCAATGGCTATACATGCCAACACATGTAACTCTCAGGGACCATACAAACAATTTTCCTTCTTTGGAATAGATCACGTCCCACCAAACCAAAGAGGGGGCAACAGGGAATTAATGTTACGCCGTTTAGAGGCGACTTGGATTATGCGCATCAGAGCAGTGGAAGAGGGTCTAAACACTGATAATGAGATGCAGTATTTTTTGGGCAACTAATCGGGAAACAAAAGGGACTACCAGTATTCTAGCTACACTGCGATAGCGGGGGTACCAAGATCAAGCATGTATAATCCAATAGAGGATGGTGGGGTTGATAACCTATACACGAATGACACACATCAGGACCAACCAGCTAGACCCGAACACAACAACTGTACGTGGTCATAGCCACCTGTTTTACATGCTTTCTCTTTTTAAGAAAAACTATATACTTTCACACTGTTTCATTTATGTCACTGCTACTGTCAGGATGCGTCGGGTTCTTAGTCAGAAATATGTGCAATATACAATATACAACCTGCAAAATACCTAGACACTGATTGTATCTTTAACTATGACTGTTCCCCTACCAATGAAGTATATAGACCTGTCGTATGACAACATACTAGAGCAATCGAGAATACGCTTATTGTATAATAACTAAGATATCCCCTGAAATGTATAAGGGTCCTTTACCTGTAATGTTAATAATCTAATATCAGTGATTATTCTCAGAATAGACGGCTCTGGTCTGAGACGACATTAATGGATATAAAGTTATAAAATTAAACTTGGATTCCGACCTGAGACATATAAATTGCTAACCTGATATAAATATATAAACTCACGGTAAATAATACTAGGAGCGCATGCAATGGGTATTTAGGGATTGCAGAACACTGGGGAAATGAACAGGGCATTCTGGAAGCCTTACGGCACCAAGCTCTTTACTCACTTCCGGTTCGGAACGAAACCTTTGCACTCTCTGAGTTAGCGTTCTAGTTCTTTATTAGGAAATGAGAGTGTACAAAAGGATCCGGGTTAAGACACTCGGGACTTCCGGTTCAATACTGAATTGACACGCATGAAGACGAACACGGTCCTAAGCGCACTCGCTTGAGGTAAGAATTACAGCACATAAGGGAATACCAAGACGGGCGGGCTTACCGTTTAATATATATGGGCACTGGCTAATTTTACTTTAAATTAAAATTACAGATTCCGAACCCCGAGATTTGAACTGGGGACACATATTTGAGAAGGACGCCTGATTAAAGAATAAATTGAGGACCTATTAGGATTTTAAGACTGGGTAAGAGACTTCTCCCATGTTAAGGTTAGGGATTCACTAATTTGGGTTATCAGGAATGATTCTCATTTAGATATATTTATTGACCCAGATATACAGTGAATACATCAAGAACCGGAAGGCATACTAATTACAGCCGTGACGGAAGTAGAACCGGCAGGGAGGTGAGTGGTCACCACCCGCTAGATAGATCAAACGCACATAGTATAACAACCTCATATGTAGAAGTTCAAATATTGACAGGTGTCTCTATTTGCATCACTTGTATCTTTCAGAACGTGATAGACTTTATCCACCTGCTCTACAGGTAGGGGGACAATTCAAAGTTAGGTTATAATTTTTGATTGATAACATTATATACGTGAATGTCTCACCTCAGCTAAATAAAATTGAAGAAAGGGCGGTTTTGTCCTTTATTTCACTTGTATATACCACTGAATTTTAATACTCCTCCCCCACGTGGTCTTGACTCTGAGATAGGGATGTGATATTGATAATTTTATATGCCAATGATCAATTATGTATGTAATAACAAGAATAATAAGTTGAAACGATTCATATGTTGAGTATATCACCACTGTTGGGACTAGGATAAATGGGTCCACAAATAATACACAGCCACAAATATCCATTATGAGTGATCACAAGTGTATTGTGGAATATACACCCCAAGTCACTGGGTACTTACTCTTTTTTTTTTTTTTAAATTGTTTTTATTTGCATTTAAAAACAAAAAGAAACCAACAATCACAGAACAGCTGAATAATCACAGTCCACAAATATCTCTCGACGTCTGCATAATCATAATCTGACATTGTGTTTGTAAATATATAGTCTGAAGTCTTTATACACATTTTCATTATAGCACTATGTTACCATATTGGCTAGCCTGGTTGTTACTCCGATGCTCATTATCAGTATGTAGGGGCCTATGTGGTCATGCCTCTCAGTGTTAGTAAAGCCGTTGTAATCTCTAGGGTTATTAAAACTCATCCACACTTACAGTATTTAGCCAGTTTACATACGGCTCCCAGATGTCCCGTGGGCGAGACTCTCGGCGGCAGCAGTCCCCAATATGTCTCCAGCTGTGTCTTGCAATATGTTACACTGGTAATCCAATCCTTAGTGGTCGGTGGTGAAACTGCCCGCCAATGAAGGGCCACTTGGCGCTTTGCCATAATCAAAAGCATAGCAGTTAATTTCTTTCTTTTGGTGGAACAGAAATGTTGTCACCCAGCAACACCGCCAGCGGCGTGCAGGGCAGGTCATGCCCGGTTATGTCATGTATGTAGTGTAGTGTACGTACCCAGAAGTTAGCTACCTGGCGGCACTGCCATGCTACGTGTAGAAAAGTGGCCTGTGTGTTCCCACATCTCCAGCAGCGCATCATCAGGTCGCAATCCCATGCGGTGCAGTTGTACTGGGGTCCGATAGAAGCGATGTATGTACTTAAAGTGAATTAATCGCAATCTGTAGTTGGAGGATAAAAGCCGTAGCTGGCCGCATACCGAGTTCCATTGGGCGTCCGATATGTCCACCCCCAGCTCCCCGCCCAAACCTCCTCGCCCCTGGGACAAGTATCGGGGATTCCCGTTGTGTGGTATTATATATGCGAGTGATCAGCTTGCGGCCATGAGCAATCCCGAGCACGTTTTCTAATGCTGGTAGCGTAGGGGGGGGGTTTGGAAAGGTATCAAATCTGCTTCTGCAAGAGGAGCGCAACTGATAGTAGAGCACTGGGTACTTACTCTAATTTAATTTGTCTACCAATAATCAATAGGTGGATAGGCTGATCTCATCAAATGTTGAATATATCACCACTATTGGGACTAAGGTAAATGAGTCCGCAGAGAATACACAGCCACAATTATGCATTAAAAGTGGTCACGAGTGTATTGTGAAAAGCACACCCCAAGTCACCGGGTGCTCACTTTAAGGTAATATGTCTACCCATAAACAATATGTGGATAGGCTGATCCCAAATGTATTCTACTTTCTCTTGTAGCCCTGAAGAAGTCGTTTGGGATATCACCCACGACCGAAACACGTGTTGGCTGGGCGATCTTACTAAGCAATAAAGGACAAAGGAATATCAAACAAAGTTTAACTTTCACATGAATGTTGTGTTTAATTAATGTGCACCGAATATATTAATAACAATATAATGGGATTATAATACTACACAGCGTGTGCATAGGATCATAGTATTTGTATATAGGGGACCCCGTTAGGTTCTCGGCTGAGGGTTTAGGGTGTTCGTATCCCTCACCTCTGCACCGCACAGATAGTCCACACAAGAACAGCGTACACTTAGGAGGCGCCAATTCCACACTAAGAAAACACCCCGTGGGTCTGTATTTACCAGCTATTTTAAGCCCCAGCTCCCTTTAGCCCAGGGTTGGTCATTGTAGCTGTATACCGGTGAGGCTGATCCTTGTTTCCAGTGTTTCCTGAGCTTTTGATACCCTTGTTTCCAGTGTTTCCTGAGCTTTTGATATTCCTTGATTCCTGAGCTATAGTTAATCCTTGTTCCTCGATTGCTGAGCTATAGCTATTCCTTGTGCCTGAATTAGCACTGCCTCCAGTGCTACCTTGTTTCCTGAGTTCCTGAGCTATAGCTATTCCTTGTGCCTGAATTAGCACTGCCTGCAGTGCTACCTTGTTTCCTGAGCTATATCTATTCCTTGTGCCTGAATTAGCACTGCCTGCAGTGCTACCTTGTTTCCTGAGCTATAGTTATTCTTTGTTCCTGTTCCTGGGCTTCAGCTATTTCTTGTTCCTGATTTGCACTGCTTGCAGTGCTCTCTTGACTCCTTGTTTCCTGAGCTGTAGCTATTTACGGTTTCCTTGAACTAGCACTGCCTGCAGTGCTACCTTGACTCCTGAGCCTTAGCATTCCTTGTTCCTGAACTGCAGCAGTTTCCCTTGTTCCTGAACTAGCAGTGCCTGCAGTGCTACCTTGACTCCTGAGCCTTAGCATTCCTTGTTCCTGACCTGCAGCAGTTTCCCTTCTCCTGAACTAGCACTGCCTGCAGTGCTACCTTGACTCCTGAGCCTTAGCATTCCTTGTTCCTGACCTGCAGCAGTTTCCCTTCTCCTGAACTAGCACTACCTGCAGTGCTACTTTGACTCCTGAGCTTTTGCTCAATTCTTGTTCCTGCCCCAGCACTGCCTTCTATGCTACTTTGTTTTCTTGATTCCTGAACCTGCACTATTCTAGTATACCCTTGTAGCCTCCCCTTCTGCATATCCTTTTCCAGTCCCTGCCTTTCTTTCTATTTCCTTGGTTCCAGTTCTAGTTTGCTGTCTTTCTATTTCTTCTGTCTTGCTTCTGTTACCTTGTATGTTTGTTACCTGCTTTCTTCCAAGTGTGCCCTGTGATTTCCTTCCTTTCCTGTTAAGCACTCCTCCTTGCTAGCTCCTTGTCTATTGTGCTTGTGTTTAGTTCTACCCCTTTGCTGTTACTGCCTTGCGTGTTCCTGTTTGATCGCCAGGATCCGTGGGCACAGCTGACTCACCTAGGTGGTGTTTCTTGTTCACTGTGAGTATTGTCTTTGAGTTACTGTTATAACATCACCATAGGTATAAGCTCCACAGACCCTGCCTTTGCATACATATCCTATATGTGGGTATTTTCAGTCAGTATCTGTAACAGCATTTGTGGGTGAGGAACTTACTGAGCTTCAGTCTTACCGTGTGGAGCCCCTGAGTGCTTTACCCCACATTCCCTTTATTGTTAATGTTGTATTATATATATGTCTTGCACGTCCGTCCTGAGTGTAGTTAGTCTGAATGCTAAATTGCCTTGTGAGTGCCCTTCCTTTCTGAGTCTTAGCCATCTTGTTCCTTTGTACAGGCTTCCCATTTGGATCCCTTTTCTCCTCTGACTTCCTGTGTGATCCTGGGCAGCGCTGTACTCCTCTCTCTGTGTACGTTTTCTACCCCGCTCCCAGTCCTTGCACAAGTCCCTGACTGGGTTCCCGACATAGTCCCGGACAGTCCCTAACAGAATGACCAACCCACATTTCCAGGGTAACTTGTGAGGTTTCTTTGCGTTCAGTTAGCTACCATTTTTCTGTTACATTTGTGTGTGAAAATATTGAAGGTGTGTCCTAATGAGAGGTTTAAGAAAGAAACACACCAGTACATCATTTAGGTTTGTGCAGGGCAATTCCCCAGTGCCCAACAACGAGAGGCATTTAGTGTCTACTTTACAGTTTGTTCACCCTAGTCCTGAAACATGAATCCTCTTATGAGAAATAGACATTTACGTTCTGAATATTTTACTCATTGGCTCTCAAACACCTCTTTGCCAGATCCGGACTTAATCTCCTGTTCTGATCCAGATTCAATGTCTGTGTCAGCATTGCATAAGGAGAATGCTACATTACTCAGTTTGCTGAACAAGAATTCTGAATCTCGCATGTCTGTTGTAAGTGGTTGTAAAATACAGTATTCAACCACACAACCAAAGAAAGAGCAGATGCATTTTATAACCTTTGGTCCCCATTCAAATAATGTTACCCAGTCTTGTAGTCCAGTAAAGAGCACAGTCCCGGATACTAAAGGGACCTTGTTAAATACCACATTCAAAGTAAACCATAATCAGTTTAACAAAAGAGAAAAGACCTACTAGAACACAGGTAGCTAATAGCCACTTTGAACAAAATCCAAGGTATAGCTCTGTTGCTTGTTATGTTATTTGTTATGTTATTGACATTTTTTAAGCGCTACTGCTACCCGAAGGTGTCCTGGCACTGTATGAAGTCCTACCAAAAAGTGTGAGGAGGATGGAGTACCGGCGATATTATTTGCTGAACAGCCATGTCTTTAGTGCTTTCCTAAAGGCCATCAGATTGGTCATAGTTCTGAGGTATATTGGTAGATCATTCCATGCCTTGGCAGCATTGCATGCAAAGCTTCTGCCACCCAATTAGCTTTTTTTTACCCTAGACACCATCACCATTTTTGCATCTGATGACCTCAAAGATCTTTTCGGTAAATACCAGCGTAATCTCTGTTGAAGATACTCTGGTCCAGTTCCATGCAGGGCTTTGAAGGCCAAACATAAGGCTTTAAAACGGGTGCGTTTTCTAACCGGCAACCAGTGAAGTTTTTTTTATCTCATCCGAGATGGAGGCGTACTTGGGTATGCCAGTCAAAATATTTTCATCAAGAGTGACGAAATGCACACCACTTTTCTTATCTGCTTGTTTAAATCTATTGAATTTTGTTACTTTGCGTGCAGTCCTGATAATAGTGGTTTTTGCCTAACAACCACTCTAATAAACATCACACATGAATGGAGCGGCATCCCGCTCCTATCGGATGCACAGCGGAACTCCTTTTCACAAAAGGTTACTTCATTTTCCAAGTTCAAATTCTTTTATTCATCCAATGTCATAAGAGTTTTAAACCTTGTTGAAACGTTGTTGTAAACAATCACATGGGAGACGATCCATATATATTTAACACTTCAAATGTTGCAGATTGCCCATCCAGGCCTTTTCTTTCTACAACACGACATATATATTTTAGAAACATCTTCAGTGTTATATCCAATGCATTTCGGGCATATTCTTTGCCCTTCATCTGGGATTCACTACAATATTAAAAAACAACAGCATTAAACCATGAACTCAAGACTGAACGGTAATGCTTATTTAAACGTTCATTCCTGCAATTATATCATGTTTTACATCTCTCCCGTATTCAACGTTTTCCCGCTAATGACAACACTCCACATTAAAAGCTATATTTAAGAAACTTCTCCCAGTCAACATAACCCTTTCTCATCTTAAACCACCCCTAAACTGTTTTCCATCGTTCGAGATTTTAACACTAACCGTCAACCAAATACCTTTTTCGTACCTACGTATCATGATCTTCCCGCTTCACTTCCATCCTTCCTTTCATCAATATGCTAACCACCTGTTTCTCATTAAATTACCTTGACCGTCTCTCCACCCCCTACATTCACCAATCCCCTTGCTTCATCAGCCTTTCTTACTACAAGTCCCAGGGTTCCTATACCTCAGTTTCCCAATGCGTTAATGTTGAATACGCGTGCTCGCTTTTCTGCTTTAAATAAAAGTTCACACGATTTTCATATAATACCCCGCCCTCCCTCAGTTGTTACCCACACGTTAAATATAACGGTCAACACATAACATTTATACAATTGCTTCATTATTTACAAAGGAGCTACGTTCAAACAGCAATCATAATCCAAGTCCCAACTCCCGATCGTCCGTGTAATCTTTAAAAAAATTGCCGATCTTTGGTTAAAATGTCTCTACATCTCACATGTGATTTTCGAGGTTTTTCACTGTTCCATGGGTGCAACATGTCGAAGTAAGGCAAACGAAAAATATTTTCATCAAGAGTGACGAAATGCACACCACTTTTTTTATCTGCTTGTTTAAATCTATTGAATTTTGTTACTTTGCGTGCAGTCCTGATAATAGTGGTTTTTGCCTAACAACCACTCTAATAAACATCACACATGAACTTTTATTTAAAGCAGAAAAGCGAGCACGCGTATTCAACATTAACGCAGTGGGAAACTGAGGTATAGGAACCCTGGGACTTGTAGTAAGAAAGGCTGATGAAGCAAGGGGATTGGTGAATGTAGGGGGTGGAGAGACGGTCAAGGTAATTTAATGAGAAACAGGTGGTTAGCATATTGATGAAAGGAAGGATGGAAGTGAAGCGGGAAGATCATGATACGTAGGTACGAAAAAGGTATTTGGTTGATGGTTAGTGTTAAAATCTCGAACGATGGAAAACAGTTTAGGGGTGGTTTAAGATGAGAAAGGGTTATGTTGACTGGGAGAAGTTTCTTAAATACAGCTTTTAATGTGGAGTGTTGTCATTAGCGGGAAAACGTTGAATACGGGAGAGATGTAAAACATGATATAATTGCAGGAATGAACGTTTAAATAAGCATTACCGTTCAGTCTTGAGTTCATGGTTTAATGCTGTTGTTTTTTAATATTGTAGTGAATCCCAGATGAAGGGCAAAGAATATGCCCGAAATGCATTGGATATAACACTGAAGATGTTTCTAAAATATATATGTCGTGTTGTAGAAAGAAAAGACCTGGATGGGCAATCTGCAACATTTGAAGTGTTAAATATATATGGATCGTCTCCCATGTGATTGTTTACAACAACGTTTCAACAAGGTTTAAAACTCTTATGACATTGGATGAATAAAAGAATTTGAACTTGGAAAATGAAGTAACCTTTTGTGAAAAGGAGTTCCGCTGTGCATCCGATAGGAGCGGGATGCCGCTCCATTCATGTGGTATGCCAGTCAAAAGTCTGGCCGCCGCATTCTGCAGGATCTGTAATTTATTCAGTAGTCCTTCCTGGATGTTAAGATATAAGCTGTTACAATAGTCCAGTCTGGACATTAGCGCTGTAATAACTCTTTTTTGAGCGTCTTTGGGGAGCAGAGGCATTATTTTCCTGCAGGATCGCAAGATATAAGAAATCTGCGTGAAGTTGCCAAGTTTACCACTGTCCTTGTAGCGAAAGATCTGCAGTCTTCACAGGATATAATTACATCTAAGATTCTTGAATTACAACGAGAGAATAAAATGTTTCAGACTCTGTTAAAAAATTATAACCCAGAGTTCAAGTGGGAATCTAAAACCCCTATAGAAAACAACTTTTCCACCTCTATGTTAGCCTCCTTAGAAATGGAAAATGAAGCCTTGCGCTCTCTTTTGCGTTTCCCTCAGAGCTGGTCCAGCGATTGTGTGAACAATACAGTGGCTGATCCCTCAGATTCCATTCAGAAAAACCATAGTACCTTGTCTCACAGTCCAGTTAATGAAAGTATTTGTTTGAATTCTGAAATTGCTACCTACTCTGATGTGTTGTCTTCTAGTGCTAAACTGTGTATAGGCACTACATCTGAGCTGTGTCCCTCCACTTCTAAGGAACCCCAGATGCCAGGAAAGACACTAAATACTTGTTTGCTTTCTCTTCCTGGTAGTGAGGTCAATTCCACCCCAGGGGTATCACATACACTGGCCATTGACATACAGACAAAACCTGAACCAGTGCCCAACATAATCCCTGATGTGACAACACCCTCTGACTCAGTCTATGCTCTTGGTCTAACTTCTGCGACTGAAGCCAACCTCCTCACTGAGAAGGAACAAAATCCTGACCCCTTGTTTGCGCTCTCGCCTTCAAGCACGCCACATATTGAAAAGTCAGGACATAATATTACTCTATGCTCTGATGCATCTGTACCACCTTGTAATGCAGAAGAAAATGAGAAAATTTCCAAAGACCAAGTGATCTCTGACCGGTTTCCTCTGACTAAGAGTTGTGAACAGCCAAATGGTAAAGGAAGTCTGGTCATCAGAGACTCCAAGATAAGCAGTATTCTTAGCCATCCCGAAGAAAGTGTTTCAGTGTGTTTTAATGAGCCAAGGAACTGTGAAGATTTCACTATTGACAAAAGGGAATCTACTGTTCACGGGCTATCGCCATTCCCAGAATTTAAAGTTTGTCATCCTTGTGCCTCTCTGCCATCAGCTTGTCTTCTTGCAGAGTCTCCAGAATCCTCAGCTGGCCTGCTGCTTTCAGAGACCTCAGCCGGCCTGCTGCTTTCAGAGACCTCAGCCGGCCTGCTGCTTTCAGAGACCTCAGCCGGCCTGCTGTCATCTGAGCCCAAGCCTGCAGCCGGCCTGCTGCCATCTGAGCCCGAGCCTGCCTGCTGCCATCTGAGCCCGAGCCTGCAGCCTGCCTGCCATTAGTACTGGAGCCTCCGGACTGCCTGCATTCAGAGCACAAGCCCTCAGCTCACCTGCCTACTAAGTCAGTCTCCAGCCTGTCTGACTTCCAAACCAGAGCTTCCAGCCGGTCTGCCTTCAGCACCAGAGCTTCCAGGCTCCCTGCCCTTCAGCACCAGAGCTTCCAGGCTCCCTGCCTTCAGCACCAGAGCTTCCAGGCTCCCTGCCTTCAGCACCAGAGCTTCCAGGCTCCCAGCCTTCAGCACCAGAACTTCCAGGCTCCCTGCCTTCAGCCCCAGAGCTTCCAGGCTCCCTGCCTTCCGACCTTGAGCCTCTATCATGCCAACTTTTTGACCCTGTGCTTCCAGCTAGCCAGCCTTCAAAGGTCTCAGCACATATACTTTCAGAGACTGAACTTCTAGCCGCAGAGACAAAACTCTCGACATGTCAGCCTCCAGGGCCTGGGTCTCCTGCATACCTGCTTCCAGCGTCTCCTGCATGTGAGTCTTCTGAATGTTTTCCTCCAGGGCCAGAGCTTCAAGTCTGCTTCCTGTTACCTCCTTTGACTTCAGCCACCTTGCATTTGACCTCTGTGCCTCCTGCCAATCCGTTATCTGTTTTTGACCCTACAGTCAATCTGCCTTCATTTCTAGAGTGCTACTCTAGACTGCCATCATCTGGACTTCAAACTCCTTCGATTCGGTGTTCTAAGCCCCCGTTACTGGATTTGGATGCTTCAGGTTCTGCCTCCAATACTCCTGTTAATTTACAGCCTAATATTCTACCCTCCAGACCATCACATTTTTCCCACAGTCCTCTGGTATCTTGTACTACATCTGTGATGGAAATGGACCTATTTCATAGGAGCAAAGGCATTGAATCCAGTTCCAGATTCCGGGAGCCGGTCTTTGGAGGGGGGTACTGTCACGACTCGCTCCCTGCATTTTCGTGTCCACCACCAGGGGGCCGAATTGTGGGGCTTCCCAGTGTTCTAATATGCTTCCAGACACTCCCCTGCATGCATATCCTGACTTCCAGGCATTTGGACATCATTTAGGAATTGACATCTGTTAGAAATGGGGATCTCTAGTTGGCCGCGGCTGGCGCCGAGGTCCAAATAGGGATCCTTCTTCCTAAGTCAGAGTAAGGGGGCTACACCCTTTGATAACCCCTGCTCAACCCTGTGGTAACGTAGCACGAGCAGACAGGCCTATCTCAGAGGCAGTGTGTGAAGCATTTATGACCATACACAATAACACAGGAGAGACGCTACAAACGGACACCACAAGTAGTTATAGAAAAATAGTTATCTTTATATAGACTGAACACGAGGCTAAAAGCACTCAAGGAGCCACAATGCACATAATTACAGATTCACTTCAAAAGCAATAAAGGCACTCGAAACGGGGGTGGAACGGACTTAGTTCAGGGCCGGGATCCACGCGACCCGCTGATGCACAATGTACCTGAGATGTAAAGGGGCACGGCACGCCGCCTCACAAGGAAGCCACGGTGATGACAGGCGGACTCGCAGCGGCCACAGCTCCTGGCTGTGGCGGTCCGCGGCGTGCACTCATGATAATCCTGGGACGGGGCTTAAAGGAGGGCACCCAGAGGCACAAGCAGGGGGTAACAAGATCCTGGAAGTGGGGACTAGTGCGGGCACTCAGCGGCACAGCTCCTCAGCTGCAGCGGCCCACAATAGCGATAGCGATGATTCTCGTAGGACGGCAAATGCGGGCACTCAGCGGCACAGCTCCTCAGCTGCAGCGGCCCACAATAGCGATAGCGATGATTTCCGTAGGATGGCAAATGCGGGCACTCAGCGGCACAGCTCCTCAGCTGCAGCGGCCCACAATAGCGATAGCGATGATTTCCGTAGGATGGCAAATGCGGGCACTCAGCGGCACAGCTCCTCAGCTGCAGCGGCCCACAATAGTGATAGCGATGATTTCCGTAGGATGGCAAATGCGGGCACTCAGCGGCACAGCTCCTCAGCTGCAGCGGCCCACAATAGCGATAGCGATGATTTTCGTAGGATGGCAAATACGGGCACTCAGCGGCACAGCTCCTCAGCTGCAGCGGCCCACAATAGCGATAGCGACTTTCAGCCGGCGTTCCCCGCAGTAGAACCAGAGGCTCTGGAATTCTCAACAGAGGCCTCAACTGCGGGTAGAATCCCCCTCAAATAGGAATCCAGACGGCTGATGGGTGAAGTCTAATGTCCCTGAGACTTTAGCAGGAGGCAAGCTCAAATCAGGCCCTTGGGTAGTTGCTTCAGCAAGATGGATGAAAGTTTCAAAGTCCTTTTCCTCTAGTTACACGGACAGAGGTTCGTCTTGGCATCCAGAAGTAACACACTCATGGGGGTTTTCGCGCACATCTTTATACCCCCCTCGCCTTTGTTCTCTCAAAAGTCACAAGTCACTGAACCCAGCCAGAACCAGTTCGATGTGGTCCTGGAGCACTTTATTTACGAGGCGGCATCCTGCCTTTGAGGAAGAGGGGGTCTGCCATCAGACGCACAGTGGGGGCTGGAGCCATCATTCACCTTGCCAGGCCCAGCCCTGCTCAGACCAAAGGGTCACCCCTCCCCATACTCCAGCTGCAGAACTCTCTACTCGACCCAGGTCGGGGTCAGCCTACCCTGTCCCTCCAAGACCAGACAGCCAATACACATAACAGCAGAGCACACTGGAAGACTTAGGCAAGAAAATACCCACTTTCCCAAAGTGGTATTTTCAGACACAGAATATAGAAATAACCCTCACTAAAAGATGTACTTTAATATTCTGAGCTCAGGCATACTAAATTCGACTTTCCACTTTACAAGCTGCTTCTGTGGGTGGCGCAATCAGCGCTGCAGGCCCACCAGCAGCATTCGGTCTACCAGCCCTGGGCACGCACGGTGCACTAAACTAGAGACTAACAGGTAAACCAAATGAGCCAATTATGGGAACATCAATTCATACAGTCAATTTACAATAGGAAGCATTCGCGCTGTGGCACGGAATGGCCGTGGCACAGCGCCCAGAGCATCTAACACCAGCAAACACAGAGGAGACAAAAAGAGAAAAATGGAGGGGAGACCCACGCCAATGGTGCCAGGTCTAACACGTGTCCCCTCCAGCTGAAATGTGGGGAGAACTACCCACCCACTTGGGAGTTCTCATCACTAAGGCGGAAAAATCTGGACAGACCATCAGCATTGGCGTGCTCTGTACCAGGGCGGTGTTTCACCGTAAAGTCCATACCTTGTAGGGAAATGGACCACCTCAACAACTTTGGATTCTCTCCCCTCATCTGCATCAACCATCTGAGGGGCCTGTGGTCGGTCTGAACCCGGAAGTGAGTCCCAAACAGGTATGGTCTCGGCTTCTTCAGTGCCCAGAACACAGCAAATGCCTCACGCTCAATTGCACTCCACCTCTGTTCCCTTGGAAGTAACCTCCTACTAATGAAGGCTACAGGTTGGTCTAGGCCCTCTTCATTGATCTGTGACAAAACGGCCCCCACACCATGCTCGGAAGCGTCTTTCTGGACAACAAATTCTTTTGAAAAGTTGGGTGCTTGAAGTACAGGTGCTGTGCACATGGCCGTCTTCAGGGCGTCAAAAGCGTTCTGACAGGTGTCAGTCCTGTTCACCATCTTGGGCTGCTTCTTAGAAGTCAGCTCAGTCAAGGGTGCAACAATGTTGCCATACCCCTTGACAAGCCTCCTGTAATAACCCGTGAGTCCTAAAAAGGCTCTCACCTGTGTCTGGGTCTTGGGGGGCTCCCAAGCCAGGATGGTTTCAATCTTGGGCTGTAGGGGCGCCACCTGGCCGCTCCCAACCTGGTGTCCCAAGTACACCACAGAACCCTGCCCAATCTGGCACTTACTTGCCTTGATTGTGAGGCCTGCCCTTCGCAGTGCCATCAACACTTCCCAGAGGTGGCGCAGGTGGTCCTCCCATGAGGAACTAAACACTGCAATGTCATCCAGGTAGGCGGCACTCAAATCTTCCAGCCCATCCAACACCCTGTTGACCAACCTCTGGAAGGTGGAAGGGGCATTCTTCATCCCAAAGGGCATCACCCTGAACTGGTAGTGCCCATCTGGTGTGGAGAATGCTGACCTCTCCTTTGCCCCATCAGTCAAGGCGATCTGCCAATACCCATACGTCAAATCAAACGTGCTGAGGTACCGTGCAGCCCCTAGCCGATCTATGAGCTCATCAGCTCTGGGGATGGGGTGCGCGTCAGTCTTTGTGACTGAATTGAGACCTCGGTAGTCCACGCAGAACCGAAGTTCTGGGGTGGCACCAGGCGCTGCAGCTTTTGGTACCAAGACCACTGGGCTGGACCAAGGGCTGCTAGAGGACTCAATCACCCCTAAAGCAAACATTTTGGAAACCTCTTCCTTAATGGATGCCCTAACCCGGTCAGTCACTCGGTAAGCCTTGTGCTTAATAGGAGGACTGTCCCCAGTGTCCACTTCATGGACACACCAATCAGTGACACTAGGCACCAGGGAGAACAGATCACTGAATTGTCCCAACAGTTGGTGACAATCACTCTGTTGCTCAGGGGTCAGTGTGGCGGAGAGGACCACACCCTCCACTGACCCGTCTTGCTCCTTTGCACACAGGAGGTCAGGAAGAGGCTCACTCTCCTCCTCCATCCCAGCATCTGTGGCCAGGAGCATGCCCACTTCGGACCTCTCAAAGTGGGGCTTCAGGCGGTTGACATGCAGGACCCGCAAGGGGTTCCGGGGAGACCGCAAGTCCACCAAGTAGGTAACAGGACTCTTGCGCTCCACCACCTCAAATGGTCCGGTCCACTTATCTTGGAGCGCACAAGGCTCCACTGGGGCCATGACCCAAACCTTTTGACCAGGCTGAAACTCAATCAGAGTGGCATTCCGATCGTGCCAACGTTTCATCTCTTCCTGGCTGGCTTCCAGATTTGCCTCCGCAAGCTTTCTGAAACGCCGAGTCTGGTTCCTGAAGGCCAGCATGTAAACTAAACACATCCTGGGGAGGTTTCCTGGGAGATTGCTCCCAGCCTTCCTTGACCAGACTCAGAGGCCCCCTTACCGGGTGACCATAGAGTAGTTCAAAGGGGCTGAACCCTAGGGACTTCTGTGGCACCTCACGGTAAGCAAACAACAGGCATGGCAAGAGGACGTCCCACTTACGCCTCATGGTCTCTTCTAGGCCCATAATCATGCCTTTGAGGGTCCGGTTGAATCTCTCAACCAGCCCATTCCCTTGGGGGTGGTAAACTTATAAGTTACCCCACACTCCTCCCACAGAGACTTCATATATTTGGAAATGAAGTTAGTACCCCTATCAGACACCACCTCTCTGGGGAACCCCACACGGGAGAAAATCCCCATCAGTGCACGTCCCACCAAGGGAGCCGTCACTGTCCGGAGTGGGATGGCTTCAGGGTACCGGGTGGCATGGTCCACCAAGACCAGGATGAACCTGTTGCCCATGGCTGTCTTGGGGTCCAGCGGCCCCACAATGTCAATGCCCACTCGCTCGAACGGGGTACTGACAACTGGAAAGGACTGGAGTGGGGCTTTGATCTTCCCCCCACTCTTCCCACTTGACTGGCAAGTCTCACATGTCCTGCAGTGAGCATCTGAGCTCCTGCGCATCTGGGGCCAAAAAAGGTGGGTGACCAGCCTCTCGAAGGTCTTGGTCTGCCCCAGATGTCCTGCCAATGGCACATCATGAGCCAACCCCAGTAGGAAGACTCTGAAGCACTGGGGTACCACCAGCACACAGGCTGACCCAGGCTCAGCAACCTTAGGCTCGCTGTAAAGGAGGTCATTCTCCCAATAGATCAGATGTGACCCTGACTGATCACCTGCTGCCTGGGCTGCAGCCTGTCGCCGCAGCCCCTCGAGAGAAGGGCACGTTTTCTGCTGTTCACAAAATTCCTCCCTGGTGGGCCCTCCTTCCTGCTGCCAATGGGTCAGCTCAGGCAGGATCCCCCGGGTCGGCTACCTGTTCCCCTGTAGGCTCCAGGGCATCCCCCTCAAGGTCTGCTCCTTCCTGGACCGTGGGAACTATGGGGGCCGGTTTCCCGCGCCCCCTACCCCTTCTCTGTAAGGCAGGGGCCTGGGCCATACTTTCAGGCTCCAGGTCCTTCTGAACGTCCTTACTGGCTGCCATGGACCGAGTGGTCGCACACGCCCACTCAGGCAGACCCAACATTTCCAAGTGAGATTTCCTCTCCACCGTAGCCCACGGGGAGTTTTCTAAATCGTTGCCCAACAGACAGTCTACTGGCATGGCTGGCCTCACAGCTACTTGAAGAGTTCCTGAGACCGCCCCCCCCTCAATCAAAGGGAACCTGAGCCACCTCACACTGGCTCTCAGAGTTGTCTGCTGACACTACTGGGCAGAATGCATGGGGGACAACCTGCTCTTTGGACACCAACCGGGAGCTGACAGCAGTCACACTAGCTCCGGTGTCCCTCAGAGCCTCCACCCTATGGCGGGAAACAACCTTTAGAACGCATGCATTACATCGCATGCCATTGGATTGCGGATTTACAACGAAAGTCGTTACAACGACTTGCACTGGAGGGCGCTATAGGACAAGGAGTAGTTTAAATTACTATCCAACACCTTCCCTACTGTACGTAGGCTGGAGTTGGAATAGTAAATTAAACTACTCCTAAGTCCAGCGCTCCAACGCAAGTCGTTGTAACGACTTGCGTTGTTAAAACCGCGATCTAATGGCATGCGATGTAATGCATGCGTGGTATCGTCATACATCCCCCTATGGCCATTGATGGTCACCCACTGCCTGTACTTCTTAGTGTTATCAGGCAGCGTGGGGTTAGGGACCTTCTCAAAGTCTCCTAGCGAGACAAGGGTCAGTTCCACGGGATCCCACCCACCTTGGGCACCCATCTCCTCCCCTCCCAGGGCTACACTAGCAAGCTGGCGGGGTGGTGCGCGGGGTGGGGCATTGAGGTCCCTCTGGGGACACTGGGGATCATAATACCGGTGTCCCACTTGACCACATTTAAAACAAGTAAAGGGCCCCCTATGACCAGGCCTACCTGTCGGGGGCACTGGCTTCTTCTCAGGGGGAGACTGGGACACCACTCCTTGGTTCCCTTGGGAATTACTTTGGGGCCCTCTCTGGAACTCCCTCGGTTTACCCCTGTCCCCCCCACTTCTCTGCTGGGGACCCTGCCCACCTTTGGCGAAGTCTCCCACAGGACCCTTGCGAACCCGGGTGCTCACCCAGCGGTCCGCCTCCTCAGCAAGCTTCCTAGGGTTAGTTAGCTTGCTATCAACAAGGTGCTGGCGTAGCTCTGGAAAACAGTTACTAGATAAATGCTCCCATGCAAACAAATCATACAGTTGCTCAAAAGTTTCCACTTTGCTACCCTTTACCCAGCGATCCATTGCTCTGCAAAAAAAAGACACATATTCGACCCAAGTGGTACCCTCTAACTTCTTACAGGTTCTAAATCTCTGCCTGTACATTTCTGGGGTCAAACCATATCGCGTCATCAAGGCCTCTTTCATATGGGCATACACCATCCTGCTCTCTTCAGGCAGATCCAACAGGGTATCCCTCCCATCACTCACAAAGCGTCCCCACAACCCCACTCCCCAATCCTTCTCAGGGACCCGGTGGGATGCCATGGCTATCTCATATGCGGCAAGCCATTGCCCAATATCCTCACTCTTATGGAAATCCTTGAGGACATCCTTGGGTATATATACTCTCCTCTCGGTAGGTACTAACGGTATGCTGCCACCAGAGGGGAGATCTCTAAGCTCTTAGCCTTGATCTCCAGCTCCCTCAATACTCTCTCATGCTCCAGTTTCATTTTCTCAAGTTCAAATGCCAACCTGTTATTCTCAATATCCAATTTTTTACTCTCTAGGTCATTCTGACCTTCTAATTTGGCCATCTCCAAACTATGCCTCCTATCTCTCTCCCTGTCCTCCATCTCTTCTGGAGACAGACCCTTTGAGGACACACTAGTACCAGGATTGGAAAGTGCTTTACCTCCCACTAAATCCACTTCGTCATCCTGCTGCCCTCCAGCATTATCTCCCTCATTCCTAGCGGACTCTCTCGCTTCTAACCAGGCCTTAAGGGCCTTCTGATACTCCTCCTTACTAGAGAGACCCGCAACAGGGACTGTGAATCACTTGTAAAAAGACTTTAGCTGTTTGACAGTGTAGGTTTGTAACCTCTCTTCCTCAAAGATGAGATCCTCCGAAGCATTGGCGTTGGCCTACCCGTTGTAGACATAACTGGCAATTACAATCGACAATAGAACAAAATCAAACCGTACGTGGTTGCGCCTAGGCCTACTCTCACTAGTAGCGTACACTGGTTATTGTATGTGGATCACAAATGCAAGTCCTGATAGTCACTGCTGACCACCAATGTTAGAAATGGGGATCTCTAGTTGGCCGCGGCAGGCGCCGATGTCCAAATAGGGATCCTTCTTCCTAAGTCAGAGTAGGGGGCTACAACCTTTGATAACCCCTGCTCAACCCTGTGGTAATGTAGCACGAGCAGACAGACCTATCTCAGAGGCAGTGTGTGAAGCATTTATGACCATACACAATAACAAAGGAGAGACGCTACAAACGGACACCACAAGTAGTTATAGAAAAATAGTTATCTTTATATAGACTGAACACGAGGCTAAAAGCACTCAAGGAGCCACAATGCACATAATTACAGATTCACTTCAAAAGCAATAAAGGCACTCGAAACGGGGGTGGAACGGACTTAGTTCGGGGCCGGGGTCCACGCGACCCGGTGATGCACAATGTACCTGAGATGTAAAGGGGCACGGCACGCCGCCTCACAAGGAAGCCGCAGTGATGACAGGTGGACTCGCAGCGGCCACAGCTCCCGGCTGTAGCGGTCCGCGGCGTGCACTTACGATAATCCTGGGACGGGGCTTAAAGGTGGGCACCCAGCGGCACACGCAGGGGGTAACAAGATCCTGGAAGTGGGGACTAGTGCGGGCACTCAGCGGCACAGCTCCTCAGCTGCAGCGGCCCGCGATAGCGATGATTCTCGTAGGACGGCAAATGCGGGCACTCAGCGGCACAGCTCCTCAGCTGCAGCGGCCCACAATAGCGATAGCGATGATTTCCGTAGGATGGCAAATGCGGGCACTAAGCGGCACAGCTCCTCAGCTGCAGCGGCCCACAATAGCGATAGCGATGATTTCCGTAGGATGGCAAATGCGGGCACTCAGCGGCACAGCTCCTCAGCTGCAGCGGCCCACAATAGCGATAGCGATGATTTTCGTAGGATGGCAAATGTGGGCACTCAGCGGCACAGCTCCTCAGCTGCAGCGGCCCACAATAGCGATAGCGATGATTTCCGTAGGATAGCAAATGCGGGCACTCAGCGGCACAGCTCCTCAGCTGCAGCGGCCCACAATAGCGATGATTTCCGTAGGATGGCAAATGCGGGCACTCAGCGGCACAGCTCCTCAGCTGCAGCGGCCCACAATAGCGATAGCGATGATTTCCGTAGGATGGCAAATGCGGGCACTCAGCGGCACAGCTCAGCTGCAGCGGCCCACGATAGCGATGATTTTCGTAGGATGGCAAAAGGCGGGCACTCAGCGGCACAGCTCCTCAGCTGCAGCGGCCCACAATAGCGATAGCGATGATTTCCGTAGGATGGCAAATGCGGGCACTCAGCGGCACAGTTCCTCAGCTGCAGCGGCCCACATTAGCGATAGCGATGATTTCCGTAGGATGGCAAATGCGGGCACTCAGCGGCACAGCTCCTCAGCTGCAGCGGCCCACGATAGCGATGATTTTCGTAGGATGGCAAAAGGCGGGCACTCAGCGGCATAGCTCCTCAGCTGCAGCGGCCCGCGATAGCGATGATTTCCGTAGGATGGCAAATGCGGGCACTCAGCGGCACAGCTCTTCAGCTGCAGCGGCCCACAATAGCGATAGCGACTTTCAGCCTGTGTTCCCCGCAGTAGAACCAGAGGCTCTGGAATTCTCAACAGAGGCCTCACCTGCGGGTAGAATCCCCCTCAAATCGGAATCGAGACGGCTGATGGGTGAAGTCTAATGTCCCTGAGACTTCAGCAGGAGGCGAGCTCAAATCAGGCCCCTGGGTAGTTGCTTCAGCAAGATGGATGAAAGTTTCAAAGTCCTTTTCCTCTAGTTACACGGACAGAGGTTCGTCTTGGCATCCAGAAGTAACACACTCATGGGGGTTTTCGCGCACATCTTTATACCCCCCTCGCCTTTGTTCTCTCAAAAGTCACAAGTCACTGAACCCAGCCAGAACCAGTTCGATGTGGTCCTGGAGCACTTTATTTACGAGGCGGCATCCTGCCTTTGAGGAAGAGGGGGTCTGCCATCAGACGCACAGTGGGGGCTGGAGCCATCATTCACCTTGCCAGGCCCAGCCCTGCTCAGACCAAAGGGTCACCCCTCCCCATACTCCAGCTGCAGATCTCTCTACTCGACCCAGGTCGGGGTCAGCCTACCCTGTCCCTCCAAGACCAGACAGCCAATACACATAACAGCAGAGCACACTGGAAGACTTAGGCAAGAAAATACCCACTTTCCCAAAGTGGTATTTTCAGACACAGAATATAGAAATAACCCTCACTAAAAGATGTACTTTAATATTCTGAGCTCAGGCATACTAAATTCGACTTTCCACTTTACAAGCTGCTTCTGTGGGTGGCGCAATCAGCGCTGCAGGCCCACCAGCAGCATTCGGTCTACCAGCCATGGGCACGCACGGTGCACTATACTAGAGACTAACAGGTAAACCAAATGAGCCAATTATGGGAACATCAATTCATACAGTCAATTTACAATAGGGAGCATTCGCGCTGTGGCACGGAATGGCCGTGGCACAGCGCCCAGAGCATCTAACACCAGCAAACACAGAGGAGACAAAAAGAGAAAAATGGAGGGGAGACCCACGCCAATGGTGCCAGGTCTAACACGTGTCCCTTCCAGCTGAAATGTGGGGAGAACTACCCACCCACTTGGGAGTTCTCATCACTAAGGCGGAAAAATCTGGACAGACCATCAGCATTGGCGTGCTCTGTACCAGGGCGGTGTTTCACCGTAAAGTCCATACCTTGTAGGGAAATGGACCACCTCAACAACTTTGGATTCTCTCCCCTCATCTGCATCAACCATCTGAGGGGCCTGTGGTCGGTCTGAACCCGGAAGTGAGTCCCAAACAGGTATGGTCTCGGCTTCTTCAGTGCCCAGACCACAGCAAATGCCTCACGCTCAATTGCACTCCACCTCTGTTCTCTTGGAAGTAACCTCCTACTAATGAAGGCTACAGGTTGGTCTAGGCCCTCTTCATTGATCTGTGACAAAACGGCCCCCACACCATGCTCGGAAGCGTCTTTCTGGACAACAAATTCTTTTGAAAAGTTGGGCGCTTGAAGTACAGGTGCTGTGCACATGGCCGTCTTCAGGGCGTCAAAAGCGTTCTGACAGGTGTCAGTCCTGTTCACCATTTTGGGCTGCTTCTTAGAAGTCAGCTCAGTCAAGGGTGCAACAATGTTGCCATACCCCTTGACAAGCCTCCTGTAATAACCCATGAGTCCTAAAAAGGCTCTCACCTGTGTCTGGGTCTTGGGGGGCTCCCAAGCCAGGATGGTTTCAATCTTGTGCTGTAGGGGCGCCACCTGGCCGCTCCCAACCTGGTGTCCCAAGTACACCACAGAACCCTGCCCAATCTGGCACTTACTTGCCTTGATTGTGAGGCCTGCCCTTCGCAGTGCCATCAACACTTCCCAGAGGTGGCGCAGGTGGTCCTCCCATGAGGAACTAAACACTGCAATGTCATCCAGGTAGGCGGCACTCAAATCTTCCAGCCCATCCAACACCCTGTTGACCAACCTCTGGAAGGTGGCAGGGGCATTCTTCATCCCAAAGGGCATCACCCTGAACTGGTAGTGCCCATCTGGTGTGGAGAATGCTGACCTCTCCTTTGCCCCATCAGTCAAGGCGATCTGCCAATACCCATACGTCAAATCAAACGTGCTGAGGTACCGTGCAGCCCCTAGCCGATCTATGAGCTCATCAGCTCTGGGGATGGGGTGCGCGTCAGTCTTTGTGACTGAATTGAGACCTCGGTAGTCCACGCAGAACCGAAGTTCTGGGGTGGCACCAGGCGCTGCAGCTTTTGGTACCAAGACCACTGGGCTGGACCAAGGGCTGCTAGAGGACTCAATCACCCCTAAAGCAAACATTTTGGAAACCTCTTCCTTAATGGATGCCCTAACCCGGTCAGTCACTCGGTAAGCCTTGTGCTTAATAGGAGGACTGTCCCCAGTGTCCACTTCATGGACACACCAATCAGTGACACTAGGCACCAGGGAGAACAGATCACTGAATTGTCCCAACAGTTGGTGACAATCACTCTGTTGCTCAGGGGTCAGTGTGGCAGAGAGGACCACACCCTCCACTGACCCGTCTTGCTCCTTTGCACACAGGAGGTCAGGAAGAGGCTCATTCTCCTCCTCCATCCCAGCATCTGTGGCCAGGAGCATGCCCACTTCGGACCTCTCAAAGTGGGGCTTCAGGCGGTTGACATGCAGGACCCGCAAGGGGTTCCGGGTAGACCGCAAGTCCACCAAGTAGGTAACAGGACTCTTGCGCTCCACCACCTCAAATGGTCCGGTCCACTTATCTTGGAGCGCACAAGGCTCCACTGGGGCCATGACCCAAACCTTTTGACCAGGCTGAAACTCAATCAGAGTGGCATTCCGATCGTGCCAACGTTTCATCTCTTCCTGGCTGGCTTCCAGATTTGCCTCCGCAAGCTTTCTGAAACGCCGAGTCTGGTTCCTGAAGGCCAGCATGTAACGTAAACACATCCTGGGGAGGTTTCCTGGGAGATTGCTCCCAGCCTTCCTTGACCAGACTCAGAGGCCCCCTTACCGGGTGACCATAGAGTAGTTCAAAGGGGCTGAACCCTAGGGACTTCTGTGGCACCTCACGGTAAGCAAACAACAGGCATGGCAAGAGGACGTCCCACTTACGCCTCATGGTCTCTTCTAGGCCCATAATCATGCCTTTGAGGGTCCGGTTGAATCTCTCAACCAGCTCATTCCCTTGGGGATGGTAAACTTATAAGTTACCCCACATTCCTCCCACAGAGACTTCACATATTTAGAAATGAAGTTAGTACCCCTATCAGACACCACCTCTCTGGGGAACCCCACACGGGAGAAAATCCCCATCAGTGCACGTCCCACCACGGGAGCCGTCACTGTCCGGAGTGGGATGGCTTCAGGGTACCGGGTGGCATGGTCCACCAAGACCAGGATGAACCTGTTGCCCATGGCTGTCTTGGGGTCCAGAGGCCCACTCGCTCGAACGGGGTACTGACAACTGGAAAGGGCTGGAGTGGGGCTTTGATCTTCCCCCCACTCTTCCCACTTGCCTGGCAAGTCTCACATGTCCTGCAGTGAGCATCTGAGCTCCTGCGCATCTGGGGCCAAAAAAAGTGGGTGACCAGCCTCTCGAAGGTCTTGGTCTGCCCCAGATGTCCTGCCAATGGCACATCATGAGCCAACCCCAGTAGGAAGACTCTGAAGCACTGGGGTACCACCAGCACACAGGCTGACCCAGGCTCAGCAACCTTAGGCTCGCTGTAAAGGTCATTCTCCCAATAGATCAGATGTGACCCTGACTGATCACCTGCTGCCTGGGCTGCAGCCTGTCGCCGCAGCCCCTCGAGAGAAGGGCACGTTTTCTGCTGTTCACAAAATTCCTCCCTGGTGGGCCCTCCTTCCTACTGCCAATGGGTCAGCTCAGGCAGGTCCCCCAGTTCGGCTACCTGTTCCCCTGTAGGCTCCAGGGCATCCCCCTCAAGGTCTGCTCCTTCCTGGACCGTGGGAACTATGGGGGCCGGTTTCCCGCGCCCCTACCCCTTCTCTGTAAGGCAGGGGCCTGGGCCATACTTTCAGGCTCGAGGTCCTTCTGAACGTCCTTACTGGCTGCCATGGACCGAGTGGTCGCACACGCCCACTCAGGCAGACCCAACATTTCCAAGTGAGATTTCCTCTCCACCGTAGCCCACGGGGAGTTTTCTAAATCGTTGCCCAACAGACAGTCTACTGGCATGGCTGGCCTCACAGCTACTTGAAGAGTTCCTGAGACCCCCCCCCCCTCATTCAAAGGGAACCTGAGCCACCTCACACTGGCTCTCAGAGTTGTCTGCTGACACTACTGGGCAGAATGCATGGGGGACAACCTGCTCTTTGGACACCAACCGGGAGCTGACAGCAGTCACACTAGCTCCGGTGTCCCTCAGAGCCTCCACCCTATGGCGGGAAACAACCTTTAGAACGCATGCATTACATCGCATGCCATTAGATTGCGGATTTACAACGAAAGTCGTTACAACGACTTGCACTGGAGGGCGCTATAGGACAAGGAGTAGTTTAAATTACTATCCAACACCTTCCCTACTGTACGTAGGCTGGAGTTGGAATAGTAAATTAAACTACTCCTAAGTCCAGCGCCCTCCAACGCAAGTCGTTGTAACGACTTGCGTTGTTAAAACCGCGATCTAATGGCATGCGATGTAATGCATGCGTGGTATCGTCATACATCCCCCTATGGCCATTGATGGTCACCCACTGCCTGTACTTCTTAGTGTTATCAGGCAGCGTGGGGTTAGGGACCTTCTCAAAGTCTCCTAGCGAGACAAGGGTCAGTTCCACGGGATCCCACCCACCTTGGGCACCCATCTCCTCCCCTCCCAGGGCTACACTAGCAAGCTGGCGGGGTGGTGCGCGGGGTGGGGCATTGAGGTCCCTCTGGGGACACTGGGGATCATAATACCGGTGTCCCACTTGACCACATTTAAAACAAGTAAGGGGCCCCCTATGACCAGGCCTACCTGTCGGGGGCACTGGCTTCTTCTCAGGGGGAGACTGGGACACCACTCCTTGGTTCCCTTGGGAATTACTTTGGGGCCCTCTCTGGAACTCCCTCGGTTTACCCCTGTCCCCCCACTTCTCTGCTGGGGACCCTGCCCACCTTTGGCGAAGTCTCCCACAGGACCCTTGCGAACCCGGGTGCTCACCCAGCGGCCCACCTCCTCAGCAAGCTTCCTAGGGTTAGTTAGCTTGCTATCAACAAGGTGCTGGCGTAGCTCTGGAAAACAGTTACTAGATAAATGCTCCCATGCAAACAAATCATACAGTTGCTCAAAAGTTTCCACTTTGCTACCCTTTACCCAGCGATCCATTGCTCTGCAAAGAAAAGACACATATTCGACCCAAGTGGTACCCTCTAACTTCTTACAGGTTCTAAATCTCTGCCTGTACATTTCTGGAGTCAAACCATATCGCGTCATCAAGGCCTCTTTCATATGGGCATACACCATCCTGCTCTCTTCAGGCAGATCCAACAGGGTATCCCTCCCATCACTCACAAAGCGTCCCCACAACCCCACTCCCCAATCCTTCTCAGGGACCCGGTGGGACGCCATGGCTATCTCATATGCGGCAAGCCATTGCCCAATATCCTCACTCTTATGGAAATCCTTCAGGACATCCTTGGGTATATATACGCTCCTCTCGGTAGGTACTAACGGTATGCTGCCACCAGAGGGGGAGATCTCTAAGCTCTTAGCCTTGATCTCCAGCTCCCTCAATACTCTCTCATGCTCCAGTTTCATTTTCTCAAGTTCAAATGCCAACCTGTTATTCTCAATATCCAATTTTTTACTCTCTAGGTCATTCTGACCTTCTAATTTGGCCATCTCCAAACTATGCCTCCTATCTCTCTCCCTGTCCTCCATCTCTTCTGGAGACAGACCCTTTGAGGACACACTAGTACCAGGATTGGAAAGTGCTTTACCTCCCACTAAATCCACTTCGTCATCCTGCTGCCCTCCAGCATTATCTCCCTCATTCCTAGCGGACTCTCTCGCTTCTAACCAGGCCTTAAGGGCCTTCTGATACTCCTCCTTACTAGAGAAACCCGCAACAGGGACTGTGAATCGCTTGTAAAAAGACTTTAGCTGTTGATTTTTGTAGGTTTGTAACCTCTCTTCCTCAAAGATGAGGTCCTCCGAAGCATTGGCGTTGGCCTACCCGTTGTAGACATAACTGGCAATTACAATCGACAATAGAACAAAATCAAACCGTACGTGGTTGCGCCTAGGCCTACTCTCACTAGTAGCGTACACTGGTTATTGTATGTGGATCACAAATGCAAGTCCTGATAGTCACTGCTGACCACCAATGTTAGAAATGGGGATCTCTAGTTGGCCGCGGCAGGCGCCGATGTCCAAATAGGGATCCTTCTTCCTAAGTCAGAGTAGGGGGGCTACAACCTTTGATAACCCCTGCTCAACCCTGTGGTAATGTAGCACGAGCAGACAGACCTATCTCAGAGGCAGTGTGTGAAGCATTTATGACCATACACAATAACAAAGGAGAGACGCTACAAACGGACACCACAAGTAGTTATAGAAAAATAGTTATCTTTATATAGACTGAACACGAGGCTAAAAGCACTCAAGGAGCCACAATGCACATAATTACAGATTCACTTCAAAAGCAATAAAGGCACTCGAAACGGGGGTGGAACGGACTTAGTTCGGGGCCGGGGTCCACGCGACCCGGTGATGCACAATGTACCTGAGATGTAAAGGGGCACGGCACGCCGCCTCACAAGGAAGCCGCGGTGATGACAGGTGGACTCGCAGCGGCCACAACTCCCGGCTGTAGCGGTCCGCGGCGTGCACTCACGATAATCCTGGGACGGGGCTTAAAGGTGGGCACCCAGCGGCACACGCAGGGGGTAACAAGATCCTGGAAGTGGGGACTAGTGCGGGCACTCAGCGGCACAGCTCCTCAGCTGCAGCGGCCCGCGATAGCGATGATTCTCGTAGGACGGCAAATGCGGGCACTCAGCGGCACAGCTCCTCAGCTGCAGCGGCCCGCGATAGCGATGATTTCCGTAGGATGGCAAATGCGGGCACTCAGCGGCACAGCTCCTCAGCTGCAGCGGCCCACAATAGCGATAGCGATGATTTTCGTAGGATGGCAAATGTGGGCACTCAGCGGCACAGCTCCTCAGTTGCAGCGGCCCACAATAGCGATAGCGATGATTTACGTAGGATGGCAAATGCGGGCACTCAGCGGCACAGCTCCTCAGCTGCAGCGGCCCACAATAGTGATAGCGATGATTTCCGTAGGATGGCAAATGCGGGCACTCAGCGGCACAGCTCCTCAGCTGCAGCGGCCCACAATAGCGATAGCGATGATTTCCGTAGGATGGCAAATGCGGGCACTCAGCGGCACAGCTCAGCTGCAGCGGCCCACAATAGCGATGATTTCCGTAGGATGGCAAATGCGGGCACTCAGCGGCATAGCGGCCCACAATAGCGATAGCGATGATTTCCGTAGGATGGCAAATGCGGGCACTCAGCGGCACAGCTCCTCAGCTGCAGCGGCCCACGATAGCGATGATTTTCGTAGGATGGCAAAAGGCTGGCACTCAGCGGCACAGCTCCTCAGCTGCAGCGGCCCACAGTAGCGATAGCGACTTTTAGCCCGTGTTCCCCGCAGTAGAACCAGAGGCTTTGGAATTCTCAACAGAGGCCTCACCTGCGGGTAGAATCCCCCTCAAATCGGAATCGAGACGGCTGATGCGTGAAGTCTAATGTCCCTGAGACTTCAGCAGGAGGCGAGCTCAAATCAGGCCCTTGGGTAGTTGCTGCAGCAAGATGGATGAAAGTTTCAAAGTCCTTTTCCTCTAGTTACACGGACAGAGGTTCGTCTTGGCATCCAGAAGTAACACACTCGTGGGGGTTTTCGCGCACATCTTTATACCCCCCTCGCCTTTGTTCTCTCAAAAGTCACAAGTCACTGAACCCAGCCAGAACCAGTTCGATGTGGTCCTGGAGCACTTTATTTACGAGGCGGCATCCTGCCTTTGAGGAAGAGGGGGTCTGCCATCAGACGCACAGTGGGGGCTGGAGCCATCATTCACCTTGCCAGGCCCAGCCCTGCTCAGACCAAAGGGTCACCCCTCCCCATACTCTAGCTGCAGATCTCTCTACTCGACCCAGGTCGGGGTCAGCCTACCCTGTCCCTCCAAGACCAGACAGCCAATACACATAACAGCAGAGCACACTGGAAGACTTAGGCAAGAAAATACCCACTTTCCCAAAGTGGTATATTCAGACACAGAATATAGAAATAACCCTCACTAAAAGATGTACTTTAATATTCTGAGCTCAGGCATACTAAATTCGACTTTCCACTTTACAAGCTGCTTCTGTGGGTGGCGCAATCAGCGCTGCAGGCCCACCAGCAGCATTCGGTCTACCAGCCCTGGGCACGCACGGTGCACTATACTAGAGACTAACAGGTAAACCAAATGAGCCAATTATGGGAACATCAATTCATACAGTCAATTTACAATAGGGAGCATTCGCGCTGTGGCACGGAATGGCCGTGGCACAGCGCCCAGAGCATCTAACACCAGCAAACACAGAGGAGACAAAAAGAGAAGAGGGGAGACCCACGCCAATGGTGCCAGGTCTAACAACATCCATTCCCAATCCATGCCGGGTTTTGTGGAAGCCAGTCTGCTCATGCTGGAACTCCATTACCTATAATCCCCTGCTCACTGCTTTGTCTCCACCCCTGCAGGCCAAGGATGGGTGGAGGAATTCAGCTCACATGGGGCTGGCTGCTGCTAGCCTGCTCACACCTGATGCGCATGAGTACTGTGAGCTCTTTTAAGCCCCAGCTCCCTTCAGCCCAGGGTTGGTCATTGTAGCTGTATACCGGTGAGGCCGATCCTTGTTTCCAGTGTTTCCTGAGCTTTTGATACCCAGGTTTCCAGTGTTTCCTGAGCTTTTGATATTCCTTGATTCCTGAGCTAAGGTTAATCCTTGTTCCTTGATTCCTGAGCTATAGCTATTCCTTGTGCCTGAATTAGCACTGCCTGCAGTGGTACCTTGCTTCCTGAGTTCCTGAGCTATAGCTATTCCTTGTGCCTGAATTAGCACTGCCTGCAGTGGTACCTTGCTTCCTGAGCTATATCTATTCCTTGTGCCTGAATTAGCACTGCCTGCAGTGCTACCTTGTTTCCTGAGTTCCTGAGCTATAGTTATTCTTTGTTCCGGTTCCTGGGCTTCAGCTATTTCTTGTTCCTGATTTGCACTGCTTGCAGTGCTCTCTTGACTCCTTGTTTCCTGAGCTGTAGCTATTTGCGGTTTCCTTGAACTAGCACTGCCTGCAGTGCTACCTTGACTCCTGAGCCTTAGCATTCCTTGTTCCTGAACTGAAGCAGTTTCCCCTTCTCCTGAACTAGCACTGCCTGCAGTGCTACCTTGACTCCTGAGCCTTAGCATTCCTTGTTCCTCACCTGCAGCAGTTTCCCTTCTCCTGAACTAGCACTGCCTGCAGTGCTACCTTGACTCCTGAGCTTTTGCTCAATTCTTGTTCCTGCCCCAGCACTGCCTTCTATGCTACTTTGTTTTCTTGATTCCTGAACCTGCACTATACTAGTATACCCTTGTAGCCTCCCCCTTCTGTATATCCTTTTCCAGTCCCTGCCTTTCTTCCCATTTCCTTGGTTCCAGTTCGCTGTCTTTCTATTTCTGCTGTCTTGCTTCTGTTACCTTGTATGTTTGTTACCTGCTTTCTGCCAAGTGTGCCCTGTGATTTCCTTCCTTTCCTGTTAAGCACTCCTCCTTGCTAGCTCCTTGTCTATTGTGCTTGTGTTTAGTTCTACCCCTTTGCTGTTACTGCCTTGCGTGTTCCTGTTTGATCGCCAGGATCTGTGGGCACAGCTGACTACCTAGGTGGTGTTTCATGTTCACTGTGAGTATTGTCTTTGAGTTACTGTTATAACATCACCATAGGTATAAGCTCCACAGACCCTGCCTCTGCATACATATCCTATATGTGGGTATTTTCAGTCAGTATCTGTAACAGCAATTGTGGGTGAGGAACTTACTGAGCTTCAGTCTTACCATGTGGAGCCCCTGAGTGCTTTACCCCACATTCCCTTTATTGTTAATGTTGTATTATATATATATATATATATCTTGCACGTCCGTCCTGGGTGTAGTTAGTCTGAATGCTAAATTGCCTTGTGAGTGCCCTTCCTTTCTGAGTCTTAGCCATCTTGTTCCTTTGTACAGGCTTCCCATTTGGATCCCTTTTCTCCTCTGACTTCCTGTGTGATCCTGGGCAGCGCTGTACTCTTCTCTCTGTGTACGTTTTCTACCCCGTTCCCAGTCCTTGCACAAGTCCCTGACTGTGTTCCAAACATAGTCCCGGACAGTCCCTAACAGATATAGAGCATATGAAAGTAAATTGGAAACAGAAATTACATACTTCATAGGTGGACAAATATCAATTTCTGGAAGAAATTCTACTACTGTGGCTTCATCTTTCACGAAGGGCATAGCGTAACATCTGGACACTATACTGTCTATTTAAAGAGTGAAACTGGATGGACAGAATGAAATGACAGCAACCTCAAATTCAAACAAAAACTTTCATGCTGCCAGATTCTTATCTTTTGTTTCTTCAACCAAAGTTCAAAGGAGAATTACTGTTTAAAAAGGGGTATACAGTATTTGTTCTATGTGGATCGTCAGTGTTTATGACATCATTCGGACAACCAGTGGTGATGTCTTCATAAGGGTCTCCATAATGCAAGTGACCTTTATATCCATTACTAGTATAGTACTACTTCCAATAATAAGAGTTATTTTTAAGATGTTTGTTTAGATTAATTCAGTAACTATAGGTAAAACAATTGATAAATAACTGTAATGAGTGTAATGCAGTGTCACTTTTTATAGTGACATACTGTGTAGTTTTTGTTTTCAACAATCAATATGATTGTTTTTTCCCCACTGTTCAGGGATGAATCTTTATACAGTACATAATTTGTGGTGTAGAAGTATGAAAGCTGAGAACAGTAAAAGCAGGAAAACTAAATGCTTTCATGTAAAGTAAAATACTACTACAGTATAAGAAATGTCTACTGCTTTGTTTATAATATGAACTTATGTATTGCAGAAATTAAGTTTCTTGTGTAATTTTGTAAAATGTAATACTAACTTATATTTATGTTCTTTTTCTTTTCAAACAGATGAATGACACCAACTATTGCAGTAAAGTAATTTCCTAATAGCTTTTTTTCTGTGTAGTTCTACAAACTTACATTGTCTAGGGACACACCAAGGGAGTGACTAATACAGCCACTAAGACATCCAGGCACAACACCAATACAGCTACTCCCTCAGCCATATAGCCACTCACACACCAATTCACTCACTCACCCATACTACCACTCTTCCACCCACTCACTCAGCCATACAGCCCCTCACACACCCACTCACTCACCCATACAGCCACTCACTCACTTATATAAGCACTCACATAGACACTCACCTGCCCATACAGGCACTCACATAGTCACCAATACAGACACTAACTCAGCCATACAACCACTCACACACTCATACTGGTACTTACACAATGACTCACCTAGCAAACACATGCTCATACACCCACTCAAACATTCGCTCACTCACCCCACACAGCCACTTACTCAGTCACCCATACAGCCACTCTCACACCCACGCATACAGCCACTCACTCACCCATACAACTCACACACCCATACAGCTATTAAACGCACTCACCCATGCAGCTACTCACTCACCCATGCAGCTATTCACATACAGTCACCCATACAACCACACATGTAGCCACTCACTCACCCAGACACTCATGCACCTACTCACTCACCCATACAGCCACCCACGTATTCACCCATGCAACCACTCTCTCATCCACTCACTCACCCGTACAGGCAGTCAGACAGCCACTCACTCACCCATACAGCCACTAACTCAGCAATACACCCACTCACACCCCACATAATCACTCACTCGCCCACTAACAAAGGAACTCACTCACTCATACTCTCACGTATACATACAAACAGTTTTTCTTTTTTAAACCAAGAAAGGTGGTTCTAATAAGAACCTTTGTTTTTTTGTGACTTTTCTGAACCTTTTATCTTTTTTTGTAGTTTTTTTCTTTATTTGGTACTTTTTTCATTTAAAATGGCAACTGAAAAATAAAGTTTTAACACAAAAAGATCAAAACTGGAGGAACAAGTGTCATTGTAAAATAAAATACAAAAAAATGTATACCTATGATTTTTTGCTGCTTCCAAAACTGCAGCAACAGATTGTTCCCCAACTGTTATACTTATTTGTACTCCGTACAGAAAGTACCAATGCTCTCCAACTCAGGTGCTCTTTCTGGGAGCCGTTGTGGACCTCGGGTGGAAGAGGGTTCCCAGGAGTAGAGGTTGATGGGTCTGCTGCGCTGCCTCTCTGCTCTCGTCAAGTGGGTTGAGTGGTACTTCTTCAGATGCTTTAAAATGCTTTTAATCCCCCAAGCATATTTTTTTGGCAGTCCCCTTGGACAGGGTCTTGTCACACAAGCTGCACTTCACGGACTTGGCAATAACTTTTTTTCCCCCGGAGGGGATGGTAAAAAAAATTCCAGGCTATAGATTGGCGTTTCGCCAGACGTTCCTACTCCGAGGAACTATCATCTCTCTAGTGTGGCTGCTGATCTTCACTGCCACCAGATGTCATTTTAAATGAAAATAAATTCCAAAATGTTGCAAAATGCTTTTGTAGTTTCAAAACTAGAGCTGCCAAAAACACAACCTCCAATTTCAAGTATGGAAAGCAAAAGAAAACTGGGTGGGGACTTCCTTTAAAGAATAATGAAAAGTATTATATCCAATGAAATCTCTTTATTCCAGGGTCATGTGATATTCGACAACGCTGACGTAATCGTGATTTCGGAAAATGTAATAAAATACTCTAGTAACATAAATGTACTTATTAAAGTGTAAGTATTTATGTGACATTAGTAAAGAACTGACCTGATAATAATTTCATTACGTGTATCTGTTTTTTAAATGTTTCTAAAAATCACACTGATTTTGCGAATGTTCGCAGTACTGGAAAGAATGTATTGTGAGTTTTTGTGACAAATTTGCAAATATTTAAAAAGAACCCCATCTGGGCACATCTGTTCCTAAAACGAAAGAATATACCTAAAAATTATACAGCAGGAAGAATCACATTGTAGAAATTATATGCACACAACCTCACTAAAGATATTACCTTGTGGTCCTTTATGCACCTGTAGTGTAGAATACGCACTAGACATTTACTGAACAAGGTAGCACTTAGTAATTAATCTGTAGAAAGTACTGCAGTTGGGTAGACATTTTCCTAAAAACTGTGGACTCTACTGGGGAAAAAAGAGGTTCAATTCTCATCCTGATGCTCAATTCACAAAAATTAAAGCTCAATGGGAAGCACTTACAAATATAAACACAACAGGAGCCCCAGTTGAAGCTCCACTTCGGTAAAGCACAAATGATCCTAACTTGTTGAACTTCACAAAGGCAAAGTGAGCTTCCACTCGTATTCCAGGTTGAAAAACTACATGAACTACTTAATGGAGGTTAATTCATTGTGGATCCATTGGAGCACAATCTGATATGGGTTGTGTGATGGAACCAAGCATGCGTTTACCACGCATGCCGGTTCCACACAGTCTCAACCACGTAAGTCTTAACCACGCATATGCCTTTACCACGCATGCCTTTTAGAACGAAGTATGCATTGTTAAGGCATGTATTGCAAAGACATATCCGTGGTTAAGACTTGACGGGTATCTCTTACACCCCGACCCTGCCCCGAGGCCTAAAACTACCCCCTTCCTCCTGAAAACATTCCTTCTGAGCCCTAAAAACTTCCCTGCCCCCAGTCCTACAAACTACCCGCCCTTCCCTACGTCCTAAAAATGACCCCGATCCCTGCCCCGCCCCAAAAACGGCTCCCCAAGTCCCTGCCCATACACCTAAAACTACCCCCTCCCTCCTAAAAACCAAACTCCCCCCCTCCAGTCTTAAAAACTTCCCTGCCCCCAGCCCTAAAAACTACCCCGCACTCCCGAGCCTTAAAAACGTCCCCAACCCAGCTCTAAAAACAACCTGGACCCCCCAGCCCTGAAAACTACCACAAGCCCCCAGGCCGTGAAAGCTACTCTGCACCCCCAGCCCTGAAAACTACCCTGACACCCCCCAGGCCTGAAAACTTACCTGACCCCCCCGCTCTGAAAAATAACCCCCACCTCCCCAAAACCCGGCCCCAGCCTCACTTACCTCACCACGTCCTCTGGCTCTCCCGATCCTTTTAGCTTCCACCCAGCAGCAGCTAGACTGTGCACTGCCTTAACCACACATATGCGTGGTTACGGCAAGCGTGGTAGCGTTTGCGTTGTCGGAACCCGCGTGGCTGAGCCTGCATTGTTCTGACTGTTTCCCTCTGATATGTAGTGACTGTAATGAGTGGTATCTTTCTTGTCATCTCCAGGTGAGAGCAGAGGCCATGGTTCTCCATTTTAACTACCCTAAGTATGCAAATGCCCACAATTCATAGCACCCCTCACACACCCACTCACAGACACACACAGGCACTCACAAATCCACTCACCAACCCACACAAGCACTCACACTCACTCAAAGACCCGTTTACAAACCAACACAGCCTCTCCCAGACCCACACAGGCACAGACCCACACAGGCAGTCACACACCCACTCTCAAAGGTGACAGGTTACAGTTAGGAAATAAAAAAAATGTTAAAATTTAGATATTCACTGAAAAGACCAAAAGTTACAGGGATGTTATAATTCGGAAATAGAAATAAAAACAAACCATAGAAATTTACTGAATAAACCAAAGGTTACAGGGACGTTATAGTTGGGCTTAGATTTCACTGGTACAAAACCCAGGCAATTCAGCAGTTATAGTTACCTGAGCTAACTATAATTTACGCCCTTGCAATGCACTGCTTATGACCTCATATATTACATCACTCATGACATGGTCAGTGCTTCACTGATGACATCTCAAATGACATCACTGATTACATCATCCAGTAAGTGTGAGTGTTTTCTAAACGTTTAAGAGTGATAAACATATATGCTAAGGTACTACAAAAGTCAAATTAGTATACTTTGTGTACTACTAATGAATGATACTATTTCTAACATATATTATGTGAGTGGCTGTCTCGTGTCTGTATGTGTGTGTGTGTCTGTCTGAGTGACTGGAAGTGTGTGAGTGGCTGTATGGGTGAATAAGTGGGTGTGTGAGTAGCTGTATGTGTGAATGAGTGTGTGAGTAGCTGTATGGTTAAGTGAGTGGCTGTGAGTAGCTGTATTGGTGAGTGACTGTATGGGTGTGTGACTGAGTGGGTGTGTGAGTGGCAGCATTGCACACAATATCTGTGTGAGTGGCTGTAGGGGTGAGTGGGTGTGCGAGTGGTTGTATGGATGCGTGAATGCATATGTAAATGGGTGTGTGAGTGGCTATACAGGTCAGTGAGTAGCTGTATGGGTGAGTGGCTGTATGGGTGTGTCTCTCTATGGATGAGTGAGTGGGTGTCTCTGTGGAAGAGTGAGTGGGTGTATGAGAGGTTGTATGGAGGTGAAAGTGGGTGTGTGAGTGGTTCTGTGGATGATGGCATTAGTGATGTCATTTAAGATGCCATCAGTGATACCACTGACCATGTCATGAGTGATGTAATATGCAGGGCTCGAAAAATCATTTACTTTTTACTAGATCTGCAGGTCTAGTAGCTTACAAAATCTACTCGACCTAACCGAAATGCACTTGACCTTCTGTCTGTGAAAGCAAGCAAATGCGACAAGTTAAGAAGATTTAAAGCCATTTTTATTGCTCATTTACTTTGTGAGCAATAATGATGCCTTTAAATCTTGCTCTGTCGCATATCCTCTGCTTTCAGAGACAGAGGTCAAAAGTCAGTTTATTTTCTACTCTAAAAATAGCTCACCCTAATTAAATCTGGCTCGCAAATGCGAGCGGGCGAGTGGATTTTTCAAGCCCTGATATGTGAGGTCATAAGCCATGCATTGTGGGGGCGTAAGTTATAGTTAGCTAAGGTAACTATAACTGGTGAATTTCGCAGGTTCTGGAGGAGTGAAATCTGAAATAACGTCCCTGTAACCTTTTTCCCAGTGGAAAAAATAAAATATATATATATATATATATATATATATATATATAACAGTGACAATAGCCACTCTGTAGTTATAGTTAGGATTCCCAGACATAGCAATTCCTCAGATTTTCGCTCACTAATAACTTTTCCCATTTGACGAATCTCCACTAAACTTTGCAGACCTATTGCATTTTCAATATTGGCGGACGATGCTAAGTTTCACGGTGGTTCATCAAGGGGGTACAAAGAAAAAAAGGGGGTCCCAAAATGCGTTTTCCACCAATGCATTTTCCATAGACTTGTACTCATGCGTAGCGGCCTGATGGCAAGTCAGATTTCGATGAAATTAGGCATGATTATAAATTACAGTGTGCAGATAATCCTTTTTGGTACTACAGGCAAGTAGGGTAAGTATTTTTAAAGTTATAAAGCAGTGGTTCTTAACCTGTAGTCCGGGGAGCGCGGGGGTTCGTAAAGCCTACCCAGTGGGTCCGTGACTACTTAGAAAATTAAATATTAAAAGATTAATAAAGTGTATGTAAGTAAAAAATTAAAATAATTTTTAAGATGTAATGTAAATGTGAAGAATTTGAAATTGGAGGCTGAAAATTAAGTTAGTATCCTCAGGTTGATTTGTGGGAGGAGTGTGAGTGCATCAAACAGAATATAGTATGTATTATGAGTGGTCTCAATTAAAATTAGAAAAGTTTCATCCTTCCCATTAGATTAAGAATTTTGTTTTTTTAAATATTTGTTTGTGAATTAAATTAAATATTTAATTGTGTGTAGTATTTGTTTTGATGAATGTTTCTGTATTTTTGTGTACTGTTTTGTGGTTCAAATCATCAAAAATGCTTAGGGAGTGGCTCTTGGCTTTTACTAATGACTCAGTGGGGGTCCTCAGATTCCAGAAATGATTCGGTGGGGATCCCCGAGTTCCAGTTATGATTAAGTGGGGGTCCACAGAACTCAAAAGGTTAAGAATCACTGTTATAAGGCATTTCAACTTAGTGATATCTGAGGCTGTGGTACATGCCAATGGCAAGGCATTATGTGATTGGCTAATGACTGCCTTTACAAAAGTATAAAGAAGCCATGTTTTTTTAAGTACACTTTGCCTGTGTTTTGGGTTAGCATTAGGTTTTATATAATTCCCCTATCTATTATCACTTTATTTAAGTGGTAATAGGTAGGGAAAATTATTTAAAGTTTTCTATAAGTTTTTAAAAAATGTATGGAGTACCGCAGTACTTAAACAAATACGTTGAAAAATACACTATACTACACTATATTTCACTAATATAGTCAACTACTGTGTATATTTTACATATGTATCTTTTTTTTTCTGTAAGTACTGAGGAATTTTTAGGTACGAGCGGTGTACTGTGTACACTTTTAAAAAAATATATAGGAAAATATTAATTCTTTTCCTACCTATTACCACTTTAATAAAGTGGAAATAGGTAGGGAACAACAACAAAACCTAATACTTATCTATATTTAAAGCCCTAACCCAGAACACAGGCACAGAGTTTTGAGAACTATACGGCTGCATATTACTTTTATAAACTCAACCATTAGTCAATTATATACTGACTTGTAATCGGCATGTATAGTAGAATACCGTGAAGTTACCACGGTATACCGTGGCACAATATAGAGCTAAGTGTTTTGGCACTTATAACTTTATTACTACTTAACCAATTTAGACCGAATATCAAAAATTTACCTTTTCACCCCCACCCCATAATACACATTCATGCAAAATGTAATCTACATTAGTTCAGCCACTTTTATACTACACCTTTTTAAAATACACTCTATTACACTACACACTACTCCACACCACACGACTCCACTCTACCCCACTCCACTGTACACTATTCCACTGTACACCACTCCACTCTGTCTCTACACAATTGCAGATTATGGCATGCCATACCACCACACTGTACATTATTCAACTCTACCTCACTCCACTCTATGCCACTCCACACTATGTCATTCCATTATACCACAATCACATCTACACCACTTCATTTTATGCCACGCAACTCTACGCTATTCCAGTGTACGCGACCTCACTGTATGCCTCTCCACTGTACATCACAACATTGTGCGCCACTGCACCGTACAGCACTCCACCCTTTGGTATTTCACTGTACATCATTGCACTCTACACCACTCCACACTATTTCACTGCACAACACTCTACCCCACTATACGCCACTCCACGCTATTCTACTCCACTCCACGCTATTCCACTTTACGCCCCTCTACTCCACTCCACTGTACACACTCAACTTTAAACCAATCCACACTATGCCACTCAATTCTAGCTATGGTACTCCACTCTACACCCCTCCACTCTACGTCACTCAACTCCACTGTACACACTCAACTTTACACCAATCCACTCTGTGCCCCTCTACTCAACTTCACTGTACACACTCAACTTTACTCTGATCCACTCTTTGCCACCCAACTGCACTCTGTGCCACTTTACTATACCCTACTCCACCTTATGACAGTCCCCTCTATGCTATCCTACTGTATGGCACTCCACTTTACGTAACGCTACTTCACTGTACTCTATTCAACTCTATACCACTCAACTCTAAGCTATTACACTCTACAACACTCCAGTGTAAGGCATTACACTCTGTTATTGTACTGTACCCTGCTCCAGTTTACACCACTCTTCTGTAAACCACTCAACTCTACGCCACTGTGATGTATGCTATTCCACTCTATGCTACTGCACTCTACATCACTCCACGCTATTCTACTCTGCATCACTCCACTCTACGTCACTCTACTCTACGTCACTCCACTTTACGCCACTCCTCTCTATGCTAATCGATTTTTCTTCATTTGATTCTACGCCATTCCACTTTACAGCACTCCAATGTACAGCACTACACTGGACAGTACACTCTACAATTTTAAACACTTTTATTAAAAAATAAAAAACATTAAAATTAAATGGAAAAAAACAAAAGGTTAACAGTTATAGTTAGGAAAACTTTATTTATTCTTCCTATACAAACCAAACAAACTACACAAACATTGAAAATTCGAAAGTTATACATTAAGTTTATAATTTACACAAAACCTTCAAATTACTATAACTTGCCCCCTCCAGTGTTGTCAACTCACTAGCCACACTACATGAACTATAACTTGCCACTCTACTATGCAGAGTTCTCACAAATGATCTCATTTGAGATGTCATAATTGTTGTTATGAAAGCTATAATTTCACGTAGTATAAGTAATGTAATAAAAAAAGGTATAAGTAGTGCATCATAAAGGCACGTTATAGTTAATAGGTGTTAACCTTGGTTTCTCTCTCTATATATAAATATATATATATATGAGTGCGGACTCATTTGCAGGGCAAATTTGGGTGATATATATATATATTAATAATAATAATAATAATAATAGCATTTGTAGAGCGCAACAGATACCTCAAGCAGAGGTGTCCCGGCGCTTCGCGGTCAACAGCAGGTGAGGGAGGTCCAACCGAGGTACTAGCATTGGCTGAAGAGCCAAGTCTTCAAGGTCTTTCTAAACTCATGTTCGGACTTGATCAGGCGCATATGGGAAGGCAGGGAGTTCCACAGTCTGGCCGTCCCCACAGTGAAGGACCTGCCTTCCATACAGGACTTAGCAAAACAGGGTACACAGAACAGGTGCTGGGAGTTGGATCTCAGCGTGCGTTCTTGTGGGTATAGGCAGAGCCTACGCTTAAGATAGCCCGGGCCACCATCTTGCAAAGCCCGAAAGGCCAGAGTCAGGGACTTAAACTCTATCCTTTTAGCTACAGGTAGCCATTGAAGTTGTCTGATGTGCGGAGAGATGTGGTGACAGGAGCGGGACTCGATGAATTTATCTCGCTGCCGCATTCTGTACCATCGGTAATCTATTAATCAGATAGGCAGGCAGCCCAAGGTAAAGACAGTTTGCGCAGTCCAGCCGAGATGTCACAGTAGGGTGGACTATGATCCTGCGACAATCCTCCGGCAATAGATGCAAGAATTTCCTCAAACTTCTCAACTTCCTAAAGCATAGGAGGTGTGTATATATATATATATATATATATATATATATATATATATATATATATATATATATATATGTATATATGTATATATGTGACGGACTTGGGCCGAGAAAGAGAGGTCTGTCTTCCCATTTGACGTCTAGGTTTTTTGCCGTGTTTGCCGGTAAAGGTGGCAATCTCATTTCTACTGGCCACCAAAGTCCGGCGGGGGGGGAGAGAAGATGTCTGGCCGAAGAACAAGACCTCCGTCTTGTCCGCGTTAAGTTTTAAGCTGTTATTATTCATCCAGCGTGAAATGTCCTTCAAACACCCCCTAAATCTAGTAAAAGAATCAGCAGAGTGATCCTTAAAAGAGAACACCAGCTGGGTGTCATCCGCATAGGAGACTGCCTTCACTTCCCAAGAAGCAATGAGAGAGAGAAGAGTGGCACCAGATAGGCGTTGAAGAGCAATGGGACTCCGCACCACAGTGGCTTAGGTTCCGATTGATGGGGCTGGAGAAAGACCCTTTGAGAGCGGTCTTTAAGGTAAGACTGGATCCAGGAGAGTACTACCCCCTGCAAACCCAGCTGTTTGAGTCTGTCCAGTAGGATTGGGTGCGCAACTGTGTCGAATGCAGCGGACAGATCTAAAAGGACCAGCATCGCTGAAGCCCCTGCGTCTACCGTCATTCTTACAGAATCCATCACCTCCAAATGTGAGTTAAAACAGGGTTAATCAAATCAGCCAATGGCCTGAACAACTTCGGGGGACATTGATCCTCAGGCGAACCAGACTTGCATTTCATGATTTCAGCCAGTGATTCCTGCTGGGAAATAGGGAGAAAATTTGAGAGGGTGCCCTTAGTATTTAGGATTCCCTGTGACTGTGGCTCAGCCACTGCCATAAATGTGGCATATAACTTCTGTATTTTGTCCTCAAAGAAGTCCGATAGCTTCATGCACAGAGAGGGGGAAGGCTGTATATTACCCTCCACCGCAGAAGGCTTGGTGAAGGAGCGGTCTATCCTAAAGATCTCTTTACCAGAGTTTTCTGCGCTATTAATGCGCTTCACAAAGTATTCCCTTCTAGCCTCCCTCATCAGTTTGCGGAGCTTTTTCAAGGCTTCTTTATAGGCCAGTTTAGCCGCCGGACTATAATCTTTCCTCCAGAGGCGCTCCATCCTTTTACACCTGCTCTTTTCCGCTCTGAGGTCAGCTGAGAACCAGGGTGCAGTTGGGGATTCTCCCAGGGTCCTAACTGATATTAAAGGTGCCACTGTGTCCAGGGCGGTAGAAATCCACATATTAAGTGCGGACGAATCGTCGTTGGGATTGCTAGTTAACTGAGGCAAACTCACTGATAGCACTGAACCTAGGTTTTCAGCTGTTAACTTTTTCCAGTTCTTTTTTAACCTAGTGCATATACCTCCACTTGGTTGAGTTTTCTCCAGGCTGAAAGAGAAGGGGACCAGGCAGTGGTCAGTCCAGACCAAACACCAGGGGGACTCTGTTCCCATGGATGGAATGTTCGAAAAAATTAAATCTAAAATATGTCCTGCTCTGTGAGTGGGAGCCTTCACCTGCTGTGTAAGGTTGGCACCATTAAGTGACATAGTTCGCTGAGAGGCCTGGGGACAGCTAGGATCATCTATGTGAAGATTAAAATCTCCTAAGGCCGTAAAGTTGGCATATTGCAATGATCTCTGAGCAATGAAATTGCATAGTTTTGGGGTAAAGCTATGTGGGCAGTCAGGTGGTCGGTATATCAATAACCCAGCGAAGGAGAGAGTTGGAGAGATCTTTATACAGAAATTTAGGCCCTCCATAATACCCATAATTCTCAATTCCATTGTAGAGATCTCCCACTATTTCTTCAAAATGATAGCAACCCTACCCCCTCTTTTGTTGCAGTCCCTGTTGGCACAGATGATTCGGAAGCCCGGGGGGATGGTCAGGGTCGGCTTAGATTCCTCCTTAAACCAGGAACATCACATCGCAGTTATTGTCCGACAGTGATAACCAAATATCGTCTGCGTGTTTGGGGAGTGATCTGCAATTGATCAGACAGCCTCTAATTCTGCCTGCCAACAGCCTCTGAGTGCCGGGAGTCGTGCCCTTGCTCCGGGTTGTCCCTACCGGTGCCTCAAAGATGAAATTGCAAGCCTTGCAGTGGTATGGGAAACCAGTACTCACTAGGTTAGTGCCCTGGTCTCCCAAACACTGGTTTTCCCTTAAGGCCAGGAGGGAATCACGAGGCCAGGTAATGAACTTACCGCTACCTATGTGAGCACCGTAGCTGGCGCTGGCCGTGATCGGGATGCGGACGGGCGCAGACGGGCTTGCCTTTGTCGCGCCCGCTGCGCATCAGCGGTGTGGTGTCCATTAAATAGGCACCAGGGGAGCTAGACAACTAAAGCTAGTCCGCTCACCCTTCAAAATGGCACCTTAAAGTGTCCCAGCCGAGCGGAGGAAAGATGGCGCTCCGCTCGGTGTGCAAAAATCAAAAGTGCAAGCCTACAGTGTAAAAATGAATTTGGGGATTTTTAAAAATAGTCAGAATACAGTAATTTTAAAACAGCATTAGATTCACCCTGCAACACGCAGAGGTGAACTTCACCCTTGTACTCAAGCCCACAGTGTAAAAACGAATTTAGGGATTTTTAAAAAGTCCGAATACAGTCATTTTAAAACAGCATTAGATTCACCCTGCAACACGCAGAGGTAAACTTCACCCTTGTACTCACGCCCCCACAATGAGCCCAAACAACTCAGTATCACACTTCAACTACAATCACATGCAACAGCGGTGCGTCAGCGGTGCGGTGTCCAGTAAATAGGCACCAGGGGAGCCAGATAACTAAAGCTAGTCCGCTCACCCTTCAAAATGGCACCTTAAAGTGTCCCTGCCGCGCGGAGGAAAGATGGAGCTCCGCTCGGTGTGCAAAAAGCAAAAGTGCAAGCTTACAGTGTAAAAACGAATTTTTAAAAATAGTCAGATTATAGTAAATATATATATATATATATATATATATATATATATATCAAAGACCATCTTTCTTCCCCTCTTGAAAGAAAGCGAGCACACACGGATCCAACAGGAGACTCGCCTTTTATTCATCCGGCATGACGCGTTTCGGCGTGAAATGCCTTTATCAAATGCCGCTTGTCAATGAATGCTCAATGCTCCCACATTAAGTATAGAGTGCCTCTCTGCGATAGGTAGAGGCATTCTGGCAGACACACAGGGGGATGTCCCGAACTCGACACTCCAAGTCCTTTCGAAGCAGCCAACCAAACGTGAGTACTTCCCTAGTGGGCGGTGACTGCTTCTTCCCCTCACCTGCCTGAATCTTGCTGCAGGCAAAACACGGCTTCCTGGATCCTCATCCCGCCGCTGAAATCCCATCCATCACCTGGAAACACCACTTAAGTAAGCGGCGCTATCCCTGCGAAGTCACTGTCCAATATGTATTGGCAGGGTAGTTGTTGCGGGTGGCGGCGGTTCGGCGGTGTCTAAAATGTTTTTAGAAGAACTCACAATACCACTCTTACCGCCGAACTGCTTGGGGATGGGCACTCTCGTGTGCTCGTGGCCGCACACTAACACCAAAGACCATCTTTCTTCCCCTCTTGAAAGAAAGCGAGCACACACGGATCCAACAGGAGACTCGCCTTTTATTCATCCGGCATGACGCGTTTCGGCGTGAAATGCCTTTATCAAATGCCGCTTGTCAATGAATGCTCAATGCTCCCACATTAAGTATAGAGTGCCTCTCTGCGATAGGTAGAGGCATTCTGGCAGACACACAGGGGGATGTCCCGAACTCGACACTCCAAGTCCTTTCAGAAAAGGTCAAATTCAAGTTTATCACAGTACAGCAACACGGACATGACAAAAACACTTTTTACTGCCTCACAGATTGTGTGCAACAATGAATTAACATGGTGAAACTCTTAATAGCTTTGAGAGGTCTTAAGTGTGATTGTACCAAGCTTCACAAATGTAATCCCTTGTATTCTGGTATGATTAAATACCATTAATTCAAACAACTACAGATGAACAAATGTCATGCCATAAACCACATATGCAAATGGCCTGAATATAATATGGGATCACTATTATTGATGATGAGGTACATCATACTCCCCACATTCACAAAAAGTATTAAACAGTATATTTAATATATAAACTAAATAATTTATGTAAACTAAATAGATTATGGGTGTAATGCCCCTCTTTGTTTGTATATACATATCAGTTCTTTAGAAAACTATTACGGGAAAACCGTGCATTTTTTGTGATTGTGGTAAAATGTAGTATGTTTTGAAATGTTTACAACTTTTTCCCTTCAAGCTGCCATATGATAGGGGTACCTTACTGTTATCCATTGTTAACATACCTACGAAATGTAATTGGCTTGCTTCTATTTTAATATAATTTTTCAGTTTCTGCTTCCTTAAAATTATTTTTATTTAAAATGTGTCCTTTAATTTTCAATGTATTTGTATTTCCTTCAAATTGTCTTTGCTTAAAATTGGTTTTCCGTGATTTGGTTTTCTCCAACATGGTTTCTCAGTTTTCATTTCTCCATTCATTTACATAAGTGCATTGTTTAGATTTATATTGTGTGCCCCATTGTGTCTGGACAAAGCTTTGCTTCTACAATGAGGTCTATGAGCGAAACACATGCTTTAGGAACTGCTTTTAGTCATTCAAGGTTGGCTTAGATGGTGCTCTAATACTGCGTCTGGAATAGCAAAAGGCTTTTGTCATTTTTCAGCGGGGCTGCTGTTCAGCATGGCTAAATGTTAGTGGTGTGGCGTAGAGGGGAGTGTAGTAAAGTGGCATGTAGTAGCTTAGAGTATAGTAGAGTGGAGTGTTGTATAATGGAGCGGAGTAGAGTGGAATAGAGTGGCATACAGTGGTAAGGAGTGGTGTAACGTAGAGTAGACTGGCATGGAGTGGAATGGCATAGTGTGGAGAGACGTAGAGAGGAGTGAAGCAAAGTAGAGTGGCAGAGTAGACTGGAGAGGCGTAGAATGCAGTGGCGTAGAGTGGTGAGGAGTCGTGTAGAATGGCATAGAGAAGAGTGGTGTAGAGTGGAGAGGCGTGGAGTACAGTGCAGGGCTAAAAAAAAATCCACTTGCTGTGGTGAGCCAGATATAGTCAGGACGAGGTATTTTTAGGGACTACTGCTTGCTCACAAAGTGAGCAATAAAGATGCCTTTAAATCTTGTTATCTTGTCACATTTGCTTAGCTTTCAGAGACAGAGGTCAAAAGTCAGTTTATCTTCCTACATTTACCTTTCTTTCTGTGACTGAAGTTAGAGGATTTTATAAAGTGACCTGTGTGACAATTGCGCTGTGCAAAACATGTGAAATGAAAGGCTGTAAGATTTCAGGCTTTTTTTGTAACACAACACTGAAATATCTAATAAGTGAACTGTTCAAACATTTAAAATATATTTCCCAAGTTATGAAGACACATTTTTGTAATTCTGTGGTGAATTTTTTTTTATAGGATCAAAACAGAACACTTTACTTGATGTGCGAATTTTAAATGTTTTTGCTGAAACCCAATTTCCAAACATTGTTTATGCGCTATATAGTTTTATCAGTAAAACTACGTCAGTGGGTATCTGTATATGAAAGTGCACTACCACATCATGCTTTAGTAATATATTTGTGAAAAGTGAGTTTTCAATCATGAACTGGGACATTTTCCTGCTCCTGCCCAGTTGACAATGTTATTAGTGAACTAAGACGCAAGCCAGGGATTGTGTGTATCCTATATGTGGGCCTGATTCTTCTATACATGGAGCAAACGTTTAGTCTAGTACAAAAAAACGTTTTATTTACAGCAGAAATAGTGAACTTGCATATTTGAAGGTGCTGTCTTATGTGATAATGAAGAAAAAGGCGGCTCCATAAGACTAAATATTTAGCTAGGATCACACAATTTGAGACCAGTTCACAGGTCAAGTACATTACAGTTAGGTCGAGTAAATTGTTCAAGTTACTAGACCAGCAGGTCTAGTAACATTTTCATGATTTTTCGAGCCGTGGAGTGGCAGAGTGGAGTAGCGTAGAATAGAGCTGAGTAGTAAAGTTGTGGGTGTAAGCAACTAAAGAGTTGATAGAGACAGCAGTTAGGGTGAAAGCATATACAGTGTCATGAATTGATTAATTGTAGAGGAAACCCGATGGAAAATAAAAGTGCATCTTTTGGAAGCAAGACAACCCAATGGAAAATAAAAGCTATTTTTTTTTTTTTTTAAGTATTCTTCGAAATAAAAGGGCATCTTATGAAAGCATGCCTCTCATCATAATATTACTAAAGCATCAACAGAGACGTCAGGGTGATAGCAATAAAAATAAGAAGCCATATGCGAGTGTTAAAAGTAGGAAAGCACATTGCAAATCCAGGAATAATAATGAAACGCTTATTTAAAAAAAGTGTGTTGCAAAAAGACGAGCAGAACAAAGATGAGGAAGAACACATATACTTGGTCCATGCTCCAGGGAGCAGTTAACACAAGAAAGGAGGGGAAGCCTACGGGAGGTAGGCAATGGAAAGATTGCAAAGAGAGTGACAAAGAAAATAACCAGTGGTATGATGTGGGCAGGTTGTAAATCTATTGATTAGTAAACAATACATCTTAAAGCAAAGCGCATGCACCTTTTTTTTATTTATTATTATTTTTTTTTTAAGGACTATAAAGCGCAAACTCGATCCGAAGGTATCAGAGCGCTTTACATGAGCACCAGTTGCATTACAGATGGACACATTCATTTTTTGTTAGGCACGGGGGGATTAAGTGATTTGCCCAGAATCACAGGATGTGGAGCATCCTTGCTGAGACTCGAACCAGGTTCCCCAGCTTTGAGGTTGACCACTCTAAAACAGACATTTGAGATGAGCATATTTATTGTTGGTAGTGTTGTAATGTGCTCCATATAAAGGTACTGCTCTCCATCTGAAACTTGGAACTACCCTGATTCCCTACTTCTTTTTTGCATAATTTAGGCAACAGTCTAAGCATGAAGTGCATGGTTTGTGTGTATATACGCACACACACATAGAAATTGTTAATTTTCCTTCTTATGCAACCTTTGTATTTTGCATCAGTGTTTAACATGTACACAAAACACTGCAATGTGTTGCATAATTTTCCTGTCTCAATTTAAATTTTATAATAATTTTTATAATTGTATAATAATTTTAAGAATGTCATAATTTCCATGCCTCAGAATTTGCCTGTCCGCTTGAATGAGTAAAACTTGCCACATAGTTTGATCATCCACTGCTTCGAAATGCCAGAGTAGTTCTACCTATGCATGCCCAGTACTGCTGCCTGCTATACCAGCAGGATAGAATGAAATGCTTACGGCCTACTCTGTTGCTTTTCAGAGCTTAAAAATAACTGTGTCGACCTCACAGAAACAATATTTTAAAAAATTATCCATAGAGCAAGTACAGACGTTATGAAAGAGATGAAATGTTCCCTTTTTACACATGTTCGAAATTAGAAACATTTTCTTTGCGCATAAGAGTTCATTGATGCATTTTTCGTGCTCCTCCATGCAACTTTATGCCCCACCCATATATAAACACACACACACACACACACACATAGAAGGCAGTCACTTGGGCAGTTTCGTGAAGGGGCCAGAGCAAACCACAAGCCCCAAAAAGCAACCCGGCAGGAGCCGTATCAGCGCCCGGAGGCGCTGTTTAAATCGCTTGTTGTGCTCCCGCTGTGCGGGAGCCCTTGGCAGTCACTTGGTCAGTTTCGTGAAGGGGGTCAGAGCAAACCACAAGTCCCGACAAGCACTGTGGCAGGAGCCACGGAAGCGCCGCAACCGCGCCAGGAGGCGCTGTTTAAATCGCTTGTTGTGCTCCCGCTGCGCGGGAAGTGCCCAGGCACGCGCCCGGGCCAAGAGCGGACCAGTTTTCGGCCGTCATCACCTGGAGGAGGCTGGGCCCCCCCTCGTGCACCTGAGAAAGCTTGAAGTTTAAGCCTGGTGGGTGAGTCGCATTAAATTTCACTTACCTTTTATGCCGCACATTTCGTTCCCTGGGCAAGTTGGCCTTAGCAATCTGGTTTGATTCTCTGCTTTCCAGACTAAGGCGGATTCTGGTTCAAAATGGTGAAGCGCAAAGTGCCGGCTCCACAAGAGCCGAATATTAAATATTACTACTTTGGATTCTTTCCTGGCCAGAGCAGTAGGGGTCATCACCACTGAAATTGACTTGGCCGAACGTAGACTATCGATGGAGGTGGGGGGGGACCAGGCATTACCCCGGGAGGGGAGGGGGGGTGGGGGGCGTATACGAAAGGACCAACAGTCTGCTCCCCAAGGTCACCCAGTGGCTCAGACCAAGCAAAGCCTTTCCTGTATTTCTCTTATGGTTCATCCCCATGATAACCTTGTTACAGAAACCCCAAATAATAGCGTCTGCTCACCTCTGCCCAAAAGGAAGCGGCATTCTAAACAACCTGCTAAAGTGAAGGGCACGAAAGGATCCTCCATCATTTCAACAAACCGGCCCAGCCCTAACTGCTCAGACCCAGTGAGCCCTACAAACGTGGACTGGTCCGATAAATTTCAGGACTCGATCCAGCAAAGTATTGCCCCTTTGATTGAAAGATTATCTGCTTTGGAGTCAGCCATAACAAATCTGGCTGTAGGGATTGAACCATTAAAAACATCCATGAATTCGATCTGCTCAACGTGAGGAAGGTTCCCTCCTTATGGGCGAGACACTCTGTCCAAAGGCCAAGCCATGGAAGGATTGGATACCTGTGTTCCTAACCCACTCCAGCTGCCCTCCCAGCCTTTGCCCACAGCAAGGAACATACCAGAAGAGGACAGGACCTTAAAGTCTCGAACTGAACAATCAGGGCCGGGGAAAATGGTGGGTAGGAAGGCCGGCCAAGCAGGATTCCGGGCTCCCATGCCTAAATTTACCCCCAGATTGTTGTCCCTATGTAGCTATTTTGTATGGGGTACAAATTATCAATGTTAATACCACAGAAACTCCCGGCCAACTCAAAAACAAAGTATGTCATTGGTTAGTAAATAACGCTCATTTTGATTGTAAGGATTATGACGATATTTTGTTTGTTAGAAGGGTAGGCCCTATGCCTAAATCCCTAGAGGGGGATTGTGTTGTGATCAATTGTAGGTCACCCATTCTGGCCAAGCGATTACTTCATAGCTCTATTCCACTGTCCAACAAGGAAGTACGTATTAACATCCTCCCGCTTGGCTTTTCCTACCGTTGCTTATAGCCCCACTCCCCAACAAGGGTAAGTATGAATCACCACACTTTAGGCAATCAGTTATCTCCTCTGAACAAATAGCTATTCCTGTTAGCAATAGATGTGATCCCCTCTCTGCCGTCGATCAAAATGATTGACTTCAGGATACTTTTCCTTGCCCGCCTAGCTATAGCCCCTTAGCCCAGCCATCGATCACCCAAGCTTACCATCCATAGTGCCTTCAACTCTAAGTGTCCAAGGTTGTTCATTAAGAATTTTAAGCAGGAATATAGCGGGTATCAGGGATAAGCTGGTGGACCCTGAATGGCATAATTTTATTTCTGATTTTAACGTTATCTTGCTCCAGGAGACCTGGGCTCTAGATCAGGTTGGTTGGGATGGATATGAAAGCTTCTATGTGGCAGCAACCCCTTCCCCTGGTCATAGGCCGCGAGGGGGGCTAATAATCCTAGTCCGACTTTCAACTAATCTGAGGGTATTTCCAATCCCCCTAAAGCACAGTGGAACTCAGATCCTATGGGTGATTATCTCTAAAGATTTCCATTTTTTCCTATTTAATTTCTACAACTCTATTAGTGACCCTGGGTGCCAGATTGAGGCGCTTTTTGATGTAGTGTCACTCATAGAGGCCAGATCATATGCTTATTTTAAATCTTTTACCATAATAATAGGTGGGGATTTTAAATCTAAGCCAGGACATAATTCCAATGATGGTAATCCTTTTGTGTTAGAAGACCTAGCGTCTAGCGATTCCAGGTCTGACCAGAGGGGCTGTAAGCTATCGGAGGCGCTTGAGCAGGCTAGTCTTAGAAATGTAATGCCTGTGGGCCCCAGCTTGTCAAGGGAATTGCCCACCTTCGTGGGATGGGGCAAAGGGACCATCATTGATTACATTTTTATCTCAAGGTCATTTGATGGTTATGTCAGCTCTGGGGTGGTACATGAAACCAACTTTAGAGACCATAACCCAATGGAAATCGTGTTGGAGTTAATGTTGGTCCTGGCGTAAATTCTGATACATGCCTGACCGGCTTAACTATGAAAGACGGGGGACTCAGGGTAAAGTGGCGCAACCTCCCAATTCCAAAATTGGACAAATCTGTTGTCAGTCTTAATGTTGCTATTATTATGGAGCCCTTGAAACATCACCTGCCTTAACTGTGTAAGCATTCGACCAGTTGAATGAGTCTACCGTCAATATCATAAGGGATATGGCGAGCAAATCTAGGGGTGCAAAACCGGGCTGGTTCAATAAAGCATGCAGGTCGGCGGGCAACCATCTGCGTGAGGCCCTTAACACCTAAGCCCGTAATCAGGACATCATCAAGGAGGCTAGGAGGGCATACAAATTAGTTTTAGGGAAGCGTAAGGCGGAGCTCAAAGAAGCCTCTTGGGATCGGTTGGTGTCCACTTGTTCCTCCAGAGGTTTTTGGGCGGTGGTCAATGGAAGGCAGCCCAGTGTGGCCGCCCAAGATGACATAGGCTCCTCTGTCTCGCCAGCCCTTTGGTTCGCCCACTACCTTCCCATAAATCAGGGTGTTGTTAACCTGTACCCACTCGAGATCAGGTTTGATTACGAGGAGGTCTATGAAGCAATCATGGGTAGCTTGTCCAATAAAGCACCTGGGCTAGATGGGATACCGATGGATCTATACAAGGCAGAGCCACAACTCTGGGCTTCAGTCTTGACCAACGTTCTTAATGCTGTGACCCAGTTAGGTCTACCGCCGTCTTGGAAATCTGCTACCATAGTCCCAGTGTTAAAGAAGGGGAACCGGCAGGACCCCACCTGCTATAGACCAATTTCCCTATTAAATTCAGTGGTAAAGGTGGTAGGGCGTATTGTCCTACAGCGAGTGGAAACTTGGGCCCAGGCAAACGATATTGTCTGCCCCGTCCAATATGGATTTAGGGAAGGGATGGGTACGCTGGAACAATGCTTGAACCTCAACCTTATAATAGGGAAATATGTTTTGTCGAAACAGGTGGCAATTTTCCTTGCATTTATGGACCTCAGTAGTGCCTTTGACCAGGTAAACCGGTCTAAGCTCTGGGATATTCTCTGGGTATTGGGATTGCCAGTTCAGCTGATTGACTTTCTTAGAGCCATACATGCGGATGTAAATGCTTGTGTTAGATATGGCTCGGAATGAGAGACAACTGAATCATTTAGCCTCCCACGGGGGGTTAGGCAGGGATGTGTGATGGCACCAATTTTGTTTTTGTTATATATAAACAGCCTTAACACATCCCAGAGCGAAAATGGGGTTGATCTGCCTATGGTAAAGTCTGTCAGTGTGCCTACCCTGCTTTATGCCGACGATGCCGTATTGATGGCCAGAACGGCTAATGGGTGAAAACTTCTGGTTGATAGGTTTGTCAAGTTCATGGACGATCTGGACCTAGATAAACATTTCAAAGATCCACTATATGGTTTGCGGGAGGAAGGCAGCAAAAACAAGACCCATTGACATCAAGGGCCAAAAAAAAAAATCCCAAGCGTTCCCACCTTTCCCTATTTGGGTGTATCTTTTGACCAGCAGAACAACTGGCTTTCTAGTATCTCCAGTCGTTGCTCCAAATTTACATAAGCCTGTTGCGCCCTGTTTAGATTCTCTCTGTCGGTGGGTAACAAGCCTATTTTGCCCCTGTTGCAAATCTACAGAATGAAATGTCTCCCAGTCAAGACTTACAGTGCAGCCATTTGGGGTACCATAAGTGCAGGGTGATCCAGCATGAAGAGGACCGATTCTGTAGAAAATTACTGGGGCTGGGTCCAACTAGTTCCTTGTTTGCCACCCACGAGGAACTGGGCTTGGATTATGTGGAGGATCAGGTTAAACTAGCTCCACTGTTACTTTGGATTTCAATCTGGGCTGATGAGAGACTGTGGTTCAATAGGAGCATGATTGAGGACTGTTTGGAGTGCACGTATGACCAAAAGATACAGTGGATAAATTATATAAAAACTGCTGCCCGTTTCCTAGACTGTATCAACATTTTTAACAGGCCTCATCTCCTTAAAAAGGGTGACCGGGTTCTTGTTAAGGAACGAATTCTAAATAAGTTTAAAGATGAGAGGGAAACTTGGGCGTTGGAGAAAAACTCCAACAGATCCTACCTGCTGCTGAAATCCGTTGTTGGCGTTGAACCTTATCTCATAGTAGTTAAACACCCTAGGGACAGAACGCTGCTTACAAAATTTCGTTTGGGCTCTATCCGTACAATGATCTGTTTTCCTCTGGGTCAGTACGATCCTCATGCCCTTTTACCTTGCCCTTGTGATGATAGTTCACCCCAGACCTTAATACACCTGGTGTTATTCTGTAAACTTTATGAATTTTGCGCAAATGGTACCTATTACCACTTTTAAAAGCAAGGGGTTTCACCCAATTTCGACCTGCCTTTTTACACTTACAGTTATTACCTGACCAGGTAGTGATGTTAGCGGTTAATGGCTACTAAAAGGAGCCTTATATTGGAACAAAATAATGTGTGCCTAGTAATTAATGATGTGTATGTCAGGCAGGCCTGCTAATCTTACATTGTGTTAACTGAATGAAACGTATTGTATTGTTTTAAATAAGGATTTTAATGTTTTTATGTGGATTTTATCTTTTATGATTATAATGCATAATCTAGTAAAGATTAATATAGTAATAATGATTTTCTTTCTTATGCAACCTTTGCATTTTGCATCGGTGTTTAACATGGACACAAAAAACTGCAATGTGTTGCATAATTTCCCCGTCTCAGAATTTTAATTTTATAATAATGATGTCAAGTAAGCTTTATTCGATTTATATAAATAATAAAAGCACACAATAAACATTGCCATCATAAGACATTTTTTTAAAAACATTAAGATCTTCAGAATGATCTTCGTAGCAAACATAAAAACAGCCACCCCTAATCAATGCAATTCCATTCTAAGACAATTCATTTCATACACAACATACCAGTCCCCCTCAACCATCACTCTTTCTGATTGCAATTGATCCTTTTATAAAATTTAAACATGTGCAGCAAATAACAATTGAATCCAAAGAGAGTAAAAACATAAATCCTTCTAAATAGGAACATGGATGTAACGGATTTAAGATTGGAAGCATATATCTAGCTCTAAGAGACTTGTTCAATGTGCAAAAAAGGATAAAGTGCAAAGTGGTCTGTATTGTAAAGTTGCCACAGGACAAGGGCACAAAGTATTGGACCAGGTGCATTGCTGGGGATAAGCCACCAAGAAATGAACCGAGGAGAGACGAAATCTAGTCAAATAAAACAGATGTTGGGAATTCCTCCAATGAATCAGATAAAAACGAGGAAGGTCAAACGTAATGGTTAAATCTAAACTTCTCACTGTTTTTAACTGTGCCAATGCCTAAAAACGAAGGGAATTAGCCCAAGTAGCAAAAGCACTTTTTTATTACGGTATTGGCTTGTTGAGGCATATTTATGGGGTTATTCAAAAATTGACTCAAACCCAGTTTCTGGAACGATCTCTTGAGGTAAAACAAAGGGATATGTTGAACGTTTTTATTAGAGAGACAACCCACTACTATGGATTTAGTAAAATCCAATCAGGAGTTTTCCAGATCTTGGCCCATTGTAGTAAAGGGGCAAGACCTACTCGGTCCATTGCTAGCTCTAAACCCAGTTCAAGATGGCAAAAGAGAGTTGAAGTACTTTTTGAGACCATCAAGAGTCTCCTAATAAAATCATTCTCAATTCACTGGAGCTTTGAGCAATTAGCGTATCCCCAGACTCCGGCCCCATAAGTGGCAACTAAAAGACACTTGGCCCTATAAAGTGTCAGCATCTCTTTAACTGGATTTCGGGCCAAGTTGGGCTGCAAATCTAAAAAGTGCTTTCACTACTCTCGCCGCTTGTAAGGCTCTTAAAGTGAGTAGATAATCCCATGATAGCTGTACATTAAAAACAATTCCCAAACAATAATGATGTCAAAATTTCCCTGCCTCAGAATTTGCCTTTCCGCTTGAATGAGTAAAACATGCCACATAGTTTGATTATACACGGTTTCAAAATTCTAGAGTAGTTCTACCTATGCATGTCCAGTACTGCTGTCTGCTATACAAACGGGGTGGAATGAAATGCTTATGGCCTACTCTGTAGCTCTTCAGAGCTTAAAAATAACTGTGGTGTAAACCTTACAGAAACGATGTTAAAAAAAAACCAATCTATTGAGCAAGTACAGACGTCATGAAAGAGATGAAATGTTCTCTTGTTACGCATGTTCGAAATTGGACACATTTTCTTTGCGCATAAGAGTACACTGATGCATTTTCCGTGCTCCACCATGCAACTTTATGCCACCCCAAGCAAAGAATTCTGGGGCCAGGCCCACCCAACTAACCAGAACTTATCAAAAGTGCCCAGTTTGGCCAGACCCTACAACCCAGCGAGCGCATTTTAGTCATTCCCATTCTAAGTTTGGGTTAATCAGAGTAAACATGCACAACGCTAGCTGAAGGCGTCTCCAAATAACATGAGGTCACTTTGGCATCTCATCTATGACTTGGTGACAGAATGGAATCACCCGATGCTCGTAAGTGAGAGGAGGGATCTGGACGTATATCCCCAAAAGTACCGCTTCACTGATCAGATGAAATGTGTGGTAGAGCCCCAGGTATTCCCCGCACTCATGGTAACGTTGAGGACCTCACAGATGAGTTGCGCCATACTACGTTTAAAATAACAGAATTGCCCGCTCCGTTGCTCGTAGCTCAAGGGCGGTAAAAGGAACAGACGTCGCCGACTCTCCACATCGGACTACCACTTCTACTACGTACTCTCGCAAACCTCGTTCCCCGGCATCCAAAATGGCGTCAATACAACCCACCGCTGGCTCGCTCTGAGGTTTTCGAACTCAAGATCACGTGCCGCGAGAGCAGCCAATGGCCGGAGGAGTTCGCTTTTCTCTCTGCCGCTGACAGGCTAGAACGCACGCTTCAGCGTTGTACCGCCGGCTCGCGCTGCTTCGCCATTGTCAGCTACTGTTTGCCGACTTGAGAGGAGCTCGCTTGCGCGTGCACGAGAGGAAGAGGAGGCACCTAGGCGAGCGCGAGCTCAGGGAGGCCGAAGAAGATATCCATCAAAATATCTACCCTTCCCAAAAAAAAAAGAGCCCGACTGGATGACAGGGATTCTGGTAATAAGGAACCATGGACAGTCTCAGCTTGCAACCCGGGAACAACGCCTGACAAGAGCAGCTTCGTGAAGACCTCACCAAACGAGGAGCCAAAACCAGCCCCTGGTTGTGTATGTTCCTAGCACACCGCCCCAGAGGGAGGAGGCTCTGTCTGTGTGCTATCACCTGAGAGGAGCTCTCCATCACAGTCTGGAGCCGCACTCAGGGGGTTGAGGATGGACCAGGCTGAAGGTAAGAGCAGGAGCTTTCCAAAATACGCCAATTTTGCCATTGAATCCTGTAAAAAAAGGGGGAGGGTCAGGTGTATGAGCCTACGGCACAAGCAATACAAATTGTCTATTTGTGGTTTTAACCTCCATCCCTTGAGCAGCATTCTCTGCATATGCACCATTTCTCTGTTAAGCGCAGGTGAACGCAACGTCAAGAGTCACTGCAGGTGTGTGCTTTCTGCAACCACTCTCCTCCCCCTACTGAGAGGAGCACACTGATACCAGAATGCGCACATCCTCTCCGTTGCAGGGCTTACTTTTTCATTATTTTGCGTTCTGGTGGTGTGTGCAGTACAAGGGAGCGACCATGTAATTTTATTGCCAGTCTAGTGCGCTACAAAATGGATAAAAACTGGTAAAGTAGGAACATTCTTTGCTCTCTTATGATGTGTAATCTAAGATAGCTCTGGACAGCTGTTGCCGCTTTACATAAACAGATATCTCCGTTGAAGGTTTGGACTACAGTTTTCTCTTTTCAGATGAACCTTCACCCTTCATTTCTATTGATGGCCTTCTTTTGAGGGAAAAAACACCCACGTTTGTACCAATGCTTTGACGTGCGTTGCTCATATTGTCAGATCACATGACTCTTTAAATGAAAGTTGTTCAGAGTGGGTGGTTTTAGGTGAGCCAAACATCACTATACAAGTGTATTACAGGAGACTATGCATCGATAATTTTTTTCTAGATTGGAAGTTACTTTCTTTGCATGAAAAGATCCACATCATTTGCTGGACGTCAGTGTGTTTTGAAATGTTTTCATTCAAAAAAGTTAGTCTTTCATTTAGCGGAATGTTGGTCATTCAGTATTTCTGTTAACCACTTGATGGATCTTTGCTTGCTATGTTTTTTTTTTTTTTTTTTTGCTGCAAAAGGGTGCATATGTATGCCACTTTGCTGTTTATATTTGAATGTGTTACCGTTACCTGTATTCCTGTGAATATTTATCAACTAAGGTACTGTGCGTAACCTTGCTTTAAGTGTTATATTGTAGCTCTCTTTTGCTGTACTAAAATACTCTATGCTGTATTGCCATTTTTGAGATGCACAATGGTTAGTATGTGTCGATAATGTTTTATTCATGCTTTTTAATTGCTGATTGTGCCTGTGTTAGTCAACTTGTGGAATGTGTCTGTAAATGGGTCCATTGTTAGTGTACAGCAACTTGATACAATTTTAAACACTCCTATGTCTTTGTGAACAGCTGTTCCTATTTGTATACGTATACCACCTACCTCTGTGTTATCGGCAAACTGCGACCATCGGGATGCCATGTTGCAGACTTTATAAAAAAAAATAGCAATACCTTTTTTTGAAGACCATTTTTTTCAAAGTTGCTCTCTGTAATTTCTACATATGTCTGTTCCACTTTTCTGGTGAGGTTTGTGGCGGATTTTACTGCACCAGTCATGTCAGTTTCTTTGGTCATTTTATGTGTTTTAAAATTGAGCAGCATGGTTTTAGGGTATTTTTTTGACATCGGTGCATTTCTCAAAAAGCTGGTTGTCGCTGTATTTGTATAATTGTGTTGACGCCTGGTAATGTATTCCATATCCGTAAATTGCCAAACAGTATAGACAGTAAAGCACTCATAGACAGACAGACATACATTTCGTGAAGTATAATCTGTATTAAAGTCATTCATGGCCAGAAACATCATATTATGTTTTTGGAAATAACCTGGATGTTGCCTAGTAATATACCACGATGTTCTTGTCTCCTGCCACTTTTGGAGCAGAATTTGCAAGGCAGCTGACAATGTTTTTGGTTTGATTAACTTCTGTGACTTAGTGAATTGGTGTAATGAGGGGAAGAGACTTGGGAACATTTTCAAAAAATCCCCGTGTTGTAAGAACTGCAGAAGTTGTTATAATACCTCTGTGCAGGATATTTGAGGAAGTTTATGAAGTGGTGCACTGCTTTACCAGATACGACAAAATAAATGATTTTGATGTCCCGTGCCTAAACTTAAAATCTTGTGTGGAAAATCAGAAAGGTCTTTATTTACTGGGTCAATCCTATTTTAAAAAGCAAAAAAACATATTTTAGAACTTTCAAAAGTGTCTTAGATAGAAAAGTACGGGTGCTATGTTTTGATGCATTTAGAGAGGACTCTTTGTCCCACAACTAACCTGTATTGAGTCTCAGTGCTTGATACAGCCTTCTATTGAAATGTTTTCATGTGTAAGGACCTTTTATAAATGACATTTAATTTTTTAGAAGCTACATGGAATTCTTCACCTCGTTAGGTATCTGTTTATTTGCCCTAGAAATTGGCCACATAATGTCTTTACCATTGGGAACAACAAGAAAAACCTGATTTATATTTTCCTGAGCTGGAATTTCTTGGAGTTGGGAATTGTGAGTTTCTGTCATGCTTATTTGGAATGCTCATGTATGGCTACTATTGCTTTAAAGTTCTGAGCATGCACAGAAGAGGAAGAGAGTAGACAGGATGGAAGAAGGATACTTGGGAGATGAAAGCAGGAAATGTGAGAGTGTTGATTTTTGCGTAGTGCTTATTCCCACCTTCAAAGTACTGCACAGAAATGGAAGAGAGAACTGGAGAGCAAAGTGAAGAGAACATTGCAATTCGTTTGTGTGACTAGAGCTCTGGGTGACTCGATAAGCAACAGTATCTCATCACATTGCCATCCTCTCAGGGTATGACGAGTCCAAGGGGGACTAAGTGTCATGTTCTCAGGAAATTGGAACAGATGTGATGAATAAAGGTGGTGCTCAGGGGAGTTCTATGAATAGTATCCGCACCCTACGATGTTCCCAAGTGGTTGGGTGTGACCCACCATGTGGCTTGAAAAACACTGGTAGAGTGGGTACAAAACAGTTGAACAGAAGAACTGCTTCGGAGAAGAAAGCACCTGACCATCTTATTCTGTCTACTAAAATATCTGCGAACATAACTGGAAAGTTGATGAAATGAAGTGCATACCATGCGAATGAACACCCTTAGCGTTAAAACTACCATTTATTACACTCCTTCTCACGGTAAATGTGTTGAACAGCATATACATGGACACATAGTGCTTCTCTGGCACTAGTACAAATATTTCTTGTGTAGTTAGTAATGGTATATGTACAGCTTCTTAAACGTCCACCCATAGAGTAAGCTTAGCACGCTTGGCTTTGTTTCAATAGTGAACTCTTCACAGACTATCACTGTAAATGTGTAATGTGGAAGTGTGTCAAAAGTGAAGTAAGCAAGCATGGTGCTACAAAGTGAAGCAAGCACCATACAGTTGATTCATTCTGTCACCAGATATATGACTAGGCAAGCAAGTCCACTACACTGCAGGTTGAAGGCTTACACAGGATTTATTTAAAGCACTTGGTTGAACCTACAGAGCTGTTAGGCCATAGTTTATAGCAGGCTTAGTGGAGCAAGCGGGGGTGGAGGGGGGGTAAACTGCATCTGGTCTAAAAGGGTTGCTTATTTTCACAAATGTGGGATGAACACCACATTTGTAGTGTCGTCTCTTGGTAAAATCACTACAAAATAGTTTTTGACCTCAATAGTTCAATTGGTTTTAATGGATAATGATGATCCCAGTTGCAACTCTCGAAACAAAAGCTCATGTTGGATCCTAACACCATGTCTGGTGGCCAGGCGTAAGGTATCCAATCCCCAGACAAAATACTTGACCCCTGAGACTCCCAAGCCTACTAGGCCTCTAAACTAGAGCTTGGAAAGGTTAATTCAGTAGGCTTACATCTTGTCTATTCAGCAGCTCATGGGAAGATTGGTGATTGTGATCTAGGTAGCACTGTACATCCAGGCTAGTTTGTAAGGCAAACCATTAAGTATCCCCTCCCAATCCGCTGGAGTGGTTTGCTGTGTCATGTGCCTCACTACAGGGGGAGAATGGCCTTTCCCTCACCAAGACACCTTCCAGCAGTTGATCCAGCGGGTTACTAGCAACAAGCATTCATACACTGAATACTCACTTGGGCCCATTCATTCACACTAACTAGCAATCACCGCTGGGGGGGGGAATCAGTTGTACTCTTTATCAAAATCCCTGCTACCAATTACCTTTCCTGATTGAAGAGTAATGACTTACCAATGGACCTTTGATAATTGGGGATAAAAATGAGATCATACAAATACAATTTCATAAAACACCTGAAATAACCACTGACTCAGGAAGTTTTAAAATGTTTATCTAAATTATTTAGCAGAGTAATTTACAAGCCACATGACACTTAATCGCATATCAAGGAGGAAATACACTATAATATCACCTATTAAGCATCAATGACGGTCCCCCAGAAAAGAGAAGATAGAGACAGCAGTACAAACTAGATTACGAATTTATAGTTACCTAAAGATGTGAAAACCAAACCCCTTGGCCAAGGAGTTGGAAGAGGGTCCCTAAGAAAGGATGAAGACCACGACCTCCGGACCAGGTTCAAGACAGGATAGATGACCTCTCTACCAACGACACCTGCGTCGTTCCCCTCTCTGACACTTCGTTTCCTCCTCGATTCTTCCGTGTCTTCTTTCTAATGGAATCCACCGCCCCCACCTCAGGACCTCTCTGGACAGCGGTTCAGTCTGCAATCGATCAGCTCGTTCTGTGGTCCTAAAAGCTGACAGCCTCAACGCCTAGTCTTCTGAGCTTAAGTGCCTAGCTAATTAGCTAATTCTATATCTATTATACCCTTCTACACCCAGGTACCTCCCATTAATGTTTCAAAATTATGGGCCCACTATTTCTGATTGGACAGGGGGGTTGATCCTCACACCATGACAATTTAGTTCAATTTCTTTAAGCCCATTGTTTTAAAATACCGCCCCTCACAATTAATACATTTGCTTTATTTCCCACCCGTCTCACGACAAATTTTAATATAAAGTGTATACAATTTGTTTCAATTGGTAGGACATCTCAGATGTACAGTGAAGGTGACCAGCGGGTCATGTCCTTGGACATCTTCCAAGTTGACTTCATCGCTTTGTCTTGTTAGTTTCAGAGCGCATGCGCGGGTCCATGGCTCTTGAGCTGCTGTTCAGTTAACCCAGGCCCAATTTACGAACTAATAGAAATCAAAGAAGAAACATATTAAAATCAAAAATAAATGTTATCACTGTATACCCCCTACTTCTACTCTATTCCCATTTAATTATAAAATCTATCCCGCATTAGTTGCGTTAGAATACCACATTATTAATTGCAGCAACGTGAAAGCTTTAGCATGTGAGAACATAAAGCAGCCATTTTAGCATACACTGCGCAGAAGCAAAGATTCCCTCCAAGCAAAGAAAGACGTCATACCACGTGATATGGTTGACACATGCGCAGTTGAGTTCCCGCGCTTTAGCTGCCATTTTGGATTAGACAAGGATTACTTATTAGTTTTAAACACATAGGCAAGCCGTCTCTCGGATAAATGTAATGTTTGCGTATTATTAATAATGACATTACAAGGTTTTAGTACAAATTAATTACTACTGTGAGAAGATTGCTTACGAGCAAATCTCATTGTGAGTCCTTGCTGCATCACAGTGTAGTAGCGACCTCGCAGAGGACCTCATCAGGAATGTTCTTTTTGCCTCATTGTTCTTGTCAGAAAGCAGTCTGAGCCTTATCAGCAGTATCATATGTTCCCGTTCCTCCTCAAAGGCATTGTGTGTCGCCAGGAGATAGTTACTTCAGTGCGCCTGCCTACTTCCTTTTCTTCCCTGCTTAAGTCCCTTACACCTCCTGGCCTTAGGGAATCAGTTGTGAAATACTAACTTTCATCTGTTTATTCCTATTTCTGTTATACTATTGTGAAAGACTCCTCCATTACAAAATGTCCTTGAGCTATGAACTGAATATTTGAATCAGCCTGCCAGGAGTTTAATCTCACCCGCTTTTGGGAGCAGGCAGAACGTATCAGGCTTTCTACTTACTCTCCCATTGTGGTTCTTGCTGGAGCTATGCAAATACATTCTTTGGCTGTATCCTCCAGGCCTCTTGGACTGCCTGAGGACTGAGATACAAATTATCTTTCATGGTTAGGCCATGGTGATCCAGCAGAGTAATGCTGAGCAGGGCGCGATCTCCTCCTCCTCTCACAGGCTAGTAGAGATGGGAGTTGGTTGCCTCATCCCTTCTTGCCTTAGTACGGAAATAGCACAAATTTTAGGAGGTTGGACAATGGGGCCGTGCTGCCCAGCATGGGCAGGCAACCTTCTGGCCCTTCCGTGATCGGTCAAGTTGCTGCATATGAAAAGGCAGTTTGAGTGATGGTATGATGTTGGGCTTCCTTTCATCTGCTTTAGTGGTCAACGTGATAGTGTGAATGGGAGAAGGGGAGCCAAAGGAACCTAGCAGTCACAGGCCTGCCAGAGCACTTGACGTTCAACCTCCAAAAAGGTAAAAATACAAAGACCTGTTGGTGACAAACACTTATGTTACAATAGTTGATTGTTAAATGTTCACTATAATCTAAATTATCTTTACGCACAGCCCTCTCTCTGGATGAGCCCTGCAGAGTGACAATCAGACAAATATGTGAAAGAACACAGAAAAAACAGATCAGGAGCAAACGATACTTGAGAAAAGTAACTTGTGAAAAAGTTGTTTAGTTGTAATTTTAGTTAGGGAGGGATAGCTAAAAAAAATGAAACTTGTACATTTTACTTGTTGTAGCCTTTTAAAATGGGTATTTTTAACAATGCCCACCATTATTGCATTGATCAAAATCCTAACCAGCGCGTTGCCGACAACATATTAAAGTGGGCCAACATTGTGAGGAGGTGTTATAATAAAAAATAAATAAATAAATAAATATATATATAATTTTTTTAAATATTAACTTTCACTTGCATTGACTGCTAACATATGAATTTAAGTAGATATGTAGTTAAGTTTGTATAATAACACAATTATAGTCGGTGAGGAAGTAAATGTCATTATTATAATGGGGTACTTGAATGTTAAAATATCAACCCAGATTTTGGAAGTATTTTAAACTCCAGATAGGGAGATGGCATTGAATATTCCGGAATCAATGTTTCTAAGTAGTCTGAAAGCTGATAAGCGTGGTCTACTATTTTTAGATACATTAAGAAAAACAGGCTGTAATTTTGAATGGGTACCTAGATGGCTACTGCCCTTCAAAATACAATAGGCGTGTCTCAAATTTTCCTTTTATTTTAGATTCTCTAATTGCATCTTGTGATTCATTTAGCTATACTTCCAATCTTGAAGTCAATAGTTCTGAATATAGTGATCATTGTTTTCCTTGTTTACCTCTTGTTCGCCACACAATTCGTAGTTCAACTTAGAATTTAAAAAGGGGTTTGATAAAAATGGAATCCACATGGAATTGCATATTTTTGGAATCCACAGTCTGTTACTATTTTAGTTAATTTGTTTCAGGAACATTTAAATTTGAGACCAGATCAGTTTGTTGAAATTTCACCTCATAATAGAATAGTAGAGTACGAATGTACTTGTATTTTAGAATAATTTGTTTCTGTAATATATGCTAATAAACAGAAAAGATCTAGAAGATATTTAACAAAAAGAGGGGATATTAACCAAAAGCTATCTAGAAACATAAATAATTTATTTCCGAAGGCAATTTAGGTGATTTCTTCCGCTAAGAAAAATACTTTTCCAACAAAACTCTGAAAACATTACTTGTTTACATTACAGGATTATACCTTGCATTAGATAAAAAAAAAAAAAGGCTGTGGGAGACGATAATACAAGAAGATATTGGCGTTTGATTGCTCAGACTATTGGCTCCAGTAAACCTCCCAAGCAAATATCTGTTTGTGAAAGTGCCTGGGCTCAGTGGGTTACTAATTCGTATGCAGCCAGTGATATTTCTTTGAATTCTTGTTTTATACACACTGATACATAGTTGCCTCCACTGTCCCCTCAGTCAACCAGATTGTGAAATATATCTCTGCAGTCAGACTATCTAACGTAATGAGATCGAATCCCATTAGCTGCAGTGATAAAAGATTGCAAGCTCTGGGCAGAATATCTGTCCTGTATGTATTAATTGTAACATTTCAGGCTCAATTCTAAGCAGTGGAAAGGCAGTATAAATGCCTGTGTATATCAAAAAAGGATCACAAAGTGATCATTTTAATTGCAGACAAATTGTTTTGCTTCATTCCTCTGGCAGATTATTTGGCAAAGGTATATTAGAACATCTCGAGGCATGGTTAGCTGAAAAATAAATTATCCCAATGGAACAATTGATTTTCAAACGTATTCATCTTCTTTAGATATTATTGCTGTACTTAATGCCGTTTTTGATAAATATGTGAAGCTGAGACGTAAGGTTGTCTACGCAGCAATTTTTATTGATGTTTTGTCTGCATTTGACCACATAGACAGGTCTGTGCTCAGGTGGGAGTTGCCAGTTTACAAATTCTCAGTGGCCTTTAAACTGTTGTGATTGAACTGCATACTTTACCTTGGTGTAATATACTAATAGGAGCTGAAAAAGGCCTTTCTTCTAGTAGTCCAACAGGGAATGGGCCCAAGTAGGGCTGTTTGTTAGCCCTTCTTTTTTTCTTCTGCCTACTTGACTTTCCAAAAAGTTTAGATAGCAATTATACAATTCCCTTATTGATAGGAGGATGTTACATGCATATTTTAATGTACGCACATACTTTTCAATTTAATCCCTAAATGTTTACAATATTAATTGTATCTCACACGAGGTCAGGAGGAAGTGTACGCTACTTAAACATATATCCTGTACTACTTCCAAAATTAGTATGCTCACACAGAGTATAGAGTAGCGAGGCGTGAAAGGAAAGTAATAAGAGCAATAGGATCTCAATAGGGACAAAACAACTTTATTCCTATGCCCTAGTGGATAGAGGTTAAAAGCATAGTGAAACAGGGTTATGGATATTCACTCTGTATACGGTCAACATGTTTCTGCCATATATGACTAGGATGTTCCAGGCATTCTTCAGGACCGAAATATTTAGTCACTCTGCTACATAAAATGTGTACAAATTATAATATCAAAATATACTCAGGCCTATATTCTTGACCAACAGTGCTCCCGCCAGAGTCTCCTCAGAGCTAGGAATTCCACACGTAAGCGAGTTCTATGTGGGGAGAGACTCTGTATACGGTAGAGTCAGACCTTACATATTGCCTTCGGGGCCATCTGACCCACTCAACAACCCGTTGTCACTGTGCACTATTGGTCAAGAATATAGGCCTGAGTATATTTTGAGATTATAATTTGTACACGTTTTATGTAGCAGAGTGACTAAATATTTCGGTCCTGAAGAATGCCTGGAACATCCTAGTCATATATGGCAGAAACATGTTGACCGTATACAGGGTGAATATCCATAACCCTGTTTCACTATTCTTTTAACCTCTATTCACTAGGGCATAGGAATAAAGTTGTTTTGTCCCTATTGAGATAGTTTTAATACACTATTTTCTTTTGCACTCTGCCCCTCACTCTTACCCCTGAGGTACTAATACATAGACGTGCTACTACAAAAACACTCCTGCTCCTTTCCTGTTGGAAAGTCGTAGCCCACACTGGGTACCTTGCGGTCCCAGTGTGTGGAGGGACCCAATGATGAAGCATGTCACCCTCGGGTGAGTGAGGGTTCTCGTCCAAACACCTGTAGTGCCCCACCTATTGCTCTTATTCCTTTCCCTCCTCGCTACTCTATACTCTGTGTGAGCATACAATATTAATTGAACACACTTTAGCAGTACACTGGTTTACATTTAAAAAAAGTTAATATTGTTAAAAGTAAAATCATAACTTTAAGAAGGAGGTTGTAATTCCTCTTTTAATTTTCGTTGTGTCGGAGTAAAACTGAAAAGTAAAAATATACACTCACCTAGGAATGATTGTAATTTCTAGTTTGAGTACTTCCTTAACTATAAATCGGGTCTCCTCCAAAGCTTTTGCATATGGTGGATGGAAGGGTATGTAATACAAGTCTTGGGGGCGAAGACTCATTTCACATCTACTAAATACCTATAAAGCAAAAGTTCCCCCTTGCCCTATTTCATTGTTTTGAATACCTCTATTAGCAATGATTTTTGTTTTTAGATTACATTGAAGGGAAAATATTATATTTTTTTATTACTTAGCCAATCAACCCAGCCCAAGTATTGCAACTTGAATTTGGCCTAATTAGTGCCTATGTAAGTGGACTTGCAGCAATCCTAAGGTGAGGTTTATCAACTCTTTCACCCTTGGTTGAGCACCTTTAAAAAATGAGTAAAGTTCAAACTGAATTCACTTGCAGGGTGCAAAGGTTGCTTTTACTTTACCTTTCAGGTGGCTCATTTATAAAAAGAAATCTCCCTAAAATATTATTTTAATTTGGTTAACTGAATTCTAATTTTAAAAAGGCAAATTTAAAATTTTAGCTTTAGATTTTTTCAACATTTTCTCATTTTAAAATCTTATCAAGTTTTAGTTAATTCTGTGTATCCAGGTAAAACTGTTGTTTTCATTTTTACAGGAACATAGGATAAGGATGATTTATTATTATTTTTATATAGAGAACAGCTTATAGGTGAGATCAGTTTTCAGAATTTGGGAATGTTTGCCTTTTTAAAGATTGTATTTGTAATTTGACTACAAAGTAGTTAAAACCATGTTCTTTTTGTGTTTCTTGCACTGTTCATGCTTAAGCAACTTTATTTTTTCAGTTATTTATTAAATACAGGTAAAAACGCTTGCGAACTCTGCCCTCTAAACAGCAAACAGCAACATTTATACACTTGTATCATGTTTGTGCACGTTACACACTCTACAACCCCTCCCCGATGCAGCAAAGTTTTAGTTTTACTGTCTTCTGCTTTCTTAACTGGTCCTGTAATATTGACCTCTTCTTTGCACACACCCCTCATCATAGCCACTTGGGTTATTGGCTATGTTGCCAGTTCCTGCCCTGTCACTTTCACTGTGAGCACGAATGCACGGTCTTCCAAGCCAAATGCAGCCTTTCCTATGTGTGAGATTTGGAGGCAGCCAGCACACTGAAAGCTCTGCACTTTGCGTTGAAGTCCTCAGATCAGCCATCTGTTTATAGCTTGGCCAATAAATGCATGCAGTGCCTGGAAATCGCAGCGTTCATTTGTGCACCCTAATGCTGGCAGAGGCCTACTTGTTTTATTGTAATTGGTTTACCATGGTAATGGCTGGATCAGATGTTGTCTATAATATGGACCTATCACACGCATGCCTTCTGTACCCCTCCAACTTGGCCTTTGCAGACACTCCGTGACAGTTTCTCTCTTTCCCACCGTCCCCTAAAGGTTTGTGCTCAATACAATTATGACAGAGTAAGGAAGCCGTCCACAAGCCGCCTCTTTTTTCCAAAGGGTTAGGAGTTCTGGTAATTGGAAGTTTAATGGATGGTGCTTGACAGGTTGCTGATTCATAGGCTTGGACAATTTTGTTGGCCCAGTTAGGTTGCTTATCTGGAAGAATTTTTCTGTCCAAGTCAGTCCGTGGACCCATGACCAATTCTGCTGTAAGATCAGCTTTAAACCATGCTGTCTTGTACCCTCTGTCTCCTGGTCAAAGTGGCAGTGGCAAACTGCAGAAGCCAGGTGCTTACTTTGAAACCACCCATGGTGTGAGTGGGCAGGGACGAAGAATAGTCTTGACTTGGACCTTATCGCAGTAGTCGCGGCAGTGAAAGAACTTGGCTAAACAGACAATAAGCACCCAATGTATCCAGCATCCCACTCTATAATAGATGCACATCAACTTAGCAAAAGAACCACCCTTCCCCTGTTTGTACAATTAATTTAAAACCGTGAACTGACTTCAGCCCTTTGGCCTATTGGTAGAAGAAATGTGGGAATCATTTTATTGAACCCAAAACATGTTTGCACAATATTTTTTTCTCAATTCCAGTTACTTGTTTCTTTTTAGAAACTGTGAAGGGCAGTTTCGTTTTGATTGTAAAAAAACATACTATTTTTTTGATTAGTTTTTTAACTTTGCAAAATTTCTTTTGGTATTTAAAAAAATGCACATTATGGATTATAGTGCTTCATGCCCTTACTTTTTGAAGATGATTTATATGGACAGGGGTAATCCACTCGCTTTAAGAGAACCTTAGGTACACTTAAATGTAAGAAACAAGTGATTCCTCCCTGAATTAAGTAATAACTTTACTTCTATAGGGAATGAATCCCTGAGCTGAAAAGTCAGTTGCAAGTCAGTATTTTTAGGTCTCGCCTGAGCCAGCGCATGCGCTGGTCTGGCGAGACATTTAGTAGTGGGTTTCAGAAATGCGACCACTTTTTTTTGTCCTGGCCTAGAGCATGCGAGTACCCGCACAGAAACGCGCGCATTCCTCGCATGCTCCAGGCCATCTGGCTGTCCTTTCCAACCCTCCTCCCCCTCCCCCACCACAGAGCGCGTCTAGCAGCCGCGCGGCCGTGTCACTTTCACGGCCGTGCGTCACTTGCTCTCCCGCTCCTCCCCCTCCCCCACCACAGCGCACGGCCAATGCTTGTTTTTTTCTACCTCCGGTCGCTGTTTGTTCTGAACAGCTGCTCTTCACTCCCTCTCGGCTGCAGCTGCCCCTCCTCCTTTCTGCTTGTTGGGCTCTTTTCTTCGTGGAGCCTGCATGGCACTGCTGATTCCCCTCCCCTTGTTTAGAAGGGACATCTAGAGCGCGAGTTTTGTTTTGCAAGCGTTTTTTTTTTCTTTTTAGTTTTTCTATAGCGTGAACTCAACCATAAGGTTTTGAAGTGCTTTACATGAGCACGATGTTGAGTCCATGCTGAGACTCGAACTGGGTTCCCCAGCTCCAAAGTCGACAACTCTGGCCGTTGTGCCACATCCTCTGCTGCCAATTACTTATTCCATCTTGTTTCAGGGTTTGTTATGGGTGGTTCTCCGTGGACTTCCGGTGTTGTGCGGTGAATATCTCCTTTGATGTGACTCGGAGCCGTGTAAGTGCCCTCTTTGCACGGATACACCGGCACCTGAACTCCGACACACAACAAGGGCAATCTGTTTACAGAAATTACATGCCCTTCTGTCTCCAGGGAGAGGCAGAGCTCTCTCTCACAGGGCAGAATGCTGTACGCAATCTGTCCCAGCTGCTCGTAGAAGACAGGATCTGTTGCGAAGCCCTCACATATGTTTTGCAAAGAGCAGACCTTGGGTACGTTCACTTTGCACTAATTTTGCTCCTCGGATAATAAGGAATGGAACAAAGATTTGCTCTCACATTTGGACTGAACCATACTTCCCTGTAACATGAAACCAGCAAGGCAACATAAACTTGCTCGCATTTTTTCTTTTTCAGTTTCTTTTGCATGTCTTTTCTCTTCTCCACCCAGGGTAACATGCTGTCTGATAGCATTCTTTATTAAATGATTTTTGATTCTCGTAACTCACCATTGTAGGTTTATGCAAATCTCTTTTGACTTCCATTGTCTTATTTATTGTGGTATGTAGTTCTAGCCGTGATTAATTGGTCGCTATGATTCTCGCTGTTATTGATCTGTTGTGATCCATTATTCTTAGCTGCCTCTTCCCGAATGTCGATGCCCAACTCCAACTGGCCGAAACCCCCAAAAAGCAAACTCGTGGGGGCGCTCTCGTGCTCACACTGAAATGGAGGCATAACTGAGCACGACACATGTTACAGGGCTTCAAAAGGTTTGCTGTAACTGCCTGGAAGCCGTTTCTGAACTGCCAGTTACCTGCTCCCACATACAGTTAATGAGAAATGCACTTGAAGTGAATAAGTCGCCATAAAAGCAAATTCATCATTTCCTTGAGCTGAATTCTCAAGAAAATTAGTTCAGGAAGAGTATGTTAAATTGTTTTGCTAGAGCAGAGAATGTACAAAATCCATATTAAGAACTCGAATAACACACTGAAGAAATTTTTCGAGGTGCGTATTTTGTTGCACTGGCTTTGTCAGGGTGAATAGCACAGCTGCAAATGGTCTTCTGTTGTCAGTGTTGGCCATAATGATCTTAAATTCTATTGTTTTGATCGTACCATGATTGATTAACGATTAGAAAGTGTAGTTCTATCTAAATGCGTAAGTGAATGGGGGTATTAACACTCATTGAAGCTTATTCTACTGACCTGGGAAAGCTAAAATGAATGCCAGGTTTTGATCCTGTGACTTATTTGTAGCAAATATCTCTACTAAGTGCTCTCTCCCCATCTACATCTATTTCTGGGTTTATGTAACATATCATGGTAAAGATAGCTCTGGGAGTTAATGCTCACTTTGGCAGATGTATTTGTAGTTGCATGTGGAAGGTTTCAAAGCTAAGTGTGTGTGTGTGTGTGTGTGTGTGTGTGTGTGTGTGTGTGTGTGTGTGTGTGTGTGTGTGTGTGTGTGTGTGTGTGTGTGTGTGTGTGTGTGTGTGTGTGTGTGTGTGTGTGTGTGTGTGTGTGTGTGTGTGTGTTAGTTTATGGTCAGCCGTACGGATTCATATTACTAGTTATGTTTTGAGAACCTGTGACTGCTGTATGACTAGACTGAGGCATGGTGAGCATTTTCTAGAGTTGTGATTTCCTGTAGCCTGTCCCTTTGTATCTTCCAAGTTTTTGTTCGAAGACTAGAGTACAAAATGAGCATTATCGAATTCAGATGAACAGACCTCAGGCTTCTTGTTTGTCCTCTAGATCCATTTATTCTTTGTTAAAGTGTCACTGAAGTGGTATGGTTTGTAGGTTCTCGTTTCTGTTGTTCACCAGTTAGTGGCTGTGCAAAGCTTTTGGTTGTGCTATAGCACCTCTTCGTGCATGTTCTAAACAAGTGACCCAGTTCAGACTTATATATTTCAGGTTGTTTGCTAATGCCCATGCAGTACAAATGGCCATTGAATTCTAGGTCATTACCGAAGTGCAGGACCGGACTGGGACAAAAAATAGGCCAGGCAATTACAACATAAACAGTTAAAGGTGAGGCAGGGCAAATACTTTTACACCCTTAAATCAAGGAACAGACAATGTTAAAGAATAGGGGCTATCTGCTTAGATAGATCCAATAAAATAATTGCATCTAGGTTGACAAGCAAAGTACAGAGTCATTCCTTATGCCTTGTCTGAGCACGCATAGGGATTTTGACGCACTCATAGAATGACGCAGTGAAATGTTATAAAATACAATAGGTCTCAATTTACTGAAAGTTTGAGCTATTGGCGTTGCAATTACTTTTGCTACTGCTGGGATATTTTTGTTAAAAAAATAACAAACATCATTTGCAACACCAATAGCTCTAACTTTCACTAATGCGAGACCTATTGCATTGCAAATGCTTGTTCTGATAGACATCAATACACCAGCAATTAAGGGACCTTATACTTTATATTTCCATTGTACCCACATTGCCAACAGTAGGGAAAATGTGTAAAAACAGCTCATTGCCCAGTGTAATGATAGTGTTAACACACATAGGATAGTGTAGAGAGAACAATTCAGTATATGGACTATTTTGGCCTTTAATAAATTAGTCCGTATAAGTGGCAAAGCTCACTTAAGGCCAGGGACTTGAGCCAGTATTGAACATAAAGCCATGATATAAATCCACTTATAGACCCGTCAAAGTTTCGACCCATTTACAAGACTTAGGTTATTAGGATGAAAATTGTTTTTGACAACTTCTGAGACAGCCAGAAAAAAAAATAATGAAATGAGTGGGGGGTGGCAATGTGAAATAATGGTGAGTTGTCTCAAAGAAAAACAGTCACTTCCAGATATAAGGCTCAAAGAAAGTCCTTTTGTTAGTAGTCCTGCAGAAAAATAGTAAATAATTGGTATTAGACATAAACGTAATAATATCCAGCAAAAAAGATATATCACAAAAAGATAATTATTTAAGGTTACCAAAGAACAATACACTTTCAAAAAGCAGGGGGTGCATTACTGATGAAGCCTCCAATTTCCTTGGCATTACATTTGTGGGCTGGAGAAAGATTGGGCTTCGAATTTACGAACAGATGAACTGGAAAACAATTGGGAAGTAACAGCGGCTATACAAGCTCATCTTTGTGTAAGTGTTTACAAAAATTAACTTGGGAGTTACGAAAACATGAATCTTACAGAAAGCCTTCTGTAGAACTCGAGCTCCAGAGGGCAATCAAAGTCAATGCCTGGATAATCATGCTTGTTCTCCAATGTGAGTGTAGCTGCGGCCGTCATCGTCAACTTGCGAGATCAGAATGAATTTAGGCATGCGGGTAGAAGCAGCAACTATGTCCGGCACACTGGAAATAAAACTAAAGTCTTTTGTTATATAAAAACATTTTTTAAAGAACTAATCCAACATTAAAGTTTTTTTTTTTTTTTTAAATAATTTTTTTAAAGAAAAGGCCAATGAAAATTTTGGTACACAGCTTGAAGCAGTGGCCACAATGTGGGGGAAAAATATCAGAACTTCTGTAAATAATGGATATGTCCCTGCCCATCCTCCTACTAATTTGTTTTTAAATATATTAATGGGGGTAGTTAAACATGGATGTGTGTTTTGGCGAAATATGTAAAAGAAGAGGCCAAAGTTTTCCCATTAATAAAGAGAAGAAAGACAACACAGGACATTAATAAAGCAAAAGGCGAGACCAGGAAAATAAGCAATATGTAGCCAGTAACAGTAAGGAATGCAACACAATGATAACAAGATGACCTATCATTTCGAGATACATAACAAAAATAAAAAAGCAAGTAATTATAAAATCATACTATCATACAGAAAATGTTAATATGGAAATATTTGTTCCTAAAGCAGTGTACAACAACAATGGGAATATATTGTATGCAATCCTAGCAACACTTATTAGTAACTAGTGTTGCATAGGCAACCCTACAGGCACACATGTAGGCACAGAAAAATGCACACTATATATGCAGGTAAAAATGTACACCCAGACGGGGTATACAATCTAGAACGTAAACAATACTCATGTGCATTCTGGCAGAGGTCTTCCATGCACAACACACATACAAATACATGAACAAGCAACATATATATGGGTATATATTTATGTGGCACATAGAGCTGCACACATGCACATATGCTGCTCACGAGCACTGACTGTGCATTGTAAGTGATAAATGAATTCCTTTTACATAACCTGTACTGTGCTACAGAAGCGCCCTTCCTTTTTGTCCTTCGGTATTACTACATGGCATGAAATACATAATAGAAAGTGTCTTATCACCAACCAGCAGAAGTATTCCCAGTGTGTTTCCCTAACCAGCACAATTATTCCCGGTAATTAAGGAAAAACCTACAGAGAAGTAAAAACTGTTGAAACACTCGTGCACGGAGAGCAACACACCATTAGCAACACTTACCACTGATTCATTGCTTCAGATGACAGAAAATCACATTTTCGTTTGCTGAACCTCTGCTCTTTCCAGAAGAGCAGTACCTCACAACGTACTACAATTCTTTCCTATACCACACATTTCCTTCCAGGTGGATTCTGTGCTTAATCTGCCCCAGTGCTCGCACTGCCAGTTATTTCTGACACATTGTCACTTGGCAGACCTCTCTGTATGTAAACTTTTGTAAAAAGCACATCAGCAAATAGATTAAAATTTTAGAATGCTCTGAAATTAAATAACAATCATTCTGGTGTGTTTTCTTTTCTTTTTTTTCCCCCTTTCATCTTTAGTGACTTGGAATAATCCAAGTTGTTTAATTTGTTGGTGTGTGTGAGATGGTTAGTAGGCAACGATGGCACTAGCAAGTCAAGTCACTTTATTTGGTGAATTATCGCCATCAAAGGTCACAATATCACAAACATGTAAAATTATTTTAAAAGGAGCAGATAAGTAAACTTTAAGACAATAAAATGACAATAGAAATGTTACTAAAACTGCATACACTTAAAAGATAAAAATGTAAAAGCCTAGTAACACACAGGTTAGCTACCAAATAGCATACTTGCAGCATGTTTTAAAGTGCTCTTTGCCTGATCCTCCACATGGCCATTAAAATCCGGGAAATTGCAAAAACCACAAATTGCCTGTTGTCAGACTTTATAACTCTAGATTAAGCTTCTCTGAAGTCTCTGACGCCAAGGTTTCGGAAGAGCAGCCCAATCCACTTCTTATGTTGCGATAACTAGGGCAAAAAATAAAAGACATGTTCAGTTGTTTCGGACCATGTTGCACAAAACGGCCAGCCTCTGCTGGTAAGGTCTCAGTTTCGGGGTTTCCCACAACCTTCTCCAGAACAAAAGGGGTCGAAGCCTAACTGTATCTATTATATTTTTTAAGCCCCAGATCTAACAGCAGGGTAAGCAACGGTGTGCTAGTCAGCAAACTAATCAGTTGCCATATAAAGCGCTTTTCTACGGTGGCTAGAGGTGAAACATCTTTATGTCCCCAGACCCAAGCGCCTGATGAATGTAGACCTGCGAGATGGGACGGTATTGAGAGGCCTTGGTTGTCTTGAACAATCCCCCAGTAGTTGGTCTAATTGAATTTTGCACAAAGCAATATGGGTCTTCCAGTGGAAATGCTTGTTGAAAACAATACCCAGATATTCAAAGGTGTGGACTCACTCCAAGGGTGGTTAGGGTTGTGGGTCTCCTCTCAATATGGGATTAGATCGGGTGGAGCGGCAAGGATTAAACACCATGAACTTTGTTTTTGCCAAATTTATGTCTAGACCCCTCGTCATATAAAAGTACATCATCGGCAAACATCATGGCAGTAGCATTTGGCAGTGCTGGTAGGGTGTTCACGTTGCAGTGGCCGTCCGTGAAATACCTTGAATCCTGGCAATTCTTTTTTCTTTTCACAAATTAATATAATAATAATTAAACACTCTTGTTGATTGCTTCTGTGCTTATGATGCTATGACATTCTTCAGCACTGTAAGAAAAAGGTCAATATTGGAAGCTTTACATGACCGTCGGGACACCACAGGTTGTGAACGGGGGTGCTGCCTGAATTCCCTAAACTAAAAGCATTGGGTGCAAAGAAAGACTTTCCTGTACTTAGTGGAATAGAAGTCAGTTTAAACGGGGCAGTAGTTACCCTCCCTAAGCCAATGAAGAAACTGAAGCCACATGGTGAAAATGTTTTGGTGGATCTTTTAGTGTGTCTCTTAGGTTGACAAGTGCAGAAACCTCTGTATTGCCACTGTTTATTCAGAGTAATGTATAAAACAAGTTATAGTTTTATAAAGAACTTTAGCAATTATGTGAGTTGCAGATGTTCTTGCCTTGCACTGAGCTTACCAGTCTTGAAAGGATGGGTTTGCTTTACAGGGACTCAAAATCATGGCCTTCAGAATAGCGTCTAGCATATGTGTCAATAGTGGGTTACCAATTAATTGAAACACTTTATCAACTCCTTGATAGATGTGTAACCGAGTACTCAAAGCGAGGACCAAACCGAATTAATGGTGCTCTGTTTATTGACCTCTGATGGATATAAGATTCCACCAGCTTTATTCAGAATCCCATTTGTGACCCGAAGACCACTTCAAAGACTCTGTGCCATCCTGCCAATAAGTGGGTGGCACAAGCAAAACAAGCATTTGCAATGCAATAGGTCTCGCATTTGCGAAATGTTAAGCTATTGGCATTGTAAATGACAATGCCTTTTAATGATCTGTTTTTAAAATCAACACATAGATAAAAGCTTTGTCATTTACAATGGCAGTAGCTGAAAAGTTTCGCAAATGCGAGACCTATTGCATTGCAAATGCTTGTTTTGTATTGCACAGCTTCCCTTCCATGTTTGCCTCGCCATGCCCTCGGTCGTGCTTTGGGTTCTCGTGGACTGATTCGTTAATGGAGGGCCTCAGGGGGTTCACATAATCATCTGATCATAGATGATCTTTAAAGCGTTAATAATAATAATAATAATAATGGAGATATTGTTTGGTGCTGCACTCCGCTTCCTTGTTCCAAAATGTGGGATATCCCCCCACTTGGGCTTTACATTCTGCTCATATTATCTTGCTGTTTTTAATCCGATTTAGACATTTGACACCCCAAATTCCGCCCAAAACAGGATTACAAAGTGGACGCAAATCAGCACATCATAACGGGAGAATGCCACTGTGCCACGTATGCCCCATTCCAACTTGCTAAATTTGGAATGGGGGCGCAGTGTGCGCACCTCCCATTAACTCAAATAAGTGGGTGTGCAACTTGCACCCGTACGCGTGGTGCTCCGCAGTGGCAACTGTCTGCAGAGTCGACCAGGACAGCTTTCAGTGGGCGATGGCTGCACTGTGTACTCTGGATTACACTGGCACCATAGGGGTAAATCTCGGGCAGGACAGAATTATTGTGTGTAATAAAGGACAACACACGGACACAACACTGTCACACTAAGTGCTGCAATATGCTACATTATGTGCACTATTTTGCCACGTTTTGTAGTCCGTGCCGCATAATTCGGTCCTGTACCGTTCATTCATGCCATTGGCCCCGGTTATACGGTAACCCCAATAGGCCCTCATTAAAGCCCCCTCCAACATGCCCACATATTTATTTGGTAAAGTGACATCCTTTTAGATAATACTCACCCAGGCAGGTTAAAGTATTGCTGTGAAGATGGGTTGGACGATGAATACCCTGACCCTGCTCGCCTGGGTGAAGGGTGAATGACCCCAACGACCTCTGCACCGGAAGAAAAGAGAGTGTGAGGACCCACACTAAGGCATCACTAGCTGAATGCCGGAAAGTTTCCACGATTAGGAAGTCGAGACTGTTGGCTCTCTCAAGATCACGCTAGTGACATGTACGAACGGGGGTGTCCCACTCCAGAAACACACAGTTTATTAATTTGTCTACTGTAGGACGATGAAGCAATCACCAAAGTCCCGTGAAGTAAAACAAAAATACAGGAAGAAATACGGTTGCATTGCAAGCGGCGTGTCTGGGAAACCCTGACTCGAATCCCGGCTCGCACATTGAAACCAATAGTGTGATCCTGATCAACCACTTCATCTCACCGAGCAGTGTATTTTTAATAGGCAATTTTGGGAGCATTTAGAAGATTCTGCGTGTGCCATAAAAATGCATAGTCTCCAAGAGAGGTAAATCGCTAATTCCATTATTGCGCAAGTAAAAAGACTCTTGCTTTGCGTCTGGCAACCCTATCAGGACCCTTGTCTGTATAGCTAAGTTTATGTTTAGAAATGGTTATATTAAAAGATGCTGGCTGCAAAAATGTTATATAATGTACCATTCCTAAAAACATGTTGAAAGACTGAATTACAATTTCCTAGAGTCCTATACCTTCGATTTGTGTACGAGGTGCTTGGAGTACCTGAGCTCCTGTCCTACGACATATTTGTGTAAAATTATTTGAAAAAGCGTCACGCAGAGGGTCAAAGGGAACTGAACGAGCTGTGCATTCTACCCATGCATACAAACCTTCACCATGAGGATGGATCGACCTGAGCTGATACTCCACGCCTCCACGCACATCAGCTGTAATAAGAAACCGCTGGTGTGCAAAGCTGTGGGCACCAGGTCTAATAAAACTAGTGATGTGGTGTGCACAGCCATTGACATTACCCGTAATATTAAAGACTCTAGTGCTACACTGGGTATATTTCTTAATTGCCACCTTGCAACGTTTTAGGATTGTTTTGCTGAGGAATCTGGGGACGCCCTACACACCTGCTATCAACGTCTTTATACTCACATTAGGAATCATTTGTTGAAGCCATATCGTCTTGCCCCAGAACACCTACACGTGGGTTCGATACAAATATTCGGCGGCTAACTGCCATTTGAGGATGGCTCTGACGGCACGGCCTAGAGTTTCAAGGGAGGCTAGGGAGGCAAGGCGGGACTGCACGCGGAAACTCGCGGCCAGGAAGAACACTCTGAACTGAAGGAACTGGGAAGAGCTGGAGTTAGCAGCTGCACAGAACTGTACTATGGCATTCTGGGACACAGTCAACAGTTTCGATCTACCGGTGCTGAATGCGGCGGAGGGGGGGCACCAATTCGGATGCGGCGAACTACAGAAGGCAGCAAAAAAACTTGAATTGTGTTTGGATACACAAGCACACTGACAACAACCAAAGTATTCAGCGCGAAGTCGAAGATCTGGTAACAGAAGAATGGGATGATCCAGGCAGCGTGTTGCTACAAAGAGAAACAAGCATGGAATCGAAACCTGTGGTGCGCGCGCACCACAGAGGAGCGGGGGCTAGAGAGCGTGGCAGCAAAAGCGAGACGAACGCGCGCTGCTGCGCGTTCTGGCCACCGTCGGGAATGGGCGCGGCAAAGGCGGGACATGCGCCCGCCTTTGACCAATCGCGTGCCGTCCCAATAAAAAAAACGAACGCTCATCCAATGTGGGCTTCTGAAAACAAAACCACACGCACGAGCGTGTGGGTCGTTTTCAGAAGCCCTTTCTAAAGGTCTCGAGCTGCGCGAGCAGTGCTGCGCACTGCAACGCTAGGCGCGAGACCTAAAAAAGGGATCGTGCACTCTTATAATCCTTTGCAACCAAAACTCTCAACTGAATTCTACTGAAAACCCAACAATGGTTAACCTGCAATCACCTCATGCTCAACACACTCAAAACTGAATTCCTCTTCATCACCCCTAACAATCAGCCGGCTCCCATAGAAGAATGGTTCCGCAACTTACAGCTCTCAACTGCGCCCCCTACGTTATTGACTGTATTAAATCACTAGGTATAACCTTGGATAAATACCTGAACATGCAAGACCATATCAGTGCTACCACTAGGGGAGCCAACTGCCAGTTGAACAAGCCATGAAAAATCAAAACCTTTTTGCCCCCTGATGGCTTGCAGTTGGCAGTACAATCCCTAGTCATCCCCTAATTGGATTACAGCATTGCTACTCTTGCAGACCTAAAGCATCTAAAATGGCTCCCATTTGAATCCAGGATCGAGGTGAAGGTAGCTTGCATGACACACAAGGCTCATCACCATTAGACTCCCTTCTACCTGGCCAATAAACTCAAACTATCTGGTGGTGGTCATTTTTCAAGAAGCGCGAACTCCCTATTGTTGAAACCACAGAAGTTCAACATAAAAAAAAGTATAACTGCTCCTTCTCTAGTCTAGCCCCAAGAATATGGAACACCCTGCCTCCTGATACCAGGACAAACCACTTGACTATTTCCTTCAGAAAAGAAGTAAAAAGGCTTCTGTTGAATAGATTCCTTCAATAGTAGCCCCGAAGTCACTTAGCCTGACCACTTTTCTCCGGACTTCTCTGGATCTTGAATCTACCAGGCTGATTGTTACAATGTACGCATTGCTGCTTTCTTATTACTTTTGCATTTTGCTCTGGATGTATGTTTTTGATTGCTATTTGTACAGTGCTCTGATACCCTGGGGGGTCATGTTTGCGCTTTATAAAACTCTTCAAATGAATTAAAAAAATCTGGGTAGCTGTCCTGGTGACAATATAAGAAGCATGTTAACAGCATCAGGTGGCAACTTCCCTACCCAAATCCAACCTAGGAGACCTTGGGGCACCGCAGCGTTCCTCTCACCATAAAGCTGCAGACATATATATTTTATTTGTGTTGCACTTCATATTTGGGGCGAAGCGGAGACCTATATGTAGGTCCAACGACTGCAGGAGGAAGGGGATGGGAGCCTGATTTGTGGAGGAATTGAGAGGGGGAGAGAAAAGAGAGAATATATATATATATATATATATATCTGGCTATCGAGGTTTACTGTAAGGAGCACTCACATTGTCATTTATGAGGGGGTGGACGTCCCTGGGACGCAGTGTGCGCTGCTTGAATCCAGGGGCAGCTAGTGTGCGTGGCTGACGTGGATCAAGAAATACGGTACTGCAGGTCCATGCCGTAGGTTTTAATTTGACTCTGAATGAGGAGCGTTGTATTTAGGAACCTCTGGCTAGTCCATAGAATCATGGGGACTCGTTCAACTTCCACTGAGCAGCCCCTGAAAATGACACCCACGCCTGCGACTTGACAAGCCGGTGCTGCACTGGGCAATAATTGTTGCTTTTGAGTCTACTTATAACTGCCTCATGTCTCTACTAGAGACACCAGAAATAAATATAGCGGTTCTGGCTGTCCTCACTTCTGATTGGTAGGGAAAAAAAAGCCACTTCACCGCCTTCCTACTGTTCCATTCTGCCCCACAGCATGTACCTAATCCACCTACCATCTTCCATTTAGCCCCAGTCATTTCCAAGAGCCTCTCGCTAAAGGGGCTCACTTTATCATGTTCCCCTTTGTGTGAGGAGTGTAAGCAGATCACTGGAGCATGCCTATCTCAGTGTCTCCCTCCAACTGTAATGGCTCCCGCTTCAGTAGGCTGATAAGTCTAGAGCTTGTGATGTGCTGCAAAAAGTAATGAGCGTAGATGCATGGCACTTAAGGGTGGTGGAAAGCATGAAGGACGCTGCTTCTTTCTGCCATGGGTGAGCGAGCGCCTTTTTTTTTTTTTTTAAATCTGTTATAGGTAGCGGATGCGATGTCTCCGTCAGTGTGGCCTGTTTTTTCATTCACTTGCTACCAATTAAAAGCAACATAGGGGGATGTCTTTCTCTCTAGCTCTCCCCAATACGAATTCGCCCTGGTACAGGTTCGGGACAATGAGTTCTTCAGTTGGGCACATTGCAGAACTGTTTTTTTTTTTATAAACCATGTTATTGATTTTTTAAAACGTATAGAAGCAGCTAGACACATTTGACTACTATAATTACGGCAGCACTAGTCACATTTGCAATAATTAGAAACGGGTATGCACTCCAGTCCCCAGCCCTGACGTACAAATTATACATTCACGCACATGAACAGGAGCAGTTATACTCGATCTAATTGGTTCGTCCATTTACCCCATACCCTGCGATATTTAGCGGGACATCCCCGGACTTCACATTGGGGTTTCTCTTGTGTGGCACACCAGTCCACTCCCTGGCGCCACCTGTCTACACTTGGGGGCTTGAGTTGTGCCCATGTGGCGGCAATATCGCGTTTGGCTACTGTGATGGCTGTCCCCAGGATCACCTTGTCCGACCGGGACCCGTCCAGGCCGTCCATGACCCCTAGAATAAATCGTATGGGATCGTGGGGAACTTCCCAGCCCAGGATGTGTGTGAGCTCGGACTCTATCGCAGCCCAGTATGAGGCCAGTCGCGGACAGGTCCAGGTCATGTGATAGAAGTCCGCCGGTTCCTGGCTGCAACGCGTACAACCCGGAGAGGGGCGTAGGCCCGCTTTATAAAGGCGTTCTGGGCTAAGATAGGCAACGTGTAAGTAGTATAGTTGAATTAAGCGGAGTCTGGCTGAGGTTGTAATGGTTTTGGGGGCCATGAGGGCGTCGCACCAGTCCTCATCCTCCAGGGGGCCCACCCATCCCTCCCATCGGGCCTGGAGTGGGGTGAGTGATGTCGGGCTATTGTTAATCAGGGTACGGTATATCCGAGACACCCCGTCTTTCCCCAGGTTACCCATCATGACCTGAGCTTCTAGTGGGCTGAATTCGGGGAGTGTCGTACCCACGGAGACGTGTGGGCCCAGGGCATGACGTAGCTGCAGGTATTTATACAATTGCGAGGTATGAAGATTGTAGCGTTCTTGTAAGTCTTGGAACGATCTGATGTGGTCCCCCACCCAAACATCTCCCAACAGCGATATGCCGATACGATCCCACCGTGTGAATCCCGTGAGTGTTGCCACCTCTCCCAGCCATTTGCCGTGTCAGAGAGGCATCTGTTGGCTTAGTTTCTGGTCCCAATGTGTGTGTCGTAGAGCCGTACGCCAAGCCACGAGGACCGCCCTAGTGATCGGTGGCATTGCTGTGGGTATTGGGTTCCGTATAGGAATGCTTGAATCTGGGGGAATTCCAGGTCTCTGAGTTCTATTTTATAGGTTGGGTCAGACCAGCCCCCGGTACACCAGTCGTGTAAGACCAAAAGTCGGGTAGCTATATAGTATAGGGGTAGGTGAGTCATGCCCATGCCGCCATCAAAGGGCGGAATCCGACATCGGGCAAGGGCGATGCGTGGTCTCGCCCCCCGCCACCCACAGGAATCTCGTGGCCACACTGTCCATTTTCCTGAACCAGCTGCGCAGGAGGTGAACGGAAGTATTCTGGATAATATAAAGGAAGCGCGGGAGGATCATCATTTTAAACAGGGCCACTCTCCCCAAAGGGTTGAGCGGCAGGGTCTGCCAGCGCTTGAGGTCCTTTTTAGGTCGAGCCTAGAGTAGCGCGCAAGCGCTGCTCTGCGAGACTTTATGTAAGGGGCATCAAAAAGCTGACCACACGCTCGTGCACAATCGCCTTTTCCCTGCGGTTACCCGCAGGGCCGCCATCTGTTTGCAATTATCGTGCCCAGACGCGGGCGCGATAATTGAAAACACATGGGCATTGTGCACGAGCGTGTGGTCAGCTCAGCAGGCTGCCGCACTCGCTCGCCCCCGCTCCTCTGACGCTGCCGACGTCCAGCGCTTCACTCTGTGCTGACGCTGCCTCCCTCCTCCCTACTCTGTCTTTTCTCTGCTGCAAGCAGGCAGCCGACTTCCCTTCCCCGAGTTCAGCTCTCGCTACACTGTTCAGTGTCTCTGTGCCAGGCTTCTTGGGAGCCATTGTGCCCCCTGTGCTGCTGCTTATTTTAATTGTTGCTGCTGCTTATTTCGTTTAAGCTCTTCCCAGCTTCGTGTCCGCCACGCAGAAGCCTCGCACTTACCCTTCCTTCCTCGCCGGGATCCGGCTGTGGGACAGGATCTTGTCATAATAGGCAGAGGAGTCCGCGGGCTCAAAGACGGACAGTAGCACAATGGCACACACTGGCAGGAAAAGCATCTTCATGGTGTAGTCTCCCCCGTGTCCTTGGCTTGTCACAAAGGAGAACTGGCAGGAGTCGTGCGGAGCCCCTCGGTTATATCCCAGCTCCGGGGGCTGTGGGAGGGCTGCGAGGAACAACCTGAGACCGGCCCCACCCCCCAAGGAGCGGCAGCCAAGACCTCCGCGCGCCTGAGTCAGTGTGAGGGATGCTGCTGGTAGGGAGACATCGTCCTGCCCGGGACCGCTGCAGAGCCTGACATGGTGCTTTAAGACGGAGACCCCCTTCTTCATCGAAGTATATGACACCCCAAGACGGCGAGCCCCCCTGACATCTAAGTAAATTACATTCCAAGACGGAGAGCCCCCTTCGCATCTCAGTAAATGACATCCCAAGATGGAGAGCCCCCCCCTCACACCTCAGTATATGACACCCCAAGACGGAGAGCCCCGCCTCGCATCTCAGTATATAACGCCCCCTCACTTCTCACTTTATGACACCCCAAGACGGCGAGCCCCCTCGCATCTCAGTATATGACACCCCAAACCGGCGAGCTTCCTCTTTTCTCAATATGACATTTCAAGACGGCGACCCCCCTCACATCTCAGTATTTAACATCCGTTTTTAAAACTAGTAAAAACGACCGTGCGTCGGTTGGCGCCATTTTATGTAGTGAGATTTCGTTAAAACACTTTGAAGAGGTTATCTCAAAGTGTGTTTTTTATGAGTGGCACTTTAAAAGCATTCAACAACAGTTATTTCAACATTCGAATAGTGTGGTCTCTGCTGTCGGAATGGACGCTCTGGTCCTTGGATACAGCTTCGGGACATCCCACTGAAGGGCAGTGTGTACATGCAGTCAGCGCGAGGAGTCTTATGCCTCTGTGAGGCGGGAGCGCGCCAGGAGTGAATAGGGTCGGTGGCTGTGAGAGTTCCCTTAGCTGGATTTCTTCTCCCCTCCTCCCTCCATCCATCCCACCACAGAGTGTGCTTAGGATAGGCCACCAGTCACATAATACACTCGGATCCAATTGGCTGGTGTATGGGTTGCTTGTAAATCATTAATTATAGTGATGTCACTTTCAATGAATGACTTTTGCAGAAAAGATTTGAAAAAAAGAAAAAAACACTACGGGCCAGGAATTTTATGTGTGTCCTGTTCTCGACAGGCAAAAAGGCCAATCTTGAACGTGCCCCCTCCCCACGTGTGGGCTGCTGTTTAATTTTATGGCTCACACCAGTCATCAAGGCTTGTGTAAAATTGTGCATACTCGATATGTTTTTACAAGCTTGGGTGTAGAATATTAAGTCGTCAGTGAACTCCAGTTCGTTATACAAAACATACTCCCGAACACACACACCTTTGCTTTGCATGCATTGCCATGCACACCAAGGTGCACTGGGTACTTCAGTCTGGTGCAGCAGAGACCCACTCCGCTGCTGCCCTCACTCACCGGGATGAAAGGGAGCACGTGCACAGAGAGCACCATACTCACACACTGAGTACTTCCATCTGGTGCAGCACAGACCTCTCCGCTGCTGCCCTCACTCCCTGGGATGAAAGGGAGCACATGCACTGAGAGCCCCATACTCACAAACTGGGTATTTCAGTGCATCGCAGACCTCTCCGCTTCTGCCCTCACTCACTGGAATGAAAGGGAGCACGTGAACTGGGAGCACCATACTCACACACTGGGTACATCAGTCTGGTGCAGCCCACACCTCTCTGCTGCCCTCACTCATCGGGATGAAAGGGAGCACGTGCACAGAGAGCACCATACTCACACACTGAGTACTTCCATCTGGTGCAGCACAGACCTCTCCGCTGCTGCCCTCACTCCCTGGGATGAAAGGGAGCACATGCACTGAGAGCCCCATACTCACAAACTGGGTATTTCAGTGCATCGCAGACCTCTCCGCTTCTGCCCTCACTCACTGGAATGAAAGGGAGCACGTGCACTGAGAGCACCATACTCACACACTGGGTACTTCAGTCTGCAACATTTAAGGCGAGTGTAGTACCTATGAGGCACATTGCGCTTCCCTTAGCGCTAACATTATGTCCAATACCTGTTCATCAACCCCTACGTGTTGGTGTTCCATGTTGTGGAGAGCATGTGAAATGTGTGGCGGTATGTGGCATGAGATGCATTTGTGTAACTGTGCACATGGTTTAGGGTGTGTGGGATAGCACTTCTGGGGGATGTGGCCAGCCTATCACTTGCTCATGGAAAGAAGTTTGCAGCTCCGGTACGGTGCTTGGCCATTATTGTTCGTCTCATTGTCCTAGACGTCTGTCTTGTGCACCCAGATGCAACCTTCGGTGGCAGATCTGCAAACTCCGACCCGCCAGAAAGGGTTTTCTCCATCTTCAGTAAACCTTCGTCTGAGAGAGTGCGCATCTTACCTAAGAAACGGCCGATCTTATCTAGGTCCACGTTCAGACCTCCTAGCCATACCGGCCAAAAATGTTTTAATCACTAAGAGAAATACTGCATTTAGTTACATATTCATTTATATTGCTGCTTGAGGGCCCTTCTGTTTTTTTTGTTTTCTAGGCTTTGAGATCCAAAAAGCCCAACAATTTTTCGTCTTGTTTTCTAAACCGTAAAGCTGATCTTAAATGGGGACTGGAAATGATAGGGGCTTGCTAAGCTAAACCACCTCTTGTGGGTGATTGAAGTTATGCCGCTTTTAGCTCCTTGCTAGGGAGACTATCTTTTGTGTTGCACTTGTGCAGATGTGTGGTTTGAGGCCATTTCCCTCCTGTCCGGAAGCACTGTGTTTATAGTAAGTCCATGTATCGGTACTATAGAAGGGTCTGAGACAATGCGACCCTACTCTCGCTCGTAGTGGTGCCGTTTCCACAATTAATTTCTGGTTATTGGCAGGAGGGTATTGTAGCACACCGCCACCATGCATGCACAGGCATTGAATCATGATCTCACTGTAGGCAGCATGCGTGCTGAACCTGCTACCACAGTGCCACTCCCTGTATTTTCTTAATTGCACTACTGTTGTTTTTGTATTTTTGCAAATTCGCTATCGCAGCAGAAGCAGTCATGCCAACAGATTGCCTGTTAATACCAGACAAACCAAAGATCAGAAATTCCAATCACTCCATCTGACATGACAATTGATCCATGAGATTGCCAGAAGTTGTTCATTCACTCTCTCTCCCTTCTTTCTCTCTCTCTATCCCGCTCCACTCTTTATTCTATGTACACCCTTTCTCTCTCTTTCTCTCTCACCACCCTCTCTAATTGGGCATTATATCTTCACTCTATCTCTCACTCGGCAACACCACAGCATCACTCAGCATCACCACAGCATCACTCAGCATCACCACAGCATCACTCAGCGCAACCACAGCATCACTCAGCGCAACCACAGCATCAATCAGAGCCAGCACAGCATCAATCAGAGCCAACACAGCATCACTCAGCACCAACACAGCATCACTCAGCACCAACACAGCATCACTCAGCACCAACACAGCATCACTCAGTGCAACCACAGCATCACTCAGTGCAACCACAGCATCACTCAGTGCAACCACAGCATCACTCAGTGCAACCACAGCATCACTCAGTGCAACCACAGCATCACTCAGTGCAACCACAGCATCACTCAGTGCCACCACAGCATCACTCAGCGCCACCACAGCATCACTCAGCGCCACCACAGCATCACTCAGCGCCACCACAGCATCACTCAGCGCCACCACAGCATCACTCAGCGCCACCACAGCATCACTCAGCGCCACCACAGCATCACTCAGCGCCGCAACAGCATCGCTCTGCGCCGCAACAGCATCGCTCTGCGCCGCCACAGCATCGCTCTGCGCCGCCACAGCATCGCTCTGCGCCGCCACAGCATCGCTCTGCGCCGCCACAGCATCGCTCTGCGCCGCCACAGCATCGCTCAGCGCCGCCACAGCATCGCTCTGCGCCGCCACAGCATCGCTCTGCGCCGCCACAGCATCGCTCTGCGCCGCCACAGCATCGCTCTGCGCCGCCACAGCATCACTCTGCGCCGCCACAGCATCACTCTGCGCCGCCACAGCATCACTCTGCGCCGCCACAGCATCACTCTGCGCCGCCACAGCATCACTCTGCGCCGCCACAGCATCACTCTGCGCCGCCACAGCATCACTCTGCGCCGCCACAGCATCACTCTGCGCCGCCACAGCATCACTCTGCGCCGCCACAGCATCACTCTGCGCCGCCACAGCATCACTCATCATGACCACTGCATCTGTGCCACATAATTACACACTACATAATTACACTCTACTCAATGCAACATATATACACTCAACATAATACCAGTCAGTACCACATAATTACACGTAACATAATTACTCTATTCAATGCAACATAAATACACTCAACATAACACTGTGCCACATAATTACACGCCACATAATTACACTCTACTCAATGCAACATAAATACTCAACATAATACCACTGTGTGACAGTTACAAGCCACATAATTGCACTCTACTCAATGCAACATAAATACACTCCACATAATACCACTTAGTGCCACATAATTACACGCCACATAATTACACTCTACTCAATGCAACACAAATATACTCCATATAATACCACTCAGTGCCACATAATTACACGCCACATATTTACACTCAACTCAATGCAACATAAATACACTCCACATAATACCACTCAGTACCACATAATCACACGTCACAATTACTATATTCAATGCAGCATAAATACACTCCACATATTACCACTCAGTGCCACATAATTACACACACCTAAGCATCACCTAAACATCACCTCAGTCTGCCCTCGGAATCTGGCATCTGTTGATTCTCCCCTAGTGTCTGTCCACTGCTCGTGTTCTAATTAATTTACTGTTTTCCAACCTCCACTCCCCGTTATTTATGTCCCGCTCCCCCATAACAAATAAAATTATAACAAACAAGCATGAGAACAGGCAGGAAGAAGTTGCCAGCAGTGCTACTACAAAAAAACCAGAAGACATTTTTATGTTGAAATCATTTTTTAATCAGGTTGTTCAGTTGTATATAATGTCGTCTTGGTTTGTATAAAAGTAACAAAAATGCTTAACACTTTTTATTATAACTTTTCAGCATGATGCACAGCAGCCACAATGCTCTACAACATAGCCAAAAGTTCTGGCTAAACACATAAGGTCCCAAAGGCGAGACCTATTGGCTATGCCAATGCTTGTTGATGAAGAGATGGCGTTATGTATTTCTTCTGAGGTGAAGGGGAGATCGAGGTCTGCAGCCTCGGTATCCACAAGGCAGGGGAGTTGGACGCCTGCCTGATGAAGTATTTCTGGGAGGCGAGTCTCGGGTTTATGAGCGGAGTATAGATGGGCGTAGTATTCTGCAAAGGCCTGTGCGATTGCGGGTGACGTGCACCTAGTGACCCCTGAAAGATCCTGGACTTCAGGGATTATTCCATTGGCCAAGGGGTAGGAGACTAGACTGTGCAGCAGCCTTCCGTTCTTGTCACCCCATCCGTACACTCGGGCTACCGAGGAACGCCACAGCATCTTGGCTGATTCTAGGGAGATGTGTTTAATTTCTTCATGTATGGCCACGAGTTGCCTGTCCGCCTATTCGCCTGGGGACTTGTTTGGGGCTGTTTCAAGCCGTGTTGCCTGTGCCTCGAGAAGGGTTAGACGACTGGTCTAGGCCAGCCGGCGCGTTTGGACCTGGCCTCTGGCAACGCCTCGGATGATAGCTTTACTTGCTTCCCAGAGGGTACCTGGGGAGGGGACCAATCCCAGATTAGTAAGGAAGTACTGGCGCAGTTCCTCCCCGATCGCCTTCTTAACCTCCTTATCTTGTAAGAACCAGGCATTTAGTCGCCGTACTGGGCGAGGCGTATTGGGGGTGTCGCCTAAGTGTAAAGACATGGCTGAGTCATCCGAGATCACACGGGGAAGGATGGCAACGCCTGATACCTTTTGGCAATCGGAGGCAGGCATGAGGACCATGTCAATTCGGGAGTGCGTGTGATGTGCCGCTGAAGTATGAGTATACTGAGAACTGCGGGGGTTCCAGATTCTCCAGACGTGTCACAGGCCTAGGGCAGCTGCCCAGTCGACCTACTTCTTTGCATTTGCTATTCGAGTGGGTGTGCCAGTCGTGTCGAGCAGGGGTGTCATGACTGTTAAAATCCCCCCCTATCACCGTACGGCCCATGGGTAAGGTTGTAACAATGTCAGCAAGGTGACTCAGAGAGGAGGCGAGCGTGGCTGGTGGGATATATACGGATACCAGGTTAAGGGTGGCCCCTTCTAGTGTCCCGGACAAACTAATGAATCGGCCCTGAGGATCTGTGGTGATGTGTGTGGGCGTGTAAGGAAGGCCCCGGTGCTGCAGGACCGCAACCCCTCGGGACCCTCGCTCAAACCCAGAGTGCCACACCCTATCAAAGCCATACCGTGCCAGGAAGGGGCATTTGGTACCCAGGAGGGGGGTTTCTTGGAGCATAAGTATATCTGGGGCGTCTCTGGGCATATTTAAGGGCTGCAGTCAGTTTAATGCGGTCTAGCAGTCCATTCATGTTCCAAGACAAAATCGGAAGTGGTTTACCCCTAGTGGATGTTCGTCTCATGCCAGGAGTGTGGGGCGAATGGAAAATTAGACGTGGAGGCTCCGGGGGACCGGTGCAATTTTATAGGGGGATGCGATTGCGTTTTTTGCCCTGTGGGGCGCGTGATCTTGGCGCTTAGGTGATGGCTAAGTGTCGAGGTGCTGCAAACAGTGAAAAAGAGAAACCTTGGTAAATCCCAATGTAAAATTAAACAAAGGATAACGGTCCTAACCCTCCCGCCCCCCCCCGCTTCCCCCCACTCTATACTTCTGGAACAGAAGCATCTGTCGCCCTGCAAAATAAAACATAACTAGTTAGATTAAACTAAAACGTTTAGGTGAGGATTGCGTGGTGGACCCCTCCATGTTGTCGGATGAATTATTAGGTTTGACAGTTAACTCTTATGTTTTTCACTACCGTGGGAAGTGTTACTCTTGTCTCCTCCCGTTGGAACCTCTCAGTTTTGCCTCTCGGTGGTGGGGTGGAGCCTCAAATCGTAGGGCTTCTAGAAAGATCAGAGTCGGTTGATGCCGGGTTTACAGTCTTGGAAGGACTCCGTGCGGGGGACAGGCTGGCCGTCGACCCATCTCGATGGCGGGGAGAGGGACTCGGCGGCTTCATGGTGTCCTCAGGTGTCCGAGCCGCAACGTCTGGCGATACGGAAGTCCTCTTACGCGTTCCTTGGCCTCTATGTGACTGCGCGCGTCTCCTGTGTTGTCTGGGGGGTGGCGGACCAGCTACATGTATCAGGACGCTCCAGGCGAGGATGTGGAACGGGTCTGGAGGGGTCGTTCTTCAGTTAGCCAGGTCCAGGCTGATTGCGGTGACTAAAAAAATGTGTTTTGTTTTGGAACACAACACGGAGACGGGCTGGAAAGAGAAGTCTGTATTGGAGGCCCAAGGTTCGAAGTTTCTGCTTAACCTCTGTATATGAGTGCCACTGGGCCTGAACCTCCTTAGTATAATCTGGGAAAATCATAATTGTCTGACTTTGGAACTTTAGGGTTCCTTGAGCCCGGGCTGCACTCAGGATAGCGTCTCTGTCTTTAAAGTTCAGAATGTGGGCAATGATGGGGCGATGTGGGGCTCCGGGTGGTGGTTTTGGCGCAAGAGAGCGGTGGGCCCGCTCGATAGCGAACCACGGCAACAGTACATTCTTGGGCATCCATGATGTCAGCCAGCTCTCAAGGAAGGTTGCCGTTTGGTCTCGTTCGTCCCCTTCTGGGAAGCCTACCAGGCGGAGATTGTTGCGCCGCGACCGATTTTCGGCATCTTCAGCCCTTTTGTGCAATTCAGTAGTATGAGCTCGCAAGTGGGTTACTTGTTCCTTCAGTTGGCGGATGCCGTCTTCAGCGGCAGAGACGCAGGATTCCGCCCCCGAGATACGAGCTGTAGCATTGCGTAGGTCTTGGCGAATCAGGGCCATGTCCACCCGAACCTCCCCGATTTTGTTCTCCACCGAGGCCTGGGACGCGCTGATAGCCTGTAGGATAGTGGTGGATGCCTTGGGAGCCTGATCTCTCCCCATTTTGGCTGTCAACTGGGCCGGTGGTGGCACAGCACAGGGCCCAGGCAGGGGTTCAGATGGGGATTGCCACTCTCACCCAGAAGGTATTATTGCGTCGGGTAGGGTCTGGTAGGCCGGTCAGCGCTCGCGGCCCCGTTCGCCCCACGACTCTGGGTCCAAGAAGGGCCCCCAAGGACCAGCTATGAGAACGGCGTCTGAAGGGGGTGTTGCAAGATATCACTGCCCCCGTCCGTTCGCTCCGGGGGCCCGGCCCACCGCTTCGCCGGACCGGTGCTCTCTGCCCCAGGCCCGGCCGGTACACAACGGCTCTCATTTGGGCCTGGCCTGCACAGACCTCTCGGTATGGGGGAGGCCTGCAACAACAACAACAAGTGGGCCGGTGGGGGCCCCCCACAATCGGGCTACACAGCGGGAGCCTGCCCCGGATCCGGTAGGTATGCCACTAGTAATTCCAAGGGCATCGCCAAGGTGTATGGCCCCCGCCGGGGCAGTTGAGAGCGGGGGGTTCTCAGTCAATACCTGTTGAGCGAGGGGTCCAACAGGGCAGGAGGGGATGGGGGTGGTCCCTCAGACCACCACGCGATCTCGCAGTTGGTCCACCCCCACCACAACCGCCCAGGTGCTGCTACTTCGAGTCACTCCGGGTGTCAGAGTGGATGGCTCCTGCCAGTGAAACTCTGGGAGTGAGGTCCAGGATATGAGGTGTTACATCATCCTTGCAATGCCAGCAGGATCACACGAATGCAGGACTACTCGCACCCCAGGGCCAATAACCTCTCAGGATCTGTGGTGCCCCAGAGCAGAAGGCTAGGCGTTGGGGGAGTGGGGGGGGAGGAAACCTTGCACGAGGTCTCTGCTGTCCGACCGCGACAGCCGATCTCCCCCGCGGTAGGCACACTTACTGCGGGCGCGGGTTATCACAGGGTTACGGGGGGCCCGGCCGCACCAGCACCAGGACCAGCAGGCCCAAGGGGACGGGCCTCCCCATCTCAGCGCGGCGCAGCCCACTCGACTCACCGCTTCTCTGGAGGCTCAGCAGGTGGGCGCATCCAGTCCGTCATGCCAGTGAACTGGGCTGATGGATGGCCACAGGGTCCCACACCCAGGCCTCTCACAGCTACAGTCAGGGCCGGGAGGACGCCCCCGGCCCACAGGATCTTAGTACCGGGGTGCGGGAGGAGGCCCCTCCGGGATTCTCTACTGCTCGGGACCGCAGCCGTCCCTCCTGGAATCCGCCGCCAGCGGGGACTCAGCACGGCCGCCTCAGGTCTGGGCCCGCGTACCAGGCCGCAGGGGTCTGATCAGAGAGGGAGCCTCAGAGCCACCCCCAGCAGGGCGCGGAGAGCGCGTGCCACCACTTGGGCCCACGGCACCGAAAGTCACCCTCGCCCGGCGGGACGCCCGCTGCCCCAGCACAGCAGCAGAGCCTCCAGCACTTCTGCCGGGCCTAGCTGGGATGGATTGTTTTTCGGCGGGGAAGTCAGCGGGCAACAATCGCCGGTGCTCAGGCCCAGGTCACAGCCCGATGGGTGTCGCCATTTTGGCTCCGGGCCCGTCAAGGACCATGCGGCAGTCCCGTCCCCACGGCGAGTTCAGCGGAGTGTCGTCGGCACTGGTAGGTCGCTGGGACGTTGCTTAGTTGCAGGCAGTGGGTTAGAGGAGAGGATGGGGATTGATGTTAGTGGATTGCAGAGCGGATGACGGAGGGGTCCAGAGCACTCTCAAAGTGCGACCGCCATCTTGACGCTCCAAGCCACGCCCCCGCAGAACTGTTTTATTACCCACATTGGAGTGCATAGACACTGGCCAGGCCAGGAAGAGGCTGGAACGGTCAGGATCGTGTATTGCCACATTATTCAGGATTAATGCAGTGGGCAGGTTAGGTCAGGGGAAAGCCCCTCAGGTCAGGTTAGGTCAGGGGAAAGCCCTTCATGAGCCAGTATAAGAGCCACAAGCACTCTTTTGGTGGAAGCACACAGCTTCTGCCCAATTAAATGATGTACTTGCGTTCTCTAGCATGTGGGCGGTGCCCATGCCCCCCTCTCAGTAGTACTTCTGAGAACTTTTTTTTTTTGTAACAGCTTTTTTTTTTTACAGAAAATGTTTACTGACAGTGTTGCTGTTTTCAAACCAGTCATAAAATGGGTGTAAAAATACACATGCATTATAATGCACAGATGATTAGGTACACAGAGTAGGGGATACACAAATTATATGCTTTGGAGACCTATATTGTCAAAAAGCTTGATTACTGTCAAAAGTATTTAAAAAAGCTGAAGGTATTGATATTAATATAATACTTGTATATAAAAGGTAGTCTCAAAAACTGCCCATATGTGAGGTTATTACTCCGTGCGAGCATGATACGGTACGGTTGTTTGTTCCACCTGGTACGGTAACCGAGTCCTTATCTGTAGATTTTCCGGTAAAGACAGGTAATAAGATTACATCTGTAAAAATATCTTGGTTGCACTGATTGATAGACGAGAAAAAAAAGCCTCAAGGTCGGTTTTTGTACAAGTCCAGATCATAAAGACATGTATGTAATGAATCTGTCAACACATGCTCTTCATAAAAGAGTTGAGCTTGGAATAGATAAACTGACTCTCAAAGTAATTAACAAGCAGAACTGCGAAGTTTAGAGCAAAAGGTGCTCCCATTGCAGTAATTTTGGTTTGGAGATAGAATTATTCATGACTTGCCGCTAAATGAGTCATCGTCACAAGTACGTCAGTGGGTACTGATTGCAGTCAAGGTCTAGAGTCAAGACAATTCTTGGAGTCATGTTAAGTTTCCCTCTTCGCAATGTTAGTATATAGTTGTTCAACTTCAAGGTTTATGAGAAATGTTCACTGTCCCTATCATGTGATTTAGTAACTGAGAAAAATTCTTTGCGGAACAAGTCTGTATATTTGCAGAGTGGTTCGAGGACTGATCCATATCCAGACACATTTGACCTACCAGTGCTTATGTGTATCGTGGGAATAATATAGATCACTGGTGGTTTACATTAAGGAACTAAACTCTTTGTTACTAAAATAGCCATAATCCAAAACAAACCTAATCACCTCTTGGATATACTTTTCCAAATCTGTCGAGCACATGGTATTTTTTTTTATTATAACCATTCTGGTTGTTCAAGTGGCAGACAGTTTTGTTGTCATAATGATCTCCCACCAACTTTGGCGTATGGTACATACAGTGTTAGATTATGCAAGACCTGCTGTTCTCCCCTTGTGATGTGAAGAATATATGGATTGGCAAGTTCCAGTATTTTAATATCTACAATCATCAACTTTTTGAAGATAATAATTTCCGCTGGGGTTTGATGTGATGGTGGGTTAAAGGTGGAAGGAGTATGTAATCCTGTAAAATCAATGGTGCCATGATGAAGAATTTTGGCCAAAAAAATAGTGTAAGCGTATTTTACGGAAGACCATGAGCAACTCCGATTTGTAGCTTAAAGAATTTTGGGTGTTCAATAATCACAAAAGACAGCCATTTTGTAGTAGTTGTTTGTTCCACCCGGCAGAGATTATAGCTGGTGAGCATAAAAATGGAAGATTCTCTGAATCGTAATCACATTTTCTAATGGTAATGCTGTATCCTGTTTATCTTTCTGCTGGTGTGTATTGTCGTTTTTACCAGCACCTGCCCCCCCTACCTCCACAGTAACTTTTCTCCTTGGCTCTTCCACGTTGACAAGGACGTCACAATGGAACGGCTCCGCGCGCGACTCCGTGTGATTTCATTGTAGCAATAAGAAGACCTCGTCTGTGTGCTGACTACAGTTCCCCTTTTTCAGCGCCATCGACGCAGAACGGTTTTTTCCCAGGCTCTTCGTTTCTGGGAGTTTCTTCGTTGCTGTTGTCGCGACTTTGTTGCTCTACAAAGATGGCTACTCCGGGGAAGTCTGGTTTCAAGCCTTGCAGGGAATGTGGGGGCTAGATGTCTATCTCTGACCCCCGTGAAGATTGTTTGTCGTGTCTCTCATCTGACCACGACGTCGGGACATGCACTTTTTGCAAGCGCATGAATCCAAAGGCGCTGAAGGAGAGGGAGGCCAAACTATTCATGGCCAAGGAGAAGAAGCAGAAAAGGGGTCGCAGGAGGTCAAGGACCCGCTCGAAGTCGTAACTCCGAACACTGCGAGGTCTTCGAAGGAACACAAGAAGAAGTGGTGCCATGGTTCTCGGCATCGCGCTTTGAAGAATGCAACGCCGAAGTCCGTGTCCCCAAGGTCCTCGTAGGGATGAAATTTCTCCGAGTCCGTCTTTGAAAGCAGTGACTCCTCTGGCTCCGAGATATGCAACGCCTCCACCGTTGCCATAGTCAACCACTCCACCTCTGGCTCCGGGGTCTCCAGCACCGCAACCGGACCCGAATTTAGTGCCTCCCCGAACAGGTCCAGAGCCTGTGATACCAGATCCGGCGTATCCTGTTTTCCCAGCTCCGGGATTGGATCCGTCACATTTTTTAAATGTGATGTTTGGCTTGTTTGCCAGAGCGGCAAACCCTACTGGTGCACCTGTTGGCCCCATGGGTCCTTTGGCATATTCCCTGGGAGGCTTGCCACCTCACGTTCCCCAGGCACCACTCATGCCTATGGCTCCAGGGAGTTGGCCTCTTCTGCCGCTGCAGTCCTTGGAGGGTCGAGCTGCTCTAAATGGTGCGTCCCCTGTGCCGTCTGGCTCCAAACCGGCGCCGACTCGACCTTGACCGGCTTCAACTCCTGTTCCTATTGATATCCCTTTGACGCCGATACAGAAGTCACCGGCGGCGCGTCTGGTGCCACCGATGCCAGTTCAGAAGATGAGGTCACGGAGAGAGGCTCAAATGCTGTTGGAGGAAGAAGAGTACCCGGAGGAACATGGAGGGGCTGAGGAAGGAGAGATTATAGATCCTGATCTGGTTTTTGAGGGTTTGCGGGAAGTAGTGGCCTGGATACTTCTCCTGAGTGAGAGCTTGCGTCACCAAAAGGCTTACAGACGCAGGAGGTGACCACTTATCATGTGGTAATCAGCCTGCCGGCCTTCTTGGTGTTGTCTCTTCTCACAGCTGAGGTGAGGTCTAATATTCTGACGGAGGTGCTCCATTCCCCTTCCTCTATTTCAGAGCCTTTACTTCCCTTCAATGAGGCGTTGACGGAGCCCAGTCTTGATGTCTGGCAGAAGCCAATGTCCTCTCCAGCGGTTTCCAGGACCGTGGCAAGGAGGTACAAGATGGCTCCGGGGGAATCCTACTTTCCTGTCCACCCATCTTTGCCTGAAAACTTGGTGGTCCAGGCTTCGTGTTCATCGAGGCTGTCTGCAGGTTCTTTCCCATCTACGCCTGTGGATAGGGAGTCAAACTGCATGGAGCAATCGATGAAAGTGTTCTCATCGGGGAGTATGGCCCTCAAGCCAACAAATGCCACCTGCCTTTTGGGTCGCTACATCCATGCCCTCATGGACTCTGCCAGGGAGGTTGTCCCAAAGTTGTCCGAGGAGGTACAAGGGCATTTCTCAGAGGTGTTGTCGGATGCCCAAGCTTCTGCACGCCAAGTGATACAATCTGGTCTGGACATGGCCGGTTCAGTAGCCAGGGCAATGGGATCGTCTGTGGCTACTAAGAGACACGCATGGTTGTGTGGTTCGGGGTTCTCGCCTGATGTCCATGCTATATTACTGTATTTGCCTTTTGATGGATCTCGACTGTTAGGGGCAAAGGCGAATTCCGCGCCGCTGCACTTTAAGGCCAGTAAAGCTGCAGCAAGGTCTTTGGGGCTTCAGTCTCAACTCAGGAGCTTTGGGCAGTTCCGCAAGGTATGTGGTTTTGGAAGAAACTTGTCCTTCCATGCCGGGCAACAGCCACAGCAGCAGCATGCAAATCCTTTGTACAGGGGAAAGGGCAGAGGTTGTCTGCGGGGTGCTGCACGACAGCAAGTCTCCTCCTCCTCCTTTTCCACCCCTCCACGTGTGGCAGGGAAGCAGCTCTAGCTCAACCATCCTAGAGCATACTTGTCCCGTGGGAGGACGGGTGTCCCATTTTCTACAGCATTGGAGGTCTGTTACTAGAGATCTCTAGGTTTTGAACATTGTAGAGAATGGGCATGCCCTACCCTTCCGTGAGTCCCCACCCCCTCCTTTCCCTCCCCGTCAGGGCTTTTGCTCGGAAGAGCACCTTCTGCTTTGCCAGCACGAGGTTCTGTCATTGGTGCAAAAAGGTGTGATCGAGGTGGATCGGGAGCAGGGAAGGGATCAAGGATGCTTCTCCTGGTACTTTCTGATTCCCAAAAAGGACGGCCGTTTGTGGCCGATCCTCGACCTCGGGGGTTTTGAATTTTTACCTCAAACAGGAGAAATTCAAAATGTTGACCCTGGCTCAGGTTGCTTCTTGCGCTGCAGAAGGAAGACTGGATGGTGTCGATCAATTTACAGGATGTTTATTTTCACATTCCCATCCTGAAGCCACATCGGAAGTATTTCCGTTTTACGGTGGGGTCTCAACACTATCAGTTTGTGGTCCTTCCGTTCGGCCTTATTTCCGCACCTCGGGTCTTCACAAAGGTGATGGTGGTGGCAGCACATCTCAGAAGGTTGGGGATTCCTGTTTTCCCCTATCTGGACGACTGGCTGCTTGAAGCAGAGTTGCCAGAGATGGTGCTGCATCATTTGCAAGTAACAACACAACTGTTCGAGTTGGGGTTTTCAATAAATGTACCCAAATCTCACCTAGTGCCCTCTCAGCGCAACCTGTTCATAGGGGCAGTACTGGACACCACTGTAAGTCATGCCTTCCCGCCTCTACAAATGATTCAAGACATCCACTCTATGATTCCACTTTTTCAGAATAGAGCGGTTATTACAGTCCGGAAGGTCTTTTGCCTGCTCGGTCTGCATACTGTTTGTCAACCATGCACGGTGGCATATGAGGGCCCTCCAGTGGTGCCTCCGCAGAGTGTGGTTTCGACATAACAGAGATCTCGAAGAGGTGGTCTGAATCTCCAGAGACACTGCAGCGGAGCTGCTATGCTGGAGTGTTCAGGGCAACCTGTCTCAAGGGAAGCCGTTTCAACCTCCTTCTCCGGTGGCCACGGTGATAACTAATGCCTCCACTCTACGTAGGGGAGCCCTTCTGGGGGATCTGGAGGTCAAAGGTCTTTGGTCTCCAGAGGAAAGATTGTTTGACATCAATATTTTGGAATTTCGGGCGTTACGTTTGGCTCTCAAGGCCTACCTCCCTTCCCTTCGCGGGCAGTCGGTTCAGGTCCTGACAGACAACACTATCGCGATGTGGTACATCAACAAGCAGGGAGGAGTAGGGTTGTATCTTCTCTGCAGAGAGGCTCTGCGACACTGGTCCTGGGCTCAGGACCATCAGATTTGCGTAATTGCAAATCTTCTGGCCGGAGAACTGAATGTGCGTGCGGACAGTCTTACTAAGCAGTATTCGGCCGATCACGAGTGGCATCTCCATCTGGAGGTGGTCCTTCACATTTTCATGATGTGGGGGTTTCATCAGTTGGACCTATTTGCCACTCACAAGAAGTTTCACTGCCCGGCATTCTGCAGTCTTCAGTATCCGACACAAGGGGCGTTGGGGGACGCGTTTCAGTTAGATTGGGGCTCACGGCTTCTTTATGCGTTTCCTCCCATACCCTTCATTCCTCAAGTTCTCAGGAAGATTCGCGAAGACCGGGCCCAAGTCATATTGAGAGCACCGGATTGGCCGCGAAGGGTGTGGTACACAGACCTTCTTTACCTCTCATTGCACTCTCCGCTCCGTCTCTCTCTCAGGGCAGACCTCCTCTCACAGTCGCTGGGGCAGGTTCTACACCCCCACCTCCAGAGCCTGCACCTTCATGCCTGGAGATTGAACGGGGCAACAAGCGTTCTTTCTCTCTTCCACCGGGTGTGGTGGACGTTATATTATCAACCAGAAGATACTCCACCAAATCTGTCTATTCTGGTAGGTGGGCCAAGTTTGTTAAATGGTGTGGTGAGAGATCGATTGATTCTTTACAGGCCCATTTATCTGATGCTCTGAGTTTCTCTTTCCCTAGACACAGTTGTGCAGTAGCTACTGTTAAGGGCTACTTGTCTGCTTTGTTAGCTTTTCTCTGTTTGCCAGATCAACCCTTGTTGTTTAAATCTCCCATAGTTATGAGATTCATTAAGGGTCTCACTAAGAGAGTTCCTCCCACTCCGTTTATCATGCCTCAGTGGGATTTAAATTTGGTTCTCACATTCTTGACGGGTTCACCCTTTGAACCATTACATAGTTGTCCCTTAAAGTTACAGGCGTTTAAAACTATATTTTTGGTTGCAATCACTTCCTCTAGGAGGGTGAGTGAATTGCAGGCTCATAGCTCCAAGCCTCCTTTTACATCTTTCTATGCGGATAAGATGGTTCTTAGGACTAGAGCTGCTTTCCTGCCTAAGGTGGTCACTCCTTTCCACTTGGGGCAGTCCATCACTTTACCCATTTTCTACCCTCCACCTCACCCTTCTAAGGAGGAGGAGAGACTTAATCGCCTGGACTCCAAGAGGGCGGGCAGCTTCTACTTGGATAGAACCAAGGACTTCAGGTTGGACGATAAACTCTTCATTGGTTATGTTGGCAAGATGAAGGGCAAGGCTGTCCACAAGAGAGCGCTGTCTAGGTGGATCATCCTGTGCACCAAGATCTGCTAAGCCTTGGCCAAGAAGGAGCCTCTTGAAGGTATTTGCGCTCATTCTACCAGAGCAAAGTCTTCAGCTTTGGCTAGAGGTGTCCCTGTGGTAGATATCTGCAAGTTGGCAACTTGGGCCTTCCTCCACACTTTTGTGAAGCACTATTGCTTTGATTCGGAGGTGAGGAGGGACAGCCATTTTGTTAATTCTGTACTACAGGATTTTTTGGTGCAGGCATGCACCCTCCTTCGGGAGCGGACCTGCTTGGGGATTTTATCCAAAAGGTGAGGAATCCACAGGCAGATGTATCCATCAGAAGAACAAGTTACTTAACTTTGGTAACACTTTTACTGATGGATACAGTATCTGCCTGTGGATTCCTCACTGACCGACCCGCCTCCCCATTGCCTGTCTGCTTATACCGAAAAAATTGTTAATGTATATTTTGTAATTTATTGTTTGAATCATGTGATACTTGGCACTGGGAAATGTCCAGGTTTGGTTGTGTTTGTATACTGCGTATACTTGTGAAAATGTTGGCGGTTCACATGTTTGCCTCGAAGGCACGGAAAAAATGGGTGGCGCGCCGACGAGGTCTTCTTATGGCTCCGATGATATCACGCAGAGTGACATGCGGAGCCGTTCCATTGTGACGTCGACGTGGGAGAGTTGAGGAGAAACGTTTCCAAGGAATTCTTAGCATTGGGGTAATTCAAAAGGTGAGGAATCCACAGGCAGATACTGTATCCACCAGAAAAACCGTTACCGAAGGCAAGTAACTTGTTCTTTGGCTAAAAACACACATTTTCCTCCCGTTTCTATGATGGAAAGTTTTAGAATCGGGGGAGCTATAAATTTCCCCAAGTCTCCTGATGAAAGGTGTACCTTACTTGCGTTGGTGGGCCAAGAGACTACAACATAAAAGGCCCTGAAGCTCTACTTTGAGAGATCAGCAATGGGGTTAGCTGTAGTATTTGTGGCAATGTTCGGCCGATACCTATGGGAACATACTCACCACAGACCTTTTTGAAAACTAGAGACCCAGGGGATCCCAGGGTGGAGTACATTGATTGGATCCCACAAGGTTTTCTTTCCCATTAGAGAAACTTGCAAAATCAGCAGGGATCCACCAAATTACTACCACCCAGTGTTACCACACCACATGTCCTGATAAAAGTGCTGCCCCACTTGTGTACCTGGGCCGAGTGCCTGGAATAGGAATGCTGGGTGGTAGGAAGTTTGAGGGTCCCTGAGGATTCCGTAAGTTTACTTAACAGAAATGTATGGAAAATGGGTGACTTTATACAAAGTTTGAGGTTTACTGAGCACTGTGGGTAAGAAAACAAACCTTATAGGATCCACCCAAGGCACACCACCCTAGAATCCCCTGGGTCTCTACTTTTCAAAAATGTCTGTGGTTGGTAGGTTTCCCTAGGTGGTGGCCAAGCTCGGTCCCAGTTAACGCAGCTACTCAATTGCCAAATCAGGTCACTTTTTTTGACCGGAAATGTGGATGTCTCCACATTACGTTCTGGGGCTTTTCCTGATGTGGAATCTAGGCCCACCCTTACAAGAAAGTATTTTGTATTGGAACAAGTGGGAAAACGCTGGGCAGTAGGAATTGTGTGGATCCTGGGTATTTCTGAAGTTTACATTACAGAAATGCAAGGATAGTGCGTGATTTTAGGCAGCGTTTGAGGTATGCAGAGCATCATAGGTAAGAAAACATCAGGGGAGGAGGGAAGAGGATGTGCGGCATACCACCTTGTCGCCCCTCGATGTTCAGTTTTCAGAAATGTCTGAATCTGGTAGGTTTCATCAGGTGACAGCCTGCCCAAGCCAAAAAACTGCATCATTAATCATGGCAAGTGGAATGTTATTGTGATTTAGCTCCAATCTCCAGGCCTGCATGCAAAAACAACACGCACAGAATCAAAATGTCTTCTTGCTTCCCATTGGGGAGGGGGATGTTTTAGTCTTCTGGGGAGCAGAAAGATTGAGGCTTTAGGGTGAGGGTTTAGCCTGATGTCGGGTTGGGCCAGACCCCCACACTCCCATTATGTTATTTAAAAATTTTTTTTTAAAAAGGATATATTTTTATCATTTAGTTGGTACCACCCCATGGGGTGGAGGGGGAGCAAAGTGAGGCAAACCCCATCCCTGCACCTCAGGGAGGCCAAAATATGGGTTTTCCCTTTTTGGGTGGGGTATTGGCCAATGCTAGATTGTGACGACTGAAACCCTTTCTTTTGCCAAAAATTAAAAATCCCTGGTGTCGAGTGTCTTTCTGCCCCCCCCCACACACACACTGGTGCAGATTTGGCTCAACCTCCCCACTTGCAACAAACCTCTTACCTGCCCCCGGGTGGCAGTAATTTGATATTCCCCCTTTTGTGGTGGGGGTAGGGCTCGATGCAGAGTATGCCGCCCCATCCTTTTGCTTGTTTAGTACCATTTTGAAATCCCTGGTGTCTAGTGACCTTTCAGGAAGACTGTTGCACCCTGTTGGGGTGGGGGCATGGCCCCACCCCTTAGTTTTTCTTTTTAGAAGTCTGGTCTGCTTTCTGCTCCCTAGGGGTCAGATTGGGGCTAATCCCCATATCTGCCAGCTCAGGGGAAGGAGGGGGCAGAAAGACTATACTGCCTGTTTTGGGGTGGGGGCACAGTCCTGTGCATGGAGGGCAGCCCCCAGCCCATTGTTTTATTTAGTTTTTGATGCATCTCTGGTGTCTAGTGGGCTTTCTGCCAACCCCCCATTAGTGGATGGCATATTGGGGCAAACCTCCAATCTCTTCCCCTGCTGAGGTGAGGGGGTACATAAAGACTGCTAGATCAATTTTTGGGGTGGGTTATATCCATGTTGGGCAGATTCTAATTATTATTTAAGCTCTGTTGTCTAGTGGGCTTCCTCCCCCCGAGGCAGATTAAGGCAAATCCCCCCTAATCAGCCACCTCGGGGGGGGGGGGGTGAGACTTCACTGGATTATTTGGGGTGGGACATGGCCCTGTGCATGGAGGGCAGCGCCCACCTCATTGTGTTATATTTGTTTTCTTCTAAGTATACCTGGTGTCTAGTGGGCCTTCTGCCTCCCGTTGGTGGTGCATCTGCCAACTGGGGGGAGTTGGAGGGGGTCAAGAAAGACTAAAAACTTGGGGGTCTGGGGGAAGCTCAAGCCCTTGCCGAAGGGGCTGTTCCACTGCCTAAATACCTGCTGTCTAGTGGGTGAATCAATGCTTGGGGCGGGGGGGGGGGGTCGGGTCACTCTCCTGTGGCGATCCCCAAGCAGGGATCCAATGGATAGAGATACCATTGGAAATGGGAGATTCTCCCCTTTCAAACAGTACCTCCCACAACTCAATCAGTGCTCGGGGGGGGGGGGTGAGATGTGCCCTTGAGCCCTGATGCAGTTAAAGTAAAACAAGCTGATCAGCTTGTTTTACTTTCAGTTTTGTAGTAATGACGTCAGCGTGCGCTGATCATCTTTACTCAAAAGGGGAAAAAAAAACACTAGGGCTGATTGGGAAGCTCTTCCCGAGCAGCCAGAGCTGAAACTGGAGAAAAAAAAAGAATCCCTCTAGTGCAAACACCTGAGGGTCCTTTTCAATCCTGGACAGTATCGGCCAGTGGCCCACAGGCGCACTTGAGAGATAGTGGGGGCGTCGGGCAATTGTCGACACCCACACTTAAAAGGGTTAATGCTTTGTGTAGTCTTTCTACTCTTTTCACTACTATACATGGATCACCTTTTGCCTTTTCTATCATGTACCTCTACAATATTTACATTATCCACTCACCAACTTTGATTGCAGCTTGCTTGTTTATAAGTTTTCTATTTTTGGAACTCTAATGAGTTTGCTTTTATCGCTTACATGGAGGCAAGTGTGTATGGTTGCGGTTAATTCCTGATTTTTTTTTTTTTTTTTTTTACCAGCCCTTTCCTGAAATGTATTGGCTTAGAAGCTCAGTCGTCCTCCAGACCACAAATGTTATGCACTGAAATTGGAAACGCCATCCGCATTGCAGCCATTGCATTTTGGTAAATGTTGTTTTTGGTAGGTAATCTAGCTTTTTGTGATATTCCTGTGGGGCATTGTTATATGCATGTCTAATTCATCCCACATATTACTACTTTTTTGTGCAGTATTTGTAACAAAAGGCCTTTCTATAGGCCTTTGATCTGTAAGTGAAGTTTTCATTTGGGATCCCTCATAATATATTTTTTTTTAAGTTGCTACCCTCACTCATTTTATTCTTCTTTTTTTTTTTTTTTTTAAGCTGTCTCCGATGCATTCAAATCATTTTTTGCTCCTGATGATAACACTCTACATCTTGTGAAGGGGTTGTAACATTGACTTCTCTATTGGTAGTGTGATTTATGTAAAGGACTTTATTTTTTTTACTAGTTCAAGTCCCTGACCTTAAATTAACTTTATGATTTAAATTGACTGATTTATTCTAGGCCAAAAAATTTTTAATTTTTTTTGGATTGTTCTCTTTCCACTATCGTATACGTGTAACAATTCACTGAGCACTGTGCCTTTTTTATACCTTTTCTTTACTGTTGTCAATGTGCGTATGATTGAAATATCTAATACAAAGTCCCTTTTAATTATTGGTGTCTCTAGGACAAAAACTGACATGTAACTGTCTTTTCCATTTAGGGATTTATTCCCTATAAAACTAAAAAGTTTTTCTAGTTCAAGGTAGAACACTTGTTGCTTTATGTATTCACTTTTTGAGGATTGAGAAACCTGCAGTGCAGTGGCCTTGTTTGGTGATAGGTGTTTAGCTTGTGCTGAAGGAAGATTGGTCCAGTTCCATGGATTGCTTGAAGTGCAATCAACATTTATTTTGGAGATGATCTGCGTAGGTACAGGCTGCCAGGGTAGGAATACGAGGGCACATTGAGGAGCTGTCTGGCAGCTGGATTATAAATTATCTGTGATTTTCAATGTATTACGAGAAGGGCTCCAAGATGTAGACTTCTGGTCGGTGGATATGGATGCAATGGCTGCTTGAACCTTTTGAGGGAAGCTAAAAGATGGGTAGATTCACTATAGGCATCTTATGTAGAAACTTTGTTTGGACACTTGGGTTGCTTGAGGTATAAGACAAAGTCCATAGCCATCCCTTGATCCTCACTTTGGTTGAATTGGATGGTAGTGGCTCTAATTCTTTAGACCAGATGTTTTACGGATGATAGTTTGTCTGTTTGCCTCTTACAACTATGTCAGATTTTGAAAGTGTAACTAGAGGTGGTTCAGGAGCATTCAGTGATCAGTTTCTTTTAGGCGTGCTCCGATGGTACAGGAGTCAAGATTCAAATAATTATCCAGCATTAGTTTAATTGTAGCAGTTGAGATTGATCAGGTGAGCATGGATAGGGGAATAATGTAAAGAACAGGATAAATTGTGGTGCCTGGATATTTACAGGCTATTATTTGATTGGTTACATCTAATGTTTTCTGAAAAGAAGCAAACCACAGAATGACTCTGATTCTTCATCAATCAAGCTATGAAAACACTATCTTCACCATAGAAAGGCGGGGTGTTTAGTCTCAACCGATCTCCTGTCTCTATACATGCCCCGTAGATGTAGAGCCTCCTGCATGGGTGGGCCCGGTGGACACTAAAGTGCAGCTAGATAAACCGGCCTTGGTATTCCTGCAAGGTCAAAGGCAGTTCTGCGAGGCAGATTGGTTAATACAAAAACATTTTAGACTGAGAGAACAAGATAAAGCACACACAGTTCAGCCCTGTTCCAATTCTGCAGGAATTACCTGACAGCATCCACCACTGCTGAAGGGTGTAAGGGAGTACTTTCTTGTAGTGTTGCTCCCTGCTTCTGGTCATTTGCCACATTGAGGTTGAAATACTTCCTAATGTCTAGCATTGCTTTTCTCTTGAGCATAGACTCCGTACTAAGGTCAGGGAAAAGTTAGGGTCTCTGTCCTTTAAAGGAGACCTTTTTTCTCAGCGAGGTAGCCTTTAGAATTTATTTCCTATGTACACCACCTTGAACACCATCTAAATTGTTCCAGGGGTCTGGTTCCTGCGTTTTGTGCCTGTCCTTTGTATATTGAATTCTATCCACACCTTAGCTTCTGGTTTTCTGTCTGCAGTGTAAAGAACCATGGTCAAAATTTTCTCCATCTGAATTGTCAAGTCTTTCTCCTTGCTCTAGAGCTGGCATCCAAACTATTCTGATGTTCTCAATCCTGGCACTGTACTCCTAGCCTTTCCACTTTGTTCTCCATGCTGCTGAAAGAGATAATTGTACAGGACTAGAAGTCCCCAAAGATAACATGCTAATTTATCTAGTTGCTGCAGTTGTCCCATCTTGTTTAGTCTTGCTAAACTCCTTTATAGTCTCCTCCTTTGTTTGTGCTTTGTTGGGCAGGTCATTCAACTTGGTTACCATTCCATCCATTCACCATCCTCTTTCTGGTGCAGGACTCCCAAAGAGCATTCCGTCCATCAATTGTGTGTCTTTTGGACTCCCAAAGAGGCCATTACAGCCTTTTCACATTTCGACAGGCCCTCCTTGGAGCAAGCGTCTGGCTACTCCTTAGGCGGGGAGCCCCTCCATTTCAAACTAGGAACAAGGGTATTGATTTTGGTTTTGAACATGTCTTTGTATCGGTAGATGGTCCCCCCCCCCCTCCTCACCCCCACTTGCTTATGTCTGACTGATCCTCTGCTAGGGTTTCATGGTTATTGGAAGTAAAAGGGATAATAGAATGGTATTTCACTCAGCCAGTTGGCCATATCTAACAGCCCTAAGTCGTTCCCCTGAACTCTGACACATTTCTTTATTATCTTGGTGACCACTGGACGGACCTTCAGTTTGGGCATCTTGCTGCAATAGGATACAGCTCTGCTTCCATTGGCCCGTTTGTGTTCTTAAGACCCGATCTTCTGGCCTTTCCTTGTAGGCACTCCTCTTGATTGAGTCGCTGAATTGTGTCCCCCTCTACTGTTTTTAGGTCTCGCCTAGCGACGCAGCGCATGCGCTGCTCGCTTTGGCGAGATCTATTGTTGTCGGTTTCTTTGCCGAAGGGGGACAGGACATGTGCAGTTGCCTGGATAGCCGATGTGCACGCGCACGGCGTCTTCTCTCTGGCGATCTCAGCTTTCACTTTCACGCGCTCCCACCGCGCTCTCACTTTCGCGCGCTCGATCTCAGCTTTCACTTTCACTGCGGCGCTGCGACTTCACACAAGGCAGACACATGCCGGACAGGAGATGTGCACACGCAGGGCGTCTCTGCGGCGCTGCGACTTCACACAAGGCAGACACATGCCCAGGAGATGTGCACATGCAGGGCGTCTCTGCGGCTTCACACAAGGCAGACACATGCCGGACAGGAGATGTGCACACGCACGGCGTCTCTGCGGCGCTGCGACTTCACACAAGGCAGAGGGCAAAGTTAGCCGCGCCGTAAGTTTAATTGGAGCTCATGTCGATAAGCGCGGCGCCCGCTTCTGGGACACTGCGCTCCTTTATTTTTTTATAACTTTAAGATTGAGCGCGGCGCAGGCTTCTGGGTCACCGCGCTCGTTAATTTTATTACGTGTAACAGTGGATTCTCCTCGCAGCGGCGCTGTGTTGGTGCGGATCCCGTGCCTGCTCCAGCAGTAACAGAGTCTGAGTCCGGAGGCTGAACAATCCCAGTTAAGGCAGGAGAAACATGTTCATTGAGCAACTGTGTAGCATGTATTGAGCCCCTCTGTCTCATCTGCGGGTGTGTCCCATTTGCGTCCTGTATGTCCGCTCTAGGTCAGTATCCCGTGCGTATCCCGCTTTTGGCGGTCTCGCGTCGTCCTTCGCCTCCAACCTTTGCAAGTATATGTCCCATGTTGTGAGTCCATGCTCGCCCCCCACCCGGACGTCCGACAGCACCACGGCCTCGGCCCTCGCCCAGCTCAACGTAGGATGGAGCCAGACCGGTGTGTCCAGTGCAGCTGGTGGTTTCCAGGCCTTTGCAATCTGCTGTTTACACAACACAAACGTCAGGTCGATGGATCTGTGGGGGATACGTGTCGCCCTTGGCTTGGGTCGGATACCCAGAAAGCAGGACTCCGGTGATGGATGGTAAGACACTGTGCCAACCAGGGTAGAGGTAATCTCCCCACCTCTTCCCAGCCCCAGCAGTCCCATAGCATGTGGAAGAATCCTGCGTCCCTGACCCCGCATCGTTGGCAGTCAGAGTCGGATGTAGCAAACATGCGTGACAAGCGGTGGGGTGTGAGGTAGGTGTGGTGCAGCTAGTTGAATTGAGTGAAAGGAAAACTTGAGTTCCGTGAGACATCTTCAACCTGCCGCAGGGTTGGGACCATTGTCCGTTAATGGGAGGCGATGGTCCACTGTCCTGTGGTCCCTTGACTTAGCACTCTGTTTCTGTCCCTGTCCCAGGAGAGTTACGTACAGGGGTGCCCTTATGGCTTTAGGTGTACCCCCACGTGTCAGCATGGTGTGACACGGGAGTGAGGTTGCAGGCCCCATCGGTTCCTGTCCCCAAGTTGAGGTTAGCACATGAGAGACAGCCCCGTAGGCCTTGAACTTGGGCAGTATTTGAAACGCCTAACAGATCTCGGGGAAGGGGTGGAGCACCCCATCTGCGTAGAAGTCCCCAGTGCGAGTCACCCCCTCTTCTTTCCAACAAGACTCATCGTGATGTCGGGTGAAGTCCTGTTGAGCCGGCAGCTGCCATATCGGTTTTAGTGATAAGTACGGGGGCACCCCGACCCAGGACAGATTTCTGCCAGCTGCTTCTGGCCACCGTCATCTCTGGTGACCGGGGGACAAGAGCCCGGTATGCATGGGAGTCCCCAACAGCAGGACGACCACTTAAACAGGAAGACATTCATGGCGCTCAAGCTAGCACTCTACAAATGGGACATCATGAAGTTAACAAGCATTTGCACTGCAATAGGTCTCGCATTTGTGAAAGTGAGAGCTATTGGCATTGTAAATGATAATGTTTTTTTACTTATGTGCTTTTTTTTGTATTGGAGTGCGATATAAAAAAAGAGCCCGTACATCAGCTGAGTTTTCTAGATATTTATGCTCAGTTGGAGGTGAACCTTGTGCGACTGAATGAATGGAGTTGTGAACTGTTTTATTGCAACCTGATAAAATTACTTTTTGGCATTGAGAAGTGTAGGCAAAAGTAAAACAAATACAGTAACACAAAAATAAAATATAAAAGTAAGCGGACGGGGGGAGTCAGAAAAGGCAGAATTTGAGTTAGTTGCAGCTATGTAAAAAGCAACATCGCTTCTGCGCGATGAACCAATTCATTAGCTGGTGCTCTACTTCCAAATGAGTTTACGGTTAGTGGCCATACTAACAAGATCCCGGGAGCACCAGACTGACAGTTTAGAAAGCTCACATGGGGAAAAATGGTGCAGAGCCAAATACATCTAGCTGAGCCCGATTGACACTTCTGTGACGATTTACTGAGCTGATTACCAGCTGCGAAGATCTGCTCATGCCTTATGTCAGTTGTAGCAAACAGCGACCTCATACACACTTTAGTGAGTACCAGAGAATCAGTCACACAACCGTTCTTTTGGCGCAAAAACCGTTATTTAAAGAGTTCTTAAGTTGTTTTTTTATTTTGTTTTGGTTTAATTAAGGCTGAGGGCAACGTGTGATTTGGACAAGATCCAAATAGACTAAAAACAACTTAAGAACATCTTGTTATGTTATGTTATTGGCTATTTATAGAGTGCACGATCACCGGGTAGGTCTCTTGGTAATCTTTAATTATAGTGCTTGGCTATAAAGACCATATAAATTATTTTTGTCCACATGATGCCTTCTACGTAGTGTTTAAGAGGTGTGCTATCTATGACTAAGTAGAGAGCTTCCCATTGTCCATGTTGTACTGTAAGATGCATTGTAGGAGTATTGTTTGGGAGATGCTAATAGAGCCACTGGGGCCAGGTAAATAAGGAGACGGAATGGGAGGGAAAGAAATAATGATATGGGGAATGGGGCCCGTGACACAGACTAGATGGGAGGAAGTGAGGGAGAGCTATGGAGACTGGAATAAAGAGGGAGTCATTTTAAAAGGAACTATTTTTTTAATTAAGAATTTAAACATACGCAATGTAGTTCATGTTTTTTGTTTGTTTTCAATGTCCTTTAAGAAAAAATAGTCATACTACTTGTTTAAATAAGAAATGCCTATAAAAAAAGTAATTTATTCGAAAATATCTGCTGGACAGTGTTGGTAATACACCAGCGAATGACTCTTAAATCACTGACTGCGCGTTATTTCACATTTGGTTTTATACGTGACTTTTATTCATGGGACAGGGCTTAGTGAGTTATTTTGATGCAAAATAAATTAACGAGAAATGCAAACCACAGAACGAAAACAATGATCTAAGCAGCAAACAGAGATGTTGCAATAGTTCATTTGCCAGCCTCGGTCGATGTTTTTTTTTTTTTGGGCGGTTTTATATAGCGCGAACTCCACCCGAAGGTAGAAGAGCGCTTTACATGAGCACCAGTTGCATTCCCGACGGACACAGTCAGTTGTAGGCAGGCCCGGTTCTATTGGGTGGGCCAGGCCCACCCAAACATGAACCTTGGCCCTCGCAGTGACGTCAGGAAGGCCAACAGAAAATGGCCACTTTAATTTAAAATGTTCCTCCGGACGTTGTTTTTAGGTTGAGCCTAGCGGCAGCGCACATGCGCTGCTCGCTCTACGAGGCATGCAGTAGTCGAGTATGCTGTGGAAGCCTCGCCTTCTCTCCGCCCATATTTTTGATTGGCTGGTGTCATTGTCCTTGGTAAATGCTGACTTCCGATTGATAATGAGGCTTGTTAGTCCCTCCTTGTTTCCGCCCTGTCGCCATTTGTTACCTCCCATAAGGACTGGATCTTTTACTTGTGGCGTTCCACGGTCTCCTTCATAAGTCGGTAAGCACTATTTCTTTGTATTTGCAGCGCGGTCCACTTTCACTTTAGCGGCCGCGCTTGTTTATTTAAATAATTTGCCGCGCGGGCCGAAAGGGAGCGTTTCTACTCACTAATATAACCAGCATTTGCAATGCAATAGGTCTCGGATTTACGCGAGTTTGAGCTATTTACATTGCAAATAACAATGCCTTTTATTTTTGTTTTCGTTTTTAAAACATAAATAAAAGGCATTGTGATTTACAATGCCAATAGCTTAAACTTGTGTAAATGCGAGACCTATTGCATTGCAAATGCTTGTTCTGTTTCCTTCTGCTGCTCTTGTTACTCTGGGACTTCAGGGCATTCGTCCTCACTTGTGTGCATAAAATCCCACTCCTTATTTTGGGACTGCTAAAATGGCAAAACTCTGTCCTTTGGAGCAAGATTATTTACGATGAAAAATTCTGCTTTGTTTACTTTGGGTAATTGCTATAACTGCTACTGTTATGGCTCTTTGAGGCACTGTGCCTAAGCGGATAAAGTTGTCATATATTATTTTGAGGCGTTCCCGTACCCAAGACTTAAAGGATTATGTAGGACACAATCCATCAGACTTGCCTGCTTGAGCATATATGCATCCCTGAATGAGACTGTGAGTGATGGCTTTCTGTTTTTCCACAAGCACATCTGCACACATAGTAGTTTCCTTCGGTGCCTTAAACTGCTATGCCAATGTGTGCTTTTTGAAACCAGAAAACATTTTTGCTTTAAAACGTTTTTTGATTTGGGCGGAGGGAGGCTCAGCAGTTTCCCAGCAATAACGTTTTATCCAAACTCCATTTACAAAGCAAGCTTTATCAAAGCAAAAACGCTGGCAACAAACCCCGGATGGTATTGGCTTTGCCAGTGCTTTTTGCATGAGCAGCAGAAGAGTATTCTTCATCCCATATATGAGTTGACCACTTCTCGTGGATGAGACGGACGTTTCGTCTCTGTTAAAGCAGGCAACAAGGAATGCTGATGGTGATATTAGTGGTTTGTGCGCAGATTTTTTTTCTTCTGCACTCCGATTTCACTCAAGTCAACAGATCTCCATGAATAATAGCCACTCTGAAGACTTGAGTTAATAAATTAAATGCAGCATAATGAAAGAAAGGATCTTCATTTATTTAAATCTCGCATCCCACAATGGATTCCTGTGTATAAGGGCCCGTGCTCCAGCACACTTCTATACGTCCTTCGTGCCCCTTGGACCTAGAATTGTGGCATCTTGGTGCTGCAGGTCGCAGTCCACGCCTTTGGGTTCTTGGATATATTTGTTTGTGCATATTATTGTTGGCTCTTTGCTTTTCATGATGTTGGTAGTTTGATTTTTTTTCTCATTTGGACTTGACACAACTAAAATCTTTTGGGGTGTGTGTGTCTGTGTGTGCGGATGCTTGCGCACATTCCAATTTCTGTAGCATCAAGCATGTCGGTGTGTCTGTGTTCTGTTTAGTGATTCGTATGGGCTGGCCAAGTTTTGGATCTGAATCCAACTTATATAACATAATTTTGCCAGGGTGGTGTGTTCTATCAAATATTGGAACTAATAATTAATGTTTTGTGACTTCTAATTTCAAAGCTGATCAACTAATGAGCAGATCAAAAACTCTCCTCCGCCTATTAGGGGAAAGAGATGCATTTTTACTGTTAATTACCTTTTAAAGTAAGCTCCTTCACTTGATTAAAATTAAAATACACACTCCATTTTTATAATACATGCTTAAAATAGCTAAAGTGCAATAAAACAGATCCTCTACCTGAAGGAAGACCCAACTGCAGAATTTGTCGCTTGTATAAATAGTTACAACTTATATTTTTTCTCCCTCTATTCCTAGCAGTTACTTTGAATCTCTTTTGCGAAGACTCACTTGGCACCAATAATCCTGCCTCATTTAATTCTCTTTTTCTATCTCCTTCCATAAACACCGTGATCTGACACATTTTTACAGTTTATTAATTATATGTATCAACAATATGCTTTAATTTATAATTCAAGAAGATTTTGATGCACCAGTTCCCCTCTGTGGATGGGACTTAATATTCGAGATGTGGGCGTATTAAGAGTAACTGTTGGTTTCTCTCTACAAAAGCATTGATAGGTTATTGCTGGTTTTTTAATCCATAGATGGCTCGGCTCGTAATCAGATCCAAGCCTTTGTTCCACCTGCTGGACCAAGGTAATTACTCTGCTCTCCAGCAGCAGGAGCAAAGGCCTCCCTCTTTACAAAAGGAGCAAATTTCAGTGATTGACACAGTTCTTGGAGAGAGAAGGGTTGTGGGGGAAATCTGTACCTGATGATAAGCTCCTGCACTGCACCTGGCCTAGGTCAACCCCGGCCCCTAAACAAAGGAGGAAGCACAGACATCTGGAGCCAACAAAAAGAGGGGATCCCCGTTAAAGTTTTGGTGGATAAGGGATTTGTCAGTGATGTCAGAGATTGAGCTGAGGCCCTCGGATGACCTCTTCACAGAGAAAACGTGATGGTGCCATTTTGGACTGTCCTGGAGTGCTGTGTAGGAGGGTTGGGACAGAGTTGGAGGGATGATGTGGCATCCTAAGATTGGCCAGGGGTGTCTGGCATCAAGAAATTTCCACCCATACTTACAAACACATTCACAATGGAGAGCCGGAGAACAAGATCCTGGACCTGAAAGGTGGTGATAGTAGAATTATGGACATCTGGAAGGAGAAGCCACCTGATGCCTTGCTAAGGACTTTGTCTCCAGGTGACCCCCACACTAAGCCGGTCTCTCCAGGGCAATTGGCACAGGCTCCCTTTTGCCCCCCTCCAAGGACCAGTTGAGGGAAGATCTTTACTCAACTGCCACCCCAAGTGCTCTGCACGAGAGCTAGGAGACTCTGGGGCTTGGGATTGTGGGCAGAGGGGTGCTCGGCTGGCTGGTAGAAGAGGGGTTGCACAAAATGTCCCCATCAGCAGGAGAAGAGCACCACAAGCCAGGAGAGAAGACTGGCACAGGTAACCAGTAAAACAAGATCCCTGCAAAGTGTGCCCTTTAGATGCCAGGAGGCTTGCTGAAAAAAACGCCAGTGGCTGGAGTTCGCCACCAGGAGCAGAACGAGCCCAAGAGTGAGAAAATTGACCTAACGAGGCCCGTGTTAAGCACCCTTTAAGTTGCCCATTTTAACATGCGTACAACGAGAAAAGGAGCCCCTCAAACTATCCCTGGGGTGGGCTAGTTCCCTCTGTTCAGTGCACCTGTATTTAATTTAGTGCTGGGAGGAGTGAGCATTTGTGGGGGACCCCCCTCCCGATTCAGAATTGCCCCCTGGGACCTTGATCCTCCCGGGGGCCAGCACAACGTTGGATGGGTCCTCGGACTCCCATCTCTGGGATTGCGATGGCTGGAGAAGGGCAGGTGCAGTAAGGCCTCAACCTGCTGTTCTATCCCGCATAGAGGCCCTAATGTAGATTCGTTCGTACATGCCCTAAAATGGACGTATTCATATTTACCCTAATATGGTCATATTCGTACTTGCCCTATTATGGTCAAGGCCGCATATGCCCAATTACGGTCACAACTGTACATGTCCTATTATAGTATGATTCCTTATATAGGCATACTCTTTCACCTACATTGGTCCCAGCTAGTACACAACGACCTCTGAGGGCTGAACGTTATCTATCCTGTGGTTTTGAATACAGCAGGGTTTTTCCCAAACACAGGCCCACACTGTACTCATTAATTATGCATGGCTTTCTAGGAATATACCACGTGCATAATATGTATGTACAAAGTTCACCCCTGACGTCTTCCTCATGTCCAATACAAACCATACTGAGGACTGAGACTCTTTAGGGTATAAATACACCACATCTTGCCCCGGTAAGATAGAGGGAACCGAGACTTCCATGCTGGCACACTGACCAGAGACACTGAGGCTCCTGCATGCAGTTGCTCAAGCTGACAGTGGTCTGACACAACCCGGACGGGGTGTCCAACTCGAGACCAGGACGGTGTCTCACACTCTCTATTCAGGTATGGGGGTTCGACTAAATCCTAGGAGGATTCTTGGCTCTTAGCTTCTAAGACCTACACACATATGCTAGGTACACTCGGGTACATCTAGGTAGGCATCGTAGGAGTACGCACCCTTGCATAATGCTTTTATATTCATGTATGTACTCATGATTATCGCAATATGGTAGAACTGTTCTATCCCTTTGCTTTTATCGTACTGCTGATAATATATCTCTGCTATTGTCTGCTGGTTACCGCAGCACATATATTTTACACTAGAATAACAACTGTTCAATAAATACTTATTGAAACGCCCGACTGTTTATTCTGTGTAACTCTCTGATACAAACCGAATAAGTGAGCACGAGTGACTGAGCGAAAGGTAGTACATTGTTTCCACGATTCTGAGGGATCAGGGTTGTCATGATCTAAGGTTGCCAGAAACTAATCTCTCCCCGATAAGAGGAGACACTAGTGGCACTGCGAGCTAGCTAATGCAAAACTAGGCTAACATATACGGTGGGGGTGCACGGAGTCAGTCTGCCACCAAGCCCGCAGTATATGTTATCCAAACGCGCAGGTCCTGCAGGGGTACTATAGGAGCTACACAACACTGCCCACAAGGACGCAAGCAGAAGTATGCACATGCTGGTTCCTGCGCCGGCAGTGGATCCTATCGGCTGGACGGGGAGCCAGCAGGGCAACGCAAGAGTGGGCTCCTCCGCACTGCCCCAATGTTATTGGAGGCACTCTGTGTCCCGGGTGGGACAGGGGCAGGCATAAATGAAAATAATAGTCACGCGGTGAGAAGCTGCCCAGCAGGGAGGCCACTGTTTACTTATGCATTTCTCCCAGCTGGGACGTGCCCCATAATGTCCCAGAATGGACTTGTTTGCACTAGACCGGGTAAACGTTAGAAATAAAGGCTGACTGCAATGGATTGCTGGTTGGATAAAGGGACAAGGTTCTTCCTGGTGGAAAGTTTACCTTCTGACTTTGAAACATTTATGGAGAAAATTTAATTGACGAGTTGTCGGTGAAGCAAAGTAGGTCCAAAGAGGGGCTTGACAACACCAGTTTGCTGAAGAGCGGAGTCCCAGTGTGGTCTGTGACGAAGGCAGAAAAGCTCAGAACAGGCAAGGTCTATGTCCAGGAAGTCCTCAACATCTGTCCCAATAAAGCCCTCGACATCAGCCCTCTACGTTCGGACTTAGGACATTTTCTGAAAGTCAGATCTCCTTCAGCGGGGCAAACCGTGAAGTTGAGGCTGACCGGTGATTTGACGGATGCGGCTTCAACAGCGGTCTCGGTCTCCGTAGGTTCTCTAGGCAGAAAGTTAGCAAAATGTTTTTAAGTCCCACTTCTTGCAGCTTGGGGACAGGAGGAGCATACTTTTAACACAAGGGTCCAGGACTTGGGGAGCACCACTTAGGATCCACTTCAACAGAGACCAGCAGCAGGGTTCAGTCAGGTCTAGTTGGAACTGGACAGCTGGGCAGTTGCATGGAGATCAGCGTCTCGAAACATGTTGTGTCCTTTTGGCTCAAACAGGTCAGCCAAGAGTTACTTTTGGGCTCCTGTGTTCAAGGCAAGCAGGCCCAAAGCCCGGTCTTCCTTTAGATTCTTCAGACAGCAGAGCAGTTCTTCTGATTATTCACAGGCTCAGGAGTGTTGAGGAGTGGTTGGGGGAGGGGAGGGGGGGGTCCACATTTATGCCTGTTACCAGCCTGTGGGTGGAGGACAATCCTTTGTCCACCTCCTAAACCATTTCTGGTCAGTTCCTCCCCTCCCTCTGGGTTTGGTGCCAGTGTGACTAGAGAGACAAAAGGGAGGCAGGCCAGGTGTAAAATTAATTTTCCAGGATTGGCACCCTTGGAAGCGCAGGAAGAAGCTGATCACAGCCCCCAGGCCATCCTTTCAAGGAAGGAGACCCCTCCTCACTCCCAGAGCCCTTGTTCACTTAGAGCAATACACATCTCAGCACAGAGGAGCCATCAGGAGTCAAGTGACTGCCGCGCACTGGCAGGAAAGCTTTTTGGTTTTCGGCAGTAAAATGAAAACTTTGTAAAAATCATTTCCAAAATAGTGATATAAAATCTGACTTTACCATTAAGTGGGATTTTAAATTACTATTGACATGAGTTCTTGAATCATATGTCTAGCTGCTCCCAAACTGAAATGGAGCATTATAAGTTGTTATAATGTAACCCAGAGTTTTCCAATGGGAGAGCCAGACTTGCCACAGTGAAAAAAACTACTTTGGGAGGTTTTCACTGCTACAACTTGTCAAACATTAAATATACACATCCTTCTTTTAAATATCATGCGCTATGGGCTTTTAGGGGTTACCTTAGAGGTGACTCATGAGTATTAAAAAGGAAGGTTTAGGCCTGGAAAAAGGTTTATTTTCCTGGCTTGAAATGGCAGTTTAGAACTGCGCACCCAGGTTGCTGAGGCAGGCCTGTAGACATGCTTTACAGGGCTACTGCAGTGGTTGGCTCAATGAGTGCTGCATCCCACTAGTAGTAGTTAATTTACCAGCCTTTGTACAGGTAGTACCATATACTAGGATTTATAAGTAAATTTTATGTGCCAATTAGGTGTATGCCAGTTTAACAATGTTAGTAGGAGTAAAATGTGTAGAGATTTATGGTTAACAAAAAACTGGGGGATACCACAGAAAGATGGTAAATCGCTCTCTTACTGAAATTTAGCAGTTCTAGTTATCTGAAGTAACTAACTTCTGCCCTCGCCGTGCACAGTGGTATCAATGGTTTAATTTCAGGTTAGGAATGCAGTCATTACACTTAATCAGTGATGTAATATGCGAGGATAGAAGCAGTGCATGGGGAGGACACGAGTTATGGATACTTGAACTATAACTGGTGACTTTAAATGGTTTTGTTAGTTTAAAACGTAATTGTTTTGACTGACACGGGGCCCCCCTGCAGCCCCGGGGACTGACCCCCCCGGGCTATATGTAAATTAAAATGCATGAGGGGGCCTCTAGCCCCCCCCACGCAGCCCCAGGGACCGCCACCTCCCCGGGGCTAATATCTTGGAGTGCGGGGGGCCACGCGGCCTCCCCGCAGCCCCGGGGACCGCCACCTCCCCCGGGTTATATTTCAATAAGATGCTTGGGGATGCTCCGGCCCCCCACGCAGCCCCGTGGACCGCCACCTCCCCGTGGCTACTATACTTAAATGCAGGGGGCCACAAGCCCCCCCACTGTCCCGGGGACCACCACCTCCCCGGGGCTATTTTTAAGATGGGAGGGTGGCTGCGCGGCCTCTCTCCTGGAGCCGTAAATGGCCCTGGGGACCGCCGCCCCCCAGGGCCGGCTCCAGCAATGTCCTGGGGTGCCCACCCCCGGGACTTTGCAGTTTGCAATGGGATGGTGGGAGCAGTGCTTCCGCCATCCCATAGGAAACAAGTGTGCTCCGCTTTGAACAAGTGAGAGCATTTTGCTCTTGCTTGTTCAAAGCGGAGCACACTTTGCTTTTTACACCCAGGAAGCTGCATGTCAGCAACTCCCTGGGTGTAAAAAGCAAAGCCGGCTCCAGCAGGAGGCAGGAGCCGGCCGGGACCGCGTGGGCCTTCAGTCTCCCCGCACGGTCCCCAACGAGAGGCCATGCCCCGGGGGATGGAGTCTCCGAGACCGAAATTGGCCTGGGGAGGGGGGCCGTGCGGCACCCCTTCCTTTATTAAAAAAAAGAAATGGCCGGGCCCCCAGGGATGGGGTCACTGGGCCCGAAAATGGCCCGGGAAGGGGGGGGGCCGCTCTGAGCCCCTCCCCAAGATAAAAAAAAGAAATGGCCGGGCCCCAGGGGATATGGGTCCCCGGGGCCCAAAAGGGTCGAGGGAAGGGGGCCACACAGACCCCCTTCCTAAAATGTAAAAAAAAAAAAACGAAGCCGGAGGCCCGCCCTCTTTCTCCACTATTCTGCAAACGCACCTTCTGGCATGCTCTTGATTTGGGGATGAAGTCCCCTTCACTGCTGAGGGTCCTTAGGGGCCAACTAGCCTACCTGTCACCTTCAGTAAGCCCTACACAGTGGGACTGCTGAGAGGTGGTTGAAGGCCACCCCCCTTTTTTCACCACTATGCAAACACGCCTATCAGCGCACTGCTGGTGGAGCAATGAGGTCCCCTTGCCTCCTGAGGACCTCAGGACTAAAGTAGACTTCATCCCCCAAGCAACAGTGCGCCAGGAGGCGCGTTTGCAGAGTGCTGGAGAAAGGGGGCGTGGCCTCTGACCACCTCTCAGCAATCCAGCTGTGTGGGGCTTACTGGAGGTAACAGGAGGGCTAGTTGGCCCTCAGGGGCCCTCAGTAGCTAAGGGACTTCATCCCCCTACTAGTAGTGTGTCAGGAGGTGCGTTTGCAGAGTGGTGGAAAAAGGGGGCTTGGCCTGCTATCAGATCTCAGCAATCCTGCTGTATGTAACTTACTGGAGGTAATAGGAGGGGTAGTTGGCCCCCAAGGACGTTCTTGGGGGCCAACTACCCCTTCTGTTACCTCCAGTAAGCCCCACACAGCAGGATTGCTGAGATCTGATAGCAGGCCACGTCCCCTTTCTCCACCACTCTGCAAATGTGCCTGCCGGAGCACTACTAGTTGGGGGATAAAGTCCCCTTGGCTCCAGAGGGACCTTATGGGCTAAGAAGCCCTCCTGGTACCTCCTGTAAGTCCTACGCAGTGGAATTCCTGAGAGCTGGTCAGAGACCCAGGCCCCTTTCTCCACCACTCTGCAAACGTGACTGCTAGTTAATAAAAACCTTAGAAATTCATTAAAAACAAGCATTGGCATAGCCAATAGGTCTCGCCTTTGGGACCTTATAAGTGTTTAGCCATGCAACACTTGATGTTGTTGCACCAAGGATACTGTGCTGGATAACTAAACACTTATAAGGTCCCAAAGGCGAGACCTATTGGCTATGCCAATACTTGTTTTGAGTGAGTGGCTCGTGCAGGTATGCCATTACCAAGGACACGCCTAGGCCTCTGCATACACGCTAGATTAGCGTGACAAAAGAGCCAAAGCCAATGTCAGGACACCAGTTTCACGTGCAGTCCTGTCAGGCACTCGGGCAGGGGCATGCGTCTGTTTAACGAGCAGGGCACATTCATGTTCCAACAATTACGAAAAGACTAAAGAGCAGTTTTGTAACAGGGCTGGTGCTCAGTCATTCTACGAGTAATGCGCATTCCCGTAGCATTTATATGTCGCCTATTGTCGTGATAGGAATAGCGTGTCCTACGATGAAACGGTGGGTGGCTATGATTGTGTGAGGATCAGTGCGCCTCACTGTGCCGTGAGTGCCCCTTACTGTCAGCTTGTGATTGGTGCACTTTATCCTGACGGGGATTGGAGTAAATCGTCGTGATAGGAGGAATAGTGTATCCTATTATGAAAAGACTGGAGCATATTGTCGTGATGGAACTAGTGCATATTATTGTGACAGGGCTGGTGCCCATCGACAGGGTAGTAGGAATTAGCCTTAATTAGACAGGACTGGTGCCCATCGTCCTAATGAGGGAGAGAGAATGTATGGAAAACTGAAATGGAGGATAACTACCGCACCTAGACGGACGGGAGACAGTCGAAGGTGAAACCTTGAGAAAGACCGAAAGACCGAAAGAGATGAAAGTTGTAAAATGGATTATATAGAGGCGGAGATGTTAAAGAGTCGGTAGTAAGTAGGCAGGGAGAGAAAAAGGAAAAGAAAGATGGGGCCAAGAGAGATGAGATGGGGAGAAAGAAAGAACAAATGAATGATTAAATAGAGGTTACCGTGAGCCGACTGAGAGAGACGTGGAAAACTCCAGAATTCGAAGGGGAAGAAACGGAGGAGGGGATTTCACGTGGAGAGTGACTAAGAATGAGGCAGAGGAAGTGAGACAAGATGGAGAGCGGTTCAAGGCCGCGGAATAGGAAAGATAGGAAGGGAGAGACAAGAGAGGCACATGACGAAAGAGAAATGAGGGTGAGATAAAATAGGGGGTAGACTGAAAGGAAAGAGGGAGGGAGAGAAAGTCGCAAAAGAAAGACTACCAGTGAAACAGGCGGAGGAAACTGAGGAGGCAGAGTGGGAACACTGAGTTGAAAGACTGATGGAAAAAGGCAAAGTGCGATAGGAGGGAAGGGTAATTGAAAGCTTGAAAGCAAATGGTTAGCGAGAGACTGCGGAATGCAGACAGGAGGTGGGCCCGCGAGTGGTGTGCGCGCGCGCGCTTGGGAGAGCAGTCTGCTCATTTTCAAGCACTGCACTCGTGCTTGTGGTGCGCCGCTGCTCGCTCCCGCAAGGTGGATGCCGCCACAAGCACGAGTGTGTGCTTGAAAATGAGCAGAGCGACGGCTAAAGGCCCTCCTATGCAGCGCATGCGAGACCTAAAAACAAAGGTTACAGGGACGTTATACGTAGTAATTAGCATTTTAAAAACCTTAGAAGTTCACTAAAAAAACCAAAGGTTACAGGGACGTTATAGTTGGGAATTAGCATTTTAAAAACCTTAGAAATTCACTGAAAAAAACAAAGGCTACAAGGACGTTATAGTTAGCAAATAGAAATAAAAAAAACCTTGGAAGTTCACTAAAAAAATCAAAGGTTACATGGACGTTCTAGTTAGGGTCAGATTTTACTCATACAAAACCAGAGAGATTCAGCCTTTATAGTTAGCTGAGTTAACTATAACTCGCGCCCCTGCAATGCACTGCTTATGACCTCACATGTTACATCACTCATGACATGGTCAGTGACATCACTGATGACATCTCAAATGACATCAGTGATGACTTATCCACAGCATCTCTGACGCACCCACTCACACCCCTATAGAATCTTTTATACACCCACTGCCACTCCCACACAACCATTCACAAACCCATTCACAGAGCCATACCAGTACTTACACACTCATTCACTGATTTATAGATCTAAACACACATCCTCTCACTCACCCTTAAAGCCAATCATACAGACCCACTCACTAACAGCCATTGACATATCCGCTCATACACCCATACAAATACACTGAGTGAGTCACCCATAGAACTACTCACACCCGTGACACTCACCCATACAGTCAGTCCCACAGCCGCTTACTTACCTGAACAGTTACACACACACCCACTTACTTATACAAATAGTAACATGTAGTCACTCACCTATAGTCACTGACAGAATCATGCACTCATCCATATAGCTCCTCTCACATTCACTCACTCACGCATAGTCACTCATATACCCAGTCACTCACCTATACTGCCTTTCACATACCCAGTTACTCACCCATACTGACTCAAGCACTCAATCACCGACATAGCCATACAGACACTCACTCACCTATACAGCTTCTCACACATACACTCACTAACCCATACAGCCACTGACTCACCCATACAGCCACTGACTCACCAACTCACTCATCCATACAGGCAGTCACACAAACCTTCTAACCCACACACACAGACATCCAGACAACCATAGAGATAGTCAGACAGCCAATCAATCATCCATGTAGCCATTCACGTACCCACTAACACACTCATACACCCACTTAGACATCAACTGACAGACAGACACATTCACACAACCAGTCACTCACCCATACATTCACTGAGACACCTAATGACTCACTTATACAGTCAGTCACGCACCCACTCAGTCATCCATACAGTCACTCATACACCCACTGATTCACCAATACACCTAGGTATATATATTTAACACTCATAAACTTTTAAAAAACACTGTCATTGGATGATGTCATCAGTGATGTCATTTGAGATGTCATCAGTGATGTAATCAGTGAAGTCACTGACCAGGTCATGAGTGATGTAATGTGAGGTCATAAGCAGTGCTTTATGGGGCGCGGGTTATAGTTAACTCAGCTAACTATAACGGCTGAATTTCTCTGGTTTTGTATGAGTAAAATCTCACCCCAGGTATAACGTCCCTGTAACCTTTGGGTTTTTGTGTGAATTTCTAACTTTTTTAAATTCTATTTAACTATAACCTTTGTTTTTTTTCAGTGAATATATATGTATATGTATTTCATAAACCAAAGGTTACAGGGACGCTATAGTTAGGCTCAGGTTTCACTCGTACAAAACCAGTGAAATTCAGCAGATGTAGTTAGCTGAGCCAACTATAACTCACGCCCCTGCAATGCCCTGCTTATGACCTCACATATTACATCACTCATGACCTGGTCAGTGACATCACTGATGAATTTGGTCCCAGGGACCCCATCCCCCATGGCCTGACCATTTAAAGTGGATGCCTCCAGGGCACCCACTCGACACTGGGACTGCAGGGGGAGCCTCAAGGCCCCCGCGGTCCCTGCCGGCTCCCAACATCCTGCGGGAGCCGGCATTGCTTTTGGGTAGAGGGAGCTGCTGAACATGCAGCTCCCTCTGTCCAAAAGCAATTCTGCTCCGCTTTCAGCAAGCAAGAGCATCTTTAATGCTCTCGCGGAGCAGCGTTTGCTACGGCTCGGCGGGAATGGTGAAGCTCCCACTAAGCCATAGCAAGCAGCTATGTCCCGGGGGTGAGCACCACGGGACATAGCAGGAGCCAGCCTGCGGGGTGGCGGTCCACAGGGCCATCTTTGGCTCCAGGAGCAGCCTCCTGCATTTAATGTAAGTAAAGCCCCGGGGCTGAGGGTAATCCCCCCCCCCCCATTATTTAAAGTTAAAGTCTCGAGGAGATGGCGGCCCCCGGGGCTGTGGGGGGGGGGAGGGTCCGCACACCCCGCATTTTTTATTCTAAAGCCCCGGGGAGGTCGTGTCTAAGCGGCCCCTCCATTTAATAAGTAAAGAAGCCCCGTGTAGGGTGCGGGCACCCCTCCCTTATATTAAAACAAAAGCCCCGGGAGGTGGAGGTCCCCTGGGTTTCATTAAACCCTAGAAGGGGGGGCCCCATGTGCCCCCTCCTTTATTTTTAACATGGCCCCGGGATTTGGCCCACCCGGGGGCTTCTTGTAAATCTTTTTTTTTTTTTATTTGCCACGGGTCCACTGGTAAATTTGCGGCACAAAAAAATGCTTTTTACCCCCTGGCGGGTTCCCTGTTGGACCCCCCACCATATCTGGGTGGTCAGAGTATTCTACCCTGCCCCCTTTTTCTTTATTTTTTACTTTTTCCGCTTAAAGCAGCGTCCCAAGATGGCTGCCAACACTTTCTGGTTGAAGTGTTGGCAGCCAGTCGAATTTCAGTAGGATCCGCGAGTCCACTGCGAAGACTCGCGTCCCAGATATCTATATTTTTTAAACTTTAAATATTTTTAAAACTACTAAATGCATTTGCATCAAATCACAAAAGCACACTTTCTGGACCAACGTCTAGCTTTCTGCCAAATTTGTTGTAATTCCGTTCAGCTGTTCGGGCTGTAGTCGTGTTCAAAAAATGATAAACCCCCATAGACATAACATGGCAAAAATGTGTTTTTGGACCCCCCTTTATTCTCTGCCCCATTTGACGGAAAACCCCGAAACTTGCAGCTGAACCAAAAAGGGGAAGTTGTTTGAAAATTTCGTGAATATTCGTCAAGGGGTACCAAAGTTATTGGCAAAACCGAAAACTCTTTTCCTAAGGAAACTTTGGTCCTAACTATAGCTGCCTATTGGCTATTGCCAGTAGATATATATAGTTTTTTTGGGAGCCGACAGACTTCGTGCTCAAATCTGATTGGCTGCCAACACTTCAAGTTGCGCTGGATCCGCGGCTTCCACTGGAAAAAAAACAAAATAAGCGCGGGCCTGTGCTTCTCTGCTAATTAGCCAGGTCCAGGGGACAGGCGGCCTGACACTAAATTAAAGGAGGAGGGCTCAAGGGGCTCCCCTCCTTAGTCATTTGTATGCCCCAGGGACCACCACCTCTCCGTGGCTTATGGTAAATAAATCAGTGGGGCCTCGTGGCAAGGCAGGGATGTTGTAGTTAGGCTTACATTTCACTCGTACAAAACCAGTGAAATTTGGCAGTTATAGTTACCTGAGCAAACTATAACTCTCGCACTGCTTATGACCTCACATATTACATCACTCATGACATGGTCAGTGACCACTAATTACATCGCAAATGTCATCACTGATGACATCGTCCAGTGATTGTGATTCTTTTCTTAACTTTTGAGTGTTAAAGATAGATAGTATTATACTATAAATGTTAAATTATTAAAGTTTGTGTACTAAGAAGGAGTAATACTATTTGTTACACATATTATGTGAGTGACTATGTGACTGTGTATATCCGTGTGTGAGTGGTTGTATGGGTGAGTGAGTAGCTGTCTTGTTCTGTGAGTGGGTTTGTGAGAGGCTGTATGAGTGAGTGAACGACTCTGTGTGTGGCTGTGTATGTAAGTGAATGGGTGTCAGTGGTGTATGGGTGAGCGAGTGGGTGAGTGAGAGGCTGTATAGATCAGTGATGGGGTATGTGAGTGGCTGTATGAGTGAGTGAGTTGGTGAATAAGTGTTGTATGGGCAAGTTAGTTTGTGAGTGACTATGGGTGAGTGTGTAGCTTTGTGAGTGATTGTATGGTTGACTGAGTAGGTGTGTAAGTAGCTGAATGGGTGACTGAGTCAATATGCCAATGACTGTACGGGTGAGTGATGGTGTATTAGTGGCTGAATGTGTGAGTTAGTGGTTGTGTACGTGGCTGTATGAGTAAGTGGATGTCTGAGTAGTTCTATGGATCACTGAGTGGGTGTGCAAGTGATTATTTGGGGTCTGTGAATGGGTATGTAAGTGAGTGTGTGATTGCTTGTGTGGGTGAGTGGCTGTGTTCAGAGGTTGTGTGGGTGTGAGTGACTGAAGGTAAATAAATGGATGTGTGAGTAGCTGTTTGGGTGAGTTTATGGCTTTGTGAGTGGCAGTTTGGGTGAGTGACTGGTTGTATGAGTGGTTGTTTGGGCGAGTGAATGGGTCAGTGGCTATACGAGTGAGTGAGTGAATGCCTCTATGGAGGAGTGAGTGGGTGTATGAGTACTGGTATGGGGTTGTGAATGGTTATGTGAGTGTTTTGTGGGAGTGGGCATACAAGAGGTTGTATGGTGGTGTCTCTGAGTGGTTTAGTGGATGATGCCATCAGTGATGTCTCTGACCATGTCATGAGTGATGTAATGTGTGAGGTCAAAAGCAGTGCATTGTGGGGGTGTGAGTTAGTTATCTCAGGTAACTATAACTGCCGAATTTCACTGGTTTTGTACGAGAGTGAGTGTGCACGTTTTCTAAATTTTTGAGTGTTAAACATGTATACCAAGATACTACAGTAGTTAAAATAGTATACTTTCCATACTACTGAGTGATACTATTTCTAACATATATTATGTATGTGACAGTGTGTATGAGTGGCTGCATGGGTGTATAAGTAGGTATGTGAGTAGCTGTGTGGTGAGTAAGCGACTATTGGTGAGTGGGTGTGTCAGTGGATGTATGGGTGAGTGGCTGTTTGGTTGAGTGAGTTGGTGTGTGAGTGGCTGTATTGTAGAGTAAATGTCTGTGAATGGATGTTTGGGTGTGTGAGAGGATGTGTGAGTCCTTGTAGGGATGTGTGAATGGGTATGTAAGTGGTTGTGTGAGCGCTTGTATGGGTGAGTGAGTGGCTGTGTTGAGAGCCCTTATGAGTGGGTGGGTGTGTGCCTGGATGTATAGGTAAATAAGTGGGTGTGAGTCGCTGTTTGGGTGAATGTTTGACTCTGTGAGTGGCTGCATGGGTAAGTGAGTGGCTGCATGGGTAAGTGAGTGGCTGCATGGGTAAGTGAGTGGCTGCATGGGTAAGTGAGTAGTTGCATGGGTAAGTGAGTAGTTGCATGAGTAGCTTTATGGGTTAGTGAGTGGTTTATTTATTTGAGGAGTACGAACATGACCAGTCAAGGTATCGGACCGCTGAAAAAATAGCAATCAAAATCATACATACAGAGCAAAATGCAAAGGATTAAGTACCTGTATGAGTGAGTGGGTGTCTGAGTGGCTCTATAGATGTAGAGGTGTGTGAGTGCTTTGGTGGATGATGTCATGAGTGATGTAATGTATGTGGGCATAAGCAGTGCATTGCGGGTGTGAAAGTTGTAGTTAGCTCAGGTAAGTATAACTGCTGAATTTCACTGTTTTGTGCGAGTGAAATGTGAGTCTAACTATAACATCTCTGTAACCTTTGTTTTTTTCAGTGAATTTCTACGTTTAAAAAAAATTCGTTTTCCTAACCGTAATGTCCCTGTAACCTTTGGATTTTAAAGTTAATTTCTAAGGTTTTTTAAATTCTATTTCCTAACTGTAACCTGTAACATTTGAAAGTGAGTGAGTATGTGAGCGTCTCACTGGGTGTGTGACTGGGTCTGTGAGTAAGTGCATGAGTATCTGAGTGAGTGCATGAGTGTCTAAGTGGGTCTGTGAGTGAGTGCATGAGTGTCTGAATGGGTCTGTGAGTATGTGTGAGTGGCCAGGTCACATTCAAATGGTGGTGGGGGCAGCGTGGCCCCCTCCCCAGGCCAATTTTGGCCCTGGGGTTCCCATCCCCCAGGGCTCACCATAATTCAATAGGGGATGGGGGCTGCGTGGGCCCCCTCCCATGCCGATTCCCACCCCAGGGACCCCATCTCCCTGGTCTGAATTCTGCCTGGGAGACCCCAGCCCCCGGGGTCCCCTCCATGATAGAGTAGGGGACAGGGTGCCGTGCGGCTCACGTCTATGGGCTGATTTCGGCCCAGGGTACTCCATCACCTGGGGCCTGGCCACAATAGAATAGGGGAGAGGGGTCGCGCCATCTCTCCTGGATGCCCGTAAGGCACCCAGTCTGCAATGAAACTGTGGGGGGAGCCTCAAGGTCCCGTGGTCCCTGCCTGCTCCCTGCCTTCTGCGGGAGCCGGTATTGCTCCGACAGACCAGGATCTGCTGGAAGGCAGCTCCCTGTCTGTCAGAGCAATCCTTTGTCTGTTTCCCTGCTCGCTTGACAGTCGGCAGGGAAACGGACCAAAGCTCCGCTTCCAGCAGCAGGAGTGTTTCTCCGCTCTTGCTTGCTGGAAGTGGAGTGTTTGCTGTGACTTGGCGGGAGGTGTCAAAGCTTCTGCCAAGTCGCATTAAACAGCTATGTCCCGGGGGTGGGCACCCCAGCACATAGCAGGAGCCCGCCCTGGGGTATGGTGGTCCCCAGGGGCATCTATGACCGCTCCTTTCTTCAGAATGGGCTGCCCCAGTGAGGTGGTGTTCCCTGGGCAGGGTCTATACGGCCCCTCCCCGCTAAATTTAAAAAGTAGCCCCGGGGAGGTGGCGGTCCCCGAGGCTCAAAAGAGCCACAGGAAGGGGGCCCGTGTGCCCCCCTCCTTCTATTAATCCCACATGGCCCTGGCCTACCCAGGGGCTAAACATTAGGGAGGCGCAGGAGGTTGTGCTTCTTTTTTTTTTTATTTTTTACTTTTCTGTGAGCTGCAGAACCAATGCCTTTTCCCCCTGCGGGGTCCCTGTGGGATCCCCCCCAAGAGGCCTAGGGTGCTAGGGTATTCCTACCCTACCCCGTTTTTTTTTTTTTTTTTTTAAACCTATTTTTTGTGGCACTCTGCTGAAGCAGAGCCCCAAGATGGCTGCCAACACTTCCTGGTTGAAGTGTTGGCAGCCAATCAGATCTCAGCACGAGATTGAGAGGGTTTGCGGAGTGTTCGCTCCTCAAGATACACAAATTTGGATTTCCATTATTTCCAAAACAACTCCATGGATTTACACCAAATTAAAAAAACACTTTCTGGACCAAGAGCTAGCTTTCCGCCAAGTTTAGTGTAATTCCGTCCAGCAGTTCGGGCTGTAGTCGTGATAAAAATTTCCTATAAAAATTCGTTATTTTAAGTGAATAGTCGCTCTTTGGAGAAGTTATGCATAGAGTGTACACTGTGCTTGGGAGAAGCTTTTTTACTCTAAAGTGTATTTGTCATGAGTTTCACTGTCTGCAGACAGTCTGGTACAGAATAAACTCTCTCCATAGAGTGCATCCTGGTTACAGTATACACTTCTCTACTTATGTCAACTTTTTTTTTCAATGTAGGGTCGGTGACTGTCAGGGGTTTGATACAGATAAAAGCTGTCCATACTAGGGCACTGTTTTTGGAAGAGACATTCAGTATTTTTAGGAACTTTCCTTGCTCTGAACTGGTGTTTACAGATTGAACACTATATCCAGTGAGTGTATCTGTGGTTGATAATGTGAACTATGCTACTCGTGAAGTGTATGGTATAGGGTCAATGTGGTACACAATCCATACTTTCTACAGCTTAGGGAGTTGATTCTGTGATGGCATCTATCATGTCTCATTTTCTTCTGAGTTATTTTATATTAACATTCAGAGCTGCAAAGCCATACCCTTTATAGAGCAATGTAATCAAAAAAGCTTGGATGATGTCATCAATGATGTCATTTGAGATGTCATCGGTGATGCCATATATGATGTCATAGAACATGTCATCAGTAATGTCTTATGTGAGGTCATAAACAGTGCATGGTGGGGGCGCAAGTTAGTGTTAGTGTTACTAACTGTAACTGCTGAATTTCAGTTTTTTTTAACCTCAAAATGTTAACGTTGTCACTGAGAAATTCACCTAACTAGAACGTTACTTTAACCTTTGGTTTTTTCAGTGAGTTTCTAAGGTTTTTTTTTTTTTTTTTTTTAATCAAACTCCTATTTTTATTACACCTAACTATAACGGTACGTTACCCTTTGTTTTTTTTCAGTAAATTTCTAAGATTTTAAAAATACATTGAAAAATAAATAGAAACTAACTAGTCCAACAATGTTTGCACTGAGAATGTTCAACTTCTTAGTTTTTGTAGCTCACATATACAGAAATATTCCCAGCATAGTTTTCATAGTCTTTGTATGTATCTTGAACACTATATGAACACTTAACTTGGTGATGTGCAAATGATAAGTATGTTTGCTGAATCCTTATTTCCCCAGATTATTGTGTTTATGCTAAATAGTTTTATCAGTAAAACTGCATGCAAGTTGGAATGTTTTTGGCCATTTTAATGGAAAATGTGCTATCTGTAAATGACATTACACTACCACCTCATGCTTTAATTATATATTTATTAAAAGTGAGTTTTTAAACATAAACTGAGAAATATTCCTCTCCCTGTCCTCATGGCAATGCTATTAGTGAATGAAGAGGTAAGTCAGGGACTACGTGTTCCCTATATTTGGGCTAGATTCTTATTGTGTATGGAGCAAACGTTTAGGGCCTTATTACAAGTTTGGTGGCCCGACCGCCGTATGACCGCGATCTGCCCCCGCCAGCAGCCAGCGGCACTGGCGGTCCATAGACTGCTGTATTACAAGTCGACCATGGGGCCAGCTGTGTGGAGGCGGGGATCTTGCAGCGGTGGCGAGTACTGTTGCCAAATATATTGATGCCTGTGTGTGCATTTCTACTGCATATGTATCTGATGCAGTCATATGCATGATTTATGTGGGACAATACCATATACCCATTACCGGGGTTTGGCCCATATGTGGGCAGTCCTGGCAATGGGTATATGGTACAAAAAGGACTCGCCTGTAGCTTGCAGAATACAGGGTTGTAATCCGCAGGGTGAAGATCCTGCTGTGAAGGGGGGACCCGGAGAAAGTGATCAACATTGGAATCTGCCTGGGAAAAGAAGAAAGGGTATGTACACCAAATCCTTTGTCACTGCCAGCTTGAAGCAGGTGGTAGGACCGCTGTGGTCCGTTCGTGAAACAGGCAACTCGTAATACACACGGCGGTGCAGCTCCCCTGTACTGCCCTATGGTGGCTGCCTTTCCCCGATCACGAACCAAGTGGTCGGCGGTCTGCTGGCGGTCCAGCAGCAGGCTTCGCAAAGCTGATCTGCCCAACTCGTGATACAGCAGTCAGACTGCCGAGCTTACTCTGCTCTGACCGCCACTGCCGATACGGCGGTCCATGGGACCGCCAAACTCGCAATAAGGCCCTTCGTCTATTTAAATCAAACCAAATGGGTTTTTTGTACAGCAGGAATGCTGAGCTCACATATTGGAAGGTGCTCTCATTTATGATGATGAAGAAAAATGTGGCTCTGCAAAATAAAATATTTGCCTAGTATGACCTAATTAGACCAGTTTATGGGTCAAGTACATTACAGTTAGGTCGAGTAGATTATTCAAGTTACTAGACTGGCAGGTCTAGTAACATTTATATGATTTTTGGAGGCCTGATATGGATGTCTTTATTTAGCAAAAAAAATTCCTTCCTTGTTACTTCATTTACTTAGTGGGATTTGCTTTGGTTAGACCTTTTAGGCTAGCTCTGTGACATTGCTGTTTTTCCGTCACCAGAATGTCCTCTTCTTATTGAGATGAGAGCCCTACTTCTGTTCCTGCAACTCAGCCACCTCATTCACCTAAGGAGTCCTTGTGTGGGAGTTTTTTCAAGTGAGACCAGGTGGGGGGAAAAGTATCAGGGAAATGTGTGATTTGTGAAATATGCAAAAAGTGTTTAATAGGGGCAGCCGGAACAAGCGATTCAGCACGAGTGCCACTGGGATGTTGGAACATTTGAGGACTATGCACCCTCAGCGCCTTGCTCGGGCTGAGTTAGTTTGTTGTGCAGAGCTTGATAACTCATCAAGGGCATCCATTTCTTTTCAACCTGGTGACACTCTGGCTGCCCAGGTACTCCCCGTCAAGCAGATAGCAACTCTGCTTATCTGAACAAGCCCTTTTTTAGGTCTCGCCTAGCGTCGAAGCGCATGCGCTGCTCGCTCTGCGAGATCTATTGTCGTCGGGTTGCTTTCGGAAGTGGGGTTGAAGCTTCGCCTCCGCTTTTCATTTGCGCGTCATACTTTGTTAAACGCTCGCATTTCATTTGGAGAGAGGCTTTTTGGTTCCCTCCCTGTCTCCTTTCCGGCTCGCCCACCCGGACTGGATATTTGGCTCGCGCACGGCGTCTCGCGTCTCTTCCGCCTTGTTTTAAATGGCTTTGTCTTGCCTTTCAGTGACACACAGAGCACTTCCAGTAGGGCATTTCCGAGGCACCTCTTTATCTTTAATTATGGCGGTGCGCCTTCCTTTTATTCTCTCTCCACGGCGGGCGCGAAGGGTGACTTTCACTTTGCCAAACGCTGTTGCAGGCAGGACGCGCTCAGTGAGACCGACACCGAGCACTTCAAGCACGGCATGCCTGATGCCACGCTTTATCTTTAATTATTGCGGCCCATCCTTTCTTTTATTTTCCATGGCACCGCTGCAGGGCGACTTTCACTTTGTCAAACGCGGGCCACGTAACCGAGGCACAACAATGCAGACCGCAATTCCTTCTGCTGCTGCGGAGCGCCACGCAGCACCACTTCGCAGCGCCTCACGTCATCATTATGCACAGCGCTGGCCCCGTCCTCGAGGCACACCAACATCTCCCTTTATCAGCCGTACTATATAAATACAGGTACTAAGGGACCCGAGCGATCTCGACTGCCAGCCCTCGGGTCTACCTTGGTAGCGGAGGGGGGAGACCCGGTTTATTGACATTCTGACCTCTCTGATTATTAAACAAAGTTCTCAACACTAGAAGAGGTGACTGGGAAACTTTTAAACAAAATTACCGTAAAGGCTCTAAAACGAGCCCTGCTCATTTTTTTGTTCACTGCTATATCGGTGAAAGTGTGTATCCTGTCACTAACGTAATGTTATTATTTTTATCTTCAGGCAGCATTTTACTCTTGTTTTATATGTGCTTCTGGCCTCTGCTCATTCAGCGGCTGGCTGATGGAGGGTAAATGGAGTGACACTGCGGTGGCCACACATGGCTTACCAGCTCACGAGAGCAAGACCTGCGCTCTGCTCGTTCTCTGAGAAATAAGGAACAACAGTGTGAAATACAGTGGCACTTTATTAAGTAATTCTGCAACACAGAGAACCTGTTCATTAACTCATTAGCCGTGCAAAAGCGAACGCTACTCATCAACACATGAGCAGGATGAAATAAAAGCATTGACAATATTACAAATCATATTTTAAGTGAAGCACAAATATCTATGTAAATATCTATCAGTGAGCTACAGCCTATGGGGCAAGTCTTAAAAGAGGGATCATGAATAGGCAAGCGCCTAGAAGGCAAACCTTAAATAAGAGAGCAAGAACCATCCAAGGCTACACAATTTAAGCTAGGATAAATGCAATGAATTGGGTGTGGATGAGCTAAATTAGAGAGGCTGACAAAGTCAAAAGGCTAGCAATCAGGAAAGAGCATTACCACCTTGAGAATGGAAGTCCTAGGCCCAAGACAAGATATCGGTCGACCGGGAACCCTCACCATGCAAAGCACTGGAAGAAGAGTTCGGGGCGTGGACATGGGTGCAAATCTTTTATATGGCTTAATGCAGAACTCCCACCCACAGTTGACGTGGGTCCTTGACCGCACGCTTACAGTAACTTTGGAAAGTTTTGAAGGTGGTCAGTGATGCTTGACCGCAAACATAAAAAAAAGATAACTTCCATCGTAAGATGCTCGGAAATTTATATTTTATACATTATCTCTATGCCAGGCAGCCGTCGTTTGGTTTAGCTTGAGCAAGCTTGGAAAGTTTCTTAACTAAAAATATTGCAAATATTGCTTGTGAAAGACCAAGATGTACCAGCAGAGTGTCACGTACGTGTGGGCTAACCTTATTCTTGTAACTGTGGAAATTTACAAGGGGGGGGCTGGTGCCTCGCAGCACAGCGCCGTGGATGGCACAAGTCCCTGCTGTCAGATCAGTGAAGCCTACGAGATCTGTTTTATTAAAAAATGATAGCAAGAGGCAATGGGCTTTGGGCCTATGTGTATGTATCTAAGGTGGTGTGGTTGGGCCTACATGTGTGTATCTAAGGAGGTGGGGACCACTGTGACAGGTACTAAAAGGCTGAAGGAAAACGGACACCTTAGGTCATCTATCAGGGCCTGACTGGTGGGGCCTATATGGGAGTGTCATGTTTGATGGGCAGAGCAGAATGGTACATAGGATTTCTGTTATATGGTAGAACGGGACCCTACTTCACTAACAAGTAACAGGAGGTTATACGCATTAAGAGTCACTAAAAAGATTTACAACTCTCAACATTTTTTGAGCCACGATAAACAGGCTTTGTTTAGAAGAGTGCAGACACTTAGCCGTAAGTAAATGGTTAAACATGGAAGGAAAAAACCCAGAAGAAACCGGAAACGGCAAAAAAATAACTTTTTTCGTGCTTTTTTTGCAGCTGCGCCCGAGGCGGCTGCTGCCTATGTGAAGAGCTGCCTTTCCTGGAACGTGTAATTTTACATTCAATGATACGATTTTCTGTGCCAACCTTAGTGTGCTCAGGACATTTAGAGATGATCATCACTTTTGGAGTAGGATTGCCACATAATGTCATGGTTCCGGTCCGTCCATTTAACAAATCATTTAATTCTGGGACTTGTAGTTTTTTGTCATTCAATTAGATTAATGCATTTTGAATCATTGTGCTGCCGTCAGTGAGCATGATCTGGACAGCAGATGTGAACAGGCACTGTGGTTATTTGGGTGCCTGTGTGGGACAGGGATTGTGAGATCAGGAAACTGCCCTAGCCTAGTTGCCTAGCTCACTATTCCCTTCACCCAGCACTGGTATTTTAGTTAGTGAAACTTTGCATTCTAGGAACTGTAGTTTCGCTTTTCACACGGAAGGTGTCTTTTTTTATTTTATTTGTATATCATACATGTTACTTTTAAATTGCGTTGGAGCATCTATATTTTTACCGTCTCATTTTGTAACCTCTCAATGCGACACCCCCTGTTAGCGTCTCATTTTGTAACCTCTCAAGGCGACACCCCTGTTACGTTTGTTGATACTCGGTAGGCTTTATTTACAGCCTCTGAGCACTATTTTCTCAAATAACTTTGTCCTGCCCGCTGTTGCAGGCAGGACATGCTCTCTCCTAATGTTTTTTTTATTTTTATAGCACGGGCCCCGAACGCATTTGCAAAGCAACAGGTCTTGCATTTGCAAGAGTTCAAGCTATTGTTATTGTAAATGACAATGCCTTTTATTTATGTTTTAAAAACCACACATTAATAAAAGGCATTATCATTTACAATGCCAATAGCTCAAACTCTCGTAAATGCGAGACCTATTGCATTGCAAATGCTTGTTTGTTGCTTGTATAAGGAGATCATTTTCTCTTATGAGACAAGCAGGGGTGTATGGGATAGGCTTGTCCAGGATCATAAATGCCCACTTAGTTTTTTTGTGTGCATTTTTTCCCTAATTTTTTCTCCTCGTTGTTTTAAAGATGTTGTTTTATGTTTACTCCCAAATTCTTTTTTTTTTTTTGTTGTTGTACCCTTTAAAAAAAACAAAACAAAAAACCGATAAAAATGTTACAAACACAAAAATACAGTTGTTTAAAAAAAAATTAATTAAAAAAGCTCTCTTCTGAGCTACCCTATACTTTCATCATGTATGTATGTTTGTACTATGTTTCTCTTTTTTCCCCTTCTTTAAATCTCTCTCAAAAGCAAGGCAGGCAATCCCTCGTGTGCAGTCCGAGGGCGCAGTGCTTTCCGATTTGCTTTGATCATACTTTTTACAATAGACTTTCCATTTACACTGAATATATCCTGATGTAGTATGTATAATTTATATACACCAAAATAGTAACATTGGGTTTAGTTTAATGAAATGCAATCCATTATATAATGGTTGAGGAAAAATAAATCACTTAACTGTATGAAAAAAATCCACAGATTTTATCTACATGAGACCAACATTGGTACATAGCACACATTGATATTCATTTATTTACTTTAAGTCCATTTATTATTATTATTTGTTTTTTAAACCGTTTGTTTTTATTGCAATGTGCTCGGCAGGCAATTCAACAATACAGAATGTATACAAATATCCAAATCATGCTTTACATTCCTTTACTTTTAGTGCTGGAGGAAGTAAATTAACAGTGTCAGCTATGCTGTCTCACTTAGGCCCCTTCCCCTCCCCAGCCCGCGGTATGATGCCAGGACCCCCAAATCTTCTCCCATTTCATAGGGCGCCCTCTGCTTTTATATATTGTGTGCTCAGCTTTTTGGCACCAGTCCAGATCCGATTCCCAGTCAGTGACTCGGGGGTGGCGGCTATTCCCCAGTTCTTTGCAACATTATGTTTGGCAATAACTGTGGCCAGTGCCTCGTATATCTCAGCCAGTCTTCCTCTCCTGATATCAGTAACGGGAACCATTTGGGTTCTACCGGGACCTCCGCTCCCACCACCCTGGCCATTAGTCTACCTATTTCGAGCCTATACTGTTGTATCACCGGGCAGTCCCAGAGCAAGTGAGAAAAGGATCCCTCCTGCCTGCACCCCCTCTGACATCCATTCTCCGTTCACCCCATTTGATGCAGCACTGTCCTAGGGTAATCTACCCAGTGCCGTATCCTTAGTTGGATCAGTCTAAATCTGAAGCATATTGCTACCTCTCTCGGGCCCTGGATGGTGTACCTCCATTCCTCGTCCTCTAGGTGGCCTAGATCATCCTCCCATGAGGTCTTTAGTGCTCCCAGGGTGTCTGGGGCATTGTTTAGTATTTTCTTATATATCAATGATATTGCCTTTTCTGGCAAGGGGCCTGTCAACAGCCGGTCCTCTAGGGGGGACGCTTCCTCTAGTGTCGCACCCTCATGGATGTAATTTTTAAGGGCGTGTCCCAGTTGGAGGTATTTCAACCACTCCCCTTGTCCCATTCCATATTCCTGTTGTAGTGAGGCAAAGGTGATGTATGCCTGTCCCCTCCATACCTGTCCCAGATTGTCTAGCCCCAGCATTTTCCATTTATCAAGGTCACCCAGCTGTCCCATCCTTCGTAAGTGATCACTGTCCCATAGTGGGGTCATCTTGGTTAGCTTCCCTTCCCAGCCCAGGAACCTCGTCGCAGCTCTCCAGGCTTTTACCACGGTTTGTGTGTGTGCCGGCAGATCCTGGGTCCTACTTCTGTCGTATAGTATTGGGAGGTGCCCTCCCGTCCCCATAGCCCTTCTGTCTTCTCTCTAAGCTGGTTTCTCTCTGTCACTGAAAACCCAGTCATTCACGTTTACTAGTTGGGCTACCCAGTAATCGGCTTTGATGTCGGGGATAGCCAACCCACCTTCATATACTCCTTTTTGCAGTTTACGCAACGTTATTTGCGGCGCACTTCCTCCCCAGGGTAGGGATCCCAGTTCAGCTTCGATTCTTTTGAAGAAGGCTTTGGGAATCTTGTTTGGAGTATTTTGTATGACGTTAAATAGGCGTGGGAGCGACATCATCTTAAGTAAGGCATCGCGACCCATTAACGTGAGGGGAAGGGACCGCCAGCGGTTGGCGTCTCTCATAAATCTGTTCAGTTGCGCTTCTATGTTTTTATAGTAAAACTCCTGAGGGTGTCTTGTGATGTATATCCCTAGATATTTAAAGCTCTGAGTCTCGAAAGGTACCTTGCATCTAGATGTTAACTCCGGTGTTCCTCCTGCTAAAGGAAACAACAAGGATTTATCCCAGCTGATGCGGTAACCAGAGTAATCACCGTCAATGGATTGCTTTGGTCTTGTTACGTATAACAGGATATCATCCGCATATAGGGATATGCGTTCCTCCCATTCTCCCCCCACTGGGATACCCCATATCAAAGGATCTTGACGCACCCACGCCGTCAGTGGCTCTAGGGCTAAGGTGAACAGCAGGGTGGACAGTGGGCAGCCAGGTCTGGTCCATTTTTGAAGTGCGGATGTACGGGACATCGTAGCATTGACTCGTACTCTCGCTGGCGGGTTGCGGTAGAGAAGCTTAACCCAGCCTATGAATTTAGGTCCGAAGCCCATTCGGTCCAGCACGGCAAATTGGTAGTTCCACTCCACACTATCGAAGGCCATTCTGGCATCAAGGGACAGGAGAGCCGCCTGGTCCATTGGATTTGCGGCTGTTGTGTGTAGGACCCCAAACTGCCTGCGTATATTGAGCCGCGTGCTTCTATGCGGCATGAAGCAGGATTGGTCCGGATGTATGAGGGAGGGAATGACTTTGCACAGACGTAAAGAGGGCTTTGGCCAGTACTTTGGCCTCGTGGTTAAGTAAGGATATTGGTCTGTACAACCCACAATCCAGGGGGGGGGGGGGATTTGCCCTCCTTTGGGATTACAACAATCACAGCTGTTCTTAATCTCTTCCACTGTAAGGTCACCCTCCAGTATATTTCACTCTACTATTGACATCGTTGATGTCTTTACGTCTCGGAGGATTTCTACGCAATCCATCTCCGTCTTCCCGGATGTGGAGAGATAGAGTGCCTCGTAGTAGGAAGCGAATGCTTCCGCTATTTCTTTACCCATCTCGTGTCTGCAGCCTGTGCTGTCACTCACTCCTGGAACCCATTTGCTTTTCCGTCTTTTTCTTATCAAGCCATGCTAGGAGCCTGCTTGCTTTATTCCCCACTTCATACAGTGTGTGCTGAGTGGCTAGTGCATGTGCTCTGGTGCTGTCTTCCATTAGGTCACGAAGCCCCCCTCTGACGAAGCTTCAGCTGGTGCCGCACCTCTGAGTTAGTCGCCTCTAAAATTTGAGTCTCCAATTTCTAAAATGTCTGTCTCCAAGGTCTGGCCCTGAAGCCACTTTTCTTTCCTTAGTGTCCCAATTTGGGCCTGGGCCTGACCCCTGATCACTGTTTTAAATGCTTCCCAAAGCGTCACCCCTGAGGACACGGAACCCACTTTTTTTTAAAGTACTGTTCTGCCCCTTTGGGTGTTTGAGATACCAGGGGTCAATCTTGGGGGCAGAGAGTGGTCTCTATGGGGACCCTCTAGGACGACCACCACCAGTGAGTGGTCCGATGCCCCTCTCGCGATATGAGCTGCTCTTTGGAATTCTTCCAGACCTTGGGCCTGCGTCACTATGTAGTCTATTCTGGCGAAGTTCCCATGCGTTGCAGAAATGTGTTAACTGTTTAGTGAGTGTTGTTGCCTCCAGATATCACTCAGGCCCATTGCCCGGAGGAAGTCCCCCAGTGGGCCCAGTTTACGTCCCGTCACTGCCCCCCCCCCACCCCCCCCCCCATGGTGTCCATCTCGGTTGAGACGATGTCGTTCATGTCCCCCCCCATTATCAGCCGGCCCTCTGGAAACTCCAACAATAGTGGGCCCAGCACGTCTAGGGTGGCAGCCTGTAGTCCCGGTGGGGCATACACTGAACATAAGTTTAAGGTTTGTCCCTTCCACTTGCCACTTATCGCTACGAATCTCCCCAACGGGTTAGTCCATGTTTTGTATCGGATAAGGGGGAGTGCTGTTCTATACAATATTCCGACTCCCCATGATCCGGTCGTGTAGCCTGCATGCACCAGTAACGCGTATCCTAGCCTGTTTAATGTCCTGCACTGATTTCCCCGAAGGTGCGTCTCTTGTTGTAAGATTGTCAGGCAAGTGTTTTTTGATGAACTGTAGTACTACTGTCCGTTTCAGCCCATTGTTGAGACCATTGACGTTCCAGGACCATACCCTTATTGATTTAACCGATGTGTCAGATGTCGCCATTGTGCAGGTCTGGTCCCCCTCCCTATTCAACCATTCTTATCGAAGATTCTTCATATCTCGAATGGGGTTCATCTTTTCTAGTCCCCTCGAGCACTTAAACTGACCATTAAGAACAAGGTCGTAAGCCGAAAACGTCCTCAACTCGTAACCCCCCACCCTGCTACACTGGTTGTACATGCCCCAAGTTGCCAACCAGCAGATAGCTTGTCGCCCTAATGCTAACGTACGCTAAACACTATGGGGGTGTGTCGGCAACTTCTGAGTTCCAACTGATACAATTGTTTATACTAAACCCCAATGAAAACTATTGTGTAATGCAATCCCCGTTTACTTTGCAACATCCCATCTTTCGGGTAGTAACTGTCTCGCTCCCCTTCTTTGAATTCAGCTTACGGTTACAGTTCCTTGTGTATTTCTCGCGTCAGGCCTGTAGTCAACCGAAGCATCAACATGTCCTCCAGTTGTACCCCCTCCATCTTGTTCTGTGGCAGGTGTCTCCTCTGTTTCCTGCTGTTTTGACTGTTCTCCGACCTTTTGGCCTCTGTCTGGACCCCCTCGGCGCCGCTTTGACGTTGTTTTTCTTATTAGTTCGTCTTCCCTCCAAGCACTCCCATGCCTCATCTGGAGAGGTGAACTGCCAGGTCCTCCCCTCCATCATTATCTTGAGCTTAGCAGGGAAGAGCATCATGTATTTGATTTCCTGCTCTCGGAGTTCTCTCTTCACTGCCTCAAAGCTCCTTCTTTGTCTTTGTACCTGAAGCGCGAAGTCGGAAAAGAATCGGATTTTGGTGTTCTCAAATTGAATATCTCCTTTTGCTCTGGCTGCCTGCAGGATGGCATCGCGGTCGCGGTAGTTAAAGATCCTGGCAATTGTTGTCCTTGGTTGGGCCCCTGGTCTGGGAGGAGGCACCGGGGCCCGATGCGCTCTTTCAATCGCAAAAAACTTAGACCGTCTCTTAGGATGTAGCGTGTTAACGATGAATTCCTCCAGGCAGAGGTCCACATTCAGGTCCTCCCCTCCCTCAGGGACCCCCACCACTCTAATGTTACGTCTTGACCGTCCTTCCTGATCTTCAAGCCTGGCTGCCATCGTCGTGGTCTGGTGGGTTAGTGTTTGTATTTGTGCCTCTAGGCGTTTAGTCTTGGATTGGAGTTGGGAGACGTGTCTCTCGGCTGTCTTTATTTTGTCTCTCAGTTTCGAACAGTCTGACCTGATCAGGTTGGCCTCGGTTGTTACTGTGTCAATTTTAGGTTCCAGTCTGCCCTTCAGGTCCTTTATGGCAGCCATTATGGCCCCCATGGAGGGCTTCGTCGCCTCCTCACCATCTCCTTGTGTCGGTTTGGGGATCGCATAATTGTCCATCTTGTTTGACTGCGTTGCCCTGGCCCTTTGGGTTTCACCATTGCTCCATCATTTTGCCAGTTTGTCCCGCTTTTAGAAGTGCGTCGTGGGGCAGCCGTGATATTTCAGTGGAAGGTAAGGCAGAAAATTGGTGGCTAACGTTGGGCCTCTCGCGTCTCCAGCCGCAGGTCTCCTTATGGTGGCTCTGGCTTTTATCCTATCAGCCATTAATTTGAGTGACCCGCGGCCCTTGAGTTCTGAAAGGGGGTGAGCGGATGGGGAACCAACCCCCTCCTGTCCCTGGGTTTTTCCCCCTAAGTATTGAGCTTCTGCACCTCTCTCCGGCTGGCCCTGTGTAGCCACGTGAACCCGTTTTGAGTCGACGTTGGGCCTTGTGGTCTCCTGGGCAGTTTATATTTCATGATTGTATGCCGCTGGAGGGCCGTATGTACACTCCCGGACCCTTACATGTGCCGCATAAAACACCCTCTTTTCTTGGTGCTATGTCCGTGCACATCAGGGGGGGGTCAGTCTATTTTCTATGCCTAGGTTCCCACCTGGAGCCCGGCCCCCACCGCTTAGGAGCCGCTCCTCGCGTGGGCCCACTGTAGTCGCTGTTTATTTCTGAAAGTTACCTCTGGGCCCAGCCGTCTCCCGGGTTTTCAAGGCTGTGCTCCGCTGGTCTGGATAACAGTCCGGCACATCCGGCGCTGCTCGGTCACTGCCACTTATGCTGTGCCCCCGCTGCTCCGGCTTGCATGCGCCACCCGCCGCCACCTCTCCTCCCCGCTGGCCGGTATATCTGGCTGCTTGGTCCCACGATCCACTAGGCTACACCTTGTCTCGCTGATCTGCCTGGGCGGTCGGGGGCAGCACCCACTTTACCTCCGTCCGCCTCAGGTTCCGTTCGCCCCGAGATCTGTACTGCTACTGCGTCACTGCAGATGGCTTACGACGATGGAGTTTGCGGCTTCTCCCGTCTGCCTCCTCAGACTCTCCTCCCGCCGTATTACCACTGTTTTGCCCGGTTTCTTCTCCGTCCCTCTGGAGCCCTGGCCGGTCAGCTGCGCTTTGCTGCAGTTTTGTGCCGGGATGTGCTCGGATGGTCGTGCGGATTGCGGGGTTATACTCAATTAGCAGCGGAGCTCGATTACAGTGCAGCCATCTTCTTTCGTGGCCAAGCCCCCCCCATTTATTATTATTGTAAAAAGTTCAGTCACTACTTTGTTTATGATCTTGCGGGAGTCTTGCAAGATCGTAAACTTTTTTTAGAAGAAGAATTTACTCTTTCCTTTATGACAGTGCTTATGCCTTATAGTCCCCATTAGAAGGGTGTGGGGAGAAAGAAGTCTCTCAAATGAGACCTTTTCACAGTATAACAGCAGTGCACAGTAGGGTGTAAGGGGATACTGGGATCTCATGACACCTCTCCACAGCTTAATAACTGTGTATAGTAGACTAAGGGGGGACACTGGCCTCTACAGTGAGACATTGCATGACGGTAACCAGTGTGTAGAGTAGGGTGTAAAGCGACACTGCCTCTCCACTCACACCTTTTCCTAGGCTCCGTAGTCTGCATAGTAGGGTGGAGAAGGTATTCACCTCACATATAAGACCTCACTGTTTTATGGTTGGTATAACAATTACTGGCCTCTCCACTGGGACCTTTCCCCAGAAAAATTAGGATGTGGGAATGGATTTGACTGGCTAGCCACAGCTCTCCCCAGAATGACAGACCTGTCCATTAGTGTGTAGAGAAACCTTGTCTAATCCTCTAACACCTATCTCCAGGACAACGTAGATATTATGCATTCTGGTGCGGGCAAGCAATTGCCTCTGTACTGACACCTCTCCCTACAGCAACAGCGATATGCAGTGCTGTCTGGGAGTGGCGTGAGCTCCACTAACACATCTTACCAGGGTGAGAGGCATTTATACTAGGGATTGAGAAAAATGTATCTTTCTGCTCAGATCTCTTCCCATGCTGACATTTATGCATAGTAGACTGTGGGTAGGAAGTATCCTGTTTGCTGACACATCTCTCTTACATGGTAAGTCTTTGTAGTACAGTGTGGGGAGAGACCAGCCCCTCTCATGTGACCTGTGTCTTGCATGATGGGTCTGAAAATTAGGCTGTGAAAATGAGCTAACCTCTCTGGTCACAACTCTCCCCAGCATGACAGATGTCCAAGTAAGGTGCAGGGATGGAAGTACCTCTTTTCTGATAAGTCTGTCTTGCATAGCAACTATAAAGACTATAATGTGTAAACACACCACCCTGTCAGCTGAGACAGCTCTCCAGAGTAATATATGTGCAAAGTAAGCTGTGGGTAGTAGGGTATAGAAATGGAGTATCGTCTCTGATGAGAACTGTGTCTTGGCTGATTGGTGTGGTTAGTTGAATATGGGGACACACTCACTTCTCCCTCAGACCTCTCCCCATGGGGACAATGAGGCGTAGTAGGGTATGCACAGGGACAGATTTCTCAGCTGAAACTTCTTTCCAGAGTCACAAACATATATACTAACATGTGCAGAAGAACTGCCCTCTCCACTATCACGTTTCCACCAGCTGATAGCAGTGCGTAGTAGAATATGAAGATGCACTGGACTCTGCGCCAAAATCTGTCTTGTATGAGAGGTCTGTGTACTACAATGTGGACAAGGACTGATCTCTCTACTGAGACCTCACTGTTACATGTCAAGTCACCATAGTTGGGTATTCAAACAGTTGTCTTCTCCATTAACAATTCTCTGTAGCATAAAAGATGTGCATAGTACCGGATGGTTATATAAACATGCAGGAGCACTTCTGCACTCCCTGAAGATGCAACTGCCAGTTTGTCAACATTACAATGCTGTAATAATATTCAAATCTATAAAAACTATTAAACAAACAAATCAGTAGTAACTTTAAACTTTTTTATTACAAAACGACATCAGCACATTACAAACAAAACAACTTTACTAATTTATAATGTCTTCATCACATTATGTTGAGCAGCCTGGTGCAGTTGTATCACCACAGCCACCTCAGCCTGGCACATAGTCTTTTGTATGGCAGTTTTCTGTTTTGAGGCCAGCTAGCAAAAAAGTCTCAGCAAAGTTTCTCATGCGTACTGTTCTTAAAAAAGATTTCACAATGGCTAGCTTGGACAGAGTTGGCTCATGCTGCAGAACTGCAGAGCTATTCATGTGCTTCCACATCTTTATAACCTGGATACAGTATACCTGCTCAGGTACTCACTGCTGAACAGGACCATAATCCTGCTTGTTTTAACAAGGCTCTTTTTTGATGCTTATATAGGTAGATAATTATTTCCTCAGAGACAAGTAGACCTACACAGCAGAAGCTCGTGGAAGATCACAAATGTCCTCTATGCAATACAAATATTATCACTTCTCTAATAGTTTTTTTCCTCACTTTCCACACAGTTATTATTTCCTGTTTTTTCAAAGGTGAGCAAGACTTCTTTTTCTCCTCCATATATTTTCTCACATGGTAGTTTTCTTGTTTACAACTTCTGTTTTCCATTTTCCTCCTACAAAAGGAAAAAATAACCAACAAATTTAAAAGTTAAATACTAGTCAATAAATCATGTAATTTTTCTCTATATTCTGTAAAGTTTTCTACATCTTTCATCCGCAATCACATATTTATATCTAGTGTATCACTAACTTGTTATTCCTTTCTCTGGAAAAATTCCACTCCCTCGCCAAGTGTATTTTGTTTTCACAAATAAATTATAACATTCCATCAAACCTGAATTCATAAAAGTGCATAAAGTAACACATTTCTCTTGAGGCACCTTTGCTAACACTGAGCACGGTGTTTAACTATAAGTAGCAATATCACCACTCAATCATCTCGTAGGGCTAAAGTATATGTACAGTGAAGTTCATAAAAAAGTAGGGCTTATATTAACACATCCCACATTATTTATGATTTGAGAAACACTGCCTCCTTTACTTACAAGCACATACAGTTTGAACACTTCATTTTTCAACACAATCTGCAGTACTTGCTGATATCTCTCTACATTCTGTCTACCTCTCATCTACATTCTGTCTACCTCTCATCTACATTCTGTCTACCTCTCAAATACTATATCAAAAGATCTATACCTCCCCAAACAGCTTTTCACTCTGTAAACATGCTGTAGAATACGTTTACCAACATTAGTACATTTACTGACACTTAAAGTTCATAAAATATATTATTAATTACCTGTTACAAAGCACAATTCTTCTGAAAGAGAATAAACAGTCAATACATGGTCGTGGTATACCAACACAGAGCAGGTTTATTGCCCTAGCTGCAGCTGGAAACACCCACATGGACCTTCTGCTAATGTTTCAGATCACTGGATTTAAGTCGCGCTTTTTATACATCCGATTGTGCATTATGATACATTGAAAAGGCGGAGTGTCTGTCCAGCTGCAAAACCACTCTTTATCAGAAACTTAAAAGCACTAGTTCCATAATTAAACGTCTTTGCAGAACATTCATCACTACAGCTAATTATTTTCTTAGTCTGCGAGTTTAAACCCCCCATCGTTGAATCCACAGATAAGGCAGCCTTCCCTGTGCCTACTCCCTACATTCTTTAGTTAGAGACTGGAATCTTTTCTCTCGAGTTAGCACAATCCCACGTTCTGCCTCACGTTACCAGGTCAAGAAAAACTTGCACGTCTCTGTTAAGCTTCTATTTAAACAAGCATATTACAAAATAACATTCTTCAAAGGACATAAAATGAAGGATGTCAGAATGGTGTGAAAATGATGGTTCACACATTTTTATGCTCTGAAACCTGAACTTGGAGTTCTTTCTTAAATACAGATGAGGACACCAGCCTCTTTCATCTCCAAATAAATTCACTTCTTTTGAGCACAACTCTTCCTTCTCCTCCAAAACACGAAGAACAAACTGAGCTATCTCTGGTTCTGCACCCGATCACATCGCAGCATTTCTTCAGCCATGTAATAAGAATAGTAACTATTGGTTGAGCCGTGGCCCTTTTTTTTTCTTTTACACCTCTCCATACGATCTTACAGGATTGTAAAACACCTCGTGGCAGGCCTAGTAATTTTCCATGCATGTCTCGTGATATGCTCATGAGATCGAACAAACCCCATGCTGCAAACTTCAATCTCTGTACCTTGCATGCTACTCTCACAAGTCTGTTGCAGGATTGCAACACAATTGTAGGTCAGTAGTAGTATATGAAAGGGATTAGCCTCTCCACTGAGAACCCTCTTGTATAATAGTTGTGCATACTAGGGAGTGAGGAGTGACTACCCTCTCCTTTCAAAGCTCTCTCTTGAATTACAAGTATGCATAGTAGTGTGTGGGGAGATACTGCCCTTTCCTGTCAGACCTCTCTCTCAGATGACAGGTGTGTGTATTAGGGAGTGCACATGGCTGGCCTCTCCTGTCAGACCTCTCTCTCAGATGATGGGTGTGCGTAGTAGGGTGTGTGGAGGGACTGGCCTCTCTGCTGAGACCTCTCTCTCTAATGATAGGTGTGTGTAGTTGGGTGTGGGGAGGGACAGGGTTCTCCTTTACGACCTATATCGCAGATAATGGGTGTGCGTAGTAGGGTGTTTGGTTGAACCTTAACTATTCTCACAACTTTCTCAAACCAGTCTATGGTACTCCAGTCAACGCTATTCCATTGTATGTCACCCCAGTCTACGCTGTTCCATTGTACGCCACTCCACGGCACTCCACTCTGTTTCACTGTACGCCACTCCACTGTACACCATTCTGCGCTGTTCCACTATACCGCACTCCACTGTACTGCAGCCACTCGACTCTGCACCACGCCACTACACTTTATGGTATTCCACTGTCTTTTGACACGCCACTCCAATCTTCGCCACCCTGTGCCACTCCATTTTACTCCAATGTATGCCACTCAAAACTGTAGCACTCCACAATACGCCACTCCAGTCTGTGGCACTGTATGGTGCGCCACTCCACGACATGCCATTCCACTGTACCCCATTCCAATCTATACAGTCCACTGTACGATATTCCACTCTGAGCCAATCCACACTATTCCAGTCTGTGCCACGCCACTCTACGCCTCTCCACTGTACACCACTGCAGTCGATGGCACTCCACGGTGTGCCACTCCACTCTACTCCACTGTATGCGACTCCAGTCTATGGCACTCCATGGTGCACCACTCCACAACATGCCACTCCACTGTACGTCATTCCAATCTACACACTCCACTGCACAGTGTTTCACTGTAAGCCAATCCACTCTACTCCACTCTGTGCCACTCTACGCTATTCCATTGTATGCCACTCCAATCTGTTCCATTGTGCCACTCCAATCTGTTCCATTGTATGCCACTCCATTGTATGCCACTCCACTCTATTCCATTGTATGCCACTCCACTCTATTCCATTGTCTGCCACTCCACTCTGCGCTATTCCATTGTCTGCCACTCCACGTCACTTCATGCTGTTCCAGTCTAATGCACTCCACTCTGACACAGTAGGCGACTCTACGCCACTACAGTCTGTCCCACTGTACTACTGTACAGTACACCACTTGACTCGACGACATGCTACTCCGCTCTACTTGAGGCATGCTACGCCACTGGACTCTACGCCACTGGACTCTACGCCACTGGACTCTACGCCACTGGACTCTACGCCACTGGACTCTACGCCACTGGACTCTACGCCACTGGACTCTACGCCACGCCACGCCACTCCACTCTACGCCACTCTACGCCACTCCACTCGACGCCACTCTATGCCACGCCACTCTACGCCACTCCACTCGACGCCACTCCACTCGACGCCACTCCACTCGACGCCACTCCACTCGACGCCACTCCACTCGACGCCACTCCACGCCACTCCACGCCACTCCACGTCACTTCATGCTGTTCCAGTCTAATGCACTCCACTCTGACACAGTAGGCGACTCTACGCCACTACAGTCTGTCCCACTGTACTACTGTACAGTACACCACTTGACTCGACGACATGCTACTCCGCTCTACTTAAGGCATGCTACGCCACTGGACTCTACGCCACTGGACTCTACGCCACTGGACTCTACGCCACTGGACTCTACGCCACTGGACTCTACGCCACTGGACTCTACGCCACTGGACTCTACGCCACTGGACTCTACGCCACTCCACTCTACGCCACTCCACTCTACGCCACTCCACTCTACGCCACTCCACTCTACGCCACTCCACTCTACGCCACTCCACTCGACGCCACTCCACTCGACGCCACTCCACTCGACGCCACTCCACTCGACGCCACTCCACTCGACGCCACTCCACTCGACGCCACTCGACGCCACTCGACGCCCTCGACGCCACTCGACGCCACTCGACTCCACTCTACGCCACGCCACTCGACTCCACTCCACGCCACTCGACTCCACGCCACTCGACTCCACGCCACTCGACTCCACGCCACTCGACTCCACGCCACTCGACTCCACGCCACTCGACTCCACTCTACGCCACGCCACTCGACTCCACTCTACGCCACGCCACTCGACTCCACTCTACGCCACGCCACTCGACTCCACTCTACGCCACGCCACTCGACTCCACTCTACACCACGCCACTCTACACCACGCCACTCTACACCACGCCACTCTACACCACGCCACTCTACGCCACTCTACGCCACTCTACACCACGCCACTCTACACCACGCCACTCTACACCACGCCACTCTACACCACGCCACTCTACACCACGCCACTCTACGCCACGCCACTCTACGCCACGCCACTCTACGCCACGCCACTCTACACCACGCCACGCCACTCTACACCACGCCACGCCACTCTACACCACGCCACTCGACGCCACTCTACACCACGCCACTCGACGCCACTCTACACCACGCCACTCGACGCCACTCTACACCACGCCACTCGACGCCACTCTACACCACGCCACTCGACGCCACTCTACACCACGCCACTCGACGCCACTCCTACACCACGCCACTCGACGCCACTCTACACCACGCCACTCGACGCCACTCTACACCACGCCACTCGACGCCACTCTACACCACGCCACTCGACGCCACTCTACACCACGCCACTTGACGCCACTCCACTCGACGCCACTCGACGCCACTCGACGCCACTCCACTCGACGCCACTCCACTCGACGCCACTCCACTCGACGCGACGCCACTCGACGCCACTCCACTCGACGCCACTCGACGCGACGCCACTCGACGCGACGCCACTCGACGCGACGCCACTCGACGCGACGCCACTCGACGCGACGCCACTCGACGCGACGCCACTCGACGCGACGCCACTCGACGCGACGCCACTCGACGCGACGCCACTCGACGCCACTCAACGCGACGCCACTCGACGCCACTCGACTCGACACCACTCTACACCACTCGACTCGACGCCATTCGACGCGACACCACTCGACGCGACGCCACTCTACGCCACTCGACTCGACGCCACTCTACGCCACTCGACTCTATGCCACTCTACGCCACTCGACTCTATGCCACTCTACGCCACTCGACTCTATGCCACTCTACGCCACTCGACTCTACGCCACTCGACTCTACGCCACTCGACTCTACGCCACTCGACTCTACGCCACTCGACTCTACGCCACTCGACTCTACGCCACTCGACTCTACGCCACTCGACGCCACGCCACTCGACGCCACTCGACGCCACGCCACTCGACGCCACGCCACTCGACGCCACTCGACGCCACGCCACTCGACGCCACTCGACGCCACGCCACTCGACGCCACTCGACGCCACGCCACTCGACGCCACGCCACTCGACGCCACCGCGCCACTCGACGCCACGCCACTCGGCGCCACGCCACTCGACGCCACGCCACTCGACGCCACGCCACTCGACGCCACGCCACTCGGACGCCACGCCACTCGACGCCACGCCACTCGACGCCACGCCACTCGACGCCACGCCACTCGACGCCACGCCACTCGACGCCACGCCACTCGACGCCACGCCACTCGACGCCACGCCACTCGACGCCACGCCACTCGACGCCACGCCACTCGACGCCACGCCACTCGACGCCACGCCACTCGACGCCACGCCACTCGACGCCACGCCACTCGACGCCACCCCACTCGACGCCACCCCACTCGACGCCACCCCACTCGACGCCACCCCACTCGACGCCACCCCACTCGACGCCACCCCACTCGACGCCACCCCACTCGACGCCACGCCACTCGACGCCACGCCACTCGACGCCACGCCACTCGACGCCACGCCACTCGACGCCACGCCACTCGACGCCACGCCACTCGACGCCACTCTACGCCACTCGACTCTACGCCACTCTACGCCACTCGACTCTACGCCACTCTACGCCACTCGACTCTACGCCACTCTACGCCACTCGACTCTACGCCACTCTACGCCACTCGACTCTACGCCACTCTACGCCACTCGACTCTACGCCACTCGACCCGACGCCACTCTACACCACTCGACTCGACACCACTCTACACCACTCGACTCGACGCCATGCCACTCTACGCCACGCCACTCGACGCCACGCCACTCGACGCCACGCCACTCGACGCCACGCCACTCGACGCCACGCCACTCGACGCCACGCCACTCGACGCCACGCCACTCGACGCCACGCCACTCGACGCCACCTCCTACTCCACCTCCTACTCCACCACACCATGGCACACTACTCTACACCACACCATGGCACACTACTCTACACCACACCATGGCACACTACTCTACACCACACCATGGCACTCTACTCTACACCACACCATGGCACTCTACTCTACACCACACCATGGCACTCTACTCTACACCACACCATGGCACTCTACTCTACACCACACCATGGCACTCTACTCTACACCACACCATGGCACTCTACTCTACACCACACCATGGCACTCTACTCTACACCACACCATGACACTCTACTCTACACCACACCATGACACTCTACTCTACACTACACCATGACACTCTACTCTACACCACACCATGACACTCTACTCCACTGTACGCCACTCCAGTCTACTTTACGACATGACACTGCGCCACTCCACTGTACGCCACTCCACTTTTCACCACTCTATGCCACTCAGCGCTATCCCAGTGTACGCCACTCCACTCAGATACACTCCACGCCATTCCCTGACACTCTACGACTCTTTGCCCTTCTACTCCATCACACAATACTCTACTCTATTGCACTCCACTCTACCCTATAGCACTCCACTGAACAACAGTGTACTCCAGTCTATGTGAGTGTACAGCACTCTACTTTATTCTATGCCGTTGTGCGCCACTCTAATTCACTCTACACATCTCTATACACTCAACTTTACTGCACTCTGCTCTATGAAACACTACTCCAGTCTACTCCACTGTGCTCAACTACTGCACTCTACACCACTCCACTCTACGCTACTCTGCCACTCAACTCCACAACACTTCTATGCCACTCTACCACACTGTTCCGCACCCTCTTTTAAAAATATTTTTAAACAGATTTGATTGAGCTTCACATCAGCACAGTGCAAGTACAACTTCTATGACAGGCCTTTTCTTCTGTCCTCTCTTACAGTTATCTATACCATACCAGATGCAGATGATGAGCGGCAGGCTCCTTTGCTCATGATACTCAGTAATGTCCAAATATCAATAACTATTTGTATGCAGTAATCACCCTCATAGTGGCACTATCCAGGCAGCCAGCCTTAACAAAACCAGCAAAACCTTCCCTCATTCCCACCCCCTCCCTACTCGTGCCCCCCCTCCATTCAAAGTACAACTCAGGAAGTGTACGTTAGTTGAGTTGCCTGCCTTTCCATCGAGTGGCTTGATTGATCTGTACTCTACTCTTCTCCACGCCACACTACAACACCATAATCCACTCTATGGCACTCCACAACACTTTCTGACACTCTGACGCACCTGTCCGCTCCAATGTATGATGGCGACTCCACTTTGACACTTTACTCCACTGTATGCTATACCAATCCACTGTACCCCACTCTACCCTACAACATAACACTCCACTCTGCTACTTTACTTCACTCTGCTATGCCACTCCTCTGGACTCAACTCCACTCCACTGTACTTTACCCCACTCTTCAACAATCCACTCACAACACTCTACTCTGTGCTTCTCCACTATATACAACTTAATTATACAAGACTCTAGTACTCTCTATGCCACTCTATGGCCCTCTATACCCCTACTACACTGTACAACACTCTGCTCCACTCTGAGTCTTTTCAACACTCTGATACTCCGCTGTACTGTATGGCATGCCACTGTAATTTATGACAGTTTACTTGACTCTAAGCTACTCCACTCTGACGCTTTACTCCATTGTACAGTACGCCATTCCACTCCTCTCTACGACACTACACTTTGCGACTCTTCCCTGTATGACCCTCTCCTCCACTGTACTGTGCGACGCTGCACTTGACGACAGTGGACAATACGGTTTGAAACATTTTTATTTAAAAAAAAATTGAAATTCTGTGAAAAAAACAAACGTTAAACCTTAGTTATAGTTCAGAAAATGTTATTTATTCTTTCTATATAAACCAACTCGCGCACCTCCATACCCATTGTAGTGAACTTGGTGGGCACACTACCTTAACTAGAACTCGCTAAGTTACCATGCACTGTGTTCTCACAAATTATGTGATGAAGGGTTGTTATGAATATTATGAGGGGGTCGTGTCCAAGATGGCTGCAGGAGCGGTCGCATAAAGGTGAGCTCCGTCCTGCGCCGCATTTCTCCTAGCCCTAAACGCATTTTGAACCCTGCCACAGACACTTCCCGGAACGACGGCACACACTTTCCGCGGCGCCGGTGAAAGCGAGCTGGGTCGGCGGCACAAGCCCTAAGGGCCGCAACGGGTGCGCGTCTTAGGGCCTGACACCCCGACGGTAACACAGGCTGCGCTGCCCTACGAGAAGACGCAACCCGGAGTACGAGGACCTCCTCTGGGAAGCTCCGACCATGAGGAGGGCATCACGACCTGTGGTGCTGACTCCACCCCTGGACACTTTGATTATAGACATGGCTCATATGCGCGAAGAACACAAGAAACTGAAAGTGAGAGTGACCGTGCATGATACAACCATAATGGAGATGCAACCAGTTGCATCAGATGCGCAGAGTAAACTGCCTGCCCTGCAATGAGAGGTGGACCTTCTGAAACGCAAAGCGACGAAGTGGAGGGAAGACTGTGCCAGAGCAACATTTGGGTGGTGGTGGGCCTACCCGAGAAGATTGAGGGGCCGAGCATGGATTTGTACCTGGAACAATGACTGACAGAAACGGTCCTAGGGGGCAAGACATCCAAATTCTTTTCAGTAGAATGGGCACACCGGGTACCGGCCCGACCACCACCTGCTGTAGTGCGAGTGGTGCCGCGCCTCTTCAATTATCGGCACTAAAGGCCCTTGGCAAGTAGAGAACCAGGCAGTTCCAATATTCCCGGACTACACGGATAACATGCAAAACATGGGGCTCCCTACTACTCAGTGAAGCTTAAACTTCGTGAACTAGGGATCAAGTATTGATTAATTTTTCCAGCTAAACTTCGAGTCTTGGATGGTGATAAAGTGCTTCTTTTCCAATCCGCCCACGAGGCCTGGGACTGGCTAAAGTCCAAGGTGGGACATCCTACAGTGGATCAACAGGGCACTGAGGAGGTTTGGGCTCTGGCACAGAATCAGTGCTGATCAAACCAGAAGCATTGTTCCCGCCCTTCCCGGGACCAGGCAGCAAAGGAAAGAGCACACGTGCAGGCTGTGCTGGTTCGGGTGGGGTCCCCTGGTTCCAGAATCAACGCTGAGACTTTCGAGACTTCAGATACACTATCCATGAGTGGCTCCTTACCAGACGACCTCCCGAAAACCTTGTGGGAGGGACCTGAGGTCACCCTGATGAGTGCTGATCTCCTCGTACTACTCTGTTGTAACCATATCTTATTCTTCACTTTGTGAAAGACAGCTGTCCTGGTTGGTTTGAATCCAACTGGGATGTCCTTGCTCCATAATGACAGTGGGGCAGCTTGTATTGGTTGTGGCGCTACTGGACATTGTGGGTGATTTTTGTTGAGACAAACTATGGTAGCCACGTATTACCCCCTTCGGTCCGCAGGACTCTTTTGCAGTTTGGTCTACACACTTTGTGGGGTTTATGGCCTGTTGCTGCACTGCTGCGCAGTAGCCTAGGGAAGGAAGTTGGGGATTGGGACCGCATGTGTATGGCTCTGTGTTGGCGTCATTTCTCTGGCCCCTACGATTGGGACTAAGCTACGTTCACACCTTACCTTTCCCATGGTGGTACAGGAATATAGGTTCATCACATGGAATGTGAGAGGTATGTGCTCATACGCTAAGCGACGCAAGATTTATGCTTACCTGCGGGGACGTAGAGCCCACTTCGCAGGTCTCCAGGAGACACCTTCCATCACTAGAACTCACTAGATTGAGTTGACGATGGTGGGGCGGAGTATATGGTACACTGTTCTCTAGGTACGCGAGGGGTGTACTGGTATGGGTGGCCACGGGCATGCCCTTTACAGTGTCACACACTAAGATAGATTGCAAGGGTGGCTATGCAGTAGTGGGGGGAGACGCTTGATGGGGTACCCTTAACACTTGGAGCAGTATATGCCCGGACCGCGGGGCAGTCAACCTTTTACATGGCTCTGACACCCACCCTGCTTCCAGATCCAGTGGCCCTCACACTTTAGTGCAAGGATTAGAAAGGGGTTATCAACTAATGATGGATAGAGCCACACCACCCCTGCCGGGGCGCACCCCTGCTCTGTCTCACAACATTTGTACATTTGGGCTCATGACCTACAGATGGGGGAACTTTGGCACTTATTGCACCCAACTGGCAGGGAGTACTCCCATTATTCGATGATAAACAAATTACACTCTAGACTAGACATGATCTTTGCACTTTTGGCGATGGTCACACAGTGCCAACGAGGAGAATACCTGGGCGGGACCCTTTCAGATCACAAGCCCTTACTGATCTTGCTTGGTTGTGGCCGGTCCAGACCGAAGATTCCTACTTGGTGCCTACACACTGCTACCATGTCTGATGCAGTGTTTAGTTCCTTTCAGATTGGTAAGGCCATAGATAACTACTTCCAGGATAACGAAGGAACGGCATCGGATGCATTGGTTGAATGGGATGCTTTTAAAGTTGTATTACGGGGATTGTGCGTGAAAACAGCTTATGGTGTACAGAAGGGGTTGAATGAAGAGGTGACTGTCATGGAAGGTCGCCTGGGAGAGCTGGAGAGAGCAGGTCTGACAGATCAGTCAACATACGACCCTTTCGACCTTACGAAAGGATTACAGGCAACTAGTGGGTCGACTGTCCAAAGTTGATCATAAGGTGTACACACAACAGCAACATGAACATTGGGATAAGGCGATTCACTTATTGGTATGGTTTTTGCGCTCAGAGTCCCCTAGATTCCGGATTGCTGCACTCCCACTTCAGACAGGGCATATGGTGAATACCCAGGAGGAATAATCCAACCAGTGTTAAGACTCTCAAACTCACATGTGGGTGTTGTAATCAAGTACTCCCTTTTATTGGTGCAGATTGGTAAATCCTCCGGAGTATGAGGTGCTAATGAACAACACCATGCGATATCCCCAACATATAAGGAACGTCCCCAATCCGTACTTGAGTTCCAATGTTTTAAAAAAAAATTCAAAACTTACTTTACAAGTAATTCTAAGAAAATAATTTGCAAAGAGCTACACGCCGTCTGCCGTCACCCCAAATCAAGTTCGACAGAACGCCCCGTAAATCTGTGAAGAAGGCCTTCCAGATAATCAATGGAAGGGCTGCAAAGAAATATATAAGCCGTGGCAGGACCACGTGCTGCCACGCACGGAACTAACATGGCAATTTGACTCCATTAAATATCTAGGAGTGCAGGTGTACTGCGATCCGCAAGACCTGCTGGAAGGGAACCTAGAGAAGGCAGTAACTGCAGTTTGCCGCACCCTCCCCTTTTGGACCAGATTACCTTTGTTTCCCATAAGCAGGATTGCCATCGCCAAAATGTTGGTCCTGCCATGGCTCATATATTTCTTTGCAGCCCTTTCAGTTGGTTATCTGGAAGGCCTTCTTCACAGATTTACGGGTCGTTCTGACGAACTTGATTTGGGGTGACTGCAGACGGCGTGTAGCTCTTTGCAAATTATTTTTCCATTTGAGTGAAGGGGAGCCTTGGTGGCCCTGATTACGAACAATATTATGCTGCAGTGCAATTGCAGTGGCCGATGCGGTGGCATGTGGGTGCTTCGTCCCTCGAATATGCGAGTATTCTGGATGAGCTAGCAGGACAACCATTGTTGCATATACTCTTTGAAACTGCACCCCCCTCGGGACAAGGATAGTGTGTTACGTACGGCTTTATATATCTAGAGACAGTACGCGTGTGACGGTCGGCGACGCAAGCCCTATGTACTCAGTCTTCCGATTTGGGCCATACCAGAATGTGAAGGCTTGAGGGCTATGCAATGTGTTAGAGATTGAGAGGAAGGCGGAATGATGACCTGGGCGGATGTGGTGTCCGAAGAGGGATTCTGTGCCTTTGATGCTTTGGCATTAGAACATGGGTTGCGACTGAATACTCATCCCTATGGGGTGTGATGTAGGGACCGGTGTCTTCAGTCGGTCAAACTGGTAACACACAATGCATGGTTTCACTTCATTCAGTTCCAGTACATACACCATGCCTGCCTCACCCACATCAGATAGCAAGATGTTCCTGAGAGCATCTAACACATACCTGAGGTGCAGGTCTAATGACGATGATTTCCTTCACATGGTGTGGTTGTGTGCTCATACTCCCCTTTTGGGAACAGGTGACGCGAATGGTATCGGAAGTGATGAGCTGTTTCCGCCAGACCTGATTGTGTTTGCTTGATACAGATCATATTACTAAGTAAATCAAGGGTCTACTGAGATTTCAGAATTTGGCACGATCTTAGCTAAGTGATGCATCACTATGGACTGGAAGTCTGCTGCGGCGACCCCACTGGAGCGTAGGCTGGCGGACATACTTAGATTGGCACCAGCCGAATTAGTGGTACACAGCCGACTGTGCACAAAATGGGATGCGCCAGATCCACTTGAATGTTGGGACACTTAACTGGAAATGTTGAAGCGAAAATGAACGACTGCCCCCCCTTGAGAATATTGTCTCTGATTCTGGGAGACAACACTTAGTTTGAGACTCCACCTCCATCCCCTCACCATCAAACACTTCACTTAGTCTGTAGGATTAGATGGTTGGGTACAAGAGTCTGCTCAAGAGATATCTTCCAGGGATTGCTGGCGGTGAAATACCTGCCCACTGTGAGATGTTTTGTGAGTAACAAGATAGAGAAGTATTGAACTGTGCCATGGCTAAACACACGAGTTGGGGGGGTCGGGTGACGTTTGTTTTTCGATTTTTCTGGTTGATATTGTTCATATTGAAATGTGAATAAACTTGTAGCAATTGTTGAAATGTTGGTAGAAAACGCAATATTGGTCTCCGGTTTGCAAGTGTTATGTATTACCCTGATCGGGTCCTTCCGAGAGCTGCGTTTTGACTGGAGGGGAAGTGACCCTTGTCCATAATTATCCAATAGTTGTTTGGACACTTACAATTGAAATGTTTCTGACTTCCTTCCTCTTACACAAAGTGAAGTTAATGAATGCCAGATGTGTTTCTTGTTATTACTGCCAACAAAACGCAAAATGCAATAAAGATATCACAAAAAATGAATGCTTGGATTCCAGATAGTATAAGTGATGTAATATGAAAGGGTATAAACGGTGAATGGAGAAGGCGCGAGTTAAAGTAAATGTAGTGTGGCTACTGAATTTACTACACTGTATGGAGGTGCACGAGTTATACCACACACACACCGTCAACTATATTATATTCATTGAAAAAAACAAAGGTTAAAGTAACATTACAGTTGGGTGAAATGTTCAGTAACAATGTAACTTTTTGAACTCTAAAAACCACAGAAATTCACCAGTTATAGTCATCTGAAGTAACTATAACTTGTGCCCTAAGATAACTATAACTTGCACCCCCACCATGCAGTTTTCTCATCCATAATTTAATTGCAAATGTTGCCGTGATCTTATCAGTGATGTAATGGAATATGTCATGAGTGATGTAGTATGGGGGATAATAAGCAGTGCATTGTGAGGGCGCGAGTTATAGTTAACTTAGGGGACCCTATCCTCTGGGGCCATATTCAATTTAAACAAGCATTGGCATAGCCAATAGGTCTCGCCTTTGGGACCTTATAAGTGTTTAGTTATCCAGCACAATATCCTTGGTGCAACAACATCAACTGTTGCATGGCTAAACACTTATAAGGTCCCAAAGGCGAGACCTATTGGCTATGCCAATGCTTGTTTGTGTTATAGTTACAATGTCTTCCATATTGCTGTGTAAAGTACTTCATTTTGGCCCAATTAGATTTGCACGGCACTATCAAAATGACTACCAAGGTTATAGCGGCTGCAGCGCGGGCCAGGTTAGCGTGAGAGCCATAGCCCCAGCCTGCTGTAATCTCTGGCACCTGAAATGTGGGCACTGATGAGAAATCTGGTTGTTTCCAGCAAACTGTATGTCTCAGATAATTTCTTCATAAACCAAAACTGAAAACACCCATATTGACTGTACATTTCTATGGGCCCTGGGCCCAGTGATGTCATCATTTTATGAAAAAGTTCCCTTTCTTCGCTGTTCACTAAAACAGTCAAAGAAAATATGACATTTTCAAAGCAAGTGCCACAGTTAAATATGAGCAAGTTAATAAACCCCTAGGAAATAAAAACAGACTTTGTTTAAAGGTGAGTATTCACGTCTTTTCCATCACGTACATACCTGAGCTTATTTTCCTCTGCGTACTTTTTTGAAATGCAGATTTTTTGTTTGAAAGTAATAAAATAAAATAAAAAACGGAGACCGAAGGCGGCACCCATAAAGGTCACAGACGTCCAGTCAGTGCCATGGTTGGGTTAGGGGGGGAGGGGGGGCATTGGGGTATAGAGTGTTTGGGAGATCTGAGACAAGGATGGCATCAGCTATTTACAGAGGGCCTCCCACAGTTAAACAGGGAACCCGTGAACCCGAAAAGTGCTAAAGAACGGTAGTCCCCATCCACAAGCCCACACAATAAACCTGGAACAATCAATAAAGGAACAGAAACAAATAATTGAGGATGGGGTACATATGCAAACATTATTTCTTTAAAAAACAATGTGCATTGAAACACAACCAAAACTACAGTGGTGTCTGTGAGATTTATCCCACCGCCCGCCTCCTTCCTCCCCTCTCAAAGGGCGGCGGACACGGGGAGATTTTCCGGAGGCAAGGATTTAAATGCTATCGGCGAAGGACGCCTCCCTTCATTGAGTGGGCTCGCACTGTACCTTTTCTGTGTTTCAACGAAACCAGAGGGAGATGTGTTGTATTAACAAACAACTTCTAAATAAATAAGTGGCTTAACGGCCAGAGCGGCCGATTTTGAAGCTGGTGAATCAGGTTCCAGTCTTGCCGGTGGCTCAAGCATCCTGTGATTCTGGGTAAATCACTTATTCTCCCCGTGCCTAAAAATGAATGTGTCCGTCTATAATGTAACTAGTGCTCATGTAAAGCGCTTTGATACCTTCGGGTCGAGTTCGCGCTATATAAAACTACAAATACAAAAAAACACAACACATACCTGCCGTGAAGCAATAAGGACTTTGCCGTGCAGCTATGAGCTTAGCAATGCGAAAGATGTTCTTGTCGCAAGACCTTCCGACTGGAAGAATGTGCGATTTATAATAGGCGCGAATGAACCACAATAACTTTTGTGTGACTTGGACCCGATATATATTCTAAGTATCTACGGACTCAATGGAAAGCTCGATCTAAAAAGAACATGTGGCGCAACGTGTCCGTTCAAGGCCAGCAGTGACTAGAACCCAAACAGAGTTGTTGTCCACACAGAGCAGGTGTTAAAATATTTCTGTATCAAGAGTGCCACTAACAGGAAATCAAAACAATGGGAGGGGATGGTGAATCATCGGTGCTGCGCGGGCTGCAGGGGAGAAAAGAGCCCTACAAGCAGGAGGAGACCTCTGCAGCCCGAGGAAAGTGAGTGAGGAGCAGTACGAAGGGAGCCGGCGAGAGCAGGGGGAGGAGAGCGAGCAGCATCATCAAAGAACAGGAAAGGACAAGACACGCACAGCGTTTCCCTTGCGGGAGCGAGCAGCAGCGCCATCTGTTTCAAAAGCGCGAGCAAGATAATTAAAAACAGATGGCGCTGCTGCTCGCTCCCGCAGGAGGATGAGTGACAGAGTGCCTTGATGACTTTTGAGTGCCTAAACCTGTCGATGATTCACTCACAAGGCATTTTCATTCATAAGCCAAACTAATTGGCTTTGCCAATGCTTGTTTTAGAAGCTTGGGGCACTTCCCTCATAATTTTTTTCTACACACATTAAAAGTACTCATGCCACATTCGTATACTTTTTTACTCGCGTGTCTGCAGGTTTTGTGGATTGATCTGGCAGGAACTTTGAAAACAGCCAAAATATAGCAATTTTTTAGGGAAAAAAATTGAAAAAAGTGCTGTGCAAAAACTATGCTTCCTGTAGTGTGCACGCGCACCCTATACTTATCCATCATCCGCTGCCTCTCCAGGCGCGGGCATATCATTTCAAACATCAAGAGAGAGACTTGCCCAGCTGCTTATTTAAACAAGCATTGGTCAAGCCAGTAGGTCTCGCCTTTAGGACCTATTCGCTTTAAAGATGCTGCTTAAGAGTACTGTGCAGCATCAGGTAAAAAAGTGCTTTCTCCAGATGCTGTGCAACATCGGAGGAAAAAAGAGAAGCACATGCGTAATGCTGCATGCCTGCGCCTGTTTTATTACTCAGGATAATTTTCTTTGGTTTTATTATTTACTGATACAAGATGCAAATACCAATTAAATCGGAAAATTAAAAAAATTAAATATTTTTAGAATGAAAATGCTTTTTGTACTGCTGAGCAGACAGCAGCTGCTGTGCCATCAAAAATGTATAAATATAAAAAAAAGTGATAGGTCAGTATGGTGTGAGGAAGCAACATTTGGGGGGAGATAAAATAAAAATAAAAGCAAAGTTTGGCCTATTATTGCTGGTACTGAAGTGGGCAATTTGTTTTTAGGTGGATGTGCATATGTACACAAGCAAAATGCTGTCACACAGTGAAGAGAACTAATTTTTAAAGTGGGCATGCCCGTTACTCCATGCTGTCAATTGCGGTGGGTTGAAGTAAAATGTGATGGCCAGTGCCTTTTGAACTGATCAATGAATGAAGCGAACAAGAAACCAGTGTATGAAAATATATGTATTTTTATTTTTATTTATTTGGAAACATTAAGCTAGCAAAAAATAAAGATGCTAAGCCATCCCTAAAAATTCAATGTTTTCTTTGCTTCACAGCAGCTGTTTTAAGGTCAAAAGAGGTTCCACTGTGTGGATCCAATTGTTGATGTAATATTAGCACTCATTGTCTCACTTTAATCTTGAAAGAGCCTGCCCCTTCCTACTACGATCAGCATTTATAGAAAAGGTGCGAACCCCACCACAGAGTTAAAAATGGAAAAGCTATCGGCTAGCATTTATCTGTCCCTTTGCCTAGGACTACATGGAATTTCAGCTTTTGAGAGGTTGGCAGTGGTATTAATGAATGAAGACGTCTGTGTAAAGAGCAGTGAAGTCCTCTGACAAGATGCACAGTACTTATGAAGGCAGTAAGCAGTTTAGAAGTAGGTACTGAGGCTGTAGTTGAATTCATCAGCTGTGGTTGTTTGAAGAGTTCTTTTGGTAAGGAAAATTTCACTGTGGTGATTTGCAGCTTTGTCGTAAGCTGCTTTACAAGGGAACGAGACAGGGAAACCTCCCTGCTTATCAGCTGTTTGTTTACACATTAAAAGGAATCTTGCAGGGAGCTATCGTCCAGCTATTCTGCCTTTTGGTTATTTTTTGCAAGAACGATAGGGAAAATTACAGCATATAAAGAAAGTGGTGAAAAGACAGAATTTCACCTAGATATATAGAGCAGAAGTGTAGACTTGAGTGCAGCTGATTACGAGGAGAGTGCCTGCGATTAGTCATCCATCACATTAAAGAAAATGTAATGTAACCTTTTGGATTATGTCCTGTTCGAAGGTGTTCTGGAATTTTTTTTTTCCTCCGGCAGACATGAAAGATGTTTAGCATTGGCCAGTTACTGAGTTTATTCTTTGAGCTGAGTGGGACTTAGCGGCCGGACCTATTAACAGCACAGAGAGCAGAGGAGGTGTAGTGCGGCAGGAGAAATGCAAGTCATCCCTATGGCAGGGTGCGTTGTATGTGAAAGGTAGGACCTGCCTTGGTCTGTGTGGCATGTCCTGATAGTGAATTACACTCCATTGCGTTTTTCACTATGGCAAGGCGATCTGTTCCCTTAGGCCAGAATGGGCAGTTTTGATTATTACATCTTATAATCCAAGCTGACCCAAGGAACAGGTTTGGAAAGTCGAATTTAGTATGCCTGAGCTCAGAATATTAAAATACATCTTTTAGTGAGGATTATTTTTATATTCTGCGTTTGAAAATAGGGCTTCTAGGAAGTAGGTATTTTCTTGCCTAAGTCGTCCAGTGTGCTCTGCTGTTATGTGTATTGGATGTCTTGTCTTGGAGGGTGAGGGCAGGCTGAGCCCGACCTGGGTTGAAGAGCGTAATCTGCAGCTGGAGTATGGGGAGGGGTGACCCTTTGGTCTGAGCAGGGCTGGGCCTGGCAAGGTGAATGATAGCTCCAGCCCCCACTGTGCGTCTGATGGCAGACCCCCTCTTCCTCAAAGGCAGGATGCCGCCTCGTAAATAAAGTGCTCCAGGACCACATCGAACTGGTTCTGGCTGGGTTCAGTGACTTGTGACTTTTGAGAGAACAAAGGCGAGGGGGGTATAAAGATCTGGGCCGAAACCCCTAGAGGGTGTGTTACTTCTGGATGTCAAGATGAACCTCTGTCCATGTAACGAGAGGAAAAGGACTTTGAAACTTTCATCCATCTTGCTGAAGCAACTACCCAAGGGCCTGATTTGAGCTTGCCTCCTGCTCAAGTCTCAGGGACATTAGACTTCACCCATCAGCCTTCTGAATTCCTATTGAGAAGGGTTCTACTCGCAGGTGAGGCCTCTGTCGAGAATTCCAGAGCCTCTGGGTCTACTGCGGGGAACGCGGGCTGAGAATCATCGCTATCGCTATTGTGGGCCGCTGCAGCTGAGGAGCTGTTGCCGCTGAGAGCCCGCATTAGTCTGTGCTACGAGAATCATCGCTATCGCGGGCCGCTGCAGTTGAGGAGCTGTTGCCGCTGAGAGCCCGCATTTGTCTGTGCTACGAAAATCATCGCTATCGCTATTGTGGGCCGCTGCAGCTGAGGAGCTGTTGCCGCTGAGAGCCCGCATCTGTCTGTGCCACGAGAATCATCGCTATCGCTATTGTGGGCCGCTGCAGCTGAGGAGCTGTTGCCGCTGAGAGCCCGCATTTGTCTGTGCTACGAGAATCATCGCTATCGCTATTGTGGGCCGCTGCAGCTGAGGAGCTGTTGCCGCTGAGAGCCCGCATCTGTCTGTGCTACGAGAATCATCGCTATCGCTATTGTGGGCCGCTGCAGCTGAGGAGCTGTTGCTGCTGAGAGCCAGCATCTGTCTGTGCTACGAGAATCATCGCTATCGCTATTGTGGGCCGCTGTAGCTGAGGAGCTGTTGCCGCTGAGAGCCCGCATTTGTCTGTGCTACGAGAATCATCGATATCGCTATTGTGGGCCGCTGCAGCTGAGGAGCTGTTGCCGCTGAGAGCCCGCATTTGTCTGTGCTACGACAATCATCGCTATCGCTATTGTGGGCCGCTGTGGCCGCTGAGAGCCCGTCTTTAATCACCGCCTCAGGATCATCGTGAGTGCACGCCGTGGACCGCTGCAGCTGGGAGATGCGGCCACTGCGAGTCCGCCTGTCATCAACGCGGCTTCTTCCCGAAGATGCGTGCCGTGCCCCTTTAAACCTCAGGTACACTGTGCATCACCGGGTCGCGTAGACCTCGGTCTCGAACTAAGTTCGTTTCACCCGCTTTAGAGTGCTTTATTGCCTTTTCAGTGAATTTATATTTACGTGCATTGTGGCTTGTTGCTCGTCTTCGAGCCTTGTGTTAAACTGATATAAAGCTACTCATTTTTATATAGTTACTGGTGTGGTGTCCCTTTGTGGTGTCTTCACTGCATTATTGTGTATGGTCATGAATGCTTCACACACTGCCTCTGAGATAGGCCTGTCTGCTCGTACTACGTTACCACAGGGTTGAGCAGGGGTTGTCAAAGGGTGTAGCCCCTTTACTCTGACTTAGGAAGAAGGGTCCCTTCTTGGACATTGGCGCCAGCCATTGCCAACCAGAGATCCCCATTTCTAACACCTGTCTTATGAGCTTGACCTAAAAAATGCAACAGTATGAAAGGAAGCTTTCTTTTTGTGCTTGTGGTGCAATAAGTAGAAGGTAATCCAGTGTAAAGAGATCCTCCTGGGATCACACAGCTATGCTGATGGGGCTGCTCCAGAGGGACAGTGAGATAGTGCAGTCCTTATAGCGTGAGTGGGCATTCATAATGTACTTTTTTAGTGCTTTATTGAAAAGGCTGTATATTCACTGCATTATACCTTATGGACGAAATTTGCACCACTGCACAGGCCTAGAGATATGTCAGATATCAATTTTGGGGTAAATGGGTACACCGAGCGCAGATCCACAAATTTGTGATATATGTACTCCTTGTGGCACTTGGAAATTATCATAATTTCCTGGCTTAGCCATAATCCGATTCTAGGCCTTTGCCCCCTCCCACCAAACCTAATGGAGCAAGGTAATTACTCTGCTGCCCAGCAAGAGACTCAAGCACCTCCCCTCACAGTAGAGGCATTTGATTGTGCTTGGCCCAGCTTGGGGGATGGAAGGGTAGGGAAGGAAATATACATTTGTTAATTAACTGTTCACACTGCATCTGGCCCAGGCATGCCCAAGCTCACAGAAACAAAGTAGAAAGCCAGATCTCAGAAGCCAAACACAGGAAGGGATTCCTTTCGAAGTTTGAGGGAAGGGATGCGGCAGCTGTGGCAGTTGTGGGCAAGTCTGAGGCTCCCAGGGAAGGCTTTTCATTGACCACTTCATGTCGCCATGTTTAAATGTCCCAAAATCTCCCCAAGCGGAAACTTGGCTGCCTACTTCCAAGGAGTGCAGTCGACTACATTGCCAGCGGACACGGCCTCTTACATCGATCGCCCTATTCAGGTGGACAAGGTAATTGCAGCGATAGGACGTCTCAAAATAGCCAAGTCCCCGGACCCAGATGGCTTCACCCCCTTGTTCTATAAGAAATTTTGCCAGGTCCTCGCCCCCATACTAACGCAGCTTTTTAACTCTTTTATCGACACTGGGGCATTACCCGATTCCTTCACAGGAGCCTCAATATCGGTAATCTTAAAACCCACAAAGGATCCCCTGGAATGCGCGTCCTACCGCCCGATTTCGCTGCTTAACGTGGATGCTAAACGCTTCACTGGTATTTTGGCTGCACGCATTAATCCGTATATGACTGGGCTCATCGACCCGGACCAAACCAGGTTTATTCCGACTAGGCATGTCGTGTAGCTCCTATAATAGTTATGCAGGATCTGCGCGTTTGGACAGCATACACTGTAGGATTGGTGACAGACTGACTCTGAACACCCCCACCGGGTATGTTGGCCTTTTGTACCAACTAGCTCACAGTGCCACTAGAATCTCCTCTTACCAAGGAGAGAATAGTTCTTGGCAACCATTGAACATGACAACCCTGATCCCTCAGGACCGTGGAAACAATGTACTACTTTTCGCTCAGTCACTCGTGCTTACTTAGCTTCTCTCAGAGAGATATACAGAATAAGCAGGCTGGGCGTTTTCAATAAGTATTTATTGAACAGTTGTTATTCTGGTGTAAAATAGATGAGCTGCAACAACCGTCGGACAGTATAAGATTTAAATAATTAGCAGTACTATAAAGGTAAATGGATGGTATAGCTCCACCATCTTACAATAATCATTAATACATACGAGTATATAAAACACATGATAAAAAGATGTGTACTCCTACGATGCTTCCCTAACTAGATGTACCTACATGTACCTAGCATGTGTATAGGTGTTAAGCCAAGAATCCCGCTAGGATTTAGTCAACCCCATTACCTGAAGTGAGAGACTGTGAGACCCTGTCTTGGTCTCGAGTTGGACACCCTGCGAGGGATGTTAGGCCACTGCGAGCTGGAGTGTCTGCATGCAGGAACCTCAGCGTCTCTGGTCAGTGTGTCGGCTGGGAAGTCTCGGTCTTCTCTGTCTATCTTAGCAAGATGTGATGTGTGTATATATACCTATAGGTCTCCCCAGGGGTCCTACCTCGCTGTATTACTGTGTCGGCCTAAGGATGATGTTAGGCATGAACTTTATACATAGATATTATACAGGAGATGGTAGTCCTGCTGTGCTTCCGAGAATCCTCATGCATAATGTATGAGATTTCAAACTAGGGAAAACCCGCGTTCTGAATGCAGTGTCGTATCTAGGTAAAAGGTCAGTCCCTGTAAACCGTTACAAGTGTAATGTAGGGAAGAATATAGGTGAAGGGTAATGAAGTTACCGGGACCTATATTATGGTACTTATATGGAATATAACATCCACTCCTCTTCCGAATGGACGACATAGTTAAATTCTAAACGTACTACTAGGATGACTAGCTACTGGTACGCAAATAGTTAAAAACATTATTTTCTTGTGCTAAAAACAATGTTTAAAAAGTTCTAAAAAATCTTTAAAAATCTAAAAAGGAAATTATCACTCAAGCCATAGTCCTAATGTGTCCGAAGGTATAGTTCGAACTTCTGTAAGCATTTGAAGGCCATGCATGCTCAAAAGATGTCAATTTTGTTATGGAGTTCCGATTTTTCAGTTTATATCTCAAAAAATTAAAGGTCGAATTTCTCCCAGCACACGACTGGCCAAATGAGTCAAATGTTTGTGTCCTGGCTGGTAGACGCAACATTCTCGTTGCCTGCCTCCGCAGACGACGGTCCCTGTAACACCTCGCAGATTATGTCAATTGAGCACAGATCTTTTGTACTGTCCACAACCGATGCTGGGGCAGCCTGTGCGCCATCCAACGCCTGGGTGTCATAGGAGGTGCCTATGTCCATACCAACAGGAGCTGATACTACCTGTGGTGGCTCTAGGAATGCCGCCATCAACATTGGAATACGCTGGGGACACTGCAGAACATGGGCCGTTATCGGGTCCAGTAAAGCATCAAAGTCCGGTTGCGCACATGATGGAAGTGTCAGACAGACATCTTTTTTTTTAATTTAAATCTTTTTATTGGCATTTGTATGATTAGCAAGAAAAAAACACTCAACACAGTTACACATCCATAGTAAGGGCAGTACATTGCATATTGTTCTTATCAATTATTGTTTGTAATACAGTATTCGTGTTTCCTGAGTAAGAACAGGTAGAACCATCTCTATCTCCGTTGTAGAACAATGTGTCCCAGAGATGAGTATCACTGCCAGTGTTAGCCGCTTAAGAAAATAATCCCTCAATATGGCAAAATAATTGCTAGGGAGTGAATGGGGTGTCTAACCATATTATCGGACTAGGATGTGTAAGCATGGAAAAAAGCATAAATCTGCTATACAAATAATTCGTTCAACAATTACCTGATAGAAAATGAAAGCCATGAAAAGAAATAGAAAAAAACAAAAGAACAAATTCCACGTCTTCACACAAAATAAAACAAAACATGTAACTACAATTAGTAAAAATAAAAAATAAAATAAAATAGAAAACTACCAGGGGTCTGCAAATAGTTCAAGAATCTGCCATCAGTTGATCAATACTGCTAGAAGGCCGGGGGGCGCACCGGGGGGGGTGGGGGAGGAGGGAGGGAGGGAAAGGAAAGGAAGCAGAGGGGAGACAGTGTTTGTAAGTCACCAAATCCTCGAGGGCCTGGTCTGATCTGCAGCCAAGGTGAATGTACAACCCATCCATAAGCTAGTATATGAGGGTTGAGGTCCTCTCACTCCTCGGGGGTCCTGCCATCTGTGGTTGTCTCACGTGCGTCACCCAATTTCCGGGGCATAGGTACCTATTCCAGTCCTTCAGAGTCAGTCGAGTTAGTGTGGGAAGTCAGATCAGGTAAGTGCTGTGTGTCCCATGCTCTCACTATGTCCGCCCAGGGTTCTGCCAGTGGTTTACGCCGTTTCGTGACCTTATCTTCTTTAATTAGGGCCTTCTCTTCCGCTCTAGCCCAACAAGAGACATCATCTTCCCAGCGCACCACCAGTGGGGGCTGCTTCGCCTTTCACCCTAGAGCTAGTCTCCTCTTAGCTAAGAGGAAAGCCAAGTCTATAAATCTATGACCAAGTCTTTTAGCTTTGGGTCTTGGGAAGAGGCCCAAGAGGTAAACCTCCGGAGAGCACGCCAGGCTCCGGGGATAAAATCCTGTTAATCATGTCTACGATCTTTGGCCAATAGCCATCGAGTTCAGGACAGGCCCAAACCATGTGGTCAAAGTCAGCATCCCTCTGCGAACATCTGGCACAGACTTGGGCGTCACTCCCGTATACCACATTCAACCGGTGTGGGGTAAGATAGGTTCTATGGAGCATATTAAATTGTATAAGTATAAAAGCTGCTGCATTCCTGGATACCTTCTTTGGACTACCTAAGACTCTTTTCCACTCTTTTTCAGTGAGCTGCCTATTTAAAGTACCCTCCCATCTTTCTTGCAGGCAGGGCAATGGTCGAGGTGTGGTTTCCATTATTGCCTGGTAAAGCCACTTCACCAGGTGACCTGCTGAACCCAACGTTACCATGGCCTGGAGAGTCGCATGAGTGGCTGGCTCTGTCATCTCTGGCCCCCACAATTCTAAAAATGCTCCCCGTACCTTATAATAATTTAGGAACTGCCCTGGTGGTAGCTCGTGGTATTCCAGGAAGTCCTCCAGAAGGAGAAGTTCACCGTCTCGGTAGCAGTCTCCCACCATCTGTATGCCCGCATCTTCCCAACCCAACAGCTGTCTTTGTGGGAGGGGGGACCCATTCCTGCCTGTGGGAATCCCGCTAGGGGAGTGCTTGGTGCATAGAGCGGAGTGTCCTTGGACCGTGCCGTACATCTATCCCAGCATTTCATTGCCACCATAAGTAATGTTCCCATGTGATGGATCCTCTGGTTGAGATTAAGCATCCTGGGGAGCAAGACCGATTGCGCGGTGCCAGCTGGCAATGACAGTGTATCCAGACCTCTTCCATCTAGCCACCTGGCCAGCCACTGGAGCTATGCTGCCAAGTAGTAGTCTTCGAAATCGGGGCTCCTAGTCCACCTCCCATAAGCGGGAGTCGCAAAGTCTGCAGGGAAACCCTATTGCGTCCCCCGTCCCACACCAGGTCTCTCAGTATCTCATCCAAAGTTTTGAACCAACTTTTTGGGATTACCACCGGTAGGTTGACGAAATAATAGAGAAGTCGCAGTAGTATCACCATTTTGGACAGTGCCACTCTGGCCATAGTTGGCAGTTTGAGCGTACGCCAAAATGACACATTTGCCCGCAGAGCTCTCAGAGCGCTACCCAGGTTGCCCTCAAACAGGTCTATCTGGGTATGATAAATCTGAATCCCTAAGTACTTAAAGGAGGAAGATGCCCATTCCAAATATAGCGGGAGGGTCAGCGGCCTATCTGGGGTTGGACACAATGGGAACACGTAGGTCTTCCTCTTATTAATACGTAGTCCCGAGAGCTCGGCAAACTCCTCCAGGATACGTAGCACTAGCTGGAGTTCACGGACCCCGTCTCTAAGATAAATTAATACATCGTCTGCTTATAGTGATATCATATGGCGAGTCCTGTCAAGAACCAAACCCAGCCCCTCACCTTCTTGTCTAAACCGTTCCGCTAATGGCTCCATTGCTAACGCAAACAGCAAGGGTGAAGGGGGACATCCCTGCCGGGTTACTCTATTGATGGAGTAAGAGGCTGATACCATGTTACCCGTGCGCACTCGAGCTCTAGGGCTTTCGTATAACAGGCGAACCCAGTTTAGCCACCCGGTGCCCATCTGCATTTTTCCCATCACTGCTAATAGAAAGTCCCAACGAAGGGAATCGAAGGCCTTTTCCAGGTCCACTGCCACCGCGTCAGGGTGGTTTCCCAGGTCTTTATGGAACAGGACACTGTACAGTCTCCTCAGGTTGTTGGACGTGGAGCGTGCGGGGATGAAACCGCTTTGGTCTGTGTGAACCAATCGTTGCATGTGTGGTAGGAGCCTGGACGCCAACGCCTTACTTAAGATCTTGAAGTCCATATTGAGCATTGCCAATGGCCTGAATTCCGACACTCCTGGATGTTCTTTCTTAGTCTTTGGTAGGGGGATTACCAGTGCCTCCCTAAGGGAGGTGTAGGAAAGTGGAATCTGACTGCATGGTTACCCCCACTTTTTTCTGGTGTTTTGCTGGTTTTTGACTAGTTTGACTGGGATCCTGCTAATCAGGACCCCAGTCTATCTGCTTTCTCCCTAAATTGGTTGTTCATGTACTTTAGGTACACTCCAGATTGGATTCTGGGGTACCCTTATAAGTCCCTAGTATATGGTATACTATGTACCCAGGGCATAGGTACCCCAGAGGCCTCCCAGGGGCTGCAGCATGTATTATGCCACCCCTGAGAGACCATTTAAAATGACACAACAGGTCTGCTACAGCAGCCTGTGTAAGGTGGTGCATGCACCCCTTACTTAGATATAGGTTCACTATCTATCCTAATCACTGCACATACAAACCTATCAGTCACCCCTATAGCAGGCCTTATCAATCCTGAAGGCAGGGTGCTGGGTTTTGTGTGAGAGGGTGCCCATGCATGAGCAGAGCCCCTCTGCAGCCTTCGGAACCTATTCTCCGGGGTTGTTTGTGATGCAGCCAACCATATATACTTAAGTGCATTATAACCTCGCGGTAAATGCTAACTTTAAAACGGCTGCATGGAAACATGTCGTTTTTGGTGTCAAACACCTTGGAATCATACCTCCACACCAGTAACTGGTGTGGGAGGTATGATTCCACCCTCCTAGAGGGAGAAATATGACAACACCTGTACACCCGGTACCAGCTTTCTTGAGCCTGGCATCACAAAATGGATGCTGCCAGCCACAGACACGAGTCTGCCCTCCTGCTGCTGGACGAAACTCCGGCAGGGGAAGGTTTGACAATAGGTTTCCTGTCACAGGGAGGTGTGACCACCTCCCAGACAGGCTTTAGTGTATTGGGGCTGGGTGGGTGCACTCTGAGAGTGCTTTGATGTCTGCACTGGGGGCACATTTGGTGTCCCTGTGCATAGTCCAGCTCAAACCGGTTGCAGGAGCCATTTGCTCCTGCTCTGGCGCGAAACTGGACAAAGGACATGGGTGTCCTTTGTCTGTCCTGACCCTCCCATAGGTGGTTCCCCAGAGTTTGTCCCACCCCTTCCTTGGGCATAAAATAGGAACCCCTGAATACAGGACTTTGGATTTTACCTGGACTAAACTCTGCTACAGAAACCAAGTAACTTTTGACGATCTACACTTCGTTGGATGACAGAAGAATCTCCCTTGGAGTAAAGGAGTTACTCCCCTGCTGAGCAGGCACCTAAACGCATCTGACCGGTTTGCATCTACGAAGCTCCTGAAGGACTCCGAAGATTTCTGCAATACAGGAGGTGGGTTTCCGTGGTCTCTGAGGTTGATCTGCGCACTCAGCAATTCTGAGGCCCGTATCCCTCGTGGGGACCGTGCAACCCGAACCCCTGGGCGCCGTGTACATTTGCAGCAGCATATGCTTTTCGGCGATCCCTGAGGCTGTGCTATGGGCTACTTGTAGTCCTGACCCCCGAGCAGTAATTCCACCGAAGATTTCTGGCCTACACACGAGTGTTCCGTGGGCTGGTATTTGGTGATTCAGCTCAAGGTCCCTTCGCGATCCCTGGTCCGTTGGCCTGTGGGTCCCTGTGAAGGCAACTTTAACTTTCAGTGGGCTTCCCTGGTTGCTCCAGACGTGCCCTGACTCTCCATCGCTTGGAGAGTCCCCAGGACCTTGCTGGTCCTCACAGAAGCATCTTTCCTCTGACCGCGTGGGTTGCAGTTGCCAAGGCTTGTTGGTGTTCAATCCGGACACTGACCCCCCAGCACTCGACATCCTTCGTGGGACAGCTCCCCTCCGGGCTTTGGTCATTGTCAGCGCCTCCTGGTCACCGTGGCTGCAGAGTCAAGCTTCACCTCTTCTCACCTGAAGCACCCGACATCGGTGGGCATTTGATTGCTCCGCTCCTGGTCACGTGAAGTGACCCAGACTTTGTCCCCTCTGCTTTCAGGTTCTTCTCATCTCCGATCCAGGCTTGGATCACACCGGACACTTTTCTTCTCCACGGCAGCAGTACTTTTTCGCATCACGCCATTGCAAACGACAAGGGTTTCCGACACCACTTGACCCCTATGCACCCGGCTCCTCTGGGATAGGTAACACGGGTACCTCGGTACTCTCAAGGGTGCTGGCCTTAGAACCTTCTATGTTTAGCTGGGTTTTGCTTAAAGTCCTCTCCTAAGTGTCCTTAATCTTTAAATTTCCAACCGCGACTTTCCCATAGAGTTGTACGGAGCTCGCGTCTGTGTTCCCACACTGCACCCGTCCTCCGTAGGTCCCCGGTGTCACTACCTTGGGTGGTTCCTTGGGGTCCCAGCGATTCTACGTGCTCTAGGCACTGTGTCTAGTCAAGTCGTTGTTGTTATACCACTTTCTTAGTATATGGTTTGGTCTCCCCTGGAGCCCACTGTGTATTGTGATTTGGAAAAAGGGGACCCCTACATAAAACAATGAAGCTTGCTAGCTGCAGGGAGAATTACATAAGGGGTAAAGATATAGCTAGATACAAGCTAAACATTTATACTTGGTGTTTCAATACAGGCTATAGATTCAGACAACACAATTGTCAATGAAAATTCTTTCTTAAAAAGGAGAATCCTACGTAGGCAAGATGTTGTCTGTGTCGGGATAAACAGAATAATTCGACCATGCACAGATTGCCAATTAGCAGATGCTCATGGCTGATATTTATTGGTGATAATATGTTAAAAGCAGTGTGAATCACTGTTTATAGTATATTTGTGCAATGTGAAAATGTATTTACATCTTTCTTTTGAATATGGCGATAGTATAGATAAAGGAAGTAATGTTGCTGATCACAAATGATCAGTAAATGGCATCTCCGGCACGAAGGATTCGTGTCTTCTTGGACTGAAAAGGCAGAATATCCGATTCTCCTTTTTAAGAAAGAGAGCCTTTGCCCAAATTTACAAAAGAGAAAGTTGAGACGGTCATTCCTGATGAAGGCAACATTGCCGAAACGCGCGTAGTGGTTCTCTACCGCCTGCCTTGGAAATTTCTTTAATAATCTACCTCCTCCATCTCTTGCACCATTGTGTTTTACAGAATGATGCATTTTTAATCATTTTATGTATTTGTTTGTATTTTATATGTACGTTTGTCTATATATGTTCCATGATCGTGTATCATTGTATTGTACATATATTTTTGCATTAAATCATTAAGAAAATATATAAATAACAAAGTATGAACTAATAATATAAAAAATAAAAAAATAAAAAGATCTTTTGGAACAAAAAACAGGATTTTTCAGTTGTGTATTTGTCTGTTCCATTTTGTATTTTCATTGACAATTGTGTTGTCTGAATCTATAGCCCACTGTGTATTGTGCCATTTACTGTCGTTCTAGTGATTTAATATTGTGTGCCTTGTTCTCTAATCTCATAAAGAGGTTAGTAGAGAGTGTTTAGTAATAAATACATATATTTTATATATACCTTGTGTGGTTCTCCTTTCCTTTGGTCATTCAGGAGGTTATATACTGGTAAAACAAGCTGCTTTACATTCCTTCGAGACTTAGCCTGAAGGCTGCTCTCCATAGCTACCACTAGGATAGCTTTCAATAAAGGTTGTCTTTAACCTAATCATCAATAAAGGTCCTTTGGACTGGTGCAAGGTGCCCACTTTAATTAATGGACAGCATATACCAGGCCAACTTCTCACAGGAGGGTGGTAGTTGCTTCTCCTGGAGGGCAACTGCGTACATCTTCTCCAATCTCGGGGCCAAGATGTCTACAAAGGTCACGTAAAATTCGGCCGGGAGGCCATCAGGCCCAGGTGTTTTCCCTTGTGCCATATCCTTAATGGCTGCCCTGATTTCCGGTGTTTTAACTGGTGACGCCAGCGAGTCCCGTGAAGCTCGAGCTAGACCCTGTAACCGTAACCGATCCAAGTAGGTCTGGAGTGTATGTTTCTGGTTAACTCCCGGTGGCCCATAAAGTGTCTCATAATACGTTTGGAACGTTTCTTTAATGTCTCTCGGGGAACAAAGAACTTGTCCCTCTACATCTGTAATACTAGGGATCGGAGTTCCCCGACCCTCTGGTCTAATCAGCCAGGCCAAGAGCCTCCCTGCTCTGCCCCCCTCCTCGTGTTGCTTTACTTAATAAGCCCGATAGTCTAGTGCTCGTAGTCTATCCCATGTGGAGTTATAAAGGCTCTTCACGTCCGCTAATTTACCCTGCACTTCAGCCCCCCTTACCATCTCCCTGTCCAATGTCAAGATTTGGGCGTCCAAGTCATCTAGCTCTCGGGAGATCTCTCGTCTGGCCCCCACCACTTGTCCCAGGCATTGCCCCTTGGTTACTACTTTGAATGCATCCCACTCGACAAGAGGGGAACTAGGAGTATCCTGGTTCTCAGCAAAATAGGTGGCCAAGGATGCAGCAAGGAGTTGCCGAAATCCTTCGTCCTCTAACAGAGCCGGATCTAATCTCCACGTAGGGATCGGGGCTCTCTCGGGAGTAGGGGCAAATCTTAGCAGCAAGGGACTATGGTCGGATAGAGATCTGCCCAGGTATTCAGCCCCTGACAACATTAGGGCCAAGTTATCAGAGCAGAGGAGCATGTCCAACCGTGTGTGTAAGTCATATAGTTGGGAATAGTAGGAGTATTCTCTCCGCTGTGTATTGTGAAGCCTCCAGATATCTAGCAGGTCCCACCCCGCAGCCCAGTTCCTGAATCCCCTAGCTGTGGTAGTGGCGAGTGTACCCCGGAGCGGGGGGTGGACCTGTCCCATTCGATGTCATACACACAGTTATAATCCCCTCCCAGTATTAGATCTTCGTGTGCCGCTCCTGCGAGGGTCCCTAAAAGCCGGTCAAGGAAGGGAACCTGATCACGATTCGGTGCATATATGCTTCCCAATGTTAATTCCCTGCCCTTCAATTTGCCCTTGAGCACCACAAACCGCCCGTCCACATCTATGATTTTCCGGGAGAGTTGAAAGGGGACCCTAGGCCTGATCCACACCAACACCCCCTCGCAAAGGCCGAGTAAGTAGTTGCATATAGTTGCCCTCTCCACCTTCGTCGCAATCTATTTACCTCTGTTTCCGTCAAATGGGTCTCCTGAAGCATCACCACATGCGCTCCCCTGCGTCTTATATAGTTCAGGATACTGCATCGCTTGGAAGGCGAGCCCATACCCCGAACATTCCAAGTGAGGAGTTTGAACTCCTCAGCCTGACTAATATTGTGTCATCTTTCAGCACATCTCCGCGCCCCCCCCCCCACGACCCCCCCGAACATCAGCCAGCAAAAGCGGTGCAGACCCCCTGGCGTGTAACAACAAACCCAACAATCCAACTCCCCAACCCACGAGCGGTCAGCTGCCCTAACTTGCTAAAAAATTGCATGATATTAAACTACGGTAAGTAGTTAAGGCCCAAGGCAGCTAGCACGAGGACCTACAGGGCAGCGTAGCTATTTCAAGTAATGCTCAGCTAGGTACAAATATACATGCTGGGCGTCTCAGCCTAGATTGGCCGATCCACCCCGTGCCCAGGGGCGCCCCAAGGCCACCTGCCTCACCTCCACTGTGCATGTGTCTGCTTTCCCGATGTATCCCCAGGGCCAACCGCAATACTTCCCTGCCAGCAATCCACCTTTTTTAGGCAGAGGCTGGGGCAGAGGAAGAGGGCGCAAAAGAGGAGGACAAAAACAAGTCCAGTGGCAGGACCAGGAACCGAATATGATGGAAACCAGGAGCAAAACACAGGGCAGGAGAGTCTAGTGGTTAATTTGTCACTTAGACAACTGACACCTACAGAACAAACAGTACTTGAGAAAGGCCTTGGCTATGTCCCCACCCCCAAAGAGGACAGTTTTCGGGAACAATGCGAAATCCAGAACCTGTTTAGAAAAATACGCCTTAAAGCCCACTTCGATGGTACTGAGGAACCAGACAAACTGGATTCAGGCCTTCGCAATCCCTCGACCTTCACACCTACCGTTGGCATGGTACCTGTGGAGGTAGTGACCTTTGAGAAAGCTGTCTTAAAAGAACTGAAGAACCAGGATACCAGAGTTCCTTTCCATAATCTCTCTAATCAAGAACATGCAGCGATTAGATCATTGACTGAGGACAAAAGCATTACAATAAAGCAAGCTGACAAAGGGGGCGCCACGGTCATACAATCCACTTCGGATTACAACACCGAGTGCCAACGCCAACTACGGAATAGTAAATTCTATACTCTGATAACAACAAACCCCACGACTCGATTAACGACCGAGATAACCACCATGGTCTATGAGGCAGAGAGTAATGGGTGGATCAGTGGTAAAGAAGCTGATTTCTTGATTACCAAACTTCCCAAAACACCCTATTTTTACACTCTGCCGAAAATACATAAGGGGACCACCCCTGTTCCGGGCAGACCTATAGTTTCAGGAATCGGCTCACTCTTAGAGCCGCTCTCAAAATTCTGCGACCATTACCTACAACCTTTGGTCAAACAGACACCATCATACATCAGGGACACAACAGATATCCTCTGTGTTATAGGTGAAATAGAAAACACAGGCGATATTGACCTCCTGGTCACCTTGGATGTGGAACAACTGTATACCAATATCCCACAGAGAGAGACATTGGCAGTAATAGAATCTGCACTAAGTGGGAGTGAATGGACAGCAGCAACACCCATTTCGTTCATCATGCAATGTGCCACCCTGGCCTTAACAGAAAACTTTTTTGAGTTTGACAGCCAACTCTTCCATCAGTCTCAGGGTACTTCGATGGGGAGTACCTTTGCCCCCAGTGTGGTATGTTTGTATATGGCGGCGTTTGAACTAGAGACCATCCAACATGCGAGTAACCCCTTCGGAGCTAACCTGAGACTGTGGAAGAGGTACATAGATGACATCCTCATCTTTTGGCAGGGTGACATACAGAGATGCGCTGAATTTTGCGAGTGGATTAACACAAAAACCAGCACTTGAAATTCACCCACACTATATCTGCCACGAACATTGCCTTCCTAGATCTCACCATCAGATTACAAGAGGGTAGAATAACGACATCCCTATACAAAAAGCCTACCGACAGAAACAGCTTGCTACTGTACAGCAGCTATCATCCTGCTACACTGAGAAATAACCTTCCCTTCAGCCAATTTCTAAGAATTAGAAGAAATTGTAGTTCTACAGAGGACTACAAAATTGAAGCGGAGATACTGGCTGACAATCTGCTGAAGAGACAATACCCTAAGAAACAGGTTCACTCTTGCATGAAACGAGCAAGAAATAATAATCGTGAAAGCCTCCTAGAGGTACATGAGAAAGAACCCACTGACATTTTGACCTGTGTGACCACATACACACCTAGATCCAATCTAATAAAGAAGGCAGTGAACAAACACTGGGCAATTCTGAACACGGGTACGCTGTCAATACCCAAACCAAGGTTTGCGTTTAAACGTACCAACAATTTGAAAGATATGTTGGTGCACACTAGACCCAAGAAGAGCAACATCCCTAACCATAGGCAACTGTGGGATCTCCCACCTGTGACAGGACACTATCCCTGCGGCTCTTGTATCGTGTGCCCACAGACCAGACACACCAAACAATTGGTTCTATCAGACACATTTACATGGACGCTAATCAAACACACTAACTGTAACACCCCACGTTGTGTGTACATGCTGACCTGCCCTTGTGACAAGAGGTATGTTGGCATGACCATGAGGCCCGTTAAGGTCAGAATCACTGAGCATAAGAGCAATATTCGTTGCCATAAAACTACCACCAAACTATACACCCACTTCTCTGAACTCGGACACCCCCCAGAGAGTCTACGCTGGGTCATCCTAGAATCCCACCAACAAATAACACAGACTGCTTTGTACAGGATTGAACAAAGGTGGGTGTTCCGTCTTGACTTAGCAAATGACGGCCTGAACGATGCCATACCCTGGAGCACCATTAATTATACTGATATATACAACCATTATCCGCAACTTTAACGAATGAATATATCAGCTTAAGACTCCACGCTAGTCTCTCACCTCTTTATACATCTCTGCCACATGATATCGACATCAGGCTAGTCAGATATGGAGATTAGGCTATGTTAGGACGATATATCTAACAACTAACAATAGAGTACAATACTACACTCTAAGATGGCCGACATACGAATCACCCAATCGGCAGTCGCCAGCAACTTATGCACAAATTTGGCGCAGTGACGTGAGCACTTTTGCACTGTATAAATTCTTGTTCACATTGTTGATAAAACCGCGCCACTCAATGCCAAATTTGAAGCCCTTGATGCGCGTCCACATCAAGGTAATAGCCAGAACTATAGACCTTCACCACATTCAAAGATGGCCTCCATGGTTACACTGTAGATGATGTCATGCCGACACCATCACACCACACACACCAGGTGCGGCTGATTTACCATGCTTAATGGCACCAGGAGAGGGTATTTAAGACAGGAACCGACAACCTGTCTTTTCCTTCCTGATGCAGCGGAGCGGGTAGGTGAGCCGGACTGCTCTGAGCGGGAGCAGGTGAGTATGGATTACACGTTGAGACTATGCCTGGTCACAAGCTTTTAAGAGAGGTAAGAGGTGCTGGGAATTGCTGACAAGTTACCGCTGGTCTTTGTGAAGGGTACGCTGACTCTGATGTTCTGTAGAGCTCTGCACTAAGACATAGCTTGGGCGCTGTAGGCGCTCTTAACACACCGCACGATTGGCATAATGTCGGAGCGCATGGTGAAGGCGTCAGCAGCTACGCAGGCAGGTCTGGGGCACTTTTGAGTCTGTTGAATAACCTTGTCAATGATACCAATTTCACGACTATGGGCTTACTTTAACCTGAACCATGCCCACTTTCACTTTTAATGCTCTAGAGTCATGGCCTTAGCAACTAAACGTTGTGCCTACAAGCCCACACCCAACATATTTTGTTGTTTGTTTTTTCCTTTTAATACAACAGCGACACTACGTTGAGTGTCCATATACTCCGCTGCGGTCTGATGAAGCAGCACTTGAATCCTTAAGAGGTGAGATGATACTCACTCACCATGTTGTTCAATTACTCTAACTGGTTACACAGAGGTTTTATATTCTAAATACAAATGAAGGCACACGTAGAATGTGATATGCATGAAATCACGTTGTTTTTATCACTTGTATAGATTCAAAGAGGTTGTGTACGGTGCAACACACCCACTTGAATCAATAGGACCATGTACCAATATTTCCATTTGGTGTTTTGATCCTTTTTGTTTGTACTCTAGGTTGGCTGCTTTTCTCCGGGGCAACGTCCTACCGAGAGAAGAAGTGGTATGTAGAACCACACCATACACTGTAGATAGTTTTCATTTAGTCACTAGGTCCTGAGGAATCGCCAACTGATCTATTAGAGACATTTTATAGGCGAGAAACATGTTGACCACTAAGGGGTAGAGCGTAATTTTTGTCAGATTAAAACAAAATAGTCGCCTTCCTTCTTCTTTTTACTTTTTAATCAGGTTGTGACCTCGCCAGAATAAAAATAATTATAGAGGATTCCCTTACCTGTTTTAACCCACACACCACATCTACATCTTACCAGGCCCATCACACCCACGGCACCTATACGGCAAGGAACAAAAGATCTCCGATAAAGAGCCCCTTTATGGGTGCCCGTCGAGCATTGCAGCGCCGGCTCGACGAGGAGCAGACCCATATGATGAAGCATGACACCTAGCTTGCTGGGTGTGTGAGGGTCCTAGTTCCGAAAGGCGGTATTCCCCACCTCCCCACCACTCTGAGTACTAACCAGGTGGCCAACTTGCCACCCAGGAACACCGTACCTCTTTTGTCTTCTAGTTCTCTTGCTGTATAGGAGAAAACTCAGACTTAGGTAAGACTACTCAAGAACTTGGTCCGCCCACCCAACCTCAAGGGGTAGGAAAGGACGCAAAGGAGCGACCGAGATCCCCGGGTACAGATCATACTATCCCATCGGCTGTCTGGGGAGTCACTTTTGGTAAAAACTTGCGCTGCCGCTATGTGATGTGTCCGAGTCTGAAACCACCTGATCCGTGTTTCGACCCCAATCCTCTTTCTGATGAGGATCGTCTGGTTTGCATCAGTTCTGCGACTGCCTGTAGAGCATCCGCTATCTCAGTAGCTGTTCGTGACGGGCTTGGCCTTTTGGCAGTCCTCCGCCGTTGGCGTCGTCGTAGCCTCTTCCCAGAGTCTCCAGCCCCAGTCGACCACTTCTCTCCCCGTTGTGTGGGCTGACCCTCCATTTTGTAGGTCTTGATCCAGTCCCAAGCAGATTTAGGGTCCTCGCAAAAGTGTGATTTCCCTTTGAGCATAATCTTGAGGCGGGCTGGGAACATCAAGGCGTACTGGATCCCCTCCTCACGCAGGGCCTTCTTGACTTCAAGGAACGAGGTGCGTCGTCTTTGTACTTCGAGTGTATAATCAGGGAACAGAGACACTTTATTATTCTCAACAGTGTACTGTCCCTCTGAGCGCGCCCTTTGTAAGAGTAAATCTCTGTCCCGGAAGTGGAGCAATCTAGCCACCACGGGGCACGGCGGCCTTCCCGGGGCTGGCGGTCTAGCGGGTACCCGGTGAGCCCTCTCCAGGGTATAGAACTGGGATAGTCCCTCTGGCGCCACCACCTCGCGAAGCCATGTTTCCAGGTAGTGGACCATGTCTTGGCCCTGCACGCCCTCCGGCAGGCCCAGCACCGCACGTTGTTCCTCCGATTTAGCCTTTCTGCTCGTCGTTCCAGTACGTGGATCCTGCTAGATAGGTCACCGACCTGTTCGGACAAAGCCTGTTGCGCCGGGGCGAGCACACTCAGTGACGATTCATTTAGTTTCACCCTGTCCGTCAACTTGGCATGTTCTGCCCTTAAGAGGCCAAGACCCTCCACCACCGTGCTGATATCCTGATGTAAAGTCGCTTTGGTGTCAGCAATGGCCTCCAGGATTTTAGTCAATTGTTGGTGCACTGGCGCTTCTGACAGCTCGCTACCCGGTTCTTTTAGCGCTAGGTCCGACGTGCTATCTTCCTGACCCGGGGGAGGGCCCGTCTGTTTCCCCCTGGGCTTCCCCATCGCCTGCAACGTCCAGTTTCCAGTCGTTGGTCTAGTGTACGCTTCCCTGTGCGGCTTGGGGGCTGTCGCCCACGTCCTGGCTCCTCTCCGGTACACAGACAATGCTTTCTCCACTCTTGTTAGGGTAGTCCAATGGCTGCCTCTTTATCATAAGCCACTGCCCGCAACTGCTCGTCTGGCTGCTAGGCGTGTCCAGCAGGTTCGGCTCTTCGGGCCCCGTGGTAGCAGCACCCGAAAGAGGTCGCACCGTGTCCTCAGGGGGTCTTCGCCACCATCAACTGCCTCCTCCTTCCCCAATCTACAATCCTGTCGACCCAGGTCTCTAGTCAGGTTATCTTTAAGGGGTCCGCGGCCCACGGAGGAGCCTGGGATGTCCAGGTGGGTGCCGAAAGGTGGCGTCAAGGCTGCTGCAATGTGGTTGCGCGTGTTGAGCAGGGGGCAGACTAGCGGGTGTGTATTTGAGTTGGGGAGGTCCCTGTCTCGATAAGCTTTCGCCTCTTGGTGTGGTAGGAGGAGTGTAGGTGCTCCTGCAGTTCACCTCCAATGCTTCGTACCGCCAGGTGTCTCTGGTTCTGCCGCGCGACAGGGTGCAGCACGGGGCAACAGATCCGGCCAGTACTCAGGTAAGTCTCCAATGGGCCGTGTGTCTTGGTGATAGAAGCCTAGCCCATGCGTGTATCTGCTAGCAGCAGTTCATGTGTCCCGCGCTTCCCCTATGCCGAGTCATCTTGCTCCAACAGCGTTTAGTAGGCCTTAGTCGTCGAGCCACGGGGCCGGTCGTCCTCAGTACAGTCGAGGTGAAAGGCACCCCAACTCCCAGCAGTCGCCTTCCTGTTGCAACCACATACGAGAAGGTGGAGGTGTCGCACGGTTCTTACAGCTCATATGGGACCCTCACTCTGGGCCGCTCAGTCGATCCGGCTGGGCTGAAGGATCCTTTGCTGTGAGCGACGGCACGTACAGCCTGTGGCGTCACCGGTCCCCTCGATATTTCTCCGACCCCAGGGGCCGGGAATGAAGCGGCGGGCGTGTCTACCGTGCCAGCCAGCCCCTCGCGGGTATCGTCACATTTGACCCATCAGGCTCTGCGCGTCCTCCGCGCTATCTCTGCTTCCCGCGTGTGTCTTAAACCTGCAATCATTTGCGGGCTTGCGGCAACACTCTCAGGCACCGTCCCCTTCGTCGAGGCTCCCACCGCAGGTTGCCCAACTGATGTGACCCAACAGGAGGTATCCGTGCCGCAGGCCCGGGTGCTTTCGTGTTTAGGTCGCAGCACTTCTGGTTACCCCCCATAGATCTCCGGCGTGAGGGGGCAGGGGAGGGCTCAGTGGATCAGTCCCCGCATTGTCATACCCCATTCTGGCTTCCCCTCGTGTCTGTTTCGTCTTTCCTCGCTTGGTCTGCCCACCATTATCACGGGCTGCGGGGGGATGAGGCCAGCCGGCAGTACTGGCCGTCTACGGGGGCATTCGTCGCAGCTGCCGCCAGGATCACCAATCGGGGACAAATCTATCGCGCCGGGTTGCACAGCCGCCCTCAAGCAGGGTACGGTGGGAGCCTCGTCTTCTTTCGCACCACGGTCAGCTCCCGGGGTCCCCAGCTCGTCTCCTGTAGCCACAGCTCCTCTGGTGCGAATCAGCGGGTCGGCCGCCGATCCACCACCATAAATTATCCCCAACAGGGGACCGAGTCCGCAACTGCTTGTTGGGGTGCTCTTTTAGGCTCCGATTGGCGTAGTTCGTCTCCCGTAGGCCATCTGTGGTGTGCGACGCAGGCCACCGCCCTTCCCTCTGCGGTATAGATTTGTCAGGCCGCCATCTTGTGGTGGCCCCGCCAGGCCCAGATCGATCCTCCAGTACTCTCGAGTCAGGGCTGGGTCCGCGAAAAGGCAGTGTCGGAGTCCGCAACACCCCGGCAGGTCTGGCCCTCAGGCGCACACCCCCAGGCACGGGTGGAGACAACGGAAAGACAGGAGAATTAGCCGGGCTGGCGCGGAGCTCTTCGCTCACGCGTCCGCCATCAACGTCTCCTTAGCCACGCCCCCGTGTCAGACAGACATCTAACACGCATTCCTCTCCGCAAAACAGGCATCGGAGGACAGGTAAGATGCAGTCCATCCAGACTGGTCTAAATAACAAGAACCAAGATTCACTTAGTTCCCTTAGGCGCGAGGTGTGCCTAGATGTTGTACCATGCGATCACGGTATTTTCGCTCCAGGAGTACTGTTTCCATCTCCTTGGTGACTGGGACGTCCATTGTGTAGCAGAAAAATAACAATCAGGATACCTGCTATTAGAAACAGGATCAGCGGCAGCCCTCCAAATATGCTTCCAAATACGGAGTGTATAAAGTTTGGTATAACTCAGAGGATCATCTGAAAAGTGCTTAATGGTCCAGAACCTATGGTCTTAAATAGGTGGACGATGCCTGTTGTATCAGACATGTTAAAGATACGATTTACGATTTCTGCGAAATGGAAGGGGCAGTTTGTACGTATGAGTGCCTGTATCTCTGCCGAAGACCTTGCGATCTGGAGATCAAAAGTCTCTTGAGCAGAGGTTAAGGGCACGGATTTCTGTAAAAGCATGGCTTTCATTCTGCTCAAAGCATCAAACCGTATTAATGAAACATTTAGCGAAGGCCATAACGGCGCCTCCCTGACTGTATGCGTTGGTGGAAACAATACTTGCATACAGCAAGTAACCCTGGAGCTCACGGTTACCAGATATGCGATGCCCGGAAGCATCCCACAGCAACCTTGATCGTTCAGCATCAAGCAACTCTTGTTCGAAAGTAGTCTGAACACTGGAGTGATCACGGCAGCTGGGGCACCCCTTAAGTGACAGGATAAGTTCGCTACCAAACCGTTACAGGCCCCATGAAGCATTTATATCCTGGCATATAAGTGATCCACTTAAAGTATTCTCGCAGTTTGTACCGCTCAAAAACACTTCTCTTTCCCCAGTCCGGCATCGAAATCTGTACGGTAATTCCCAAGATTCCTTGATGAATTCCCTACCCATTTCTTCATATCTGCCTGCCTGCTTTTGTTGAAGGCAATATTGGAATTGGAAAGTAGTGACCGGAAGAATTATGTGGCCATGGATTAACCACTCCGTGTACGGTGACTCTGCCACTGTAAAAGGTAATCTGTCCAATTTTTCAATACGCAGCATTGTATACCTTGCTCCCCTTTGTGCCATCTCTCTCTGTTTTTCCGTTAGATTGCATGAAGAAAACAGACGTGCTGTTTATAAAACGCCAAGGCACATAGCCTGCGCTTAAAGATTGCAGCGTCCAGCTTAATAACATGATAGAACGCAATTATGATTGCCCGTGTTGTAGTATGGACAAATCCTGTTCTAGTACATCAATAGCAAAAGATACAATGTTGCCTAGTGAATATATCCTGGAGGTTAGTGTAGTTAACCCATTGTCCACCACTGCCCTAGCTTTCTCTAGGTTTATACGATCATTTTCTCGTAATCTTTCAGCGGCCTCTTGTTGTGATATTTTCCAAATCTCATTATAGACAGCATAATAGAAACCTTTTTGACGTGGCTTCCTAGGACCTAATAAAAAATCCTGTAGGTCCACATTCTCTGTAAGTAAGGATAAGTGTTGTTTCACATGTGTAAGTGTTGAGGTCTTTAGCCAATCGAGGCATAACTTCCCAACACTGTATGATGTCACTACCCCTGGGTGTTGTCTCTGTACATACAGTGGATCTGGCCTGTTGATACTAAACCCTTTGGTTTTACCCATGAATCTTTCCTGACAGCTATTGGTGTCTGTGGGCCAAATCAACCATCCCTTCCAATCGTGGTCTGATCTATAGTATTGAATGATCTCATCTAGCGTAACCCCTTCTTGTATTGTTTTGTTACACTCGGTGGGTGATGGTGCGGGCATCCGAGGTGTATTCAAGTCTTTGTTCTTGGCTAGTCCAAGACAAGTTGTTTGTTGCACTGAACTGAACTGAACCCAACTGCTTCTCGGCGGTGTTGGACAATGTTCCCATTGGTGGTATGTGAAAGCATTTCTGGGATTAGCAGATTTATGCAGAAAATGATGACCATAATGTTGATAGCAATACATTGTTTCAAAGTCTGATGTGTCTTTCAACATTTCATTATTAGAAAAAGCAGCAGATTTTTCTAAATCGGACAACATATTTACAGTTTCATAATCTCATTCATCGGAAAATGCACTGGAGGTAATGATATCACTCAATGAAATTTTAAATAAATGTGGTATTTTTAAAAGTTCGGTCGGGCCAAATATATCATAATCAACCTTGTCCCACACTATACCGTCAGGTATAGGAACTGCTGTAATGTTCACTGATGGTAGGTCTCTTTTTCACGATGTGATGATAGATGCGGTTTCAGAATCACATTCACTTTTTGTGCTGCAGAGCTTTCTCGAAGATAAGTTCCATTTATAAGCATACTAAAGACAATTACTAAGCCTATCCAGAAAAGAAAGAAAAGTATCCCAGTAATTACCCATAGTTCGACCCAAGGTGATACCAGCGAAGTCTTTTTAAGAAGGTCCAGAAAATCCTTAAGTTGCTGTAGACGAGTTTTTTGGGCTGGCATCGTTTCAGGTTCACTTGGATCCAATGAAAAAGTATCAAAGTCAATGAAATAGCCAGATGCAGTTCAATCAATTTTTGATAATTCCGCAGGTTTTGTCGAAACTGTAGTTTGCTCTTGGGGCATGTTAACATAGATATCCGTGTTTGGTTGAATTGAAATTTGTCTTTCATTTGAGTTCTGATTTTGAACTTCAGTTTCAAGAGGAACGAGTTCCATCGCATTGTTGCATAGTCCTTCATTCCGTGTAGGTGACTCTTTAAACGTGATGAGTCTTTCTGTTTGGACTAGTTGTATAGTTGCAAGAGGAGGGTGTCTGTTACTCCAGAGTCCACTCGGCCTACTACTCAGTATCGGCCACATAGTGTGGTTTGATTAGGTCTATTGAGACAAATCTTTTCTCCTTTTTACCGGCAAGAGGCGGCAGAAGTACTGTTCTTGTTCCTTCAACTGCCAGGACAGGTACAGGCTTTCTGTATGATGGCCCAAATTCTTTTTTTGCCCGCTATTTTTTTCTCTGACCATGTCCCCGACTTTAGGGATCCAGACAGGTCTTACCGTGACAGACTTGACTTCCCCAGTGGCAGTCCGTTTCACCTGGACGTTACTTTGCAGTGCCCTGTATTCATTTAGATCCTGTAAAACAGCCAAACGTTTATGGATGTCAAAAGGTTTCTCATCCGCCACTGTGCCTTCACAATCAAGATCAGGTACCCACATTCTCGTCCCAAATATGACCTCATAAGGAGTGACACCCCCTAGAGAGCTTCTTGGCTGGTTATTAAACGCCCTTTGAACTCCATACAGATGTTTTACCCCACTTCTACCCGAGCCTAATACTATAGCTGTTAAAGACTGCTGTAAGTCCCGGTTTTTCCTCTCCACAACCGAATTTTCCTCGGGATGGTACGGAGAGGAGTACCGCAATGCTACACCCAAACTTCCCATGGCATCCTTGTAAGCCTTAGAGCTAAATGCGGGGCCACGGTCTGAATGTAATGTGCATATTGCGTATGGCCCTATAAAGACTCGCAAATCTTTCATAACAGTTCGAGCGTCAGCCGAGTGCTGGAGCCACACCCATAGGAATCTAGAGCAGGAATCCACTGCAACCATGATATACTTGTAAGCCCCATCTGTTTGTAAGGGGCAGCAGTGGTCCAAATAAACACACACGAGTGGTTTGTCTGATATTAGTAATGGTGTCTGTACTGGACGTGTTACGGTTGAGTCTTGCATCTGCTGACAGATGTCGCATTTCAAGACATAGTCCTTAGTTTGCTTTGTTAATCCAGGCCACCAGTAGCGTTGTTTCAGTAGAGAAACAGTTGCTGTAACTCCAGCGTGTTCAGAACCTATACCCTTGTGTGCTGCTAGAATTAATCCTAACCTACGACCCATGTTCGGTATTACTCTGTCCCCCACTCCAGGAATCTGAGCAAATGGAACGTTGTTTGCATCTAACTTGTAGGAGTGCTTGAGTGGAAATCTTTTCGGTATTGCGTGTGGCAATAATCGCAACCATAATCTCACCGTCTATTCTCGTTTTTGAATGAGTAATTGCAGCTACGGAAGCCGTGCGTACAGCCCCCTTTGCGGCTTCGTCAGCCAATGAATTCCCTTCAACGTGAACGCCATCACGTTGATGGCTCAGTGTGTGTATCACGTGAGCTCTTGGTAGTTTGTTTTTTAACTCCACTACCTGTTCCCATAGCGTTTTGTGCTTAATTGTGCCACCTTTTGCATCCTTAAACCCATTCTGTCCCCAGTGATGTAAATATTCATTGTATGACTGTACACTGTAAATGGAATCACAAACGATTAGTGTGGGGAATTCTCGATCCGTATTCACCAGTGCCAGTAATAGTGCTTTTAATTCTGCCAGCTGCGCCGTGCAGTCTCCTAGAGACTGGGTTTTTGTACAACTTGGATGAAACTTTCCATCCTGCATGTGCCCTTTAACGATAGCACACGCGGCGCTGTATTGCTGTTTACTCCCTATGGCCGGTTGAGCAGAACCATCAGTGTAGATTATATATTCATACTGATCTAGAGGCATTATTTCATTCGGTAGAGGATATTCTTGTTTGTATTGCAGAAATGCTTGTGTTTTTAGACTTGGGTCGTACCCGTATTCTACATCTGTCGCAGTAAGAGAATTAGCCCATTGTATCCATCTTGGATATAAGGCTTTAGCGTTGGGAATGCTTGCCTTTGTCGCAGCCTCTAAGGCTGGAACCGGGGAAACGACAATTATACGCGTCTCTTGAGCCAGTGCTCTTTCTCCTACTACAGCAGTCTGTACTGCTGTTAGAATGTTCTCTGTTGATGCAAATCGCATCCCAGCATTTGTGTACAAATGTGATTTATATGCTATTGGCACTGTTTCACCTTCATTATATGATAGGTAGGTGTACCCTAATTGACCCGCAACCATACGGATCACCAGGTTGCGTACGTTTGGAAGCTATCATAGCTTGTAGAGAACAAAGGATATTGGTGTGTTCCTGTGTCCATTGTCTAATTGAAAAGTCAGGTTTTATTAAATCGTAGAAAGGTTTTACCCTTTCTGCGTAATCTGAAATGTATGTTCTGCCAAAGTTCAGGAATCCCAGGATCAATTGTAATTTTTTTAATGATTTTGGAGGTTGGCGCAGAGCACACTTTTCGAAAACGTTAGCTGCTAGGCTTTTCCCTTCACCTGAAAGCTCATATCCCAGAAAAAGGACATTGAGGTGGGCTATCTTTGATTTTTTAAAGTTGAATTTGTAACCCTCAGAGACAAATCCCAAAATTATGGTATTTACTCTGTTCAAGTGTTCCTTCAGGTCATCATCCATTAAATAAGTATCATCCACATAGGACAATGCTTCTTCATCCAAATTTTGAAGTAATTCAGTTACTCTGGCTGAAAACAACCCCAGGCTGTTCCTATACCCCTGGGGGGTCTGCAAAATTGCCGCTGGGAGCCTAACGCGGAGAATGCGGTTAAATACCTGCTCTCAGGCGCTATATTCTGGCAGAAGAATCCATTTGAGATATCAAGCGTCGTTTTGTATTTTTTCCGTACAATGTTATTCATTAATGCAGCAGTGTGTGCATTTGGAACTGCAAATGTCTTAGTGCAAGTGTTTAAATGTCTGTAATCCAAAACTAAACAATATTATTTGTCCGGTTTTGATACGGGAAACAAAGGGTTATTCATTTGAGAGGTGCAAGTTTCAATCACCCCTTGGTATTCAAGTTGTTCTAAGATCTCCCTGACCTGTATTTTAGCTTCTTGCTTTATTGGATATTGCCTTTGTGCGGTCGGAGTATTCTTTAATGGAATAATGTGGTGGGTTGAATCCTCATCCCATCCAACATGGTTTTTGTATAATGCCGGAGCTAGGGCTACCGCCCGCTCCTGTGCATATGTATATTTTAGATACTTTGGAACAGGGTTGGAAAATGCTGGTAGTATTACCGTTTCTCCCTTAGGGCAATCTATGACGAATGCTGGTGGCCAATCTTGTTCAGCTAACAAAATGTCATAGCCAAACGTCAAGTTCTCCAAAAAGAGACCTCCAACTGTCCTGCATTTGTCCCCCTCCATCTGGAGTGTTATTTCATACACTTTATGTGGGACACTTACTCTAGTATCAGGTGTTTCCACCGTGATATAATCATTCAAGTCCGCTGTCACCAGAAATCCCATCAGGTTCTGGCGAGCTATTGTTACTTCTGCCGCACTGTCTAGCATCGTCAGAGCCCATTCCACGTTCAGCAGTCGAGTCCTCAGAATTCTGGGCATGTCTGATCTTTAGACCTGCAACCTTCTTCTTTTTGAACTATGGCTTTTGTTTTGGTTTATCTTCTTTTTTGGAAGTATATTCTTGAGCATGCTGCTTTTCTCTGGACTTTGTACGCTATTCTTGTCTGTCTGACCGTCCTTCCCTCTCTGAGTTTTTCGTTGAACCCTGAAAGGAACGACAGGAACGTGCATCAGTATCCTGATACCCGTCAGGTTTCCTAATATTGTCCCTATTCCTAAGGTTATACCTCCTTTCGGAGGGCTCCTGTGGAGGAGATCTACCTCTGGATTGAGATCTGTTTTCTTTAACTTTTTGTTTTTTGTTACTGTCCCACTTCTTTTTTGATGAAGCAGGTGTCTGCTTGATGGTCTCCTTTTCTGGACTACACATCAGTTGTGGTTTTAATGCTTTTCCACCCAAACTGTCCCTGCCTAATTCTGCATATGCAGTTTCAATTAATTTAGGTAGTTTGTGCTCCTGTTGTAAAGGACTGAACTCTCTTAGGCGTTGGCGGATAGTGACCGATGCTGCCTCCCCTTTAATATTTGCTAATATTATGGCTGATACCTGGGCATAATTACCTAGTAATTTCATCCCTAAGTTCAGAGCAGGTTCTGCCCCGCACTCATTTTGTATTTGTCTTAATACATCTGGTACCACTGCTTATGACGGGGTACCATGAGTTCTGGTGTATATGGCAGCGAAAACTGTACCCAAAGAGGTACAATCCTCTATCTGTGGTGTTATCCCCATGGGCAAGCAGATTGTCAGCATTCTGAGTTTTTCATAAGGGGGCTAGTATTCGGAAATATTGCTTCTAGCTGTGTTATTTTCTGAGCCACCCAGAATGGCATTTGTTCACGTTTTGCGGGCATTTTACCCATTACTGCGTGTAACGTTTGTGGTGTTATTTTAGTTGCTGTATTTTGAACTGGAGTTGTATTTGTTGTAACCGTTGCCGGCTGGACTGTGAGTGTCCTCATGACAAACTGCGTCATGTTCCTGTAAATTTTTATTAATCCTTTGTGAAGAATAAGTAAGTCTCCTCCTGGCATTGTTTCAATGTCAGGATGTGGTGTATAGGCCGCTAATATTGGCCATGTCGCTCCTTCTCTTCCGAGCGGACCGAGCCTTATTCTATTTCTTGTATGGGGGAGGGTGCCTTTAAACCAGTATAAGTGTTCCTGGTATGTGAGCGGAACTTCAATGTCCTCATACAGACAATATTCCGCTGGTGGTTCGTCTTCTGTGTAGAAATGAAATGTTTTTGTTCTTGCATTTGCTGCTGGGAATGTAATCCATGAATAAAATACCTCTGTTCTGTATGATTCGTGTGCCTCAATCACGAAAGCTACTACGCCACCCCTAGGTGTTAAACCATGCACAAGCAGTTTCAGGGTGATCGCATTTCTAGCATTTGCCGCAATATGTATTGCGTTTGCATCTTCCTTGTCTTCCGAGACGGGTAGTGGCTGCTCTAGTGGGTCTAAGACCTGGTTAGTCATTGTGTTTAGAACACGTAAAAACTTTTCAAGGGAACCAAGATAAGGTGTTTTGCACAATTTAGGAACACAGTGTCCTTCAGGCTTTATTAACCCACAGCCAATAAATAGGATTTTTCGCCTACTCGGCTGTGGCGGAGTTTCTGCCCTCCCACTCCAGACGTCTCTGGGGATTTGTGAGTAGGGGTCTCTGAGACTAGCACGACTGAACTACTCAGATTCTACTGTTAAATAAGTACCCAACCAACGTTGGTGGCTCCATGTCATGTAGCTCCTATAATAGTTATACAGGATCTGCGCGTTTGGACAGCATACACTGTAAGATTGGTGACAGACTGACTCTGAACACCCCCACCGGGTATGTTGGCCTTTTGTACCAACTAGCTCACAGTGCCACTAGAGTCTCCTCTTACCAAGGAGAGAATAGTTCTTGGCAACCATCGAACATGACAACCCTGATCCCTCAGGACCGTGGAAACAATGTACTACTTTTCGCTCAGTCACTCGTGCTTACTTAGCTTGTCTCAGAGAGATCTACAGAATAAACAGGCTGGGCGTTTTCAATAAGTATTTATTGAACAGTTGTTATTCTGGTGTAAAATAGATGAGCTGCAACAACCGTTAGACAGTATAAGATATAAATGATTAGCAGTACTATAAAGGTAAATGGATGGTATAGCTCCACCATCTTACAATAATCATTAATACATACGAGTATATAAAACACATGATAAAAAGATGCGTACTCCTACGATGCTTCCCTAACTAGATGTACCTACATGTACCTAGCATGTGTATAGGTGTTAAGCCAAGAATCCCTCTAGGATTTAGTCAACCCCATTACCTGAAGTGAGAGACTGTGGGACCCCGTCTTGGTCTCGAGTTGGACACCCCGCGAGGGATGTTAGACCACTGCGAGCTGGAGTGTCTGCATGCAGGAACCTCAGCGTCTCTGGTCAGTGTGTCGGCCGGGAAGTCTCGGTCTCCTCTGTCTATCTTAGCAAGATGTGATGTATATATACCTGTAGGTCTCCCCAGGGGTTCTACCTCGCTGTATTACTGTGTCGGCCTAAGGAGGACGTCTGGCATGAACTTTATACATAGATATTATACAGGAGATGGTAGTCCTGCTGTGCTTCCGAGAATCCTCATGCATAATGTATGAGATTTCAAACTAGGGAAAACCCGCGTTCTGAATGCAGTGTCGTATCTAGGTAAAAGGTCAGTCCCTGTAAACCGTTACAAGTGTAATGTAATGAAGAATATAGGTGAAGGGTAATGAAGTTACCGGGGCCTATCTTATGGTACCTATATGGAATGTAACGGGCAATGCGGGGACAACACGAAGCGCCTCCTACATATCACAGATCTCATTGCCTGCTCCCGAAGGGAGGCCCTCCTGCTGTCTGTCGACGCAGAGAAGGCCTTTGATAGGGTCCATTGGCCATTCTTAATGGAGACGCTCTGTTGTTTCGGCTTTGGGGAGAGGTTACTTGGCTGGTTAGGATGCATATACAAAACATCTAGAGCATCGTTCACGGTTAACAGGTACTCCTCTGGGTTCTTTCCAATACGCAGGGGGACCTGACGGGGGTGCCCACTCTCCCCCCTATTGTTTGCCTTGTATGTGGAGCCAATGGCCCAGAGGGTCAGAGACAATCCAGAGATAACCGGGATCCGTCTCGGGGCAGACACACATACTATCAGCCTATACACCGATGATGTGATCCTGTCTCTGACGAAACCTGGGACCTCACTAACGGCCCTAGTAAGCGAGTTCTCCTGCTTTAGTGAGGTATTGGGATTTAAGGTTAATCTTCACAAGTCGCAAATACTAAACCTATCCACGTCCCCTGCCACCGAGGAAGCCCTGGTTAGACAATTTCCATTCTCATGGGCTAGTCATCACATACCATATCTAGGGATTCTCCTGACGCGTACAACGGCCAAAACTCTAAAAGCGAATTATAGCCCACTCCTGAAGCAGACTAACAAAACTCTAGCAACATGGACACGATCTGGTCTCTCATGGGCAGGCCGTATCGCTGCAGTCAAGATGAGGATTATGCCACATATACTCTACATCTTTCGAACTATTCCCCTTGCCACCCCCCCCCCCCTGCACACCCCCGCCGGCCACACTGCGGAACCTTCAACGAACCATAAATCTATTTTTCTGGGGTGAGAAGCAACCTCAACTCAGTTTTTCACAAATTACAAAGACTAAACCTGAAGGGGGGGATGGGGGTTCCGGTGGTCTCACGGTATTTTCAAGCTTCCCAGCTACTCTTCATCCTGGAGTGGAATCGTCCTCTTTCAGAGAAACACTGGATGTTCATGGATCAAACGAGAGCAGGAATAAATATTTTGGCTTGCAATCTGGCTCCCACGTAAACATAGGGCATGGGGACTGTACTCCTCTCCTGTCACGGCGACAACTCTAAGGGTTTGGGAAGCAACGGCGATTTGTCACGGGTCTACTTCCATTCCCCTCCCCGATGACCCCGCTGGTTGACAACCCAGACTTCCTACCGGGGTGTAAATCAGAGCCTTTTCAGCGGTGGCGTGAGAAGGGCTGCAAAAGGGTAGGCTCCATTTTTGACCAGGAAGGACTTATTCCTTTCGACCAGCTTCAGGCAGACTACGCAATCCCCGCTTCGGATTACTACATGTATCATCAAACATGTCACTGGGTAACCTCTCCAGAGGTAAGACCAGGGGCCTCGCGGCGGCTAACACAGTTCGTAAAGTGGCTTGTTACCAAGGATGATGACAAACGCCTCATATCAGAACTATACGCTTTCCTCTCCACAGACACCTCGCCCGCGAAAACCAAAAGACAGATAAAATGGGAGGAAGAAATAGGCAGACACCTTACAAACAAAGAGTGGCAGGATATTTATTGTAGAGCACACCATACAGCTCATGACATTTCAGGTGCAAAAGCTGCATACAAGTTAGCTGCGTATTGGTATTTAACGCCGGCCCGACTTAATCACTGGAACAAAGGTCGCCTGGCCTACAGTTGGCGGGGATGCAGACAGACTGGCTCACTAGTGCACTTACTGCGGCATTGCCCCAAGTTGGTGAGATACTGGGATCTAATACTACAAGACATAAAAGAAGCCTTTGACACGTACATCCCACGCTTCCCTGCGTACATCCTGCTAGGTCTCCCCAACCGCTTGACCTTTCCCTTGCGCTCCATAAGAGGGAGACAGATAGCAATAGCCCTGAATGCCGCACGTCTAGAGTTGCTGGCTCACTGGGGTTCCGAGAAAGTCCTGGGCCACTCTGTTTGGCTTAGACGGTTGTGGGCGGTGTTGGGAATGGAGCGACTATCTTTGGTGGCAGACAACAAAGCAGACGTATACCTTGAACTATGGGCTCCTTTTATAACTATCCTCAGTAATGAGTTCAGAGAAGTGACTTGCCCCAAACCCTTACAAATCTTACAACTCACCGACACAGGCCAACACCCTAAGTCTTATTACATTTGACAAGCAACAAACAGGAGTCCCCACGGGAGCTTAGACACAGGACTAATGCACGGTGTGGAGGAGATGGGGGGGGGAGAGAGGGGGGTACTGTCTTCTAACGGGTTCTTTCTGCATCCTTTTCTCCTTTTTTTTTTTTCTTCTCTTCATCCTTCTATGGCTCTTTGCCATTTACAAGTTCAGTTAAGTGATGTATTTTTGCCCTTGCATTGCGTGATGCATGGCTCAAGAGGACAGATAATAAAGCAAATTTCTAGACAAGTAGCCTATTGTAGCCCCCTGTCATCGCTACCTGCCCCCGGGTTGTTGGCATTCAGCTGTGCCAATCTCATAAGTTCACTGCTTCCAACGTCGGCTACTGACTATATATCTTATGACACTTTTTGACGCTGTGCTTATGTATAAACAAATAAAGAGTTATTCCATAAATGTCCCAAAATGTTAATCCCATACAGAAGGGTTGAGACAGAGGTGCAGTGATGCGGTGGCACCCTAGGATAGGATAGATATGCTCACCTTCCAGAACTTTCCACTCCCACTTAAAAACCACTGCACAAGCGCGAGTCACTTGAGATCTCACTGGACAAGGGAGTTCTGCCGGCAGAGAAATGCCCAGATGGAAGGAGAAGCCACCTGACTCCACTGCAAGATTGGACATAATGACTTTGACACCAGCTGGTACTCTGGGACTAGGAGTGTTTCTCCTGGGCCAGTGGTGCAGGCTCCTTATACCTCCTTAGAGACAGTAGAGGGATGGACTGGCTTGGTGGGACCCTGAAGGGTTCCCCTGGAAATTCTGTGGACTGGCTTCGCTGACACACAGGTTCTGTGCAAGAAGGCCAAATCCATGGGGCCTTCAGAGTGTAGCATGGTGGGTACTCTGGTAGGGGCCCATGGAGGGGCTGCTGAGGAAGGCCCTGTGCAAAGGCAGATACCAGGAGCCCAGACAGAGGACAGGCCCAGTCCAAGATTCAGGAATAAAAAGTACCATTACTTATGCCAGAGCAATCTTTAGCCTGAGATCTCCAATCCCTGTGGTCCGACAAGCAAAGGTGTCTTGGGGGACCCCATATCCCCTGGACAAAAGGAACCAAGGAAAGGAGTGCGGTTGCTTCTCCAAACAGTGAAGGTCGGGGTGAGCCTAACCTCCCTGAGCACCACTGGCAGCGGCGGCTCCTCCTCTAAGGCAGAGGAACGTCGCCCAGTGTTTTAAAACAGTGCAAAAGAAAAAATAAAATGGTAATAACGGAGCTTTATCATTTTATTTTTTGTATTGTAGTTGCTGTGGCGCCAGGCTAGGGAGGGCGGGGCTTAGCGGGGCTCCTGCATCACAGGGAGGAGGAGTGGTGCTTCTGCTGCACCTAAAGTGCACATGACTGTTTGGCCGGCCCTCTTGGGCCAGATAAACAGTCATGCGCACTTTGAATGTTCTCCACCCAGGCTGCATTACAGCCTGGGTGGAGAACATGCCCAGGCTTCCACACTTAATCTCTGAGCGCCGAACCACGGCGCTCAGACCAATCACAACACTGCTGTCAGCAGCTTTGTGTTTGGTCAGCGGAGTCTGGAACCCTGGGTGCTTCCTGTTTCTGGTTCCTGACCGGCGGTGGAGAGACGGCGGCTTGCGACGGCTGGCGATGGCACCATCAAAGAAAGTTTTATTTTTTCTTTATTTGCCCCCCAACTACCCCCCCATCTCCTACCAGCTGCCACTGACCACTGGATGTCTACTGCTGCTCCCCGTGCCAATGTTGGAAGTGCTGGAGGCATCAATGCTGCCGTCCCTACTGACCACTGTTGGAGAAGAGGATGCTGATAAGCGCTGAAACAGAAAAGCTGTGCCAGCTACAGGAGACTTCGGGCCACACAGTAGTGGTATCCCCACTGTGTCTCTGATTTGTGCATACGCCGGGTGGATCACAAAACGGGCATGGGCACCTGCCATTAAAAAAAAATGTGAGGCCACAGGGTAATAATTGGAAAGTATTTTATCTAAAGTGGCAAAGCCGCTAATCAGCTGGGGTCCAGGAGCGTTCTGGATTTGCATATCTTCTGTGGTGCTCCCCGAGTGGGCAGCAGGGGCACTACCAATGGATTTGTATAGTGTTTGTGGGGCTGCTGGAACTGCAGCCACTTCCCCAGAAGATGCTCCTCAAAAGTTGCCCTAAGCCTCCCACGGGGTTATATTGATGCTGCAGGGAGATGTTGGCTTAGATTTTAAACACTATTGGAGCTTTACTTTTGCACATAGTCTCTGAAGTGCAGGGATGCCTGTTGGTTGGTCGTAAAGGTGCAGTGGCAGCATTTTAAAAATAGAAGAAAGACTCTTACACCCACTGAATTAATTTGACAATGCTTTCCTGACAATGCCAATCTTGACAATGCAATGTTATATAGCTGTCATGATCATGAAAAGTTTTTTTTGACAAGCACAAGGTTAATCCTTACATGTTTTAATGAAAGGCATTATCTTATTTTGAAATACTTTGAGAGCCCCATTGGTTTAACAGTGAGTCTTTACAATCCTTAATGAATGTAGTTGTAATATTGTACCATCAGTATTGATTTCAATCGTGTTGTATTGGTTTATTATGCCATTCCTGCTTATATTAATTTGGTGAAACTCAGTCAGTAGGCCTGCCTTTTGAATGAGCAACCCCCTTATATAGTGTCTAGTATAGGGGGGGCGTTGTGATCATAGGGTTTAGGCAGGGATGTTTAATGTTTTTAAAACTCTGCTTGTCTAAGGGACGGAAAGCAACAGAAATCTACCTGGTATGTAAAAAGATCAACTTGGCCCAGCTATTACCTAAATTAATTTGATGGGTTATGGGTGCTAAACCTGTTTTTTCCTTTGTTTTCTCGCACTATTGGCTTGCGTATCCCCATACATCTGACAGACTCACAATTTCCATACCCCTTTCACCCCAATCTCATAGTATAGGCTCCTTCAACCTCCATTTTCTCAACTCTCCCTGCTTTCACCCTTCTGTTGCGTAAGTTACTACTTTGTTCCAAGTCTACAAGGGGTGCTCTCTCGCCCACTGGTGACCTTTGTTCAGTACACCAGCGATAAATGTGAAAGACAAGTTATTGTAGCTCTGCAAATCACTATTCCGTGTGTAATTGACATAGAAGTACTGCTTTTGGGTTACTAACAATCCCATAAAGGGATCGGGGGCACCGTGGAAACCGCAACAAACCTGATTGCGGTATTCCCAGTATCACCTACACAGTACTAAAAAGAATGATCACTTATCTTAAGTGTGTATTAGTACAGGGACAATCTGTTTATCAGTACACTTAAAACAACTATACAGAATATTATAAAAACAGCAATGAGACATGTTATAAGTAATGAGAATAAAGTTAACATTTATAGCATTGTTAAAGTGTCATTTAAGTTTCATCTAGAACCTAGCCCCCTAATGCCTACTTCTATGCCCTATATTATGAAAGCATAAAAGGAACAGCAATTTGCATCTAGAGTCTTAGGGAGAAGATGCACTGCATACCTTGTTGACAACAAAACCTGTCTTTATCAGCAGAGGCGCAAAGATAGTGTTCCCCGTGAAGGGCAAACACTCACTGTGGCAGCAGTCAGTTTGTCCTCCTCCAGGACGACTTTATTAGCTTCAGGTGAGATGTAGCATCAGCGTGTGCTAGCAGTAGGTGAGACCATATCTGGCAGACTCTTGCTCAATAATGTGGGTGAAGGACCTCTCCTTCCAAGTGGCAGTTCTTATATGCTAATCTTTTTAGAAATGTGAATTTCTGCCAAACGTTTAGGAATGAATGACACGGGTTATGTGCATCAAGGTATGCGTCCCAGATGTTTCCTTATGAACATGTAAGGCAAAAGGGTGTCAATTCAGACTACATTTTTATGGTTATAAGTCTTTGGGTTCTTATTTAACCTTAACATGGTGGAGAGGAGGCATTTAACTCAGATGAATGTTGCATTATATGTTGAATCTATTTCATTAATCGAAGGACTTAATATCACAGTTCCTAGAAAGATGAAATCTGGCTAAATCTGCTTTAAAAGGCAGACATGACAACACATATGTGATGGTACATAGTTCAAATAGCAAAGCATGAATATTTGTGATCATTGCGCTACAGCTAATAATAAAATCATATTTCATAATCTACCATGTTATGTGCATTGATAAAAAAAAAATCCCAGCGATATTATAAATAGGCCAAGTTAAAAAATAAGCTGTATTAAAAAAACACAAGAGTCCATTAGGAAGAAAACTTTATTTTCAGTTCCTAGTTCGTATGAGCTTTGTGATACGTATAATGGATACAGATGATTTGTTGGTCAAGTTACTTGTTGAGCTCACTCCTCATCAGAGGACATGTCAACATCATCAGGTGCACACGAAGTATACGTGTGGTCTTTGTGAAATCCATACAGATCAGGTTCGTAGTTGACAGTTGGTGTACTAGATGGACCTGCAATGGGTTGCTCGTCTGAGGCACTGGATGTTGGTTGCTGCTCCTCTCCAGGGGTTCGAAGAGTAACAATGAGTCCAGCCTTTCTTCAAGAGCTGTGTGGAAAAGTGCCACTGGTGATACTGCTCTGTCATAGGTGGCATCCTGTAGAAGGGACAGATGCATTGCTCTGCATTGTTTCTGGTGCTCATTTTTGTTTAAATTTCTTTGATTTTACGAGACGTTAACAGTACTTAACAACAGATCAAATACAGAGTGCGTATTCGAATCTAGGATCCTACAGGACGTAGGGTAGCTTATAAAGGGGATAATTCTGTTGCTCATTCAGAATGCAGGATCATTTCCCTATTAAGGTAAGCCACTAGGGGCTGCTCCAGATTTAAGTCCAAGACTGTCAGTTGGATAGTTTGTGCACCAGAACACAGGTTTTACTTGTGTATCATTTACTTTGTGAAAGGTGAGCATCCAGTTCTCGCCGAGTTCAGATAGCCAAGCGTGTCCCATGTAGCATGCTAGAATCTCTCTGCAACTTTGTTCAGTTGGATATTAGTAATCCATGTTGTTGATTTCCTTGGTGGAACAGGAGAAAGATGATGCTATCACAACCAATTAGTAGTAGTATGATCGGAAATCCTCCCAAAATAGGTGGAGAACAGAGAATGATAAAATGACGGAAACCGTTCAAATACTGCTATAAATCCAGTCACTAGACCAGATCCAATGTTCTTAAAATGATGCACAACACCAGTTGTTACAGATTAATTAAATATCATTTGCGCAATATCTGCAAAATGTGTCGGGTATTGTGTGTGTAACCGCCTTTGAATTTCTGAAGCAGTCCTGGCTGTATACAGATTATATACTTCAACCACTGAAGTCAAAGGGATTTCTTTTTGTTAGAGAACAGACAACAGTTTGTTCAAGCGAGAAGCAGCCTCTGGTGATAAGTGACTGTGAAAGGGGTTGAAAAATCTTCTGAGAAATATCCAGAGTCCTTTTCAGCATATGTGGTCTCTTGGGACTCCCAAAAGGATACCAGTTCAAATGACCTAGAGTCAGGTGGCATTTCATAGTAGACCATGGAATTCCGTTGGACAGTAGCCACTGTCGTACTGGCAGCATCAGCTGTGTTAGTTGTACTCCTTCTGCGTAGAGTGTTAAGCTCAAACATCCCCGGCTGGAACTTGTGCTAGGGATGTTACTGCTTTGTTCAGTAGGTAGGATATTCAGAGTAGGGAGAGACTGGGAGGCGCTACTCTGAATCCTTCTTGGTGCCTGCGGCGGCTGGCTTTAGAGGACTGGCCGCATAGTGTTTTTTAAACGTTGTCAATAGACACCTCTCTGTTTCTTCTTAATCCAGGCAGAGGAGGCAGGATAAGAGTTCTGTTGCCTTTTACCCCAAGAACAGTGATGGGGGTGGTCTGTATGATGGTTCAAAAGCTTGCTTGTTTTGGATTTTCTCCCAGACTAGGTCCCCAACTTTGGGAACCCACCTGTCAGCAGCAGAGATAACATTCTCTTCACAGGTGGCAGCGTCAGAGTGGTTTGTGTTAGGCCGCTTGTCTCTGACTTCTTGGATACTCTCTAAAACATTCAGCCGTTTCTCCAAGTCTTCATCTGCCACCTTCCCAGAATGATCTAAGCTGGGCATATACATAGGAACTTCGAAGAAAACCTCCACCCGTATAGGGAAGTTATTCATGCTCTCTGAACTCCATACAGATTATGGTAACACCTAAGACCTGAACTTAACACCGTAGCAGTCAAAGCTTGTTTAATCATCCCATTGGCCCTGTCTACAATGCAGTTCGATTCAGCTTTGAACATGTTGCTGAATTGCAGACAAACTCCAGGCACAGAGATTTAATCCCTGTAAGCCTTGGAGGCAAACGCGGGACCGTTATCTGAATGAAATGAATGAACTGCCCCCATTGACAATAGGCACTGCAAATATTTTATGACTGCTGAAGGGTTTGCATTTATCTTAGGCCAAGCCCATAGGAACCCAGTGCATGAATCAATAGCTACCTATATGTACTTATATTGGTTACCTGAATTTAAAGAATCAATGTGGTCCAAACAAATCATCCAAAAGGGATATTTGAGATCATGAGGGCAGCTGGCAAGGGTCTTTTGACAGTGGAGGGTTTAATCTGCGTATAAATGTCAAGTTGTCTAACATAGTCCCTAGACTGTTTATATAAATTAGGCCACCAGTAGCGTTGCTGTAGCATTGCTACGGTTGCATTTATTCCTGCATGTGCAAAGGCCAGTCCCTCGTGAGTTTCTTTGATTAATTCTAATCTTGACAGATTATTAGGTATTATTCTGTCTCCAACTCCTGGTCTGGCAACTACCAGAATGTTATCTGAATTGAGTTCTGCTTAGGACTGCTACTCGGACAGTCTGCATTGCAGCTTTTGCCACTTGGTCAGCTGCACAGTTCCCTTTAGCATGGATACCACTACGCTGAAAGCCCCAAGTGTGCTTGACATGGACCAATTGAAGCTTGTCTTGTAAGACAGCTACCTTTCCCCAAAGCGGTTTATTTTTTTATAAGCTTTCCCTTTGAAAGCTTGAATCCATTCAACTTCCAATGTTGTAAATCGATATTGTAACCTTGCTAACAAAAAGCAGAGTCAAACAGAATGGGAACTGATGAGTCAATATTTTGTAATGCAAGCTGCAGGGCATGTAATTTTGCATGTTGATCAGTACTATCCCCTAAGAGTTTGGTGTGGGTGCGTTGTGGGATGAACTCACCATCCTTCCCTACACATTTGGCCAGATTGGATCGTATTGTTTTGGGATTCGCTGACCATGGCTATAAATTGAATTTTCCAAAATCTAAAAGTGCTTTTCTCAGTGTCCTATTCTTAGGATATGAGTTGTCGAATTAAGGCAAAAGTCTGGCTCCACCTTTCGTAGAGAAATGTGCTTTAGTGAAACCACCAAATACCTTGAAAAAGCTGCTGTCGCTTTTAGGATTTCTGAATTTCGGTAGAACATATATGCCGAATTATGCACAACGGATTAGACCGTTGTGCAATTTAATTTGTCTAGATTTTTGTAACAAACATTGGATTTCTGAACATACTAATATTGTCCAGAATTTAGAGGCACACATGCTTGAATCTAAACACTTATACCAGTGTTAACTCTACTAATTTAGTGACCTGCATAATTGCAGGTTCCAGTGGTTACACATATCTTTTATTCAATGAAGGAGAAATTGTACTGATTGCCTATACATCGCATTTATATTCCAATGCAGAAATGCATTTTGAAACAATAGAAAAAAATGTGACTGCAGTTCAAACAGCTGTCTTAAAGGAGCATCCATTGGCAGAAGGGAGACGCATAATTCCGGTGTCTACTGTCCAGCCTTAGAGGCTGTCACTAAGGCCAATGTCCCAAACGCGAAAGCCCTGCATCCTAGATGGATACAGTGGGCTTCTTACTTAACAGCTACTGATGTAGATTAAATATTTATATTTATTTTAACTTTAATTAGAAGTTTTCAATATCCGCATCTACATGGTAAACAACATTAACATCGGTGGTACATTAGGTCAAGAAGCCAGGGAGTATTGTTGCAGGAAAAGGAAGGAGAAAATAGCAAAATAGAGATATAATGCACATAGGACTCAAGAATCGATATAAAACATGCATTGACATGGTAACATTTCCGGGGGAACATTTCATAATACCAGATATAGGAAAAAAGAGACGAAATATCACCATTCGGTTATAGTCTAAGTTGGCTCCTGAAGTAATTCCTGAATGGTTGCCCGATATTCTTGGGTCTAGATGTGATTGGCTGTAGTGAGGCATATAGCTCGGAAGTGGTGTCACAATAGGATAAATCTTTTAGCCATGCTGCCTTTGTAAGAGAAGCAGAAGCTGACCTATGTAATGAGATTTGTATCTTAGATAGTAGCAGCCCAATGGCAGTGAAGCGCCGTATTTCCAGTGGCAGCGGCTTGACTTACCCCAATAAGGTCCTTAACTGGTCAGGTGAAGGAGCTTGATCAATCATTCGGGAGGTGGAGTAAAAGTCACCCCAGAAAGTTGCCACTACCCCCACACGTCCACATGAAGTGGAGAAAATCACGCATGATCCGCTCTACATTTAGCGCAGGAATGGGATCTGGCAGTATTGAACTTGGCTAGGGCATCCAAAGTAGTGTAGACCTTAAGCAGGTATTTATAATGCAATATCTTATGGTGATGGTTGCACGAAATTAATTTGATCTGCGAACAGCACTAATACCATATCTTATCTGGGGTTGGGACCCCCAGGTCACGCCCCCATGCGTCCCTAGATCTCACCACCACAGTGGGCCTTAGTTGTACCGATGTGTGATGTAGCCTAGATGACCACCATCAGGAGTGGCGATCACAAGTGAAAGTGGAGGCAAATTCTTTGGGTCTGACGGGTATGTAGGCAGTGCAGCGCAAAGTGTACTGTGCAAACGGTGAAATATGAAGGTCTCCATGGTCGTGAATCTCCTTCTTTGGGCTAGTGCAGATACTGATTTCAACATACCGTCTTCAAACAAATCACCCAATGTCTCCAGACCATGCACGCGGAATGCACGCTGTACCAGCTGTACCAAAGTGAGTGGGAGCCAGGGATTATTTAATAAAGGAAGGTGGGGAAGTAGAGGGTGTCCCTTCCCAGATATCAGAGCAGTTTGTTCCAGGCCCAAGTAGTAGTAGCGATGATGTGTCTCGTGCTATACCGTGAGGTAGAATAGTAGACAACGGTAGCTGCTGCAATCTGGCATCTTTGGGTTTTAAAAAAGGTAAGCGAGAGTCAGGGGGTTTCCAATAAAAATCATAATGGGCCTGAGCAACATAAAATACAGTTGGAAGTCAGGAACACCAAAGCCGCTGTGCTCATACGGGAGCGTGAGGCCCTCCCAGCGGACATGGGGTCGCTATCCGGCCCAAATTAACAGAATGAGGAGACTGCGCAATGTAGTGAAGAAACTATTTGTCAGAGGAATTGGAATGTTTAGAAAGAGATTAAAAAAAACCAAGGTAATATGACCATCTTGATAATGGCTATTCTCCCCGCTATGCCCAACCAAAGTTTAATCCAACGTTCCACTTGAGTTTCGAATGAGTTTTAATGAATTTGGATGCCTAGATATTTAACAGAGTCTTGGCACCACTGTAAGGGGAAATCCAGGCCACTGTGGCATCAGTAAGCGGAAATATTTCGGATTTACTCCAATGAATTAGAGTGTCTGAAAAATCGCAAAACCGCTGCACCTCTAGAATTAGTGGAGATAAGTTGACCGCGGGGTCACGAACAAAAAGCATGACATCACCAGCATAAAGTGAGGCCAACAACGGCCCCCGTGGGAACCTGACGCCCCTGTGTAGATGTCTCTTGTGTAGATAGCGAACTAGGGGAACCATGGCAATTATGAACAGACAAGGGGACAGAGGGTACCCTTGCCGAGTGCCATGTAGAAGGGGGAATGGTTCCGTGAGTGTACCATTAAGTCATAGTCAGGCCACTGGCTCATTGTAAAGTAACTGAATCAAGGAGCGGAAGCCGTTAGGGATGCACAGCTTCGTCAGTGTAACATGAAGAAAGGGCCACTCAAGGGAATCGGACGCCTTCTCGGCGTCCAATAGTACAACTGCGGATTGAAGGGAGGGGGAGATTTGATTGAGTGTAGCAAAAAGGGTACACAAGTTGATGGAAATAGATCGATGCTGTATAAAACCAGATTGCATCGGGGAAATAATGCGGTCCATCATTGGAGAAAGACGTGTAGCTAGTATCTCTTGGCCAGAATTTTGTTACGGTGATTAATAAATGAGAGGGGCCGATAGGATGAGCAAAGAGTAGGGGGTTCGTTTGGCTTGAGCAAGAGCGTAATTACGGCTTCCCGCATCGTGGGTGGGAGGGCGCCATGCTTGAGCGATTCATCGTATACCTCCCAAAGATGAGGAACTTGTAGGTGTTTGTATGCCTTGTAGAAGTCTCACATGAACCCATCCTTTCCTGGGGCTTTAGTGTCAATATCTTGCGAGATTTCCTCACTTGATTGGGGAGGCCAAAAATTGTTGATGGCTCGCCTCAAGCCAAACCATGGTGATGTCAGATAAATAAGCAGCCAACTCAGTCTCGTCTCCCCTTGGCACAGGCAGTATAAAGTGTTTTGTAATAGTGCATTTAATCTGCTAATATGGCATCACCGTCTGTGACTTCTATACCATCAGGGCTCACCAATTTGGTCACAGATGTAGAATGATAGGGGTGTCAGAGCAGGCGGTCCAGCGTCTTGTCGGGGCGCTCACCCTCGCTATACCTACGAGCTTTAGCTTAATTCCCCAGGTAGTTAATCTCACATGTTGTCAGTTCATGGAACTCTCGCAGAAGTTTTGACCTGTCACGGAGCCACCGAGATTGGGGGGGAGGATTCGGGGGGGGGGGGGGGTTGTGGTGTTGCATCAGTATCTACAGCGTCTAATGAGCAAAGTGCATTCTCCATCTTTGTGAGGTCCTGCCGTATGCCAAGGATAATACCAGCGTGTTTTGAAATACAGATTCCCCTAAAGTAAGCCTTAAAGGCCTCCCAAAGGGTAGAATGTTTCTTTACAGTTCCAACATTAATGGAGAAGTATTCGACAGTAGCGTCACGTACTTCTGTCCGGAATACTGTATCCATCAGTGGGGATCGCCAATAGTGGACCAGTATGTGTAGGAATAGCTAGTGTAATTACAACCGGGGCATGGTCCGACAGTGTGCAGAGAAAATGAGCAATCGTGTGTAGCCACAAGAGAGTAGTACGGGCAAATAGCAATGGTCCATACGGGTCTTTGTTGTGCAGGGCCGAAAAAAAGGTAGAATCTCGCTGATAGGTTATTTATGGCTCCAGGCATCACTTTTCAATTCAAGCATATCCAGTAGTCTGTCGTGATCTGTGTTTGGCAACAAGCGGAGAGCCAGTGGAATCTAGAGCAGGCTGACAAGTGAGGTTAAAATGTCCGCCCATTAAAAAGTGATCGGCCTGATATAAACTTAGCTTTGTGGATAATTCCAGAAAGAAATCTGGAGAGTCAGTGTTTGGGGCATACACGTTAATGAAAAGTACCTGTCGGTCAAGCTGCTCTCCGAACACAATGAGGTAACGGCCAGCGAGGTCAATGGTGAGCATGAACAAGTGGAAGGGGACCAATTTGTGGACCAATATACATACACCACGTGAATAGGAACTATAGAAAGAAAACTATCGGTGGGGCCTCCAGGTGGCAGCATAATTACAGTCAGATCTAGGGGCCAAGTGTGTTTCCTGGAGGAAAGCATCCTGAATCTCATGGCTACTCAAGTAGGCCAGCTCATGTCGGTCCTTCCTAGGGTTATTTAACCCCCTAATGTTCTGCGTCATACATGAGAGTTGCAGCGTCGGATTCCTAATACTCGAAATAGAGTGCTGAAAAAAAGATGGAATCAGTTCCTTCACCTTGTTAATATTTTGTCACGATCGCTAAAAATTGAGAAGCCTGACAGTAATTTGCCGCGGGGGCGAACCTGGCTTCGGGCAGGGTCCTATTGTGCTGTGCGCTCTTTCAACTACAAAAGGTGCTTGTAAAGGATTGTTTATCAAAGAGCTCAGACAGAAGTTATTCTACGAAGATGTCATTGCGACCTATATTTACGGACTCCGAGATGCCAGCTATGCTTAAGTTATTACTTCTAACTTTCTCTCTAGTGCAATGAGGGCACTAAGATTAGAAGGCTGGGGAAAGACTTAAGACCTCGCAGACTCACTGCTCATCTCACTGATTCCCAATCGGAAATGCCACCTAATATGGGGACAGGCACAATACCTGAGAAGGGAGGGGGTGCCATAGAAGAGCTAAGGGGAATTCTTCTGTAAATCTTGAAACTTTAATGCTCGCGGTTATATCCCTCCCACTCTCAGATAACCCTCGGCCACCCAGAAAAAAAGAGGAGAGTAGTGGTGGCAAGTGAGTCATCCGGGAGGGAACCACAGTTGGTAATGTTCAGAAGGCTGACTTTTAAACCCTGCAAGCCATAATTACTAAACAAATCCACACCTTGTTCTTGGCTTTTAAAGTAAGGGTGAAAGATTTGTTCGACAGTCTATGTAGTTGAGTTAAGTCGGTCGAATCAATGGTGGGGTTCTATCAGGATTGTATTAAGAAATAGTTCTTTAGCAGAACTTTTTCTTCACCCAATTAATTTTACTATTTTAGGGGATTTTTACTTTTATTTAGAATCAACTATTAAGGACACAGAACGATTTGGTGGATACTATGATGAGTTTTGGTTTTTTCACAACTAGTTAATAGTGCTACTCCTTTCCGAGGAGACTCACTTAAGGGAATCTTTTCAAATGATTCACCCCTTGGCTTTGATTCCACTTTACTGCTCTTTTGGTCTGATCATAAAGCGGTTAGTTTTAAACTTAACGCTCCTAGAAAACCACAGCCTTGTACCTCTTACGGGTAAGGGCATAGATCTTGCGCCAGGCATAAAATATTTCAGATAGTCTAAACACTAATTTAATTGGAGTGAAGCCCCAACTGCCACAGGACCTGGACCAAGCTGCCTCTGAGTATTCTGACTGGATTGGCAGGGCTTTAGATTTACTGGCCCCTTTAAAAACGGAAAACCAATCGAACCAACCTCTCAGCACATTGGTTTTCAGGCAGACTTGGGTCACATAAACACCAATGCTGGAGGCAGGAGCAAAAGTGGTGCAAAAATTACAACCCCCTTGAGAAGGTTAGCTTATTTGGGAATACAAAACTCTGATCTTGGTGGAAAAATCTGCATATTTTTCGGCCAAGAATGTGCCGGCCAAAAACACCTCTTAAGAACTATTTTCGGCTATTAAAGCCCTTTCTAATCAAATAATATCAGTATGAAAACTACAGAGATCTTCTGTGATAGAGCTAACTTTTTTCAATCTAAAGTTAGCTTGGAATAGCGTTTCTTTTTTATTTCAGAATGACACTATGCTGTCGTCTAATCCGGATACCCTGGTAAAGTGAAATATTTGCTAATGGAATTTACTGCTCTTATATCTAATCAGGTGCAAAATATAATTTTCTCCATTAAATCAGGAGCCCCTTCTGATCCTTAAAGTTGTCCCACCAGAATTTTGCAACTCGCTTCCAATATGATCATCTTGCATCATACTGAGTTGTTTAATGATATTATCAGGACAGTTTCCTAAGCCTTGGATTTAATTAAAAAAGCCTCATTAAATCCACAGGAATAAAGCAGTTGCTGTCCATTTCTTTCTGCCTCTGCAAGTAAAAGCACTTGAGAAGGCGGTAAATCTAGAACTCTGTGCTTTTTGGGATAATAATAATAATGTTAGATCCATCTGACCTCATTTTTAGTGGTGGAAATAGTACGAAGTCGGCACTAGTTCTTGCGACTGAGATTAGGTCAATAGTGGAAGCGGGGGGGGGAAACGCGGTGCTCATTCTGTTATACTTATTCAGTCAATAGTGGATGGGGAGAGGCGGTGCTCGTTCTGTTAGACCTATCGGCGGCATTTGATACCGTCATTCATACTGTACTGCTCGGCTGTCTTGAGCAATTGGGGATCAAAGACATCTCTTGCTTTAAGTTCTTTTCTCTCAGAGAACAATTTGTTACACTGAATAATTTTGTTTCGCAGACCTTTTCCCTACCCTGTGGGGTTTGCAGGGATCTTCCCTTAGCCCCACCTTGTTTAATCTTTGTTACGCCTCTAGTTAAGCTCATCGGTTCTTTTGTTTTTTTGGTATTATCATATGCAGATGATACCCAGATCATTGTGTCTATCGCTATTCCGCCTGAAAACTGTGATAGTTGCTTTGATCTTATCGTCAATTGAGTATTGAAATGCCCTGTATGTGAGCCTACAACAATAATCTCTGAATAAATTGCAAATTGTCCAAACTGCAGCAGCTCACTTGCTCCTCAATATTCCTGAATTTCAGTCTGTCTCCCAGACTTTACCTAAACTTTACAGGCGTTCGATGAAAAAGTCCATTGCTCTTAAAGCTTTATGCTTAGCATATAAAGCCTTGCATAATTCTGGACCGGAGGATATCTGATCCAAAATTTAGTGGTATGTTCCCATTAGAAAAATTCTATTCTTCTATCTGCCAGAAAAGTGGTGGTTTCCAGAATAAATTGTACAACCTGGAGTGGCAGAAGATTCTCTCTTGCTACAGGGAAACTGTGAAATAACCTTCCTATGTATATTAAAACCACTGTGAATCACATGCGAGTCATGAAAGCCCTTAAAACCGGACTTTTTTCAACTTAGGTTTGGATTTTTGTTTATCCAATCTCTTTGCTTTTAGTGCCAAGACACCTATAGGTATTAACATGCTTTTTAAATTTTATTTCATTAAAAAAATCTACAGATGCTACTCATCTCTTCTCCCGAGTTTAATACAAGGCATATTCAAATAGATGCTTCCCACTCACAGATGAGTGGAAAACAACGTAATACCAAGCGTCAGCATGCAGGACAATGTCTCTTCATTGCAGGGAGAGGTTGGTTCGCATAGAGGCAGATGATAAGTGTTAGGTAGTGTGTACCCCTGCATGTCCCTGATGCTCCTGTCTTGGTAGGACTTGGAAGGCACATAGTGACAATCTACACCTCCTGGATCTTCCACCTGAGGGTACAACCTGTGTGTTGGTCGTAACATTTCCCCCCTCGAGAAAATATAAAAGAAAGCTGGCTAGAGCTTGCTTAAGAATAAGGTTGTTCATTAGGTGGGAAAGAAGATTGTACCTACTAATGAATTATTTAAGGATATTATAATTGTCCGAAGAGTGCATGGGGTGGGGAGAGGTGTAAAAAATTGTACAGGAGACTGTGTTTTGAACTTTAGGTCCCCCTACTTCACTGAGATGGTTTTAAAGAATTTTAAGTCGTGCTGCTCCTTTATTCCCGTGGATTACAGTAACCCCCATGAGGTTTTTTCTATAAACCTTTAGGCTCATGGTTGGAGTACAAGTGCTCCCACTTTGAGAACGCCACCCCCCCATTATTAAGCAGGTTAACTGTTCTACAGCTAACCGATTTGCGTGTCTTAGTGCGTATGAATGCCCTGAATGACTCTCCAATCATGATTTAGCCAATAATGCCAATATGATGGCTAGGGGGTAGAGGGGGGCGAAATTGACCAAGGGACAGATTATCTTAATGATCTTAGGCCACTACCATATACAGCGAGCAAGGAGGTTGGGGCATATTGCAGGGGATATTCTCATGAGCACACTAGTACATGTGCTACCTCTGAGGCCCACAGAGTTGGTGGATCGAGCTTGTTGGTGGTTGTGGCACCTTCCGGGGAGGCTTTGAGGGTAGGTCAGTGCGTTCTGCGCCTCAACCGAGGCTCATAGCTGCAGAATCGGGTCTGATTAGGGACACTGGGCAGTGAGCCATGGTTGACATACTGAAGGCCAGGATGCGACTTCTTTAATGGAATGTGGCAGGTTTGAAGAATACATTGAATAATCTGAATTGGGGTAACTTTATTGCAGAGTTCCCAATTCTGTTTCTAGGAAACTTAGTCTATTGAAAGTCTGCATAACAATTGGTACACAACCTTCCATTTGCCCGCTATATGCTCTGTTTGGCAGCGACCAAGAAAGGCTGTCAATCCATATTCCCATCATGGTACAGGGATGGTTTTTAAGTATGTGGATCATGATCCGTTTTACCCAGTTGGATTAGAGAATACTTTGGTACATTCACATGTGCCTTGTAATTTTTTATAACCATGCTTTTAACTCTGGGAAATTAGATGTTTTATCCAGAGTGGAGTGGGGAGTACTATAGATTATATTTTAGCAACAGGGAATTATTATTATTAAAATTATTTGTAATGCGCATAAATCATCCCCGGAGGGATATCTCGACGCAGCAGAGAGAACACCGGTAGTGGACTATGATACTAAAACAGTTCGGTTTTCAATAGTTTCCTAATAGTTTCACAGGGAATCAGACCATATTTGTTAACTTTCAGACCCATATCAACTGCCTGAGTTATTATGCCTTGAGTATTGAGTTAAAATCCACTCGTCCTAGATATAGTTAAAGGGATAAAGGTGATGAGAACAAAAGGCCCTCTCATAAGTTGGGACCGGAGTAACTGGGTTGGGGTGGGGGGGGGGGGGGTGGCGGAGGACACTTGTTATCAAAGCTAATCTGGGATATGCCATCTAATATAGACATCTGCTTGGACGAGAATACGGGTGAATTCTAAATCTGCTCTCTGCAACAGGAACTGCGCAATCCAAAATGATCCCTGGAGCACATTAGTGGCCGCTAGTAAGGACTATGACAGCACAGCGGGTGGCAAGTTTAAAACAATCATTTTTTAAATGTTTTAATTGTTTTATTTATGGTTTTAAAACTTATGCAATAGAAGGCAGGCATACCCACCCAAATATAAAACTGCAAAAATAAGAACAAAATTAAAAGGGTCCTGCCTCTTCCCTCACCTAAAATCCCCCCACACCCAATGCAACTACTATATATTCACAATAGATTCTCATTTAATTGCTTCTCATGAGTCTCCATTGAAGAAAGTTCTGTCCTGAGATAGGCCTAAAGCACACATTCTATTAGCGCAAGCCAAGTCTCTGTTATCCTTCTTAATGCAAGTCTGAACAGTGTCCCATATTTTGTTAAATTTATGACCTTCATTCGTTAGATCATACACTGTTTTCTAATTTGCTTAGATTCACCACACCCTTTGTCACCACATGTCTGTTCTCGGAGGGAGAACCTTGACCAAAGACCCAGTATAGTCCCTTTAGCCACCAGTAGGAGATGCATAATTCTTTTTCCCCCTAAAGGAGAATAAGGGGTAAGTATCAGCAGTATCTAAACGGGAATGTTCTCTATGATTCTGCCCTCCATTCAGTCATTGGTGGCTAGAATCTCCGCCCAAAAGTTCTCGCGTCTAGGGCAGGACCATAACATGTGCAAAATGCTATCTGTTCCTCCACAGAGTCTCCAACATTCCGCTGAGTGTCTTCTGTCGATAATGTGGAGTTTTGCGGGTGTATAATGACAACTATGAAGAATTTTTATGGAATGTTTCTCACCCTGGGCATTATGGGCAAAATTGTTTGTGCGAATATAGATCTTGTCCCATTGTTTATCATCTAATGAAACTCTCATATCCTTGTCCCACCTCTTTTGGTATGAAAAATGTTGTGGGGCTTTAACCCCTTCGCTGCCACGTCTTTAATCCCCCCCCAGTGCCAGGACCTTTTTTGGCTATTTGGAGTAGTTTGCGCGTAGGCCCCCATATCTTTTTGCCCACATAAGATAACCACGCCAAATTTGCGTCCTTTTCTTCCAACATCCTGAGGATTCTAACGGTACCCAGGGTTTGTAGATTGCCCTGGAGGGGAAAAAAGTGCTGCAGAAAACATTGTCTGTTTTTTTTCCCCTGCAAATGGTATCAACGAAGGGTTTGTGGTGCTAAAATCACCATCTTCCCAGCTTTCAGAAACAGCCAGACTTTTGTCAGAAAGCCAAAATTTTCTACAGTTTTGGTATTTTACAGGGACATAGCCTATTTTTCGTGCTTTCAACCTCCTTCCAGTTAGTGGTAGAAATGGGTGTGAAAACAATAATGCTTTAGATTTCTGAAAAAAGGACAAAATTATGAGCTCAGCAAGGGGTCATTTGTGTAGATCCTTCAAGGTTTTCCTATAGAAAGTACAAGTTGCCCCAAAAAAAATATTGAAATTGAGTTGAGAAAAACCCAGACATTTGTGCCTACATTTTTAGGTCGAGCCTCGAGTAGCGCGCAAGCGCTGCTTAGAGGCGAAGACTTATTAGGTCGAGCCTCGAGTAGCGCGCAAGCGCTGCTTAGAGGCGAAGACTTAATGTAAGGGGTTTCAAAAGCAGTCCCACAAACGCTCGTGCGTCGTGGCTGGCCTTTTTGAGATGGGTACGCGCGGCAAACATATGTTTCCAATTATCGTGCCCAGACGCGGGCGCGATAAGTGGAAACACATGTCTGCCGCGCGTACACATCCAAAGGCCAGCCACGACGCACGAGCGTCTGGTCAGCTGAGCGTCTCGTCAGCTGAGCAGACTGCCGCGCTCGCTCGCCCCCGCTCCTCTGTGGTGCGCGCGCACCACTCGCGGGCTTGTTTTGTGTCCATTTGAGCCTCCTTGGAAGCCATGAGACAAAACAAACACCACTAGCTCTCACCACTGCCAGTCTGACTGCCCCCGTGGGCATAAACCGGTTTAGAGGTGACCTGGTTCACCCGGGCACTTATGGCGGAAACTTTACTTTGTTATTAAGAAATTCCAAGTGTGTAAAATAGGACAAAATAGTTATTTAGACCAGAAAAATAGCAAGGCAGTGAAGGAACCGGTAGGGAAATGCGCTTCTTCACTGGTTCCTAACGTTGTCTATAATGCGCTTTAACATGCCAACTTTTTATATGCAGTTATTTTAACCCAAGTAAACTTTGTACTCATTTTAACAACGTTTAACAGATGAAAGGTCGACCGACTTTGTAGAGATTAGAATCTGTAACCTGCGGTTCTCGTCGGCCAGTGCTTAGCTCGCTGAGCTACCTAATTCATCCGCTACGGCAGTCCAGGCTGTTTCCTTTAGAGAAGCCCCTGTGGGTGCCCAGGTGTAGGAGCCACTTAAATACGTTCAGGGGGTTCTTCTTCTCGCTGCCTGTTTCCAGTTACAGCCTGCAGATCTTATCTGTGATTTTTGTTTAAAGTGTGTGCTCTCGCGACAAAGTTGTAAACCTGATTGATTTGTTTTCGCTGGCTGAAGTTTTTTACACGTCATGGTTTGTCTTTGATGTGATTTGCGGCCTTTGAGACACGCCCGTGCCCCCAGCCCTGTATCTCCTGGCCCCGGGCCTCTGCAGACAGTTCACAGGGGCGCCTTTGTCTCCTAACAATAGCCCAAGAAGGAGCCCCTGTGGGGGGCAAACAACCCGAAATGTAAAATAGTTGTCTGGCGGCGGGACTTGGCGGCCGCGCTTCCGACCACAGGATGGAAATGTGAGCAGGTACCGGGTGATGTCACTTGCTTTTTGAGGTGCCGCCCCCCTCCCTGGGTCTTGACTTCTTGAGTGGTGCAGGCGTGGGGTGTCTGGACCTGTGGGCTACTGTGGGGACAGTGTGCACTGCTGTGCAGGGTTCAGCTAACAGCTGCTAATCCCAGATGCTGAGCCAACGTAGATCCTATCTGATCCTGGCTGCTGCCGACGCTTACAGTGTCTCGCCTTTGTTCTTATGCACCTCTTTGACTGAACACTCCAGCCCTGTGGGTGTAAGGTACTTCAAGGAATGCTTCAGTTTTTATAACGAAGTCCGCCGTGTTTTATTCCCCTGCTAAAGTGATGCAAGGAGACGGCACACGGCCCGTGTTTCCTGTGTCATCTGTGACACCTTCAACCTCACGGTGTGGCCCTAGTGTGCACGGAGTGCTGCCAGGTGCATGGATGTCTGTTTTTGTATAGTGCCTCACTTCTTCTGTTTCTAAGCAGTGTAAGCAATGGCTGTTGTCATTACACAGTTTAATATTGCTCAATTGGGTCTTGGACAACATTAAATGCTAGTTAAATTGGCAGGGGTTCAAAGTTCAAACTCCTGTCCCGGGCAAGTTAATAGCTGTGACGTAATCGGATCTCTGTGGCCAGCAGCACAGAATTCTGGGATTTAGAGTTTCGCGTTTACCTGGGTACTTACGGGCCTAGGAGCCCTAGAGGGCGGGCTGTGGTGGGTGAATGAGTGGCCCCCTGGCACGGGGCCGCTTGGCAGCTCCGAGACCGCCTGTCTGTCTAACACTTGTGAACGAGGAGCCCCGTGGTGCGAATCACTGGTTCTCCATTGAAATCAAACGCTGTGTTTTAGTTTCCATCTATAGCGTGCGCTGTAATGCCGATGCGCCCTATAGGCAGTTTCTGTACATGTGTAACTGCACGCTGGCACCATGTATTGTGTAACGCAGCCATCAGTAGTCTGCCGTGTCCCGGTTTCACCATCACCCAGTGTCCAGAGCTGCCAGCAAATACGCTGACGTGAAACAGGTGTACGAAAGTGCAAACCCCTTTCTTCTCCCATAAAGCACAAAGTGAAAAGAGCACGCACTGGCAAGTGCCACCATTTCATCTACACCACAGGCGCTGTGAAGCCACGAGTGATGTGTTGTACAGTAGCAGTTTGTAATCGTGTGCAGGTACTTTCACTTTTCCAATTTTGAGTTTACTTCTCCAGGCAGGTCGTGCAAAGAACAGATGTTTAAAGCCTGGGTGGGATGAAGGCCCCTGACCTCGCATGGGGGCCCCTGACCTCGCATGGGGGCCCCTGACCTCGCATGGTGGCCCCTGACCTCGCATGGGGGACCCTGACCTCGCATGGGGGCCCTGGGTGTCTCTGTGCATCCCCATGTTACTAAACAACCCTGCCTTTGGTCTGGGTCCCTTTGGGCGATAATGGGCTTCAGTATATTGATTATTGGCGCCATTATTGGACTATGTTGTGTGATCTGATTGCTTTAGAGTGGGCTGCGGGAGTTTGGGGTTGTTACTGGACCTACTGGAGTGATGGATACATAGGACACCTTTGCTGGCATTGAAACTGGATGGGACTCATTTTGAAAGTTCGTGGTTTTCGCAGACATTGGCATGAAGCCAGCCCTCCTGGGCCCACTATGGACACTCTTTGTTAGAGAGCGCTCAAGTATTGATGCTCAGATAAACCAGAAGTGTCCAGGGCTTCAGATCATCTTCTTTTTGGGTATGTTGTGACTACATTTTGTATTGTATTAATATAGGCTGTTACTTTCTCTTTTTATTTTTAGAAATTGAAAATGAGTGAGTAATAAGAAAAAGAAAACCATATATTTTCCCTGATTGTAAAATTGCTAATCCGTTTGTATTTATTGGTGCGAGCGGGCCAAGTCCGGGCCGAAGGGCCCTAATAACGTGTAAATAAAAGGGAACAACACTTTGTCTAAGCCTTGTGCTTGTTTTAAATTTAGTCTTGGAACCATTAAAGGCAGATTTGAGGGACGTCGCAGCTCATGGGACTGCTAATAATAATCGAATAAATATATAAGAAGAGACCGGCGTTAATATGCACCGGAATCTGCACTGGTGGATGGACCCGTCCAACCATTACAAATGTTGCCTTTGGGACCTTATAAGTGTTTAGCCATGCAATAGTTGATGTTGTTGCACCAAGGATATTGTGCTGCATAACTAAATACTTATAAGGTCCCAAAAGCGAGACCTATTGGCTATGCCAATGCTTGTTACCTGTAACTTCTAACTATGCTATATTTTTTAAAGCAATATACCGTTACGTCTGCAGGACCCTTCTGGTTGCAGGGATATATCGGGCTTGTAGGTTCACCAAGAACCCGAAGTACCCAATAACTCAGCTGCACCTTGCAATGGTTTTTCATTGTCTACTGTGTATACAGCAATTCATTTGGTAAAATATAAAGAGTTAAAAATAGGTATCAAGGAAACCTATGTATTTCCGAAATGGTGACAAGATATGGAGTTTAAAAGCAGTGTGAATTAGGTGGCATTTTTCAAAATGTCTTCTTTTCTACATACTGTCTTACATTTGGAAGGCAGAAATGCATAGAAAGACAACGGGTAATAACACTTTTTCTACTATTCTGTGTTCCCCTATTTCTTCCGATACAAACGGTACCTCACTTGTGTGGGAAGGCCTAGTGTGCCCACGACAGGAAATGGACACATCAAATTTTTCAACTGAAAAGTGACCCTTTTTTTTGCAATGGGCCTAGCTTTAGATTTTGAGCCCTAGCCCAGGCGGCACCTAGAGAAGCCTAGCAAACCTGTATGTTTTTTAAAACTAGACACCCAGGGGAATCCAGGATGGGGTGACTTGTGTGGTTCTCACTAGTTTCTGTTACCCAGAATCCCTTGCAAACCTCAAACTTTGCCAAAAAAACAAATTGTCCTCACATTTCTGTGAAGGAAAGTTCTGGAATCCACAGGGAGCCACAAACTTCCACCCAGCATTCCCCCCCAGTCTCCCGATTTAAAAAAAAAAAAAAAAAAAAGCAAAAAAAAACAAAAAAACGTGTGGGTCTGCAAAGCAGAGTCAGCCTAAAAGATATTACAAAAACTGCACTTTTGGATCCATTTTGGTTCCCCCTCAATGTTTTCTTTTATCTGTTTTTAGGTTCTCTGCTTTGGGCACCCACACAAGTGAGGTATCGTTTTTTATCAGAGGACCGAGGGGAACGCTCGGTGGTGGGAAAATTGTGCCACATAGTGATCCCACAACTTTACCACACAGAAATGTGAGGAAAGGTTGACTTTTTAGCTAAATTTGAGGTTTGCAGGGGATTCTGGGTAATAAAACACTGGTAGACCCACACAAGCCACACCGCCAACCATGCGCCATCTACGCACACCGCCAGCCAAGCGCCATCCAAGCACACCGTCTGCACACAACCAGCCAAGCGACAGTCCACGCACACCACCAGCCAAGAGCCGCCCTCGCGCACTGCCAGCCAAGTGCCGCCCTCGCGCACTGCCAGCCAAGTGCCGCCCTCGCGCACTGCCAGCCAAGTGCCGCCCTCGCGCACTGCCAGCCAAGTGCCGCCCTCGCGCACTGCCAGCCACGTGCCGCCCCGCGCACTGCCAGCCACGTGCCGCCCCCGCGCACTGCCAGCCACGTGCCGCCCCCGCGCACTGCCAGCCACGTGCCGCCCCCGCGCACTGCCAGCCACGTGCCGCCCCCGCGCACTGCCAGCCACGTGCCGCCCCCGCGCACTGCCAGCCACGTGCCGCCCCCGCGCACTGCCAGCCACGTGCCGCCCCCGCGCACTGCCAGCCAAGTGCCGTTCCCGCGCACTGCCAGCCAAATGCAGGTTAACACACACCCAGCCAAATGCAGGTTAACACACACCCAGCCAAATGCAGGTTAACACACACCCAGCCAAATGACAGTACACACAGACTGTCAGCCGAACTCCAGTTCTCACACACACACAAACGTTTGCTAGTGTCTAGTGGTTTTCTGGCCCCCTAGGGGGCAGATGAGCCTAAAAATATTGCTGATCTGCCCCGAAGGTGGGCAGAAATGGCCAAAATGTGTGCAAAAAAAAAAAAAAGGGGTGCGACCCTTGCCTAAGGGGCCTCTCTCTGACATGCCCATAAACATATCTCTGGTGCCTCGTGGGCATTCTGCCCCTAAGGGGGGTAGAAAGACTATGGCTTTTTTTGGGGGGGGGGGCGGGGGCATTAGCATGCCCATTCTGGGAAGCCCACATTCCTAACATATAAACTAAAAAGTCCCTAGTGCCTAGTTGGCTTTCTCCCCTCTCGGGGTGCAGATCGTGACCTATTGCCCCCATATGCCCCCCGGGGAGGCAGAAAGACTGTGCCCATTTTGTTTTTGAGTGGAGTGGGAGCATTGCCATGCCCATTCTGGGCAGCTCCCACCCCTACTCTGGCTAAAAACAATACTCCTTGGTGCTTAGTGGGCTTTCTGCCCCTTCCAAGGGGCAGACCGGGGTGATTGCCCCCATCTGCCCCACGGGGGGCAGAAAGACTGGCTTTTTCTTTTGGAGGGGGTGGGAGCATTGGCATGCTCATTATGGGCCGCCCCCACCCCTGCTCTACTAAGCAAAATAGTCCCTGGCGTCCTAGTGGGCTGTCTGCCTCCCCAGGGGAGCAGATCGGGGGCTATTGCCCCATCTACCCCCCCCATGGTGGGCAGAAAGACTAGCTATTTTTTTTTGGAGGGGGTGGGGGCATTGACATGACCATTCTGGGCAGCCCCCAACCCTGCTCTACTAAAATAGTCACAGGCATCCTAGTGGGCTTTCTGCCCCCCGGGGGTATGGGGGAGGGCAGATCGGGGGCTGTTGGCCCCATAGCCCTCCGGGGGGCAGAAAGACTGAATGTGTCTAGTGATGGATCCCTGCATGGGGATCGCCCTCCTGCGGCGATCCCCAAGCAGTCATCCACTAGGGAAGGATACCATTGGAAAGGTGAGATTCTCCCCTTTCCAACGATACCTCTCCCGTGTGTTTCGGTGCTCAGGGGGCTGATATAGCCCCACAAGCACCGAAGCAGTGAAACTGAAACAAGCCGATCGGCTCATTTCAGTTTCAATTTCAATGAAATGACGTCAGCATGCCATGCGCGTAATCGTCATTACATTGAGAAGAAAGAAAATGCCTCGAGGTTGGGAAAGCTTTTCCCCAACCTCCGAAGCTAAAAAATAAAAAGGAAATCCCTCCGATGTTTACAGCAGAGGAATTTCGCTGTGGTGTGGTGGATTCAACGGTTATGTCCTCGGCACACAAGTGCCACAGCCGAGGAAGTAAGTTACGTCCTCGGCATGGAACCGGTTAATGTTGATGATAGAATAAATCTGGGAGATCAAGTTTTAGTGACGTTAGACGTGAGAGACTGGAGTGCTGCTGCTTAAAAATGTGGATAAGTGACCCCATGCTTAATTTGTAAATAGTGAAATCTTTCTTTTGAAGTACTCTTTGTCTTCAAAAGAGCGGATTTCCCCGTTATTATAAAAATCTCTGAGACTGTAGCACCCCTGTGTCACACACACCTAACAGCAGGATCTCTCAGGCCCAAGGTGAAATCTGGGTAACTCTGTACAAGGGTCAGAGGGGAGGGGGGGTAGGTAGTTAGCCCTTTGCATCAGGAAAGATAAATTCAGACTACCAATGTAACCCGTTTTCCTGGAGGGACATAGAGATTGTGGCCTCTTTCTTTTGGGGAGAAACAATGCCTAACCTAAGGGTCCAGCTGTCATGTTCTGATCAATGAAACATCAGATTTTATGAGTTTACCCTTGTAACCGTTCTGCCACATAACTTATTTGAGATGCAAGATAGTAATGGTGTATGTTATGAATCCCCAGGGCTCCCTGTTTAGTGTGTAGTTTGCCAGTCTGAGGGTGAACTCTTGTTTTTTTGCTTCCCATATAAATTGCTAAAGAGGTTGTCTAGTGGCAAGAGTTCTGTCTTCAGTAGTGGGAGTGCTTACTAACTGTTTTTTAAAGTGCCCGTAGCGCAGTCTCTGGAAGTGGCCATCTTGGCCAATGACTCGGTGATTAAAGCAATCATAAAAAGCGCTAATGCAAAAGCTCCTGGCACTGATGGGCTTCCATCAGACCTTTATAAGGCGAATACTGAGTTATTGGGCACCTTCCTCACCAGTGTCCTGAAGTCTGTCTATAAAGAGGACATACTGGACACTTAATGTGATTGGATAATTTGACCTTTATATATAAAAAGGTAACCATAATGATCACATTTGTTACTTTCATACCTATGCCTACTGCCCCTCCTGGGGTATAAGTCATCAACCAGGACTCTACAGCCATATCTGTCTTGGGCTTTTCTTTCACTCTGACTCCAGGTTTACCCCATTTCTTTGCAGTCGGCTTCGAAGCTTCAACACCAGGTGTTTCTTTGCCTTTCTCTTTTACTTTTCCCTTGAGGGTTCCAGGTCAGGGCTTGCGTGGTGGTATTTGATGGTGACGTGCGGAGGATGTGACTTATTCAGCCTCAATGTCTTTTTATGATTTCTTCATGAGCAGGGACCTGGAAGTCTGCTGCCATAGGTCATTGTTACTGATGGTGTTTGGCTATCTAATTTAGAGGATTTTCATCAGACCGGTGTTGATGAAGGTCTGTACTTTTGTGGTGGTGGTCGTCACTGTGGTCCTCCAAGTATCTTCTCCATACAGAAGGACCGATTTTACGTTTGTGTTAAAAAGCCTGACCCTAATTTGCAGTTTTAGGTCCTTGGAGCTCCAGATCTTCTTTAGCTGATTGAATGCAGCCCTTGCTTTGCTGATTCTTGCCTTGACGTCTGTGCCACCCTGCTCGTCTATGACACTGCCCAGGTAGATGAAGGCCTCAACCTCTTCCGGTGCATTACCTGCAAGAGTGACCGCAGTTGTTCTGGCAGTGTTAGCCTTCATGATCTTGTTTTTTTTCCCCTGTGGATGTTAAGGCCAAGTTGATGTCGCTGCCACATTGTCAGTCTTACCTTGCATCTGGAGACAAGTATGGGAGAGTAGGGCTAGGTCGTGTGGAAAAGTCCATATTGTCGAACTCCGTTTAAGGTGTCCACTGGGTCCCATATCTTCTCCTTGATGTGGATGTCGTCTTGGTCCAGTCTATGGCCAGCAGGAAGAGAAAAGGTGAGAACAAACAACCCTAGCAGACTCCTCCTCACTTGGAAGGCTTCTGTGAGTTGTCATCCAAGGACTATCTTGCAGGTCATTCCCTCTTAAGAGTTCCTGATGATTTTTATGAGTTTATCTGGCACACCGTAGTGGTGGATGAGTTTCCAAAAGGTCTCTCTCCACGCTGTTGAATGCCTTCTCATAGTCAATGAAGTTAACAGAGAGGCTGGAGTTCCATTCCATTGACTGCTCAATGATGCACAGTGTTGCGATCTAGTCTGTGAGGGATCTATCTTTGCAGACGCCAGTTTGCTGGCCTTGCAACTGAGCGTTGACTTGTTCCTTCTCTCTGTTCAGTGTGACTCTGTTAAAGACGTTGCCTGGGGTTGAGGGTTATCCCTCTGTAGTGTGCACAGTTACTCAGGTCACCTTTCTTGGGGATCTTGATTCAACCCAGATCTGCGACTGGGGGTGAGTGTCTGAAAAGTTTCAGCGCTCCGTGAGTTGTCATCCAAGGACTATCTTGCAGGTCATTCCCTCTTAAGAGTTCCTGATGATTTTTAGGCGTTTATCTGGCACACCGTTGTGGTGGAGGAGTTTCCAAAAGGTCTCTCTCCACGCTGTTGAATGCCTTCTCATAGTCAATGAAGTTAACAGAGAGGCTGGAGTTCCATTCCATTGACTGCTCAGTGATGCACAGTGTTGCAATCTAGTCTGTGAGGGATCTATCTTTGCAGAAGCCAGCTTGCTGGTTTCGCAACTGAGCGTTGACTTGTTCCCTCTCTCTGTTCAGTGTGACTCTGTTGAACACTTTGCCTAGGGTTGAGGGTTATCCCTCTGTAGTGTGCACAGTTACTCAGGCCACCTTTCTTGGTGATCTTGATTCCAACCAGATCTGCGACTGGGGGTGAGTGTCTGAAAAGTTTCAGCGCTCCGTCCATCATCTCCTTGTGTCTGTTTTGTTCGCCCTAAGTTGGAAGGGCCAGACGTGAGTCCCTTGTTCACTTTGCCACTGGATTCAAGCTAGCCTGGCTGATGAGGGGGGTTGCCCCAAAACCGGTCCCAGGATGCTTGTTTCTGGCCAGGGAAGACCTGGCCTGGCAGTTCGGGCTGGACTGTTCCTTTGAGGCACAGAGTCAAGACTAATTTGCATATAGCTGGGTCTGAACTGGGGTGGCGAAGTAAGCTAAAGAACGATGATGGATTCAACCCAGATCTGTGACTGGGGGTGAGTGTCTGAAAAGTTTCAGGGCTCCGTCCATCATCTCCTTGTGTCGATCTTGAGATATCCCTCCTTCTAGTCTGATGGCACCTTTTCCTCTTCCTAGATCCTTCCAAACATGGAATAGAGCATGGCTACTGATGTTTGTGTCTGTATGGTGGCTTGCTGTATTTCTTCCTTGGTTGGTCTGCTGCAGTCGATTTTCAAGTCCTTGTCATTTGGCTGTATGTCTGGTGGAGACTACGGCACAGGCTGGTTCAGCAGATCTTCAAGTGCTCCATCCATCTTTGTTGGCTTTCGTTACCCTTGATTGTCTTCCAAGCTTTGTCCTTAACAGGTCATTCTGGCTTGCTGTATCTGCTGGAGAATTTCCTTGTTATGTCTACAGTTCTTTTAAGTTTCCATGGCTTGTTGCTTCCCTGGCTTCTCTGCCAAGACCATTTTTTTTTCTTCACGCGTCTGCTTTTAAGCTTCTCTTTGCTTCCTGGCTGGTTTTGGTGTGAGCTTTTGCTGTTTCTGCTCTTGTTTGGCTGGTGCCGATTGCAGCTTTCTTTTTCCTTTCTCTCTTTGATTTTGCAGAGAGTCTTGGTGGAGATCCATTCTTTATGCTGGTGTTTATTGGGACTCAGTACCTCCTGGCAGGTTAATCCCAGTTCTAATCGTTCGATTTCCTCATTGGATTCCTTGACAAGGTCCTAGGAAGAATACAGCTTGATAGAATGGAACCGTGGGCAGAGGAACATCACATCCTGGTCGATATTCAGAATGGTTTTGGTACGGGCATCAGAACTGTGGTTCAGTGCGTTAATTTGTCCTTACTGATCAATAAATACACAGTTGAGAAAAAGAGCTTGTTCTTCCTAGGGCTCATGGATTTGTCAAGTGTGTTTGACTGTGTATCTTACAGCAAGCTATGGTGCTTGATCATGCAGGCCACTCCGGGAAGGTATGAGAGTGCCGGCTGTCTGGCGTTAGATCTACGACAAGCCTTTGACTCCATAACATGGAGCTACATGTTTGCGGCCTTGCAGCGGTTTGGCCTGCCTCCTGATTACATCCAATGGATCAGGCTACTCCACTCAGACCCCACAGCTAGGGCGCGCACAGGGAACCATATCTCCGGTGAATACACTATTCACAGGGGCACGAGGCAGGGGTGTCCCCTTTCGCCCCTACTGTTCGTCCTGGTGCTGGAACCGTTAGCTATTGCTCTGCGAAAGTCAAGCGACCGACTCGGGATACCAATAGCTGGCACCGCACATTTAGTTTCCATATATGCTGACGATATCCTTATTTATTTACGCGACCTCACAGTCGGGACAGAACCTCTTCCCAACGTCTTCTCCACCTTTGCACGTATATCGGGTCTCATCATTAATGAAGGGAAATCTACCGCATTCTTTTTTCGGGAGAGACCCCACCCAGACATATATCGATTCGGCACCTATGGGCTGCCAGTGGCACATCAGACCTTCAAATATCTGGGACTTCACATATATCGGTCCCAGCCAGACCAACTGGACGGTAACCTCACAAGAGCTATAACTGCCCTCCGCTCGAGTGTCGCTTTTGGGTGTCCCTCCCCTTGTCCGTTATGGGTCGGATCGCCATCTCTAAAATGGTGATGCTCCCCGCCTCCTTTATTTTTTCGTAAACCTCCCCTGCTGGTTCCACAATCCACTTTCTGCCTTCTAGACACGATTCTCTTGGACCTCATCTGGGGGAAGAGCAGACGGAGGGTAGGCCTTAAGAAGCTACAACTCGCATCCCATAAGGAGGCCTGGGTGTTCCCGACTTTCGGTCGTACTATTATGCTAGCCAACTCCAATGGCTGTCCTATTGGACGGCTGGCAGAAACCTGCAGGAAATCGGATATGACCCCCACGACCTGGATCGAGGGGCCCTTCATACCTTATTGCTCCCGAGGGTGGCGATCCCTCCGGACGCCCCCGCTACTTAAAACGGCACTGCAGTGTTGGAAGAAGGCACTGCGTCATACCCCGCATGCGGTTCCCTACGCAGGTAATGTTCCCCTCCTGGGGATTCCAGCCCCTGGGGGCAGACTTACTAGGACTCGACTGCAAGACTGGGAGGAGGCTGGAGTGAGGGAGGTTGGTTCTCTTTTCAGTGATGGCACCTTACTAAATCACGACACTTTTGTACAGATCACAGGAGTGCCAGATCGCCTGTACTTGTTGCATGCAGCGGTAACGTATTACATCAAGAGGACATGGGCGCCCCAACGCGCTGAACCCTCCCGACACGAACTGGTGCACATGCTGTATTACATGGGGAGGGAGGCCACCTAGTCAAATGGCTGTATACTAGTATCAGGGTACAAGCCGCCGCTTCGCTTGTGGCCCTCCGTGCAAAATGGTCAGAAGCCTCAGAGACTGAGCTCACTGATAAAGCCTGGGAAGGTATCCTAGAGCACCCCAAGCGAGTATCCCGAAACGCTAAACTTAAATTTATCCAAACTATGATACTACACAGATCCTATCTCACCCCTAGGAGAATCCAGCGTATGTTTCCTGAGGCCCAACATAGCTGCCCTCGATGCAAAGCTGATGAGGCAGGTTTTCTCCACATGCTCTGGGCCTGCCCCCATCTTAGGGATTACTGGGACACGATCCGCTCCGTACTAGAGGAGATAACACATCTTTCAATACATAGCAACCCTATAGAGTGCCTCCTGGGCCTACGAAGAAGAACCAGCGCCCTGAAGGTACAGCTTCGCTTTCTAGACTTGGCCCTCATATTAGCTATAAGGGCACTCACCATGAGATGGAAATCACCCAGATGCCCCACGTTATCTGTGTGGCAAGATGATATGATTGGATGGGGTAGGGCCGAAGGCACGGCACTTAGGCAGGAGGAGGCACGGGGCTTGAGGAAACATCCCATCTCCATGGAATGGGACATCATGCTTGAAAACTTCAGGCAGAAAGATCTTGTACCTGCATGCACCGCCCCCACCACATAAGGGACCCAGCTGCGGGTGGGGGGCCGCGAGGGGGGCAGGGGGGGTAGCACAGGCTACACCATTACCCTACGAGTAGGTCAGCGGAGGCGGATAGCTCTTGAAATTGTACAGTGGGACCAGGATGGCAGATCTACAAGCACAAACAGACCAGGAGGGAGGTTGGGAGGGAGGGAGGGCTCATGTTACTGGGAATGTTTTGATGATTGCGATTGGTGATTACCCTAAGGATCTACTGGCACATATGTTTGAATATATCAATCGTTATACCATCTGTGGCGACTACCATATGATGTATGGATTGTACATTTTGAGGCTTGCATGTGCTAGCTGGACATTCGAACACGATTTGAAAACTTTGAAAACGGACATGCCGTAATGCCCTAGAGGGGACATATGATTGTTGATTAAGCAGCTGTCAATAAAGTTTGTTTAAAATAAAAAAAAAAAGCTATGGTGCTTGAGGAAGGAGGTGTGGTGAAGAGTCGATCATAAATTTAATAAGGTAGCTAAATAGTGGCTCCACCATAAAAGTGTGATGCAGCATAAGTGGGCAGCGCTTGCATGAGTTCCAAATTAAACAGAGGGGTAAGGCACGTCTGCATACTCGCGCCCTTCTTTTTAACCTCTATATTAAAAATCTTCAAAGGTTGTTGGTGGAGAGGTGCTGGGACATGCCCCAGATTAGACATTACCCAGCCCCTGTCCTTCTATAAGTAGATGATGCAGTGAGAATATCCTGCACTCAGAAAGCCCTGCAGTCCTTATTAGCCACCTATGTGGTGTTCATGGGTGATTTGTATCTCAGGGTTGACTTGGAGAAATTGTTTATTATGAACTGTGGTACCAGTCTGTCCACTCCTTGTCGGTTTAGTGTGAATGATCTTAATTTAAAAACGCACCAGTTCCTTTTCACCTTTATTTGGAGCATAAAAACTTTGTGCACAAGTTGGAGAGTCCGTATCAATGTGACGACACTGTAACCCGGTGGGAAAGGCAGATTTAAGGTATTTGTGTCTTCAGCTATTTGAAGAGGAAAGACTTAGCCAAGCATATAATCAGTGTTAGTCTGTATCTCAGTTTATACTCCAATGAAGGCTTACAGCTATAATAAACCAACATTGTAGATTCTCAACATAGATATATACTTACAAGATTCAGATTTAATTTAGTTTACTGTATGGTTACCTTTCCTTGATGTAATGATTGGTCGAGAGTAGAATGCTAGCTTAGACTCGGTATCCCTGCAGTGTTCTTTTTTCCAACAACTTCATTTCGATAAGGTGTGTTTTATAATTGCCACTTACATTCAGCATGCAATATATATCAGAAAGAGTATTGGGGAACTATGCTGTTCTTCTTGATGGAAAACAATGGTATAATGGACACTGGAGAACATAAAGTGATGATTGTATATATGCCCAGGCAACTTTTAAAAGTCTACTGTAATGGAGTTTGAGTTTTATTGCAGACATATGACTTAAATATGTATCTACTATTTTGTCTACTTATTGAAATTGAGCTGAGTTTCTTTTATAATCTGTACTCAATTTGGTTTTGTAAGCCAGAAATCATAGGTTATTATGAAATGAATATACTGTGTGAATTACTCTTCCGTGAATCATAAAAACTCCTTACTACCCCTTTATGCTACCCTTCCATGAACCCTACAAACACCTCACTGCCCCATAACACTAACTCTGGGACTCTTGCTGCTGAAAGCAAGTGGAGCATAAGATTGAAATAGTGTGAAAAATCAGGAACCGAATTACTGATTTTCCCCGGGTAATTTCTAATGGAACCCTCAGGGTACCTTATGAGATCCCTATTATTTCTATTGCAGCCTCCTTTCCCGCTGTTATCAAAGCTCCCAATGTCTGTAACTCGGGACTGAGTTACTTGATGGTATCAGGGACATCACTGTAAGGCCCTATGTGGTGTCGAACAACACAAGAAAACTTACCTCATAGAAGAAATGTTTTAGGGAATTAATGGTAGCTTTTTCATGACTCTGAATAAAATCATTCTGCTGTTTATGTACAGTGGAGTTATGCTGCATTGCCATTTGAGAGAAATGAGCATCACACCACTAAGTGGATCATTTTCAGAATGTCAAATTTCTTTGCTGTTATGCTACAGTTTGATAATATTACCACAGTCTGAAATTCTGCAACTATTGGTGTAAAAATAATTGCAGCTTTTTGCTTATGCTCTAGTACCAATAGGCACGGAATGCGGTATTTTACTTTAAATGCAAAAGTAGCATTAAATGTCATGAAAACTACTTTGCACACATTTCACGTGATTAATATGCATCTTCCCAGATACTCCTAATGACCCCCAAAATTATATGTCCATGAATTACAACATAAACCAAGTATTAGTGCATGGCTATTCTAACTTTTTCATAATAATGGCCTATCTGTGTAAGGTAACTTATGTTATTCATTACTCTAAACTCCTGCTATGATCTGGCAATGTGTCATTCCGCCTTCCAGAAAGTACTTTCATTAGATTGCAAGATGGGCCATTATACATCTGATGAATAAACTCAACTATGCTATTTGTTGTATTCAAGTAATTCTGCACTGGAAGGAATGTTCTGTACTACTTTTTCTCCAGCAACGTCAAAGTCTGTAGGGCAGGCTTTAATGTGATAAAAAACATTTGTGAATACAGTGCGTGCAAACATATTTGTGAATGCTTTCGACCTGTATCTCCGGCCATCCGAATTTTCAACCTACAAGCATTAGGCTGGTCCCTGTATGAGGGAGAACTGTGGGGACACGAGAGGGCCACTGCACTGGAGGTGGGCGAGAAACAATTTTTACGATCTTTGGCAAATCTCCCTATTAGTACCCCACTCCTGCCATTACAGTTGGATCTAAGTTGGATCTAGGCCACAGGTCCATTGCCCAGAAAGCAGCCTTTAGACCTTTGCTGCATTGGAGACGGCTATTGGCCTCAGTCAACCTAGTTCCGTATCGGGAAGGGTTAGAGGACCTACTTAGGCAGCCTGGAGTTTCCAGGATCCCCTGGTTTGGGCACATCAAGACCTACTTGGTAAAGTTGGGATGTGAACATCTTTGGAATAATCGGGGAGCTATAACCAGTGTGTCAAAGGTTGCACTTAAGGAGATTTACTGGAAGTATATAGATGGAGAATTGAGCTGGAACAGGTTTTTGGGCATCTTGACACTAGCCTTCCTAGAATGTAAAGATACCTTCCTTATGGAAGAATACATGGTCTCCATTGGCAAAAATCCTGTACATTAAATTTTTACATTAAATTTAGTTTCGGGACGCTGTCATTGCTTGCTTTCACTACTAAATGTGGGCAACATGACATAGACCCAGACTTGACCTGCCCTTTCTGTCCTCAGACAAAGGAATGTATCAATCAGATATTATTTTTCTGGCAGCGTTATCCTAACTACAGGAAGATGTGGATACTGCCACTCTGTTGGAGTATGGGGATTGGGGACTTTAGGGTTGTTTCTAGAATCCTCAGATCCAACACAACACCCTTGATCGTGTTTGCTCTGTCCCGCTTTTTAATGGGAGTGTGAAGATTCAGACACGACAGTGTTGGGCCCTGAGAACTGTACTGCACTGTCCATTGTTGTTGGCAACGTGACACATATACATTTTTTTATCTCCACCCTCTAATCCTAATGGCCTTTTCTAATGAGGTGCTACTGAGATCCAGAAGTACAAGTCATGTGGCTCCAGCGTGTTTTGTTAAACTTCATGACTAGCAATTTTTATTGATTAAGCTGTTACTTAAGAAAGGCTCATTAATGGCCTTTATGATGGTTTTTAAGGATTTTATTGTTTTTAAGTTTTATGTGAACTGAATTTGTGACCTTATATAGCAGCATTTGCTGAATAAAGAATTTGATGATTTGTGAAGGCCTGTATTTACATTTGTTAATACATTTAAGCTTCACTTATTGGCTTTGCCAATGCTTGTTTATCTCATAAAGAACACAGATGTGAACCTTACTAGGAAAACAGTCCAAAATACTAAATGTGAAAGAAGGATCAATTTGTATATAGAGCACACAGTCTTCCTCGCAGCATACTTGTGCATTTTTTCATTCTTTTTTCACATGCTTTTGGATGAAATTTATCAAAATATGTAGCAAGAAATTAGGAACTCAGATGTTGCAGCATTTTTTGTTAGATGGAGGCGGATTTAAGATTTCTTTCTAGGATTTCAGACAGCTACTGAAGAGTTTAAAATGACCTTACAAATCATGCTTATCTCTTGGGTTTTGTCGTTCTTTAAGTAAATGAGCAAGGACTGCCATTTCAGCTTGCTATTGTACCACCATTTTTTCATTGACATTGATAAAATACTTGCCTTCCCTTGTCTGCTAATAATTAACTATGCCGGACATACATTTGTAGCTGCAGAGTCAATCTTTTTATTTTTGTGATTGAATTTAATGCAGTTTAAGACAAAGTTGCACAGCTAAGGAAACCAGCACTGGCAATGCCAGTATATCTGGCATATAAATGAAAGTGCCTTTTGTGTAATTTTTAGATCTGAAAGTGTAGTGTAGCTCCTATTTTCCTAATAGGCTCTGCGCATTGGAATAATATACCCTATAGGCTTGACATAGGACTGAGGTCGGTATGTCCCTATCGAGTATATTAAACTTAATTACTTGTGCTAGCTAGCTCAGAGGCCATTAGAAGCTCCTTGGATAACAAGAAGTGAGTAGTTTCTGGCAGCCGCAAAACTTGACCACTTTGTTTCCCTTTAGAATCAGAACGTGTCCCAGAGTCGTGGAAAAAATATAGATAACCGTTTCACTCAGCTCAATCGTGCATGCTTAGTTTTCCTCAAAGTTACACAGAAAGAATAGACGGGCGTTTCAATAAAAGATTTATTGAACAGTCTTGTTTCTCGTGTAAGTAATATGTGCTGTTACGATCACAAGACAGTATGCAAGATAAATAATGTACAGCGTAAGCAGTAGAAATAAATAATACTGCGCTAGCATGATCTTTAGTAGATATTAATTTACATAAATAACACAGACTAAAAATGCGAGTACTCATACGATGCGTTTCTAAGCTAGTTCTACCCCAATGTACCTAACCTAGGTGTAGGGAGAGGTATGAAGTAGGTGGAGTATTCCTTACTATGGTATACTAAGAGTATGTTACGCCCAGTATGCCTAGTATGCCAAGAGTCCCTCTAGGTTCTAGTCGGCTCCATACCTTAAGAATGAGAGAGGTAGGTATCTCTTGCCAGACTCGAACTCCAACACCCCGCAAGGAAGTCAGATCACTGGAAGCTGGACTCTCTGCGTGCAGGGATGACAGCGTCTTCTCAGTGCGTCAGGCCGGGAAACGGGCTCCTCTGAAGTCGAGGTCTCCTCTGATTTACAAGGGCTAGGGAAGGTATATTTATACCTGAGAGGTACCTCAGAATGTTAGCATTGACGTGAATCGAACAGCGGAAGACGTCATGAATGAACCCCTAAGGTATAACGGTTCATGCATAATAGATGAGGCCTTGAAGAAATCAATAGTCCTGTGCTAGGGAAACTCCCGAAGCCTAAGGGTCTGTTCTTCAAGAACTCGTTGTGACGTTAGGGTGGACGGATGTCGGAGTCCATGCCTGTATTTGGAGTGCACGGTTTAATGCCTAAATAAGGACTGGGATTTTATGCCTATATAAGGGCAGGGCGAATTGTGCCTATATAAGGACATGATACAGGAAAACCTATATACGGACACCCTAAGAGGAATACAACACCCACTCCACTTTCGTGTGTACGATAATAATATAAATGCTAAACATTTAAAATGCTAAACATAAAATGGAGTACCGCATATTGCTAAAAATATTTCTTAAAAGCATTTAAAAAGCATTTAAAAACCTATTAGAATGCAAAAAGTACTGTACATTTTAAGCATTGCTTCTCATTTCAGGCATATATTTGAAAATAAAAAGCAATTGGAATGAAATAAGCAGTAATAATTACATGTGACAAAAAAATGATCGATAAGTTGTTCAAAATCAAAGTCATTTCATGTCATGGAAATTAATGAACTATTTTGACTAACAGGATGACTAAGTGTCTGTGGAAGTACCGCGAAGTCCGTACTATAAGAATAGTTCTACTTCAAGCAGATTGTTGTGCCATTTAATTTGAAAAAACGGAAAAAAGTTCAATTTGGGAAGAGTTCCAAGTTTTTGAAATATGAAGGCCAAATTGTTACTGCATCTCTGGAACACTGTGGGCTGAATCAGAGTCAGTGTACGGGTCTGGTGTAAACATGAGATCATCTATTTCTGTAGACAAAATATCGTCCACTGTAGTTGGTGACATTTGGAACACCTCGTGTAGTAGATTAATTGCACAGAGATGTGAAGCATCGTTTTTAGCATAAGATGCCGCAGCAATGTTCGCGTCCGTTGTTACCTGTGTGCCTGTAGATCCATCTCGTACCTCAGCAGCAGCCGGAAGCGTCTGTGAGATCTCAATGAATGCCGTCATCAGGATTGGTAGCCTCTGGGGACAACACAGAGCATGGGCCGTTATCGGGTCCAGCAGAGTATTGATATCCGTTGGCGTAGCTGATGGAAATGTTAGACAGGTGTCCAACACGCATTCTTCACCGCATAGCAGGCATCGTAGAACAGGTAAGATGCAATCTTGCCAGATTGGTCTGAACGACAGGAACCACGTGGTATTAAGTTCCCGTAGACGATTCATGCCCAAAAGCTGTACTATTCGCTCACGGCACTTTCGTTCAAGGAGAGCTTGCTCCACTTCGCTCGGAGTGATGTCTGCGAATAGGCTGGCCATAGCGTAATAGCAGGAAGAGAAATAGAATTCCGGCAACAAGTGCTAGAATTAAAGGTATGCCACCAAACACCGAATGTGCAAAGTTCGTGATTATTCTTAGTATTGCCTGGAAAGGTGCTAACAGACCGGAACAGATGCTATTCAATACATGTACAATTCCGCTTGTGTCAGACATTTTAAAGATACGTCCTATCATTGCCACGAAATGTATAGGGCAATTTGTACGTATTAACGTCTGTATCTCAGCCGAAGTCCTTGCGACTTGTAGATCATAGGTTTCTTTGGCCGAGGTCAAAGGCACTGTTTGTTGTAAAAGCATGGCTTTCATTCTGCTTAAAGTATCAAATCTTATAAAAGAGACGTTCAGCGAAGGCCACAAAGGCGACTCCCTGACTGTGTCTATTGGGGCAAACAATACTTGCATACAGCAAGTGACCCTGGAGTTGATCGTTACTAGATATGGGATGCCTGGCAACATGCCGCAGCAACTCTGATCATTCAACATGAGGTAACTCCCATTAGAAAGTTGTCCAAACGTTGGATTAATCACAGCAGCTGGTGTACCCTGCTGGTGGCAAGACAAATTTGCCACAGAACCATTACAAGCCCCATGTAAAGAAATGTCCTGACATATTAGTGAACCGCTCAGTGCATTTTTACATTGTGTACCGCTCAGAAACACTTCACGATCCCCACTCCAACATCTATATGTGTATGGTAAATTCCAAGATGTCTTAATGTATTCCTTACCCAACCTTTCATATTTGCCTGCTTGCATTTGTTTGAGGCAATACTGAAACTGAAAAGTAGTCACAGGTAGTGTGATTTTGCCATGAATAAGCCATTCTGTAGCTGGTTTTTCTGCCACTGTGAATGGTAACTTTTCCAGTTTTTCAATGCCCAGCACTGTATACTTTGCTCCTCTTTGTGCCAGTTTGATCTGTTTATCAGTTAGATTGTATTCTGCAAACAGAATTGACGTGTTGATGAAACGCCAAGGCACATAGCCACGCACGCAAAGATTGCAGCGTCCAGCTTAATAACACAATAGAACGTAATTGAGATTGGCCTTGTTGTAACATCGCCAAATCTTGTTCCAGTATGTCGATAGCAGAGGATACAATGCCGTCCAATGAATATATTCTAGAGGACAAAGTTGTTAACCCATTGTCGACCACAGAGAGTGTTTTCTCTAAATTAATACGATCAAGTTCACGTATTCGTTCTGCGGCCTCCATCTGTGACACTTTCCATGCTTCATTATAGGCAGCATAAATGCCGGCATATATGAAACGTTTTTGACGCGGTTTTCTTGGTCCAAGCAAGAATTCCCTAAGGTCTGCGTCTTCTTTAAGTAAGGATAAGTGTTGTTTCACATCCTGTAGTGTAGATTTCTGCAACCAATCGAGGCATAATTTACCTACACTGTATGTTGTTACTACCCCCGGATGCTGTCTTTGGACGTATCTTGGGTCTGGCCTATGAATAGTAAAGCCCTAAGTTTTATTCAGGAATCTTTCCTGACAGTTGTTCGTGTCTGTGGGCCAGATCAACCATTTTCTCCAATCAGGATTAGATCTGTTGAGTTGTAGTATTTTGTCAACTGTAACCGCTGCCTGTGTATTATTATCACTTGCAGGTGTTGGTACAGAAGGTGTTTTCATCTCTTTGATCTTGGCTAGTCCAAGACAAGATGTTTGTTGGACAGTTTCATTCAAAAACATTATTTGTTCAGGGATGATGCAGGCTCTAAATAAAGCTTCTATCCCCTGCACTTGCTAATCTTTAGTACCCCAGGCAGTTTTTGTGTCTACTGTGTCTTTCCAAAAGTCGAAACCCTGTCTAGACAGTTGGGCAATAAATGCTGCAGAATAAATCTGTTTTGTATTTGTTAACATAATTTTCAGTCATGTTTTGTTTACATTTTTATAGTAAAACGTTTCTGGATCAGATGTATTGTAACCTGAAAAATATGGAAACTTATTAACACATGTTTTTGAACTACCTTGTGGTGGTGTAGGACAATGCTCCCATTGGTTAAACATAAACACATTTCTAGGGTATGCAGATTTATGCAAATAATGATGACCATAGTGGTTATAGCAATACAGCTGTTCATAGTCTGATGAACCCTCTAAATAATCATTTTTAGAAAATGCAGCAGATTTTTCTAGGTCAAACATTATGTCGTTAATAGTCTCAAAGTCCCAATCATCAGAATAGGTACTGGACGAAATGAGATCACTTAGTGAAATTTTAAACAAATGTGGAATGTTCAATTGTTCCGTCGGGCCAAAAATATCAAAATCTGTTTTGTCCCACACTATACCATCCTGTATAGGAACGGCTGTGATGTTCACTGTTGACAAGTCTCTTGCTTCACGATGGGAAGATTTATGAGGTTTCATAAGTAAGTTCACATCTTTTCTTTCAGTGTTCACATGGATGTATCTGCCATTTATAAGCCTGCTCATAGTCATAACCAAAGCTAGTCAAAGCAGGAAAACGAATATTCCAGAAATAATCCAGAGTTCAATCCATGGTGAAACCAGATAAGTTTTTTTCAGAAAGTGAAGAAAGTCTTGTACTTGCTGCTTGAATGTTAATGATGCTGGCGTCGTTTCAGGTTCACTCGGATCTTCTGAGAACGTATCAAAGTTAATGAAATAGCCAGAAGCAGTTCTGTCAGTTGTTGAAATTGCATCAGGATTTGTAGAAATCGCTGGAACCAGTTGATCACTTGCTACATTGGTGTAGACAGGTGTATTTGGACGAACTGTTACTTGATTTTCAAGAGGGATGAGTTCCATTGCATTGTTGCTTAGTCCTTCATCTGTTACTGCTGAAGTCTCGATGGTTATCAGTCTTTCAGTCTGAACCTCTTGGATAGTAGCGAGAGGAGTGTGTCTGCTACTAGGTCGGAGTCCACGAGGCCTACTATTTAGTATTGGCCACATACTGTGGTTTGATGAGGTCGATGGACACAAATCTTTTCTCCTTTTTTCCAGCAAGGGGCGGCAGAAGTACTGTTCTTGTTCCTTGAACTGCTAGGACAGGTACTGGTTGTCTGTAAGAAGGTCCAAATTCCTTCTTGTCCGCAATCTTTTCTCTGACTAGATCCCCAACTTTTGGAATCCAGACAGGCCTTGCTGGGACCGCCGGTTTTCCCCAGTGGTGGTTGGCTGCAGGAATACGTTGCTTTGTTTCGATCTTAGTTCATTGAGTTCCTGTAAAACAGCCAAACGATCTTTGATATCAAAGGGTTTATTTTCCACCACTGTGCCTACGGGATCGAGGTCTGGTACCCACATTCTTGTCCCAAATAAGACCTCATATGGAGTGACCCCCCCTAGAGAACTTCTTGGCAAGCTATTTAATGAGCGTTGGACCCCATAAAGATGTTTGACCCACCCATCACCCGAACCTAATACCCTAGCTGTTATAGACTGCTTTATGTCCTGGTTTTCCTTTCCACAACCGAATTTCCCTCAGGATGGAATGGAGAGGAGTACCGCAATGCAACGCCCAGACTGGCCATGGCTTCTTTGTAAGCCCGAGAGCTAAACGCAGGGCCCTGGTCAGAATGTAGCGTGCCTATTGCGTATGTGCCGATAAAGACTCGCAAATCTTTTATAACAGTTCGAGCGTCAGCCGGCGCTGAGGCCATATCCATAGGAACCTAGAGCATGAATCCACTGCAACCATGATATATTTATAGTTACCGTCCCTTTGCAAGGGACCGCAGTGGTCCAGGTAAACACAAGCTAATGGTTTGTCTGAAATTAACAGGGGTGTCTGCGCAGGGCGTTTCACTGTGGAGACTTTCATCTGTTGGCATATATCACATTCTAAAACATAGTTCTTTGTTTGTTTTCTAATGCCAGGCCACCAATATCTGTGCTTGAGTAAAGATACTGTTGCAGAAACACCTGCATGGGCAGAAGCTATCCCTTACGTGTGCTACTAGGATTAGTCCTAATCTACGTTCCTTGTTTGGAATTACCCTATCCCCCACTCCAGGGATTCGAGCAAAAGGAACGTTGTTCGCATCAATTACATAAGAGTAGTTGAGTGGAAACGTTTTTGGTAACGCTGCACCACTGCCTTTGCTTGTAGCATTGACAGCCAACATTATCTCACTGTCTATTTTTGTTTTTGAACGAGTGATCGCAGCTACGGAAGCCGTCTGAACAGCCCCCTTTGCGGCTTCGTCAGCCAATGAATTCCCTGCAACGTGAACGCCATCACGTTGATGACTCAGTGTGTGGATCACGTGAGTCTTTGGTAGTTTGTTTTTTAACTGAACTACTTGTTCCCAAAGCGTTTTATGCTTTATTGTGCCACCTTTCGCATCTTTGAATCCATTTTCAAGCCAGTTTTGTGTATATATTCATTATACGACTGAACACAGTAAAAGGAATCGCACACTATTAGTGTGGGGAATTCTCGATCTGTACTTTCAAGTGCCAGTTTGAATGCTTGTAGTTCAGCTCGCTGAGCTGTACAATCTCCTAGAGATTGAGTTTTTGTGACCATAGGTCTGAAGATGCCATCTCGCATGCGACCTTTAACGACTGCACACGCTGCACTGTAAGCTTGCTTACTCCCTGTTGCGGGTTGTGCGGATCCGTCAGTGTAAATTATGAATGCGTACTGATCGAGAGGCAGAATTTCAGTGGGTAGAGGACATTCTTGTTCATATTGCAGGAATGCTTGTGTTTTTAAATCAGGATCAAAAACATATTCAACATCTGTTGCAGCAAGAGAATTAACCCACTGTATCCATCTTGGATGTAATGCTTTAGCATTTGGAATGCTTGCTTTTGTGACCGCTTCTAAAGCTGGTACTGGGGTTACGACAATAATGCGTTTCCCTTGGGCTAGGGCTCTTTCTTTTGCTACAGCGGTTTGAACTGCTGTCAGAATTTTTCAGTTGAAGTGAAGCGCATTTCCGCTTGTGTGTACAAATGAGATTTGTATGGAATGCGATTGGTATTTTTTCACCCTCATTAAATGTTAAGTAGGTGAATCCGCATTGACCCGAAATTATTCGGATCACCAGGTTGCGTTGACTTAGGCGTGTTTGTAAGTGATTTGTTGCTAACATGTTAGCCTGTAGTGAACGCAAGATGTCTGTGTGTTCTTGTGTCCAATTCTTGATTGAAAAATCAGGTTTGATTAATGCGTAGAGAGGTTTAACCCTTTCTGCGTAATTTAGAATGTATGTTCTTCCAAAATTTAGGAAACCCAGGATGGATTGTAAGTTTTTAGCGTTTTTGGAGTTTGGAGCAGCGCGCATTTCTCTAGAAAGTTAGCTGCCAAGCTCTTGCCTTCACTTGAAAGCTCATATCCTAGAAATAGGACATTGAGATGGGCAATTCTGGGACTTTTTAAAGTTGAACTTGTAGCCCTCAGAGGCGAAGCCCAGTATAATGGTGCTTACCCTGTTCAAGTGTTTGTCCAGGTCATCGTCCGTCAGATAGATGTCATCGACATAGGACAATGCCTCATTGTCATAAATTTGTAGTAACTCTGTTACTCTCGCTGAGAATAACCCTGGGCTGTTCTTGAACCCTTGTGGGAGTTGACAAAATTGACGCTGGGTCCCCATTATGGAGAATGCTGTTAAGTACCTGCTTCCAGGTGCTATGTTTTGACAAAAGAAACCATTTGAGATGTCCAATGTGGTTTTATATTTTTTACGCACAATGTTATTCATTAATGCTGTGCTATGTGCATTTTGCACTGCAAATGTTTTACAACAAGTGTTTAAGTGTCTGTAATCCAAAACTAGACGATAGGTGTTGTCTGGTTTGGAGACAGGAAACAAAGGATTGTTCATTGAGGAGGTGCATGTTTCAATCACCCCTTGGTATTCAAGTTGATCTAAGATCTCCCTGACCTGTTTTTAGCTTCTTGCTTTATTGGATACTGCCTTTGTGCAGTTGGTTCATGTTTCAGATGTATTTTATGGTGAGGTGAGTCCTCATCCCATCCTACATGATTTTTATATAATGCTGGGGCCTGGGCTACTGCCCATTTCCTGGCATAAGTATATTTTAGATGAATTGGAATATGGTTAGAGAAGGCAGGCATAATAATGTCCTCGCCATGTGGGCACTCCCTGACAAATTGTGGTGGCCAGTCTTTTTCTGCTAGAAGTATGTCATAGCCCTTTGATAGTTTTTCCCAAAAGAGTGCTTTCACCTGTCTAGGTATGTCTCCCTCCATCCGGAGTGTTATTTCATATAACCTTTGTGGAGTACTAACCCTGGTGTCTACAGTCTCAACTGTAATGTACTCATTCAAGTCCACTATCTCCAGAAGTTCCTTCAGGTTCTGGCGAACTATTGTGACTTCTGCTGCACTGTCCAGCATTGTCTGAGCCCATTCTCCGTTCTTGAGTTGTGTTCTCAGTATTCTCGGCATGTCTGATCTTCAGACCTGCTACTTTCTTTTGGAGAATTGAGGTTTTGTTTTGTTCTTTGGAGCGTGTTTATCGTTCCTTGGATTTCACGCGTTCTTCTCTATGTTCTGACCGTACTCTTCTTTCCGAAGTCTGTGACGAGATCTGAAAGGTACGAGAGGAACGTGTATCAGTATCTTGATACCTGTCAGGTTTTCTCAAATTATCCCTATTCCTGAGGTTAATACCTCCTTTCAGAGGGCTCCTTTTGAGGAGACCTACCTCGGGATTGAGAACGTTTCTCGTTTGAGTTTTGTTTAGTAGTTTCCCACTTCTTTTTAGAAGATGTAGGAGTTTGTTTAATAGAGTCCTTCTCAGGACTTTCAGATAGTTTTGGTTTCACTGGTCTTCCACCCAAACTATCTCTGCCTAATTCTGCATATGATTGTTCAATTATTCTGGGTAGCTCAGTTTGATGTTCTGTAGCATCGAATTCCCTTAATCGTTGGCGGATCGCCACTGCTGCTGCCTCCCCTTTAATATTAGATAATATTATTGTTGAGACCTGGTCGAAATTTTTCAGTAATTTCATACCTAAATTCAGAGCAGGCTCTGCCCCGTATTCGTTTTGAATTTGTTTCAGGACATCTGGTATTACCGCAATTGATGGAATACCATGTGTTTTAGTATAGATGGCAGCAAAGACTGAGCCCCAAGTGGTACAGTCTTCCAGTTGTGGTGTGATCCCCATTGGTAAACTGATTGTTAGTATTCTGTGTTTCTCATACGGGCTAGTATTTGGAAATGCTGCTTCGATTTGAGTAATTTTTGAGCTATCCAGAATGGAATTTGCTCACGTTTTGTGGGCATTTTACCCATGACTGCGTATGCGAGTCTGTGGTGTAATTTTTAGTGCAGTCCCCGATTGAGGGGTCTGATTTGGAATGGTTAATGGTGGTTGGACTGTGAAAGTCTGCATGACATATTGGACCAATTGTCTGTAGATTTTTATTAACTCTGTAAGTTGAGTAAGTAACTCCTCATCTGACATTTCTATCAATGTTCAGGATGAGGTGTGTAGTCGGCTAGAATCGGCCATGTTGCTCCTGGTCTACCTAGTGGACCGAGCCTGGTAATGTTTCTGTGATGTTTATAGGGCGCCTTTAAACCAGAGCTGATGCTCCTGGTATGTTAGTGGAATTTCAATATCCTCGAAAGGAATATATTCCTCTGGTGGATCATCTTCTTTGTAGAAGTGAAACAAGTTGTGTTACTGGATTTGATTCAGGAAATATTACCCAGTGAATAGAATACCTCTGTCTGAAAGGATTCGTGTGCCTCTATCACGAAAACTGCTCTACCGCCTCTTGGTGGTAGGCCGTGTTTTATGAGTTTTAGAGTGATGGCTCTTCTTAAGTTTGGAGTGATGTCTATAACACCCTCCTCGGTTTCATTAAAACCTGTAATGTTAAAAGCTGTTAAAGCTGGTTGACCCGCAACGTCACCGTTGTCGGAGTCAGGCATTTTGTTTTTGAAAAATGTAGAACAAGTTTCAAGGAAACAAAGATAAGGTGCACAATATTTTGGAACACTGTATCCTTCAACGTTGAGCAAACCAAACAGCTAATATATAGGGTGTTTCCCTATGTAGCCGTGGTGGATACTTAACCCTGCCCACTCCAGACGTCTTTTGGAGTATATGGGTAGGGGTCTCTGAAGAAAAAGCACGGCTGAGTTACTCAGTATCTAACGTTAAATTACCGCCTTACCAAACCGTTGGGCGCCATGTAGTGTAGCTCCTATTTCCCTAATAGGCTCTGCGCATTGGAATAATATACCCTATAGGCTTGACATAGGACTGAGGTCAGTATGTCCCTATCGAGTATATTAAACTTAATTACTTGTGCCAGCTAGCTCAGAGGCCACTAGAAACTCCTTGGATAAACAAGAAGGGAGTAGTTTCTGGCAGCCGCAAGACATGACCACTTTGTTTCCCTTTAGAATCAGAACGTGTCCCAGAGTCGTGGAAACAATAGATAACCATTTCACTCAGCTCAATCGTGCATGCTTAGTTTTCCTCAAAGTTACACAGAAAGAATAGACGGGCGTTTCAATAAAAGATTTATTGAACAGTCTTGTTTCTCGTGTAAGTAATATGTGCTGTTACGATCACAAGACAGTATGCAAGATAAATAATGTACAGCGTAAGCAGTAGAAATAAATAATACTGCGCTAGCATGATCTTTAGTAGATATTCATTTACATAAATAACACAGACTAAAAATGCGAGTACTCATACGATGCGTTTCTAAGCTAGTTCTACCCCAATGTACCTAACCTAACCTAGGTGTAGGGAGAGGTATGAAGTAGGTGGAGTATTCCTTACTATGGTATACTAAGAGTATGTTACGCCCAGTATGCCTAGTATGCCAAGAGTCCCTCTAGGTTTCTAGTCAGCTCCATACCTTAAGAATGAGAGAGGTAGGAATCTCTTGCCAGACTCGAACTCCAACACCCCGCAAGGGAAGTCAGATCACTGGAAGCTGGACTCTCTGCGTGCAGGGATGACAGCGTCTTCTCAGTGCGTCAGGCCGGGAAACGGGCTCCTCTGAAGTCGAGGTCTCCTCTGATTTACAAGGGCTAGGGAAGGTATATTTATACCTGAGAGGTACCTCAGAATGTTAGCATTGACGTGAATCGGACAGCGGAAGACGTCATGAATGAACCCTCAAGGTATAACGGTTCATGCATAATAGATGAGTCATTGAAGAAATCAATAGTCCTGTGCTAGGGAAACTCCCGAAGCCTAAGGGTCTGTTCTTCAAGAACTCATTGTGACGTTAGGGTGGACGGATGTCGGAGACCATGCCTGTATTTGGAGTGCACGGTTTAATGCCTAAATAAGGACTGGGATTTTATGCCTATATAAGGGCAGGGCGAATTGTGCCTATATAAGGACATGATACAGGAAAACCTATATACGGACACCCTAAGAGGAATACAACACCCACTCCACTTTCGTGTGTACGATAATAATATAAATGCTAAACATTTAAAATGCTAAACATAAAATGGAGTACCGCATATTGCTAAGAATATTTCTTAAAAGCATTTAAAAAGCATTTAAAAACCTATTAAAATGCAAAACGTACTGTACATTTCAAGCATTGCTTTTCATTACAGGCATATATTTGGAAATAAAATGCAATTTGAATGAAAATAAGCAGTAATATTTACATGTGACAGAAAATGATCGATAAGTTGTTCAAAATCAAAGTCATTTCATGTCATGAAAATGAATGAACTATTTTAGACAAACAAGATGACAAAGTGTCTGAGGAAGTACCGCGAAGTCCGTACTATAAGAATAGTTCTACTTCAAGCAGATTGAATGTGCCATTCAATTTGAAAAAACGGAAAAAAGTTCAATTTGGGAAGAGTTCCAAGTTTTTGAAATATGAAGGCCAAATTGTTACTGCATCTCTGGAACACTGTGGGCTGGAATCAGAGTCAGTGTACGGGTCTGGTGTAAACATGAGATCATCTATTTCTGTAGACAAAATATCGTCCACTGAAGTTGGTGTCAGTTGGAACACCTCGTGTAGTAGATTAATTGCACAGAGATGTGAAGCATCGCTTTCAGCATAGGATGCCGCAGCCATGTTCGCGTCCGTTGTTACCTGTGTGCCTGTAGATCCATCTCGTACCTCAGCAGCAGCTGGAAGCGTCTGTGAGATCTCAATGAATGCCGTCATCAGGATTGGTAGCCTCTGGGGACAACACAGAGTCATTATCGGGTCCAGCAGAGTATCGATATCCATTGGCGTTGCTGATGGAAATGTTAGACAGGTGTCTAACAAGCATTCTTCACCGCGTAGCAGGCATCGTAGGACAGGTAAGATGCAATCTTGCCAGATTGGTCTGAATGACAGGAACCACGTGGTATTAAGTTCCCGTAGACGAGTCATGCCCAAAAGCTGTACTATTCGCTCACGGCATTTTCGTTCAAGGAGAGCTTTCTCCACTTCGCTCGGAGTGATGTCTACGAATAGGCTGGCCATAGCGTAATAGCAGGAAGAGAAATAGAATTCCGGCAACAAGTGCTAGAATTAATGGTATGCCACCAAACACAGAATGTGCAAAGTTCGGGATGATTCCGAGTATTGCCTGGAAAGGTGCTAACAGACCGGAACAGATGTTCTTAAATACATGTTCAATTCCGCTTGTATCAGACATGTTAAAGATACGTCCTATCATTTCCACGAAATGTATAGGGCAGTTTGTACGTATTAAAGTCTGTATCTCAGCCGAAGTCCTTGCTACTTGTAGATCATAGGTTTCTTTGGCCGAGGTCAAAGGCATTGTTTGTTGCAAAAGCATGGCTTTCATTCTGCTTAAAGTATCAAATCTTATAAAAGAGACGTTCAGCAAAGGCCACAAAGGCGACTCCCTGACTGTGTCTATTGGGGCAAACAATACTTGCATACAGCAAGTGACCCTGGAGTTGACCGTTACTAGATATGGGATGCCTGGCAACATGCCGCAGCAACTCTGATCATTCAACATGAGGTAACTGCCATTAGAAAGTTGTCCAAACGTTGGATTAATCACAGCAGCTGGTGTACCCTGCTGATGGGAAGACAAATTTGCCACAGAACCATTGCAAGCCCCGTGTAAAGAAATGTCCTGACATATAAGTGAACCGCTCAATGCACTTTTACAGTGTGTACCACTCAAAAACACTTCATGATCCCCACTCCAACATCTATATGTGTACGGTAAATTCCAAGATGTCTTAATGTATTCCTTACCCAACCTTTCATATTTGCCTGCTTGCATTTGTTTGAGGCAATACTGAAACTGAAAAGTAGTCACAGGTAGTGTGATTTTGCCATGAATAAGCCATTCTGTAGCTGGTTTTTCTGCCACTGTGAATGGTAACTTTTCCAGTTTTTCAATGCCCAGCACTGTATACTTTGCTCCCCTTTGTGCCAGTTCGATCTGTTTATCAGTTAGATTGTATTCTGCAAACAGAACCGACGTGTTGATGAAACGCCAAGGCACATAGCCCGCACGCAAAGATTGCAGCGTCCAGCTTAATAACACAATAGAACGTAGTTGAGATTGGCCTTGTTGTAACATCGCCAAATCGCGTTCTAGTATGTCGATAGCAGAGGATACAATGTTGTCCAATGAATATATTCTGGAGGACAAAGTTGTTAACCCATTGTCGACCACAGTGAGTGTTTTCTCTAAATTAATACGATCAAGTTCACGTATTCGTTCTGCGACCTCCATCTGTGACACTTTCCATGCTTCATTATAGGCAGCATAAATGCCGGCATATATGAAACGTTTTTGACGCAGTTTTCTTGGTCCAAGCAACAATTCCCTAAGGTCAGCGTCTTCTTTAAGTAAGGATAATTGTTGTTTCACATCCTGTAGTGTAGATTTCTGCAGCCAATCGAGGCATAATTTTCCTACACTGTATGTTGCTACTACCCCCGGATGCTGTCTTTGGACGTATCTTGGGTCTGGCCTATGAATAGTAAAGCCCTGAGTTTTATTCAGGAATCTTTCCTGACAGTTGTTCGTGTCTGTGGGCCAGATCAACCATTTTCTCCAATCAGGATTAGATCTGTTGAGTTGTAGTATTTTGTCAACTGTAACCGCTGCCTGTGTATTGTTATCACTTGCAGGTGTTGGTACAGAAGGTGTTTTCATCTCTTTGATCTTGGCTAGTCCAAGACAAGATGTTTGTTGGACAGTTTCATTCAAAAACATTATTTGTTCAGGGATGATACAGGCTTTAAATAAAGCTTCTATCCCCTGCACTTGCCAATCTTTAATACCCCAGACAGTTTTTGTGTCTATTGTGTCTTTCCATAAGTCGAAACCCTGTCTAGACAGTTGGGCAATAAATGCTGCAGAATAAATCTGTTTTGTATTTGTTAACATAATTTTCAGTCCTGTTTTGTTTACATTTTTATAGTAAAACGTTTCTGGATCAGATGTATTGTAACCTGAAAAATATGGAAACTTGTTAACAAATGTTTTTGAACTACCTTTTGGTGGTGTAGGACAATGCTCCCATTGGTTAAACATAAACACATTTCTAGGGTATGCAGATTTATGCAAATAATGATGACCATAGTGGTTATAGCAATACAGCTGTTCATAGTCTGATGAACCCTCTAAATATTCATTTTTAGAAAATGCAGCAGATTTTTCTAGGTCAAACATTATGTCGTTAACAGTCTCAAAGTCCCAATCATCAGAATAGGTACTGGACGAAATGAGATCACTTAGTGAAATTTTAAACAAATGTGGAATGTTCAATTGTTCCGTCGGGCCAAAAATATCAAAATCTGTTTTGTCCCACACTATACCATCCTGTATAGGAACGGCTGTGATGTTCACTGTTGACAAGTCTCTTGCTTCACGATGGGAAGATTTATGAGGTTTCAAAAGTAAGTTCACATCTTTTCTTTCAGTGTTCACATGGATGTATCTGCCATTTATAAGCACTGCTCATAGTCATAACCAAAGCTAGCCAAAGCAGGAAAACAAATATTCCAGAAATAATCCAGAGTTCAATCCATGGTGAAACCAGATAAGTCTTTTTCAGAAAGTGAAGAAAGTCTTGTACTTGCTGCTTGAATGTTAATGATGCTGGCGTTGTTTCAGGTTCACTCGGATCTTCTGAGAACGTATCAAAGTTAATGAAATAGCCAGAAGCAGTTCTGTCAATTGTTGAAATTGCATCAGGATTTGTAGAAATCGCTGGAACCAGTTGATCACTTGCTACATTGGTGTAGACAGGTGTATTTGGACGAACTGTTACTTGATTTTCAAGAGGGATGAGTTCCATTGCATTGTTGCTTAGTCCTTCATCTGTTTCTGCTGAAGTCTCGATGGTTATCAGTCTTTCAGTCTGAACCTCTTGGATAGTAGCGAGAGTAGTGTGTCTGCTACTAGGTCGGAGTCCACGAGGCCTACTATTTAGTATTGGCCACATACTGTGGTTTGATGAGGTCGATGGACACAAATCTTTTCTCCTTTTTTCCAGCAAGGGGCGGCAGAAGTACTGTTCTTGTTCCTTGAACTGCTAGGACAGGTACTGGTTGTCTGTAAGAAGGTCCAAATTTCTTCTTGTCCACAATCTTTTCTCTGACTAGATCCCCAACTTTTGGTATCCGGACAGGCCTTGCTGGGACCGCCGGTTTTTCCCCAGTGGTGGTTGGCTGCAGGAATACATTGCTTTGTTTCGATCTTAGTTCATTGAGTTCCTGTAAAACAGCCAAACGATCTTTGATATCAAACGGTTTATTTTCCACCACTGTGCCTACGTGATCGAGGTCTGGTACCCACATTCTTGTCCCAAATAGGACCTCATATGGAGTGACCCTCCACTAGAGAACTTCTTGGCAGGTTATTTAATGAGCGTTGGACCCCATAAAGATGTTTGACCCACCCATCACCCAAACTTAATACCCTAGCTGTTATAGACTGCTTTATGTCCCGGTTTTTCCTTTCCACAACCAAATTTACCTCAGGATGGAATGGAGAGGAGTACCGCAATGCAACGCCCAGACTGGCCATGGCTTCTTTGTAAGCCCGAGAGCTAAACGCAGGGCCCTGGTCAGAATGTAGCGTGCCTATTGCGTATGTGCCGATAAAAACTCGCAAATCTTTTATAACAGTTCGAGCGTCAGCCGAGCGCTGAGGCCATATCCATAGGAACCTAGAGCATGAATCCACTGCAACCATGATATATTGTATAGTTACCGTCCCTTTGCAAGGGACCGCAGTGGTCCAGCGTAAACACAAGCTAATGGTTTGTCTGAAATTAACAGTGGTGTCTGCGCAGGGCGTTTCACTGTGGAGACTTTCATCTGTTGGCATATATCACATTCTAAAACATAGTTCTTTGTTTGTATTTCTAATGCCAGGCCACCAATACATCTGTGCTTGACGTCAAGATACTGTTGCAGAAATCACCTAGCATGTGGCAGAAGCTCTCCCTCAAGTGTGCTTCATAGGATTAAGTCTAATCTACGTTCCTTGTTTGGAATTACCCTATCCCCCACTCCAGGGATTCGAGCAAAAGGAACGTTGTTCGCATCAATTACATAAGAGTAGTTGAGTGGAAACGTTTTTGGTAACGCTGCACCACTGCCTTTGCTTGTAGCATTGACAGCCAACATTATCTCACTGTCTATTTTCATTTTTGAACGAGTGATCGCAGCTACGGAAGCCGTCTGAACAGCCCCCTTTGCGGCTTCGTCAGCCAATGAATTCCCTGCAACGTGAACGCCATCACGTTGATGACTCAGTGTGTGGATCACGTGAGCCTTTGGTAGTTCGTTTTTCAACTGAACTACTTGTTCCCAAAGCGTTTTGTGCTTTATTGTGCCACCTTTCGCATCTTTGAATCCATTTTCAAGCCAGTTTGTGTATATATTCATTATACGACTGAACACAGTAAAAGGAATCGCACACTATTAGTGTGGGGAATTCTCGATCTGTACTTTCAAGTGCCAGTTTGAATGCTTGTAGTTCAGCTCGCTGAGCTGTACAATCTCCTAGAGATTGAGTTTTTGTGACCATAGGTCTGAAGATGCCATCTCGCATGCGACCTTTAACGATTGCACACGCTGCACTGTAAGCTTGCTTACTCCCTGTTGCGGGTTGTGCGGATCCGTCAGTGTAAATTATGAATTCGTACTGATCGAGAGGCAGAATTTCAGTGGGCAGAGGACATTCTTGTTCATATTGCAGGAATGCTTGTGTTTTTAAATCAGGATCAAAAACATATTCAACATCTGTTGCAGCAAGAGAATTAACCCACTGTATCCATCTTGGATGTAATGCTTTAGCATTTGGAATGCTTGCTTTCGTGACCGCTTCTAAAGCTGGTACTGGGGTTACGACAATAATGCGTTTCCCTTGGGCTAGGGCTCTTTCTTTTGCTACAGCGGTTTGAACTGCTGTCAGAATTTTTCAGTTGAAGTGAAGCGCATTTCCGCTTGTGTGTACAAATGAGATTTGTATGGAACGCATTGGTATTTTTTCACCCTCATTGAATGTTAAGTAGGTGAATCCGCATTGACCCGAAATTATTCGGATCACCAGGTTGCGTTGACTTACGCGTGTTTGTAAGTGATTTGTTGCTAACATGTTAGCCTGTAGTGAACGCAAGATTTCTGTGTGTTCTTGTGTCCAATTTTTGATTGAAAAATCAGGTTTGATTAATGCGTAGAGAGGTTTAACCCTTTCTGCGTAATTTAGAATGTATGTTCTTCCAAAATTTAGGAAACCCAGGATGGATTGTAAGTTTTTTAGCGTTTTTGGAGGTTGGAGCAGCGCACATTTCTCTAGAAAGTTAGCTGCCAAGCTCTTGCCTTCACTTGAAAGCTCATATCCTAGAAATAGGACATTGAGATGGGCAATTCTGGGACTTTTTGAAGTTGAACTTGTAGCCCTCAGAGGCGAAGCCCAGTATAATGGTGCTTCACCCTGTTCAAGTGTTTGTCCAGGTCATCGTCCGTCAGATAGATGTCATCGACATATGACAATGCCTCATTATCATAAATTTGTAGTAACTCTGTTACCCTCGCTGAGAATAACCCTGGGCTGTTCTTGAACCCTTGTGGGAGTCGACAAAATTGACGCTGGGTCCCCATTATGGAGAATGCTGTTAAGTACCTGCTTCCAGGTGCTATGTTTTGACAAAAGAAACCATTTGAGATGTCTAATGTGGTTTTATATTTTTACGCACAATGTTATTCATTAATGCTGTGCTATGTGCATTTTGCACTGCAAATGTTTTACAACAAGTGTTTAAGTGTCCGTAATCCAAAACTAGACGATAGGTGTTGTCTGGTTTGGAGACAGGAAACAAAGGATTGTTCATTGAGGAGGTGCATGTTTCAATCACCCCTTGGTATTCAAGTTGATCTAAGATCTCCCTGACCTGTTTTTAGCTTCTTGCTTTATTGGATACTGCCTTTGTGCAGTTGGTTCATGTTTCAGATGTATTTTATGGTGAGGTGAGTCCTCATCCCATCCTACATGATTTTTATATAATGCTGGGGCCTGGGCTACTGCCCATTTCCTGGCATAAGTATATTTTAGAGTGAATTGGAATATGGTTAGAGAAGGCAGGCATAATAATGTCCTCGCCATGTGGGCACTCCCTGACAAATTGTGGTGGCCAGTCTTTTTCTGCTAGAAGTATGTCATAGCCCTTTGAAAGTTTTTCCCAAAAGAGTGCTTTCACCTGTCTAGGTATGTCTCCCTCCATTCGGAGTGTTATTTCATATAACCTTTGTGGAGTACTAACCCTGGTGTCTACAGTCTCAACTGTAATGTACTCATTCAAGTCCACTATCTCCAGAAGTTCCTTCAGGTTCTGGCGAACTATTGTGACTTCTGCTGCACTGTCCAGCATTGTCTGAGCCCATTCTCCGTTCTTGAGTTGTGTTCTCAGTATTCTCGGCATGTCTGATCTTCAGACCTGCTACTTTCTTTTGGAGAATTGAGGTTTTGTTTTATTCTTTGGAGCGTGTTTATCGTTCCTTGGATTTCACGCGTTCTTCTCTATTTTCTGACCGTCCTCTTCTTTCCGAAGTCTGTGACGAGATCTGAAAGGTACGAGAGGAACGTGTATCAGTATCTTGATACCTGTCAGGTTTTCTCAAATTATCCCTATTCCTGAGGTTATATCCTCCTTTCAGAGGGCTCCTTGTGAGGAGACCTACCTCGGGATTGAGAACGTTTCTCGTTTGAGTTTTGTTTAGTAGTTTCCCACTTCTTTTTAGAAGATGTAGGAGTTTGTTTAATAGAGTCCTTCTCAGGACTTTCAGATAGTTTTGGTTTCACTGGTCTTCCACCCAAACTATCTCTGCCTAATTCTGCATATGATTGTTCAATTATTCTGGGTAGCTCAGTTTGATGTTCTGTAGCATCGAATTCCCTTAATCGTTGGCGGATCGCCACTGCTGCTGCCTCCCCTTTAATATTAGATAATATTATTGTTGAGACCTGGTCGAAATTTTTCTGTAATTTCATACCTAAATTCAGAGCAGGCTCTGCCCCGTATTCGTTTTGAATTTGTTTCAGGACATCTGGTATTACCGCAATTGATGGAATACCATGTGTTTTAGTATAGATGGCAGCAAAGACTGAGCCCCAAGTGGTACAGTCTTCCAGTTGTGGTGTGATCCCCATTGGTAAACTGATTGTTAGGATTCTGTGTTTCTCATACGGGCTAGTATTTGGAAATGCTGCTTCGATTTGAGTAATTTTTTGAGCTATCCAGAATGGAATTTGCTCACGTTTTGTGGGCATTTTACCCATGACTGCGTATAGAGTCTGTAGTGTAATTTTTAGTGCAGTCCCCGGTTGAGGGGTCTGATTTGGAATGGTTAATGGTGGTTGGACTGTGAAAGTCTGCATGACATATTGGACCAATTGTCTGTAGATTTTTATTAACTCTGTAAGTTGAGTAAGTAACTCCTCATCTGACATTATATTCAATGTTCAGGATGAGGTGTGTAGTCGGCTAGAATCGGCCATGTTGCTCCTGGTCTACCTAGTGGACCGAGCCTGGTAATGTTTCTGTGATGTTTATGGGCGCCTTTAAACCAGAGCTGATGCTCCTGGTATGTTAGTGGAATTTCTATATCCTCGAAAGGAATATATTCCTCTGGTGGATCATCTTCTTTGTAGAAGTGAAACAAGTGTTGTTACTGGATTTGATTCAGGAAATATTACCCATGTAATAGAATACCTCTGTCTGAAAGGATTCGTGTGCCTCTATCACGAAAACTGCTCTACCGCCTCTTGGTGGTAGGCCGTGTTTTATAAGTTTTAGAGTGATGGCTCTTCTTAAGTTTGGAGTGATGTCTATAACACCCTCCTCGGTTTCATTAAAACCTGTAATGTTAAAAGCTGTTAAAGCTGGTTGACCCGCAACGTCACCGTTGTCGGAGTCAGGCATTTTGTTTTTTGAAAAATGTAGAACAAGTTTCAAGGAAACAAAGATAAGGTGCACAATATTTTGGAACACTGTATCCTTCAACGTTGAGCAAACCAAACAGCTAATATATAGGGTGTTTCCCTATGTAGCCGTGGTGGATACTTAACCCTGCCCACTCCAGACGTCTTTTGGAGTATATGGGTAGGGGTCTCTGAGACAAAAGCACGGCTGAGTTACTCAGTATCTAACGTTAAATTACTGCCTTACCAAACCGTTGGGCGCCATGCAGTGTAGCTCCTATTTCCCTAATAGGCTCTGCGCATTGGAATAATATACCCTATAGGCTTGACATAGGACTGAGGTCGGTATGTCCCTATCGAGTATATTAAACTTAATTACTTGTGCCAGCTAGCTCAGAGGCCACTAGAAACTCCTTGGATAAACAAGAATGGAGTAGTTTCTGGCAGCCGCAAAACATGACCACTTTGTTTCCCTTTTAGAATCAGAACGTGTCCCAGAGTCGTGGAAACAATAGATAACCATTTCACTCAGCTCAATCGTGCATGCTTAGTTTTCCTCAAAGTTACACAGAAAGAATAGACGGGCGTTTCAATAAAAGATTTATTGAACAGTCTTGTTTCTCGTGTAAGTAATATGTGCTGTTACGATCACAAGACAGTATGCAAGATAAATAATGTACAGCGTAAGCAGTAGAAATAAATAATACTGCGCTAGCATGATCTTTAGTAGATATTCATTTACATAAATAACACAGACTAAAAATGCGAGTACTCATACGATGCGTTTCTAAGCTAGTTCTACCCCAATGTACCTAACCTAACCTAGGTGTAGGGAGAGGTATGAAGTAGGTGGAGTATTCCTTACTATGGTATACTAAGAGTATGTTACGCCCAGTATGCCTAGTATGCCAAGAGTCCCTCTAGGTTTCTAGTCAGCTCCATACCTTAAGAATGAGAGAGGTAGGAATCTCTTGCCAGACTCGAACTCCAACACCCCGCGAGGGAAGTCAGATCACTGGAAGCTGGACTCTCTGCGTGCAGGGATGACAGCGTCTTCTCAGTGCGTCAGGCCGGGAAACGGGCTCCTCTGAAGTCGAGGTCTCCTCTGATTTACAAGGGCTAGGGAAGGTATATTTATACCTGAGAGGTACCTCAGAATGTTAGCATTGACGTGAATCGGACAGCGGAAGACGTCATGAATGAACCCTCAAGGTATAACGGTTCATGCATAATAGATGAGTCATTGAAGAAATCAATAGTCCTGTGCTAGGGAAACTCCCGAAGCCTAAGGGTCTGTTCTTCAAGAACTCATTGTGACGTTAGGGTGGACGGATGTCGGAGACCATGCCTGTACTTGGAGTGCACGGTTTAATGCCTAAATAAGGACTGGGATTTTATGCCTATATAAGGGCAGGGCGAATTGTGCCTATATAAGGACATGATACAGGAAAACCTATATACGGACACCCTAAGAGGAATACAACACCCACTCCACTTTCGTGTGTACGATAATAATATAAATGCTAAACATTTAATATGCTAAACATAAAATGGAGTACTGCATATTGCTAAGAATATTTCTTAAAAGCATTTAAAAAGCATTTAAAAACCTATTAAAATGCAAAACGTACTGTACATTCCAAGCATTGCTTTTCATTTCAGGCATATATTTGGAAATAAAATGCAATTTGAATGAAAATAAGCAGTAATATTTACATGTGACAGAAAAATGATCGATAAGTTGTTCAAAATCAAAGTCATTTCATGTCATGAAAATGAATGAACTATTTTAGACAAACAAGATGACAAAGTGTCTGAGGAAGTACCGCGAAGTCCGTACTATAAGAATAGTTCTACTTCAAGCAGATTGAATGTGCCATTCAATTTGAAAAAATGGAAAAAGTTCAATTTGGGAAGAGTTCCAAGTTTTTGAAATATGAAGGCCAAATTGTTACTGCGTCTCTGGAACACTGTGGGCTGGAATCAGAGTCAGTGTACGGGTCTGGTGTAAACATGAGATCATCTATTTCTGTAGACAAAATATCGTCCACTGAAGTTGGTGTCAGTTGGAACACCTCGTGTAGAAGATTAATTGTACAGAGATGTGAAGCATCGCTTTCAGCATAGGATGCCGCAGCCATGTTCGCGTCCGTTGTTACCTGTGTGCCTGTAGATCCATCTCGTACCTCAGCAGCAGCTGGAAGCGTCTGTGAGATCTCAATGAATGCCGTCATCAGGATTGGTAGCCTCTGGGGACAACACAGAGCATGGGCCATTATCGGGTCCAGCAGAGTATCGATATCCGTTGGCGTTGCTGATGGAAATGTTAGACAGGTGTCTAACAAGCATTCTTCACCGCGTAGCAGGCATCGTAGGACAGGTAAGATGCAATCTTGCCAGATTGGTCTGAATGACAGGAACCACGTGGTATTAAGTTCCCGTAGACGAGTCATGCCCAAAAGCTGTACTATTCGCTCACGGCATTTTCGTTCAAGGAGAGCTTTCTCCACTTCGCTCGGAGTGATGTCTGCGAATAGGCTGGCCATAGCGTAATAGCAGGAAGAGAAATAGAATTCCGGCAACAAGTGCTAGAATTAAAGGTATGCCACCAAACACCGAATGTGCAAAGTTCGTGATTATTCTTAGTATTGCCTGGAAAGGTGCTAACAGACCGGAACAGATGCTCTTAAATACATGTACAATTCCGCTTGTATCAGACATGTTAAAGATACGTCCTATCATTTCCACGAAATGTATAGGGCAGTTTGTACGTATTAAAGTCTGTATCTCAGCCGAAGTCCTTGCTACTTGTAGATCATAGGTTTCTTTGGCCGAGGTCAAAGGCACTGTTTGTTGCAAAAGCATGGCTTTCATTCTGCTTAAAGTATCAAATCTTATAAAAGAGACGTTCAGCAAAGGCCACAAAGGCGACTCCCTGACTGTGTCTATTGGGGCAAACAATACTTGCATACAGCAAGTGACCCTGGAGTTGACCGTTACTAGATATGGGATGCCTGGCAACATGCCGCAGCAACTCTGATCATTCAACATGAGGTAACTCCCATTAGAAAGTTGTCCAAACGTTGGATTAATCACAGCAGCTGGTGTACCCTGCTGATGGGAAGACAAATTTGCCACAGAACCATTACAAGCCCCGTGTAAAGAAATGTCCTGACATATTAGTGAACCGCTCAGTGCATTTTTACAGTGTGTACCGCTCAGAAACACTTCACGATCCCCACTCCAACATCTATATGTGTATGGTAAATTCCAAGATGTCTTAATGTATTCCTTACCCAACCTTTCATATTTGCCTGCTTGCATTTGTTTGAGGCAATACTGAAACTGAAAAGTAGTCACAGGTAGTGTGATTTTGCCATGAATAAGCCATTCTGTAGCTGGTTTTTCTGCCACTGTGAATGGTAACTTTTCCAGTTTTTCAATGCCCAGCACTGTATACTTTGCTCCTCTTTGTGCCAGTTTGATCTGTTTATCAGTTAGATTGTATTCTGCAAACAGAATTGACGTGTTGATGAAACGCCAAGGCACATAGCCCGTACGCAAAGATTGCAGCGTCCAGCTTAATAACACAATAGAACGTAATTGAGATTGGCCTTGTTGTAACATCGCCAAATCTTGTTCCAGTATGTCGATAGCAGAGGATACAATGCCGTCCAATGAATATATTCTGGAGGACAAAGTTGTTAACCCATTGTCGACCACAGAGAGGGTTTTCTCTAAATTAATACGATCAAGTTCACGTATTCGTTCTGCGGCCTCCATCTGTGACACTTTCCATGCTTCATTATAGGCAGCATAAATGCCGGCATATATGAAACGTTTTTGACGCGGTTTTCTTGGTCCAAGCAAGAATTCCCTAAGGTCTGCGTCTTCTTTAAGTAAGGATAAGTGTTGTTTCACATCCTGTAGTGTAGATTTCTGCAGCCAATCGAGGCATAATTTACCTACACTGTATGTTGTTACTACCCCCGGATGCTGTCTTTGGACGTATCTTGGGTCTGGCCTATGAATAGTAAAGCCCTAAGTTTTATTCAGGAATCTTTCCTGACAGTTGTTCGTGTCTGTGGGCCAGATCAACCATTTTCTCCAATCAGGATTAGATCTGTTGAGTTGTAGTATTTTGTCAACTGTAACCGCTGCCTGTGTATTGTTATCACTTGCAGGTGTTGGTACAGAAGGTGTTTTCATCTCTTTGATCTTGGCTAGTCCAAGACAAGATGTTTGTTGGACAGTTTCATTCAAAAACATTATTTGTTCAGGGATGATACAGGCTCTAAATAAAGCTTCTATCCCCTGCACTTGCCAATCTTTAGTACCCCAGACAGTTTTTGTGTCTATTGTGTCTTTCCATAAGTCGAAACCCTGTCTAGACAGTTGGGCAATAAATGCTGCAGAATAAATCTGTTTTGTATTTGTTAACATAATTTTCAGTCCTGTTTTGTTTACATTTTTATAGTAAAACGTTTCTGGATCAGATGTATTGTAACCTGAAAAATATGGAAACTTATTAACAAATGTTTTTGAACTACCTTTTGGTGGTGTAGGACAATGCTCCCATTGGTTAAACATAAACACATTTCTAGGGTATGCAGATTTATGCAAATAATGATGACCATAGTGGTTATAGCAATACAGCTGTTCATAGTCTGATGAACCCTCTAAATATTCATTTTTAGAAAATGCAGCAGATTTTTCTAGGTCAAACATTATGTCGTTAACAGTCTCAAAGTCCCAATCATCAGAATAGGTACTGGACGAAATGAGATCACTTAGTGAAATTTTAAACAAATGTGGAATGTTCAATTGTTCCGTCGGGCCAAAAATATCAAAATCTGTTTTGTCCCACACTATACCATCCTGTATAGGAACGGCTGTGATGTTCACTGTTGACAAGTCTCTTGCTTCACGATGGGAAGATTTATGAGGTTTCAAAAGTAAGTTCACATCTTTTCTTTCAGTGTTCACATGGATGTATCTGCCATTTATAAGCACTGCTCATAGTCATAACCAAAGCTAGTCAAAGCAGGAAAACAAATATTCCAGAAATAATCCAGAGTTCAATCCATGGTGAAACCAGATAAGTCTTTTTCAGAAAGTGAAGAAAGTCTTGTACTTGCTGCTTGAATGTTAATGATGCTGGCGTCGTTTCAGGTTCACTCGGATCTTCTGAGAACGTATCAAAGTTAATGAAATAGCCAGAAGCAGTTCTGTCAGTTGTTGAAATTGCATCAGGATTTGTAGAAATCGCTGGAACCAGTTGATCACTTGCTACATTGGTGTAGACAGGTGTATTTGGACGAACTGTTACTTGATTTTCAAGAGGGATGAGTTCCATTGCATTGTTGCTTAGTCCTTCATCTGTTACTGCTGAAGTCTCGATGGTTATCAGTCTTTCAGTCTGAACCTCTTGGATAGTAGCGAGAGGAGTGTGTCTGCTACTAGGTCGGAGTCCACGAGGCCTACTATTTAGTATTGGCCACATACTGTGGTTTGATGAGGTCGATGGACACAAATCTTTTCTCCTTTTTTCCAGCAAGGGGCGGCAGAAGTACTGTTCTTGTTCCTTGAACTGCTAGGACAGGTACTGGTTGTCTGTAAGAAGGTCCAAATTCCTTCTTGTCCGCAATCTTTTCTCTGACTAGATCCCCAACTTTTGGAATCCAGACAGGCCTTGCTGGGACCGCCGGTTTTTCCCCAGTGGTGGTTGGCTGCAGGAATACGTTGCTTTGTTTCGATCTTAGTTCATTGAGTTCCTGTAAAACAGCCAAACGATCTTTGATATCAAAGGGTTTATTTTCCACCACTGTGCCTACGGGATCGAGGTCTGGTACCCACATTCTTGTCCCAAATAAGACCTCATATGGAGTGACCCCCCCTAGAGAACTTCTTGGCAAGCTATTTAATGAGCGTTGGACCCCATAAAGATGTTTGACCCACCCATCACCCGAACCTAATACCCTAGCTGTTATAGACTGCTTTATGTCCTGGTTTTTCCTTTCCACAACCGAATTTCCCTCAGGATGGAATGGAGAGGAGTACCGCAATGCAACGCCCAGACTGGCCATGGCTTCTTTGTAAGCCCGAGAGCTAAACGCAGGGCCCTGGTCAGAATGTAGCGTGCCTATTGCGTATGTGCCGATAAAGACTCGCAAATCTTTTATAACAGTTCGAGCGTCAGCCGAGCGCTGAGGCCATATCCATAGGAACCTAGAGCATGAATCCACTGCAACCATGATATATTTATAGTTACCGTCCCTTTGCAAGGGACCGCAGTGGTCCAGGTAAACACAAGCTAATGGTTTGTCTGAAATTAACAGGGGTGTCTGCGCAGGGCGTTTCACTGTGGAGACTTTCATCTGTTGGCATATATCACATTCTAAAACATAGTTCTTTGTTTGTTTTCTAATGCCAGGCCACCAATATCTGTGCTTGAGTAAAGATACTGTTGCAGAAACACCTGCATGGGCAGAAGCTATCCCTTCGTGTGCTACTAGGATTAGTCCTAATCTACGTTCCTTGTTTGGAATTACCCTATCCCCCACTCCAGGGATTCGAGCAAAAGGAACGTTGTTCGCATCAATTACATAAGAGTAGTTGAGTGGAAACGTTTTTGGTAACGCTGCACCACTGCCTTTGCTTGTAGCATTGACAGCCAACATTATCTCACTGTCTATTTTTGTTTTTGAACGAGTGATCGCAGCTACGGAAGCCGTCTGAACAGCCCCCTTTGCGGCTTCGTCAGCCAATGAATTCCCTGCAACGTGAACGCCATCACGTTGATGACTGTGTGTGGATCACGTGAGCCTTTGGTAGTTCGTTTTTTAACTGAACTACTTGTTCCCAAAGCGTTTTATGCTTTATTGTGCCACCTTTCGCATCTTTGAATCCATTTTCAAGCCAGTTTTGTGTATATATTCATTATACGACTGAACACAGTAGAAAGAATCGCACACTATTAGTGTGGGGAATTCTCGATCTATACTTTCTAGTGCCAGTTTGAATGCTTGTAGTTCAGCTCGCTGAGCTGTACAATCTCCTAGAGATTGAGTTTTTGTGACCATAGGTCTGAAGATACCATCTCGCATGCGACCTTTAACGACTGCACACGCTGCACTGTAAGCTTGCTTACCCCCTGTTGCGGGTTGTGCGGATCCGTCAGTGTAAATTATGAATGCGTACTGATCGAGAGGCAGAATTTCAGTGGGTAGAGGACATTCTTGTTCATAATGCAGGAATGCTTGTGTTTTTAAATCAGGATCAAAAACATATTCAACATCTGTTGCAGCAAGAGAATTAACCCACTGTATCCATCTTGGATGTAATGCTTTAGCATTTGGAATGCTTGCTTTTGTGACCGCTTCTAAAGCTGGTACTGGGGTTACGACAATAATGTGTTTCCCTTGGGCTAGGGCTCTTTCATTTGCTACAGCGGTTTGAACTGCTGTCAGAATTTTTTCAGTTGAAGTGAAGCGCATTTCCGCTTGTGTGTACAAATGAGATTTGTATGGAATGCAATTGGTATTTTTTCACCCTCATTAAATGTTAAGTAGGTGAATCCGCATTGACCCGAAATTATTCGGATCACCAGGTTGCGTTGACTTAGGCGTGTTTGTAAGTGATTTGTTGCTAACATGTTAGCCTGTAGTGAACGCAAGATGTCTGTGTGTTCTTGTGTCCAATTCTTGATTGAAAAATCAGGTTTGATTAATGCGTAGAGAGGTTTAACCCTTTCTGCGTAATTTAGAATGTATGTTCTTCCAAAATTTAGGAAACCCAGGATGGATTGTAAGTTTTTTAGCGTTTTTGGAGTTTGGAGCAGCGCGCATTTCTCGAGAAAGTTAGCTGCCAAGCTTGCCTTCACTTGAAAGCTCATATCCTAGAAATAGGACATTGAGATGGGCAATTTGGGACTTTTTAAAGTTGAACTTGTAGCCCTCAGAGGCGAAGCCCAGTATAATGGTGCTTACCCTGTTCAAGTGTTTGTCCAGGTCATCGTCCGTCAGATCGATGTCATCGACATAGGACAATGCCTCATTGTCATAAATTTGTAGTAACTCTGTTACTCTCGCTGAGAATAACCCCGGGCTGTTCTTGAACCCTTGTGGGAGTTGACAAAATTGACGCTGGGTCCCCATTATGGAGAATGCTGTTAAGTACCTGCTTTCAGGTGCTATGTTTTGACAAAAGAAACCATTTGAGATGTCCAATGTGGTTTTATATTTTTTACGCACAATGTTATTCATTAATGCTGTGCTATGTGCATTTTGCACTGCAAATGTTTTACAACAAGTGTTTAAGTGTCTGTAATCCAAAACTAGACGATAGGTGTTGTCTGGTTTGGAGACAGGAAACAAAGGATTGTTCATTGAGGAGGTGCATGTTTCAATCACCCCTTGGTATTCAAGTTGATCTAAGATCTCCCTGACCTGTTTTTTAGCTTCTTGCTTTATTGGATACTGCCTTTGTGCAGTAGGTTCATTTTTTAGATGTATTTTATGGTGAGGTGAGTCCTCATCCCATCCTACCTGATTTTTATATAATGCTGGAGCCTGGGCTACTGCCCATTTCCTGGCATAAGTATATTTTAGATGAATTGGAATATGGTTAGAGAAGGCAGGCATAATAATGTCCTCGCCATGTGGGCACTCCCTGACAAATTGTGGTGGCCAGTCTTTTTCTGCTAGAAGTATATCATAGCCCCTTGATAGTTTTTCCCAAAAGAGTGCTTTCACCTGTCTAGGTATGTCTCCCTCCATTCGGAGTGTTATTTCATATAACCTTTGTGGAGTACTAACCCTGGTGCCTACAGTCTCAACTGTAATGTACTCATTCAAGTCCACTATCTCCAGAAGTTCCTTCAGGTTCTGGCGAACTATTGTGACTTCTGCTGCACTGTCCAGCATTGTCTGAGCCCATTCTCCGTTCTTGAGTTGTGTTCTCAGTATTCTCGGCATGTCTGATCTTTAGACCTGCTACTTTCTTTTTGGAGAATTGAGGTTTTGTTTTATTCTTTGGAGCGTGTTTATCTTCCTTGGATTTCACGCGTTCTTCTCTATTTTCTGACCGTACTCTTCTTTCCGAAGTCCGTGACGAGATCTGAAAGGTACGAGAGGAACGTGTATCAGTATCTTGATACCTGTCAGGTTTTCTCAAATTATCCCTATTCCTGAGGTTATACCTCCTTTCAGAGGGCTCCTTGTGAGGAGACCTACCTCGGGATTGAGAACGTTTCTCGTTTGAGTTTTGTTTAGTAGTTTCCCACTTCTTTTTAGAAGATGTAGGAGTTTGTTTAATAGAGTCCTTCTCAGGACTTTCAGATAGTTTTGGTTTCACTGGTCTTCCACCCAAACTATCTCTGCCTAATTCTGCATATGATTGTTCAATTATTCTGGGTAGCTCAGTTTGATGTTCTGTAGCATCGAATTCCCTTAATCGTTGGCGGATCGCCACTGCTGCTGCCTCCCCTTTAATATTAGATAATATTATTGTTGAGACCTGGTCGAAATTTTTCAGTAATTTCATACCTAAATTCAGAGCAGGCTCTGCCCCGTATTCGTTTTGAATTTGTTTCAGGACATCTGGTATTACCGCAATTGATGGAATACCATGTGTTTTAGTATAGATGGCAGCAAAGACTGAGCCCCAAGTGGTACAGTCTTCCAGTTGTGGTGTGATCCCCATTGGTAAACTGATTGTTAGTATTCTGTGTTTCTCATACGGGCTAGTATTTGGAAATACTGCTTCGATTTGAGTAATTTTTTGAGCTATCCAGAATGGAATTTGCTCACTTTTTGTGGGCATTTTACCCATGACTGCGTAGCGAGTCTGTGGTGTAATTTTTAGTGCAGTCCCCGATTGAGGGGTCTGATTTGGAATGGTTAATGGTGGTTGGACTGTGAAAGTCTGCATGACATATTGGACCAATTGTCTGTAGATTTTTATTAACTCTGTAAGTTGAGTAAGTAATTCCTCGTTTGACATTTCTTCAATGTCAGGATGAGGTGTGTAGCCGGCTAGAATCGGCCATGTTGCTCCTGGTCTAACTAGTGGACTGAGCCTGGTAATGTTTTTGTGATGTTTTAGGGCGCCTTTAAACCGGAGCTGATGCTCCTGGTATGTTAGTGGAATTTCAATATCCTCGAAAGGAATATATTCCTCTGGTGGATCATCTTCTTTGTAGAAGTGAAACAAGTGTGTTACTGGATTTGATTCAGGAAATATTACCCATGAATAGAATACCTCTGTCTGAAAGGATTCGTGTGCCTCTATCACGAAAACTGCTCTACCGCCTCTTGGTGGTAGGCCGTGTTTTATGAGTTTTAGAGTGATGGCTCTTCTTAAGTTTGGAGGGATGTCTATAACACCCTCCTCGGTTTCATTTAAACCTGTAATGTTAAAAGCTGTTAAAGCTGGTTGACCCGCAACGTCACCGTTGTCGGAGTCAGGCATTTTGTTTTTTGAAAAATGTAGAACAAGTTTCAAGGAAACAAAGATAAGGTGCACAATATTTTGGAACACTGTATCCTTCAACGTTGAGCAAACCAAACAGCTAATATATAGGATGTTTCCCTATGTAGCCGTGGTGGATACTTAACCCTGCCCACTCCAGACGTCTTTTGGAGTATATGGGTAGGGGTCTCTGAGAGAAAAAGCACGGCTGAGTTACTCAGTATCTAACGTTAAATTACCGCCTTACCAAACCGTTGGGCGCCATGTAGTGTAGCTCCTATTTCCCTAATAGGCTCTGCGCATTGGAATAATATACCCTATAGGCTTGACATAGGACTGAGGTCGGTATGTCCCTATCGAGTATATTAAACTTAATTACTTGTGCCAGCTAGCTCAGAGGCCACTAGAAACTCCTTGGATAACAAGAAGGGAGTAGTTTCTGGCAGCCGCAAAACATGACCACTTTGTTTCCCTTTAGAATCAGAACGTGTCCCAGAGTCGTGGAAACAATAGATAACCGTTTCACTCAGCTCAATCGTGCATGCTTAGTTTTCCTCAAAGTTACACAGAAAGAATAGACGGGCGTTTCAATAAAAGATTTATTGAACAGTCTTGTTTCTCGTGTAAGTAATATGTGCTGTTACGATCACAAGACAGTATGCAAGATAAATAATGTACAGCGTAAGTAGTAGAAATAAATAATACTGCGCTAGCATGATCTTTAGTAGATATTCATTTACATAAATAACACAGACTAAAAATGCGAGTACTCATACGATGCGTTTCTAAGCTAGTTCTACCCCAATGTACCTAACCTAGGTGTAGGGAGAGGTATGAAGTAGGTGGAGTATTCCTTACTATGGTATACTAAGAGTATGTTACGCCCAGTATGCCTAGTATGCCAAGAGTCCCTCTAGGTTCTAGTCGGCTCCATACCTTAAGAATGAGAGAGGTAGGTATCTCTTGCCAGACTCGAACTCCAACACCCCGCAAGGGAAGTCAGATCACTGGAAGCTGGACTCTCTGCGTGCAGGGATGACAGCGTCTTCTCAGTGCGTCAGGCCGGGAAACGGGCTCCTCTGAAGTCGAGGTCTCCTCTGATTTACAAGGGCTAGGGAAGGTATATTTATACCTGAGAGGTACCTCAGAATGTTAGCATTGACGTGAATCGGACAGCGGAAGACGTCATGAATGAACCCCTAAGGTATAACGGTTCATGCATAATAGAGGAGTCCTTGAAGAAATCAATAGTCCTGTGCTAGGGAAACTCCCGAAGCCTAAGGGTCTGTTCTTCAAGAACTCGTTGTGACGTTAGGGTGGACGGATGTCGGAGACCATGCCTGTATTTGGAGTGCACGGTTTAATGCCTAAATAAGTACTGGGATTTTATGCCTATATAAGGGCAGGGTGAATTGTGCCTATATAAGGACATGATGCAGGAAAACCGATATACGGACACCCTAAGAGGAATACAACAAAAGAGACTATTAGTTATAGATTCCTTACCTAAAAATTACCCCCAGGCGTCAGATTTTTTTTCGTAGCGGTACCCCTGCGCGTCGGTAGGTGGCGTCGGTCGACTCCGCGTTCGTCGTCGGCGTCGTGATCGCTGGGATGACGTCGCGGTATCTACTTAGACGCTGCCCTCGCGCGCTGTCAGTTCTTTCTTTTTCCGTGCCAGCCAGCGCTGATCCGCAAAGAGCGGTACCCTTAGTCACTTTCTGACTAAATCTTTTTCAACTTTTGTCGAATTCTTTTCGAGTTGTGTTGACTCCTGGTGCACGTTGTGTTGTCACGTCGGACCGGCTTCAAGGCTTGTGAGGCCGGTCACAAGTTGATGTCTGTTATGGACCCTCACCTCGTGTGCCTCTGGTATCTGGAGCGCGACCACGACCCAAAGTCGTGCTCCGACTGTCGGGCCATGAACCCGAAGTCTTTGCGGGAGCGATCCCGAAAGCTTCTGGAGGCCCGGCAGTCTGCTCCGCGCTGTTCGAGGTTCCGGTCGAAAGGGCAGTCGCTGGACCGGTCGCGGAGCCATCACCACCACTCATCGTCGAAGTCTTTGTCTTCGGGTAAGTCGAAGCACAAAAAGAAGGGGAAGAAGGACCGTCACTCTTCACGTTCTCCCCGTCCGTCGGCCGACGCGATGCGGGATGCGGATGGTGGTCATCCTGCGGCTTCGCCTGCGGAACCTACTGGGTCGGCTCCGAGCTTTCCTCCTATTCCGACAGCCGGAGTGACCCCTGCCCAACTTCGTAGTTTTTACGAAGCCCTTCATTCGATCTCTGGGCAGCCCGACTCCGCCGGCGTGCCTTCGGGCCTGGCTGGGTGTTCTAGGCCTTCGAACCCGGCGACTCCGGACCCGGCGCCACAGTTCCCCCAGGGATTCAAGCCTGGATCCGGATCGGCACCGGTCGACCTTACGACACCTCCTCCGGCGTTGAATCCACTGACGACACCTCCGCCCCCTCCGCCGCCGGTTGGGTCCCCAGCCGGCGTCGACCCCGGCCTCCATCCTGCCCGGAACACGGAGCCGGACCGACGCCGTATCCGACGCTGACCGGTACTTTTGTACCATTGTTCTATCCTGGCGTTCCCTATCTCCCTGAGTGGCAGCCAGAAGAGGAGGACTGGGAGGGGTCTGTTGACCGTTTAGCTGACCAGTTGAGTGAACCGGACTGGAGAGAGGAGTTGGGTGATGCCAGTGGTCTGGACACCTCACCAGACCTTGGTTTGCTTTCTCCCCCTACCGTGGCTATGGTGGAGGGAGTCTCATATGCAGTGGTGTTGCGTAGGGCGACTGAGGCCTTGAACCTTGAGCTTCCTACGGTGGCAGTCAGGACCAACCTCCTGACAGAGGTGCTTCAACCGGCCGCGGCCTCTTCGGACCCTCTGCTGCCGTTCAGTGAGGCCCTCACTTACATCCTTCTGGGCACCTGGTCCAAGCCCAGCACAGGGGCTCCTGTGGATAGTATGATTGCCCGACGCCTCCGCCCGGCCCGGGCGACCCTATTTTCCTCTCCCAACACCCTACCCCTAAAGAGCTTGGTGGTCCAAGCCTCTACTTCTAAGGGCGCATTCCCTACTGCTCCCCCAGATAGGGAATCCAAGAAGCTGGATCATCTTGGGAGGAAGATGTTTTCTTCTGCCAGCTTGGGACTGCGGTCGGTGAACACGGCATGTCTTTTGGGCCGTTCTACCCACTCTGTGTGGGACACGGTTGCGCAGGTGCTGCCACAGTGTCCAGAGGACGCCCGAGCCACTCTCTCCCGTCCAGTCGCTGAGGGCAGGGATTCAGCAAAGTTTGCTATTAGGTGTGGCTGGACACTGCAGACTCGCTAGGCAGAACGATTTCAACGTTGGTAGCCCTGAGACGCTACGCCTGGATGAGGTTCACTGGCTTTTCGGGAGATGTCCAATCAACTCTTTTGGACATGCCCTTTGATGGCCGTCGCTCGTTTGGCGACAAAGCGGACAACGCGCTCGAGCGCTTTAAGGATTCTAGGTCTACGGCCAGATCCTTGGGCCTCGCTACCACCTCTCGCCCCGCGCAGTCAGCTTTTCGTCCCTTTCGTGGCTACGGAAGGTTTTGCCCCACCATGTTCCGCCCAGAGCCACAGGCCTGCGCAAACTGTTCAGTCACTGCGCAGCCGGGGACGTGGTACCCAGCGTCATGGGTCTGGGGGGGCCAGCACACTGGCCAGTCCACCAGTGCCCCCTCTGCAGCAGCCTCCAAACCTTCCTAGTCCGACCCTCCAGGGCCACCAGTTGCCAGTGGGTGGCAGGATTCGCCATTACCTCTCCCACTGGCAGAACATCACTTCGGACAGGTGGGTTTTGCAGATAATCCAAAGGGGCTACTCCCTCCCCTTCGAGACTACCCCTCCATCCATGCCACCGACATCCATCGCATGTCGGAGGATCACTTGGCCCTTCTCTGCCAGGAAGTTACTGCTCTCTTGGCCAAGGGAGCCATCGAGCGCGACCCTGTGCCAGAAGTGGGTCGTGGTTGCTACTCCCACTACTTTCAGGTACCCAAGAAGGACAAAGGCATGCGTCCTATCTTGGATCTCAGGAACGTCAACCGCTTTCTCCGGAAGAAGTTCTAAATGTTGACATTGGCTCAGGTTCTGTCTGCTCTCGACCCTGAAGACTGGATGGTATCGTTGGACTTTCAGGACGCCTATTTTCACATCCCCGTCCTGCCGGCACACAGGCGTTACCTACGGTTCATGGTAGGCCACGAGCATTTTCTGTTTACCGTGCTCCCCTTTGGCCTTAGCAGCGCCCCTCGGGTGTTCACGAAAGTGATGGCCGTGGTTGCAGCTCATCTGCGCAGATCAGGGGTTGCAGTCTTCCCCTTTCTCGACAACTGTCTGTTAAAGGCGGGCTCGCCCTAGGCTGTCGCCTCCCACCTTCAGACTACGGCGGACCTCCTGCATTCGCTGGGGTTCACTATCAACGGGCCGAAGTCACACCTGATTTCCTCTCAGAAACTCCTTTTCATCGGAGCGGTTCTGGATACAACGCAGTTTTGGGCTTATCCTCCCGAAGAGCGAGTCCAGGATATTCGGGCTAAGATTCTGATCTTTCAGCCTCTATCCCGGGTTTCCGTCAGAATGACCCTGAGGCTGCTGGGCCTCATGGCCTCCTGCATCCTGCTGGTGGATCATGCCAGGTGGCATATGCGGTCTCTGCAGTGGGACCTGAATTTCCAGTGGGCACATCATCGGGGGAATCTTTACAATTGTGTCCAGATCTCGGAGGGCACTGCTCGACAATTGCAGTGGTGGCTCACGAACCGGCATTGGGCCAATGGCAGATCCCTCTCCCTTCCCCAACCAGAGTTCACAGTGGTGACAGATGCGTCACTCCTGGGATGGGGCGGCCACATGGGAGAGGCGGAGATCAGAGGCCTCTGGTCTCCGGCGGAATCCGGGCTCCACATCAACCTTCTGGAGCTCCGGGCAATTCGTCTTGCACTGAAAGCATTCCTTCTTTCTGTCAAAGAAAGAGTAGTGCAGGTGTTCACGGACAACACCACCGCCATGTGGTACTGCAACAAACAGGGCGGGGTGGGGTCGTGGACCCTATGTCAAGAGGCTCTCCTCCTTTGGACATGGCTGGAACATCGGGGCATATCCCTGGTGGTTCAACACCAGGCAGGTTCACTGAACGCCAGGGCGGACGAACTCAGCTGCAGGTGTATGATGGATCACGAATAGCGTCTTCCCTCAGAGGTGGTGCAAGGTCTCTTTCGGCAGTGAGGAGAGCCTTGGTTAGATCTATTTGCCACCGAAGAGAACGCACAATGTCAGTGGTTGCGCGCGTTAGAATTTCCAAGGCGGCACTCGCTCTGCGACGCTTTTCGTCGCGAGTGGAGTTACGGTCTTCTTTACGCCTTTCTGCCTATACCACTTCCTCCCAGAGTGCTGAAGAAGATCAAGTGTGACCGGGCCCAAGTCATTCTTGTGACTCCGGATTGGGCACGAAAAGTCTGGTATCCCAAGCTCTTGCACATGGCCATCGATCCTCCGATCAGACTGCCTCCTCGGGAGGATCTTCTGTCGCAGCAACAGGGGACGGTCCTCTACCCGAACCTGTCCAGCCTCCACCTCCTTGCGTGGAGATTGAGCAGCGACAGTTGACAGCTTTCGACCTTCCTCCCTAAGTCTGTAATGTTATCTTGGCAGCCAGGCATCCCTCCACTAAAACGGTATACGCCTGTAGATGGAACAAATTTGTGGCATGGTGCACAGCAAAGGCTGTGGATCCCCTTTCTGCTCCTCTTTCTGAGGTTCTTTTGTTCCTTCTCTTTGGTCCAGCAGGGCTCTGCTCTGGGCACCCTTAAGGGCTATCTATCGGCCATTTCAGCCTTTCTTGGGCTTCCTGATCAGCCTTCTCTTTTCAAGTCTCCTATTGTAAATAGATTTTTAAGGGCATTACCCGCCTCTTTCCTATTCCTTTCGTAATGCCCCAGTGGGACTTGGGTCTGGTCTTGACTTGCCTTATGTGGGCTCCTTTCGAGCCACTACATAATTGCCCTGTCAGACTCTTGACCTTAAAAACTGCTTTTCTGGTTGCCATCACCTCTGCTCGCAGGGTGAGTGAGCTGCAGGCTCTGTCTTCTAAGCCTCCTGTCCTTGCTGTTCATCCGGCCAAGGTTGTCCTTCGAACTCTACCTTCTTTTCTCCCCAAAGTGGTTACCTCTTTCCAAATTGGACTGACCATCACTTTGCCCACCTTCTTCCCACCCCTGCATCCGTCAAAGGAGGAAGAGAGGCTCCACCGTCTGGATCCAAAACGTGCGAGTAATCTTTCAATCTGGATCGCACAAAACAATTCCGGGGGGATGACCAGCTCTTTATTGGCTATGTGGGCGCCAAGAAAGGTAGGGCAGTTCAAAAACGGACCATCTCTCGGTGGGTTGTTCTTTGCATCAAAATTTTTTATTCCTTGGCAAAGAAGGAACCTCCAGTAGGACTGCGTGCCCATTCCACCAGGGCGACGGCAGCCATTACTGCTTTGGGACGTGGAGTCCCTCTCGCTGACATCTGCCAGGCAGCCACGTGGGCATCCCTGCACACGTTCACAAAACACTACTTCCTGGACAGCAAAGTCCAGAGAGACTGCTTCTTTGGCCGTTCAGTTCTCCAAGACTTTCTGGTGTGAATTTAGTCCGCAGACCCACCTCCGGGGTTGGGATTGCTGGGATATCTATTCTAAGGTAAGGAATCTATAACTAATAGTGTCTTTCAGATGAACAAGTTACTTACCTTCGGTAACGATATATCTGTAAGACATATATTAGTTATAGATTCCTTACCGCCCCACTTATCCTCCCCGTTCTGCGAACTGACTTCTAGGGTAAGGGACTCCCTTTCAGGGCCCTAGTTTTGTGCACCAGTGGTCAGTGTCTTGCATGGCTCTGCGCTTCTGGCGTAGAATGTCGTGTAAAGAACTGACATCAGCGTGCAAGGGGGGCGTCTAAGTAGATACCGCGACGTCATCCCCGCGATCACGATGCCCACGATGAATGCGGAGTCGACCGACGCCATCTACCGACGCGCAGGGGTAGTGCTCGGAAAAAAGTTCTCCAGATCCAGTCTGACGCCTGGGGGTAATTCTAAGGTAAGTATCCTATAACTAATATATGTCTCTTACAGATGTATCATTACCAAAGGTAAGTAACTTGTTCGTTAAAGCCTACCAGGCAGCGAGCTGTCTGGTTTGCTATACACACCTTGGGGACATTCTGAAAGCTTCCCTGTGAATGCATTTCGCCCCTTGCTTACCATTGCTTTTGTGGTTTGTAACTCGCATTTGCTGGTTTTCTATTTGCTGGCTTTATTTGTTTTAGGCTGTCCAGCTCAAGGTTTTCCTTCCCGTGGAGCATGCTCTATTTACTCAATTTTTCTGAGTGCTTGCTTTCTGTAAACAGGCCTTTAAATCTTGTTTTTATGTTGTCACATATGCTGTGCTTTCAAAGCCAGGGGTCAAATGTCAGGATCTGTCTTCCGAGGGAGCTTGGGGTTTGCTTTTCTTTCTCTGTCTTCAAAGTGAGGGTATTTATGTGAGAATCTCGCTGTGAAAGAAAGGCTTTCTTCTAGCATACAACAAAATTTAAATGTCTGTAAATGAACTGTGCAAGTATTTCAGAAAATATCACAATTAGGAAAGCACAAATGAAGCATATAATTCTGAAGTGTGGTGGAAACAAATATTTTAATACATTCAGAACAAATCAATACACTAGGTGATAATATTTCCCCACATAATTGTGTGTGTGCTGTATACTTTATCAGTGAAACTGTATATTTGTGCAAATGTAATGGTCATTTCATTTAAAAGTGTGTGTTCTGTACTGGCAGTGCGCTACCACACCATGGATACTCCGCTCTGCTGTGCACCACTCTACTTTATGCCAAAGCACTTTACACCCCTCTACTCTACTGCACTCTCACCAATACACTCTACTGTGTACCACTCTACGCCACTGGATGCTACACCAATCCACTGTACACTAATCTAATTTACTCAGCACCACTGCACTCTACCCTGCACCAATTCACTCTACACCACTGCACTCTGTGCCATTATATTCTGCGACATGGCAACACTTCCCTCTCCCCTCTGCGCCATGCCCCTCTGAGCCATGCCCCTCTGAGCCATGCCCCTCTGAGCCATGCCCCTCTGAGCCATGCCCCTCTGAGCCATGCCCTTCTGAGCCATGCCCTTCTGAGCCATGCCCTTCTGAGCCATGCCCTTCTGAGCCATGCCCCTCTGCGCCATGCCACTCTGCGCCATGCCACTCTGCGCCATGCCACTCTGCGCCATGCCACTCTGCGCCATGCCACTCTGCGCCATGCCACTCTGCGCCATGCCACTCTACGCCATGCCACTCTACGCCATGCCACTCTCCTCTATGCCGCAAACTTTAAGCCATGCTGAACAAGAGCCACACTGGTGTACGACATGGCTAAGACACATTAGCAAAGCCAATAGCTCTTGCATAGGCGAGACCTATTGACTTTGCCAAGGCTTTTTGGGTTTAGGCACCAAGTAACTCATCACACCTGCACTCTCATACTCCTCTTTGCCCTTATGCATCCATTCATCTATCCACTGACTCATTCTTGCATTCACCCTCTGACACAACCACAATAGAACACACACAAACTCAATAACAAATGTACAATACATGAAAAGAATATAAGTCGGAAAACATACTGCTGTCCAAATACAGCAGGAATTTGCTTGCAAAAATGAAACTGAAAATAGGGCAGCTGGTGCCCTACTTGTATAGTAGTTTTAAAGTTACAGCATGGCTGCCGCATTTGAACCAGCGCATTGGCCATCATGGAATGGTAAAACAATGATACAATATTGACAGTAGCATTCCTTAATGGTTAGCTGGTTTAGATGAAGTGGGCATGAGGATTGCGGTGCACTGCAGATCAAATGAGTGCCAAGCATGCTAGCACTGCTTGGGGAGCTGTAGTATCCTCTAAATGAAAAGGAGAAGCAAAGAAATGAATGGGACCTTTAAAAGGATGAAGCTGAAAACTAAAGGTCTAGCCTACCATCTCTTACACTGAAGCACACTAATTTTCTAGTGGACATGCACAGGTGGTCAGAAAATGCTGTCATTTATGGAGGAAAAGAGCCAATGACACATGTGAATTGAACCATTACCCCGTGCCAGTCAGTCATAAAAACTTTATTTCGGTTGTTACGACCATAAAAGTGCAAATGCATACAATACAAGGAAACAAGCTAAAAAGCCTACCAAAATTCATTGACTACAGATCAACAAAGTTTCAACTTGATTAAATTATCCTAAATATTAATATAAAAGGATAAAATTGGCTTATAAAGTGCCTAAGGGCTGTGTCAACAAGAGCCTATGCCGCGATGGAATTGGGCAGCATGGCCTGCCATGCAGTCACAATGTTCAAAATGGCGCTACAACCAAAGCTAAGAAACTTGTGCATTAATTTTAAAAGGAATTAAAAAGTTAGTTAAAAACGTTGCAAACAGTTACATTTTCAACACGGACCGTCTAATGATCCACATTTTGCCGAGAAACTTGGCAACTGCACAGGGAACTAGAAGGCTAGAGTCCGATTTTAAAATACGCAGCGCTTCGCGATGGCAACGAGTGCCAAGCCGTCTACAAACAGGAGTTAGCCATTTGGCTCTCGGAGAATGGTACATGTGACACACAAACAAAATGTGGCTAGTTGACTCAGCAACAAGGGGACAACCTGGACAAGACTGCATTGCGGTGAAAGGCTGTTGCCAGAGGCTATAACAGTATTCACCGGGAGGGAGCCACATCTGAATTGCATGTAAAGCTTCCTATCCTGCGGGATCGTAATGGCCTCCAGATTTTGTTCATAAACACCTGATAGTTTAAGTTCCATAAAATCCATTGTGAGGCGGCCCCAAGACGAATGCGAAATAGAGGTCTGAGCCACCCAATTCCAGTATTGTTTCTTAATCAGGTCTTTACCACGCAATAATGCTGGGTCTTTTGTTTCCCACGATCCCTCCAGCCCTATAGTAGTAAGCAGGGACTTCACTTTAGAGAGCCAAGCAATTTTCTTGAAGCAGTCAAGAGCACTAACTTCGAAAAGGGCAGCAGCGTATGGGAGCAGCTCTGGAGTTAATTTTAAGCTCAACCAAAACAGTAGGGGGCGTAGCTGGGCTTTCTTCACAATGGAGGATCTGCCCCTATCCACTCTTAGTGGGTGAAGAGGGGTACTCTGAGGAAGTGAGCATAGTGCTCTCAAAAATGTATTCTCTGTCGTAAGAAAGCCGTCCAATTTTTCGAAGCCCCAAAGTTCGGCCCCATACAGTGCTGAACCTGCTGCCCAGTGGTCATATATATGGAGTGGGACTGCTACAGGTTTGCTCTGGGAGGTCCTATGCTCTTTAACCAAGACCCCAGTGGTCTGCCTATGCTGGAGAGTCCTCTTTGTTACATGGTGCTTGCAAGACAGATCCTCGGAGAGAGTGACACCTAAGTAATCGAAGGTTTTCACTCTTTCCAAGGCAATCACACCCAGTGTTAGCTTGCCTTTAAATGATTTTGTGGGTTCAACATTAGGAGTTTGATCTTCGAGGTATTGACCTCTAGGCCTCTCATTGCACAGAAAGCCTCCAAGCGATCCAGAAGCAGATGCAGTCCTCTAGGTGTTTTGGAGACTAGCAGCGTATCATCAGCAAACAGTAGAGTTGTCACCTTGGCTCCCCCCAGAGTTGGTGTATCATTACCCCATGCAGTACACTGTCATGGATGGAAACAGAGTGTAAGTACCTTTGAATTACACCAAGCGTCAGACTGAATCCGGAATTTTTTTCCGGAGCTGTACCCTTGCTCGCAGGCAGGTGGTGTCGTTTGGGTTGTTGGCGTCATCCGTGTAAGTGACGTTTGTTGTGCCTATAAAGGCACCACCCAGGCGCGCTGACGTCAATTCTTTTCTTTCCACGCCAGTCAGCGCAGATCCAGGAAGAGCTACCCCTTAGTCATTTTTTGACTAGCTTTTTTTGACATTTAGTCGAGTCTATGAGGTATAACCTGGTGTGTTAGTAAGCCATCCAAAAAAGCAGAGTTCAAACCCTGCGGGGCCTGTCACTGGCAGATGTCGGTGACAGACCTGCACCTTGTTTGCCTCTGGTGCCTCGAGTGGGACCACGACCCGAAAGACTGTCCTGACTGACACGCCATGCACCCGAAGGCCTTGAGGGAGAGATCCCTCAAGCTCCTGGTGGGTCGACGCTGCAACAATCGAGGTCCCGGTCGAGAGGAAGGTCCAGGGAGTGGTTGCAGGGCCTGAGGTCTTCGCCACACTCTGTCATCGAGTCACTCTGGTAAGTCGAGGGCACATAAGAAAAAGGAGTTAAAGTGTACTTCGACTTCACCTCGCCTGTCGGCCGAAGAGATGAGGGAGCGTCGCCACTCAAGAACTGGCTCCGCAGTTCAGCCAATGTCTGGGTCGGCTCTGCACCTCCCCGGATATCCAGGAGCTGGAGTGACCCCCACCCAACTCAGTTTTATGAGGCAATGCACTTCATATTTGCGTGGCCCGTTCCTGCCGGCATGCCTTCTGGCCCCGCGGTTTTGGAAGGGGTCCCTTCTGGATCCACGTTGACGGCTCCAGCCATGTCGCCAGTCAGGCCTCGGGGATCCACAGATGGATCTGGATCAGCGCCGGCCGAACCATGCCGACCTTCCACGGCTCCGATCCCGAAGCAGACGCTCGCTGGCGCCACCATTCCCATCTTCAACCACGACTCCGACTCTGAGCCGGAGTGGCATCATCTGACTCTGGTGCCGAGGAAAGCCATGCCATCCAGGAATGGCAGGGGTCGCTGGACTCTGAAGAATACCTGCCCAATGAAGATTCTGTGGACTGGTGTGAGGATCTGGGTAAAGCCAATGGACTGGATACTTCGCTGGATACTGGTATGCTTTCTCCCCCTACTTTGGCTATGGAGGAGGGGGCAATGTTGGTGCAGAGGGCTGCTGAGGTCCTCAACCTTAGTTTGCCCTCGGTGTAAGTCAAGACTAACGTCTTGCTGGAAGTGCTATAGCCGGGAGTGTCCCCATCACAACCACTTCTCCCTTTTAATGAAGCACTTACAGATGTCCTGCTTGGGACTTGGTCTAAGACCACCACAGGAGCTCCTGTGAACAGGACGATTGCCCGCCACCACCGCCCCCTCCAGGGGACCTAAACTTCCTCTCCGAACTCTTCACCTCGGAGAGCTTGGTGGTCCAAACCTCCATCTCCCATCTAAATCCTGGTCCATTCTCAAAGGCCCGCCGGATCAGAAATCCAAAAAGGTAGACATTTTAGGTAAGAAAATGTTTTCTGCGACTAGATAAGGCGTTACTGAAGGTAAGTAACTTGTTCTACAATGGTAATCTGAGATTTCTTGTAACCAAATATTGCAGGGTTTAATGTGGTGGAAAAGCAATCTGCCCTTAAAGTGGCTTTGATATGTGTTACATTGTCATAACTTTTCATAATAAACAGATCAGACCTATGGCATCACTTTTCCCTGTGCACTAGTCAGGCCCATAGCGGTTCTTCTTAGCTTGTGAGTATAACCAACTCAGTCTTACTGTACTGAGCGTAAGCATTTCCCTAAGGCAACCATCAATCAAACTGTCCAAAAATTACAAATTCATCCAAAAATCGCACGGGGTATTAATTCCTCCTTGAAAGCCTATTGCCATTAGCACATGAAAAAAGTAAGTCTTGTCTACTGGCTTTGCCATAACGTTTAAAAAAAAAAAAAAAATGACCACACCTATTCCTATATCTTTTTCCAATTAACCAATGAGGCCCTTAGCCTTTACCATTGACTTAACACCATAACACACACAGGCCTATTCATTATTTCCAGCACAATTTTATTATAAATGTGTGTACAATGAAGCAAATTATTGACTAAAAGACATTTAAAATCAGAAATAGGATGTTAATCTGATACATTTGAGTCTATCAGATATTGTGCATACTAGAATATTAATATGAAATGCATGTGGCCATCTGCCTGACTGTGTTTGTCCATCACATCTTGAGCCATCGAATTCTGACTTTAATAAGGGCTTTCTTATTTCTTTTGGTGACACCTACTCCTTCTAGCCTAATGGCAATACAGTGATGGCATGGGAAACCTTCAACTGGTGCTGCAGATAGAGCTAAAACGTACCACCCACTCTAGTCTTCTTGCAGCCCCTGTATATTTGTATGAAGCTTGGAAGATGATTGATTGGAGTAAGGAGCGTTCTTTGCTGAAGCATGGAAAAAGATTAGTCTTGCTAAACAAAATTGCATTTGGTCATTGTTCTAAGATAATCTCATAGTTGAGATGCTAGTTTCAAGTTGTGTGTATTATGATAGAATAAGCATTGTTAAAATAATTGATTTTTATCTTTTTTTTGTAATGACAGTGTGTCCTACTTTTTCACAGTTTCCATTTTTAGGGGAACTAAGCATGTTTTATTAAGAAAGCAGATGCAGGATGCTTTTTGAAGTAGTGATGCTGTGGATGAAGCAATGTATAAAATACATAAGCACTGTCTATTTCCTTTCAATAAAAGTGTAGTGGTGGAATGATATGTAGATTGTGTTATCTGTGTTGGTTTGCATGCATTTTGGTTTGGGAACTGGTCCTTTTTGAGAGCCGTTTTCCTGTTAAAGTTTTATTCTGCCACCTATTTCCAATCAGATTCTTTGAGACTTGACTTTTAAGAAACATTTTGAAGGCCAGATATTACATATCTCTTCCTTATTTGAACATGAAACCGACCCCTTTAGACTTCCAAGAGTTCTTCAAATTTTTATTTACTAATGTATGCTTCTTCCTTGACATTCCTTATCATGAATCCAGGATTTTTGCTGTGCTTAGATGCACTTTCAGTTCTCCAGCATCAGGTGGGGCTGAGTAGCAAGTCACAGGTCTGTCTGCAAGATGTCACAAATATAAGTAATAAAATGCACCTGTAAAGAAGCCAACAGGTGAAATCTGTGCCTGTTTTCCACACTTCACAGATAACGATACCTGGAGTTAACCACGTTTTTTTCTGGTTATTCTTAATTATTTTTATGGGATTTAGCATATTTGTTCCTGACAAGAAACATAACTCCAAAAGCATAAATGCACTTTTTGGGTCGAGCTTACTAGACAGTGCAAGCTGTCTGTTTGCAAAGACCTGTTGTGGGTTTACAAGGAACTTACTGGGGTTTACATCCCACCCATTGCTTACCATTGGTTGGCATAATATTCACTCCACTTTGTTTGTTTCTTATTGAGTGGCTTTGCTACATCCCACCCATTGCTTACCATTAGTTGGCATAATATTCACTCCACTTTGTTTCTTATTGAGTGGCTTTGCTTGTCCCAGCTTGTCCATCTTTTGTTTGTCCTTCTCCTGGAACATAGGCTCTTAAACATCTCTATGATTGGGTGGTTTCTGTCCTTCAACTGGTCCTTTTTGGGAAACTACTTTATTTTTGTTGTTTAGCACTCATTGAGGGTGCGTGTGTTTTCCAGCTGTCTCCCACGTGTGCTTCTCCAGCACCCATCAGATATCGGACACCCCAGTGGTCTGTATTAGTCTCCCTCGGTTTGCAAGCTCTCTGCTAAGTATCACCTCCCCCACCCCTTGACAAACTCCCCGTTCCTGCCATACTCCTTGTTGCTGTTCTTATTTGCGTTTTTTCTTTTTTTCTTTTTGCAGTACTGCAAAGCATCTTGCTGAATGCTGTACAGCGTTGTCAAAAGGCAAAGCTGATAGTTCCCAAGGTTGGAATTCGGACTAGAAGCTCAAACATGGGCCATCATGGTGTCCTTTGTCAACTATTACTATAGGGTAAAAAATGCTCTCCCCAATACCAAGAAAGCTATCCTCCAGTACGTTTTTGCCCAAGAAGGGAACTCCTTGTCGGAATATCGTCAACGCTCAATTGTTACTCCGCAGATTGATCATACGGCACTAAACCATCCTCAACCTTCATGTGCCACCCTCAAAGCTTTGCTGAAAACACAAACAAAAACTCTATCAAAGGCAAGTCATATGGAAAAACTCAATAAATCAAGACTACTACAAATGGTAGGGCAGTCATACACCAGTGCACAGCCGGATTGCCTCAGACCTCAACCGTATCTCTCCAGTGCTCTCCGTAAAGGCTGTCTCAAACTAATCATGTTTGCAAGGCTAATGGGTCTACAAACCAAAGAAGTAAATCTGAGATGGCTGCCACACACAAATTATCGACTGTAGAATCTCTGGCTACAAGTATAAGTCCTTCAATCACCTTTTATGTTGTTGCTCGTCACTTCTGCTACCACGCCACAGATTGCTAAAACCGCCTTTTCTCAATCATGGAACTCGTACATGTGATGAGGCTACGAAGTTAGTGTTCACACTCGCACAACCGATGGAATTGGCAAAATTCTGCAAATACAGAAACCTCACGCAAACCTTTATAGAAGTGGCGAATAACAGCGGCAAGTCACTTCCTGAGACAACCGTCCCTGGAGATGGCTAGCTATTGAAAATAGTCTGTGCTTGAACTGCCTGGCAAAGACTCAGACAACCTGGTTTCCAGCTGCTCCCTGTTCGTACTTCACAGGCCAGATTGATGTCACTTATTGGCCGAGCTACCATGCCACCCTTCTCTGTCACCTATGGACTTGTATGTTGTACAGTTGCTGCCACTTTCTAGCAAGAGAATAAGTACTCTAAGCACTTAATAGCGTTGCCAGCAGAAGACTGTGTATTTCAGCAGCCAATCATTCCAGGATGGTTGCCCTAGCTGACCTCCGGACAATTACACCCAGTATTTTAACTGTGATTAATGCACTTTACGGCACTGTTTTGCCCTCAATTTAATGCTACTACTTCCTCAACATAGGCTCACTAGTTTTTAAATATTGCCTGTTCCTTTTTCCAAGTTTCCTTCCTTCTTTGTTTTTTTTTTTTTTATGTGGGAGGCTGGATGACACATTTCTTGCAAAGCTGGAGGGAGATTACTTTGGGTAATTAGTTCCTGCAGACATTTGACAAAGATATTCCTTACCATTTTGCAGACCACCACCAACTGTCTGTCCTCGTTCCCCTTACCGCAAACACAAATATTGTGATGCAAGAAAATGTTTGTGGATCTACAAAAGGGAAAATTAGAGAGCAGTCTTGCTCGGAGAAGACATGGGTGCTGCTACGAATGCTTTATAATCTCCAAGAAAAATAGAGAGGTTTGCCCGATCCTTTATCTTCAACACTTTAGAATTTGTTTTTAGGAATTTTAAAATTGTCATCCTCTGGTACATTTTTCAAGCACCTCAGAATAGTGACTGGATAATGTACTAGAATCACACTTTCCTGTTTGAGCAGGCCCTGAGAAGTTTCAAACGTTTACTGTAGGGCATGAACACCTTTAGTTTCTTTCCTGTCTCAGATCTGGCCACTGCTTCTAAGGTTTTCACCTAAGTTATATATATATATGGCCACCAACAAAGATAAGGATTTCATAAGTTATCTGATTGTCCAGATTTTCCTATGAAAATTGTCCCTTTTTTTTGCCTGAACTGGTGCTCATAGCATCTGAGACAAATTGACAAGTTAAATGCAGTAGGGTAATTCAGGACTCTGTCCACGGCCAGGAATTCCCATTCTTGGAAAAATTTGCCTTCTTTTCCAAACAGTTTTTTGAAATTTCATACACACTTAGAATATGTGATTTATGCTCTAATTGCTAATTCTTTTGTCATTGAACAAATTTGTAATATCTCAAGCGCAGTTGTATATGATACCCCTAACCATTGTACTTTATGTACTGTACTGGTGGAATACATACTATGTTCATCAGTTGGAAAAGCTATGACTATCCAATTCTTTGGCTCAGCTGCTGCAATGTTGGACACTTTAAGACTATTTTCTCCAGAGAAATTTTGAGCTCTTCCCCTTCATGGTTCACCAAAGTGACAGATGCATTTCTGTTGGGATGATAGGCCCACTTCAGAGATGGCTCCAGTTATGGCCTCTAGGATCCAGGAGAGAAGGATTCCCACGTAAACCTCATAGAGTTAATAGTTGTCCACTTTATGTCTAAAAGCTTTCTTAAGGTGCTAAGGGAAGGACAATTTCAGAATCATACAAGTATTACCTTCACCATATTTTAGAAGAACAAAATAGAACCAACTCAACTAAAGTATCATGAGTGACCAAGCTTTCTGCTACTGCTATGGCATTGGGATATAAGGGTATATCAGCAGGTCATTTAGCAAGGGCTGTGAATGTGAGAGCAGCAACCCTCAGCAGACTATTTGTGTTGAGCTGTGAATGGTAACTCAACTTTGTAGCAATTTACAGGTTTTGGAGTCGTACTATAGACCTTTTGACATAAAATTGAATAGAAAATGGAACCTATTCTGTACTCTGGATTTTCTGAGAGGTTTTTCTCTGGAGTATATATTTTCAATCAATATTATATTCCCAACCTTGTCCCTCTACTGCCTTCCTTTTCTCTCATTCCAGGCATGAAACAAAAGTAAGAAAACTTTCAGCTTTGGTGATTCTTATTGCACAAGAATGGGGCTAGGAGTTTATAGTACCTGGCCCTTCAGGGGCTCAGCATATAGCTCTCCTGACCCCTGTAAGTGCATAGGATCTGCAGCCTAAGCAGTCCAGATTAACTGGTACTTTGGCACTGTAAAAATGTATGCTTGGAGGTTGACCAGCAAGCAAGTTTGCTGCTTGCTCTTTAAATCCTGATGCCCTTCTGGGTTATAAGGTGTCAGTCTACACAGTTGGTAGGTTTAAGGAGATGACATTCGTCAGCTGGTTAATGCAATTTACTCCATGATCTTGACCCATTATCGAGCAACATTGCTGCTGTTAAACACTTAGCTGTTTCGTTCTCACAGTCGGGCCAAACGTAGGTACAACAAAGGGATACAGGGATGACATTTTTGCATTTATTTTCCTTCCTTGAAACCAGGCTCCTTCTTTCACGGGTCTGCCGTGGGGAGTTTTCTTGATAGATGCCAGTTATTTCTCTTTTTAGCTCATAGTAAGAAGTCTACTTCTAGAAGGGTCACTTCATGTATCGAAGTCAGTACTTCAAATTTAATTTCTGGAAGTCCCAGACCTCCTTGTTTGTCAGATGACCCCTATTGAGTTTTTAGAAATCAATATTGCCTTGATTCAAATGCAAAGATTGCATTTCAGTTTGGCAGGGGGCACTGCTTTGGTGTTATGTAGTCAACAACTAAATTGGTTGCCTAATCCCCTTCATTTGTGTTGCTACTTTGGAAGTGGTTCACGAAAAGGAATATATGCAGAAATAAGTATCCTTTAGACGAACAACTTCACTATTGTAATGTTCTTTCTGATGGACATGTTACATCCCACACATTCCTGAAAGCTTAATTTCTTTCCTCTTGTAACCTTTCATAATTATTGGGAAACACTTTTTTGGGATAAAGTTTACATTAGTATGTATTTTATTTGCTCTTTTTTCCTGTTTTTGCAAAACTGATGTTACTGACTGCCGTTCATATCTGCTTGGGCCTATTTTGCCACTTCATTTGTAGTGTTGTATAGATCTGTGGCTGGTGCTGCAGCAGGGCTACCTGGCCCCAATGAAATGGAATAGCACCAAATATTTTGGATCCAGTCCGATCAGTGAGAAGGGTTTATGATGAAGAATCTGTTGGATACATCAGATCCATCAGAAAGATATTTCCAAAGTAAGTAAGCTTTACTTCAAGGTTACACATCTGTATTTTTATTTATGTATTTTAACAGTGACTTTTGAAAATCTGCACCCTAGGGCACAAGATTTTATGATGAAGGTTTTTCTAAGTAATTCAAGGTCATAGAAAAAGGACTGGCTCTGATCAAATGTTTATTGTACATGGATAGTATTTCTTGTTCTGATGAGTCTTATTGTAATTGTATGGACTTGATTTTTCTGTTTTAGGCTCTATGCGAGAAAGAGAAAGCTAAGGATGCTGGAGCAGAACAATGGATTTCTCCTTCTCTTTCATGCAAGGGATCATGGGAAACACTATCCAGCAACCACCTCAACTGATTGACTCAGCCAACATCCGCCAAGATGAAGCATATGATGCCAGCAGTGACTTTGGTGAGGATGGCGGACATACACCGTATGACACAGGGTTGCAGCAAGGCTTTAACTACCCAACGCCAACAACAGAAGATCTTACTCCTATCACAAATGGTTACTCACCATCAACCAACGTGTTTGAACCTCAGGCCAAATACCAGACATTCCAGTATCCCAATGGATCGTCCAATGGATATGGTGCCATTAGGAACTTTAGTCCTTCTGAATATTGCTACACTGAAAATTCAAATATTAAATCCCATGAACTCGCTGAAAAACCTTGCCCACAGCAGCTGACATCTCCGCCTCCATCTTTTTTGACACAAACAATGATTCCTAAAAAGACTGGTTCTCCCGAAATTAAACTAAAAATAACTAAAACTATTTTAAATGGAAAGGAACTGTTTGAATCCTCTCTATGTGGGGATCTTTTAAAAGAAGTGCAGTCAACGGAATACATCAAAAGACGGCATGAAAAGAGAAAAGAAAAGAGAAAAAAAGAAAGTAAGCTTGAATGTTCTCCTTCAGAAGAACATAGGGCACAAAAAATTCAAAAGCTGGAAGAGCTGCAAGAGGTAAGCGGTTTCCAAATATGAACATTTACTGGTTAATCTTTTGTGGCAAATGTTATTTTTATTTTAGGTTATTTTTTTCTATAAAAATTCACAAATCACAATTTGCATCTAGGCAAGTAGGATAGAAAGACCAGCATTGGCATAGCCAATAGGTCTCGCGTTTGGGACCTTTTAAGTGCTTAGCCATGCCTTGCGCCCTCACCCCTAGTACAGACAATGCTGTTTGCCAAGGAAGTTTGGTACCATCACACATAAACACCCAGAGTGAACATCACCTAATCACAACATGAATTAAAGCAAGCTACTTACCAATATCCCACAAGCACTGGCAAAGCTAATAGATCTGGTATTAGCCTGCCCTCCTTTCGGCTTTGTAAGTGCTTGTTTTGAGGTATTTTTTGTAAAATATTATTGTTCGGGAGCTGTCCTGATCAATACAAAAAAAAATACCACTTGCTAAAACTTATTTTACTACCGGGTTTGAAACCTGGACGACCCCACTCACTTAGAGCCCGGGTGGCCGATATAGGCTTGTGTTAGAATGCGCTGGGGCTCCGCTTCAGGTCCACGTGGACCCTCGCAAGGAGAGGAGCTTTCATGTGGTTTCTGAACGCCCCCCTTTCATACCTTCTATGTCAAGAAATGCACAGCATTAACTAACCCTTGCTTCAACAAGGAGAGAGAAAGCGAGAACGCTCAAGTGGCTGAACTGCACTCTGTGGAATCAAAAAACCTCAAATTGTGTGATCCTAGGCAGATATTTGATTCCTCTGTGCCTCATTTGTTCATTCTTTCACGAGTGAGCACCAGGAAATACTTCCATTCAGAATATACACTGTACAAAAAGCTCTATTGTCTTTGATTTATTGGACTATAATATTGCTCTAAATACAATACGGATCTAGGCCAGCTGTCTGTTGCCCCTGACAACTGACTTGCTTCTAGGTTCACTAATGGCATTGTAGTTTAACAGGGAGGGGGGCATATTAATGTTTCGAACTTCAAGTTTAAAAACTTCCATTTAATAAATGCCTATAATGCAGTAATACAATCTAAAGCAGGGTGGTAAAACGCTTCAGTTGTTATGGAAATACACTGTTTTGCATTTTGAAAGTTCCTTATTATATATAGCATGGATGTCTGTTGCAAGATTTATATGTCATGCTCTGATGAGCTGGCGGGTGCGCAGTGGTACTTGGTGCTGTAGCCCCGTGTGTCTGGCTGCATCTCGAGGTAGATGCTGCCGGTCCCGGGTGTTCAGGGTCACATGTTCTGCACGGGTAGGTGCCAGGTGGAATGTTCTTACCCGCCCCAGCCCCTGTCGCCCCTCCCTCGGGTCTGCGTGCTGCTGCCATCTCCAGGTGTGAAATACGGGAACCTGCCCTTTGACCCTCATAACGACGGGTGTCGCCACGATTAAGTGCTGCTCTACAATAGAGTGCACCGCGGACCCTGTCAGCGCAGCACCGAGGCCACACAGTCACCGAAAGAGAAGTTACCTGTACAATTCTAGAATAAGCCCCATGAACTTGTACTTGGCACTCCGTACTGATGTCCAGCCTCGCGCCTTTGTGAGAAGCTGGAGCTGGCCACATGCAGATGAAGTACTTTGCCCACGATCACACGTTTTGGTCAAGTGTGAAAATCCACGAAGAGAACTCCGGACTTGTTGTCAGTATGTAACAAAATTTATCTGAGCACCTGTATTATTTATATCAAAGGAGCACTGTAATTAATCAGTCAATCTGGTTTCTTATAAGCTTGGTGCATGGCAAATTTAAAGCGCCAGCATGCCTATACCTGCACATAGTTGAAAGTATCGGCAGAGGTGGGAAAGGTTTAATGGCCTGCACATGCCGCCAAAATAAACAGAGGCCGGGAACGGGTGGGTGCTGCTGGTGGGGGGATCCGCAGTGCAAGATCTCTGCATAGTCTCTCCAGTGTGAAATAAGCGCGGCGAACTCGAAGCGCGGCAAACGCGAATGCTCTACTTAATAAATAAATTTAAAAAATGGCGGGTGGGGTGAGAGCAGGAGGAACAAGCGCAGCGAACGCGCTAATGAAAAACAGATGGCGGATGGACTGAGAGCGGAAGAAACCATCGCGGCGAACGTGCTAATTAGAAACAGATGGCGCCCCTGCTCGTAACCGTGGACATAGGCCGTGGGCGGAAACATTTTCTGGGAAAAGTGGGACATGCACCCGCCTTTGCCCAATTGCGTGATGTCTTTTTTTTAGAAAGACACATGCAAAAACCAATAGAAAAAAGACTGAAAAAAACCACACGCACGAGCGTGTGAAAAGTCCAGAGCGATTCCAAGAAGTCGTTTTCCTAGAGCAGCGCATGCGCACTGCGCTAGGCTCGACCTAAAAAACGACTTCTTGGGGCTAGTTAGGATGTGTATAGAAGAATTTTAACATGAGTGGACTGAATGTATGATAAAGGTCATGAGTGTAGTATGCACAGAGGACGGAGAGAATATGAAAATGTGCAAGTGTTCTTTGGTTACACGTTGTGTTGAAGAGGTCTTATTTCTTTTTATTTTTTTTGAAATTTCATTAATATCCAAATGTTGTTGGTGCTACTCTGAATGAATAGTTGTCCAAGAATGAGTCAGTTAACACAAATTGATCACACTTTGCAATAAAGTCCCTCTCCAGTTTGACTAGAGGACAGCTGATATATGACTTTGGAAGTGATAGAATGGTTTTATTGCCTATTGTCTATATATTTATCTTGTGTCATTGTGCCAGTAACTGTTAAACAGCATCCATTGTTTGATGGACGAGGGGGAGTTGGCTATCACTTGCACATCTTGTGAGCCCTTTACCCGTACATAAAGTGTTATCTAGGTGCAAGAGAGTAAACTTAAAAAGTGAGAAGAAAGGAATTAGTGCAGGTTCCTGGAATACTACACCCTCTCCCGTGAGTGGTGTGACTTGGTAAGTGGGTTCCAAGGAGAGCTGTCTGAGTTCTGTAAGTCAGGAGAGACTCATCTCCGGTTTCCTGACAGGCTTATAGGTGTTTCAGAAGGGTGACACGACCTGCATTTACAGTGATAATTAAGAGACCGACGAAGCCAATCAGGTATGCTGTTATTTAGAGTGGGCACGCAATCAACCTTTGCCAAGTTGTTTAAGGTAAATGCATATATGCAGGCAAAGCATTACATTCTTCATGTTAATGAGCTCTTTTATTAGATCCAGTATTAGCCAAAACCTTTTGATTTTACTAAAATTATATGTATAATATACTTGCAGGGTCTTTCATTTAACACTACTTGTCAATCTGCCTGTTATTGTGTCATTCAAACATTTTCCCCACTCGCTACAGCATACAGGATAGGGAAGGCGGTCAGTCCATTCAGTCACTGGCTAGCTTGACTGAGAGTGATGGCAGCCAGTGCTTTCACAAGGAGCACAACCACACACAAAGTAGTTCCCAAAAGTGCCTTGGACTGCTATGGAACTGTGTCTTTTGTGAGACCCCAAAAATATTTTTGCTTTTAGCCGATGTTTTTTTATGTAAGATTATTGAGCTCCTGGCAGCTTCCCTAGCAATACAGTTTTATAAATACCTTGACAAAACCAGCATTGACAAGCCAATTGGCTGGTGGTGAACCCCAGTCCTGTCGACTTAGCCAGTGCTTGTTATAATTGTGGCCAACAAAGCATGCCTAAAACACATCCAGAGACATATTTGGCCCTAGTAGTCTGCTTCAGTAGACCATGAGCTTTAATCATTGTTTTTTCTGGAACCTGAGGTAATTTAAATCTAGCATTTGAAGGGCCCTTATATTTCTGAAAAATGTAGATAAAAACAAGTTTAGGAAAGCCCTTCAGATCATTGCTGCACAGTTGGAACAATAGTTGAAAAAAGAACCCTAAGGAAAAACATCAACATACTTTCTCGTCATGCAGTTGGGATAGTCTGTAAGGATGGCAGTCCATGTAATCAGTTTAAAATAGGAAGTCAAAAGTGATAGTATGAACCTCAGTATGCTGGTGTTGGAGAGGGAATTCCACTGCAATGTATTCAGGCATGTTCGCCTGCCCTTAGTGCCCAGCTGCATGTATATCGAATACCCTGACTTTTATTTTGGCCTTGTTGCCACTGTAATCTAAGCACGTGCTCCGAGGCCTAGCCTGCGCCAGACTGTGAGGTCCTGGATCTGTCCTGTGACCTAGAGGGGTGCACCAAGCATGACCTCATTGCGGGTGGAGAACTATTGTCCCTGTCCTGGGTATAGGACATAAACTCATGGTGGCAGCATACCGTGATTTTAAAAAGATAGTCTGATTAGACCTTTTTATGGGGGTCATTGAAGGTGAGGCCTTTTTATCTGGGTTATCAAGAATGAGGCCTACTGGCTCACATTTGTAAATTTCCGCTTGTTGTGTGTAATACCAGAGCCTTGCTATGGCATCCTGTGTATATGTCAAGGGTGTGTGTATATGTAGTGCGTGTGTGTATATGTAGTGCGTGTAACACGTGTAGTAACTAGCTGTGTGGATGGGTGAGCTTGAGTAGTGAGAGCCACTAGCATCCATTTTGGATGCTGCTTGTCTGGCATAGCACAAGATGGATGGAGAAGTCTGTGTTTCCAGACAGTGGAAGGGTATTGTCTGTATTTCTGTAGCTTGTTGGAGAAGAACCAGACAGTGGTCAGGAGGAATGAGTCGGGGCTACCATTAGAAATTTCATGAGGCCTTTTGTTACTATGGAGCTGCTGCTAAGTCTTCCTGAACACTCCTATTTGGTGGATCAAAGGGGTGAGGAGTCGGACAGCAGTGTCTATTGTGTAAGGTGAGCAAGTTTGTAGGTGAGACTTTTACTTTAATCTATCCCTTATTATTCCTTCATTTCGGCTGATGACAGCCAAATGCAGAAACCTCACTCCTCATTGTAATTGTGTTGTGGGTGCTCCAGATTGGAGCCAGCCATAGTGGTACCTGCCGTGAGAAGCATCACTCAACAAATGCTGTTCCTGGAAAGCAGGCTGAGGACACTTGAAAGAAGAACCACCCCAAAAGGATTCTGCAGTTTAAGACAGTTGTTCTACGTCACCTGTCTAAAGATTGTTCATAAAAGTGGGACCCAACCACCCTACTTTGTTCCAGTTCCAAGTCCTTTATGACAATGTCAAAGCAAGCTCTGTAGAGTACTCAAAGGCCACTGTGTACCCCTGTCAGCCTGACACCCCTTCTCCCAAAGGTGAAGGTACATTACCTAAAGTTTGCGATTTCTGCTGCTGTAGCTGTGGATCTTCCTGCAGGAACTTAAAATGTTCCTGCCACATGGGAAAGAGTCGTCCTGGCTCCACAATATCCTGGAGCAGAGCGGCTTAGCATATTCCTGGTGTCTGAGGGACATTCAGAGAGATCTTCCTGCCGGGAAGCTTTTTAAGAGAGACCTATAGAACAGGTGGGTGTTTCTAGTCTCCCATCCTGATTTCTAACGGGAACCTCTGCAGTTACCCGGACGGTGTAGGAAACTGCTGTGATCATTGTAATGCTGGTGGGGAGCTGCAACTGCAGGACTGTCATAGACCTGAATCCTCCTTTACGTCTGTAACAGCAGTAATCAACTAGTCAACATAGACCTGGACTGGGGCTACAACTACTGTGATCATGGTATGTCCAGTTGGAGGCTGCATCTACTGGAATCATTGTAGACTAGTCAGGACTACACCTACCACACACCTGGTAGGGCTGCAACTGCTGTAGCCACTGTAGGCCCGAGTGGGACTGTGACTGTCATTGACCAAGGCAGTGCCGCTACTTTCATTGACCAAGGCGGTGCCATGACTGTCATTGTCCCAGGTAGGTCCGCTGCACTGTAACGGTACCACAGCTCCCAGAACCAGAAGCTGGATGTTGCGTAGTCTGATGTTGCCCTCATCCTACTCACCGTAGCCCCTGCAGCAAGAGACACGGAGGGGCGGCCCAAACTACAAGAAACAAACAAAGACTCAGTTGTTGCCTACCCAGTTGACTGAACTGAGTAAGACTTGAACTGCATGCACATTTGAATGTGTGAGGCGGAAAAAAGGTTGCACCTGTGCTTGATTCACGCTTTACCTGACCCAGCTTATAGTGTCACCTGCCAAGGACTAGTAAGGGAATTAGTAGATGTACTGTAGTTTTTAGCACAACTATGTGATTTAAAGTGTTTTCTTGTTCTAAACAACAAGGACTGCACATTGTATATATTTTTTTTTAATTCATTCTTTTTATTGGTTACATCAACATAATAAAACAACTGTTTACCACTCCAGACTTCCACAGTACCGACTTCCATCTCATGACTATTAGAGAGGCTATTGGGCCACCACACCACAAACTGAATGAGTCCTTTATCATGTGTTCTTTAGACACCTGGACTTCTTACCTCTCTGGTCATTGCAACTCATTCAGTCCAAGATGGGTTTGCCACCCCACCCAAATCTTAGTCCATTTCTTCGGGCAGCCTCTACGTTTTTCATAGATTTGCTTTTTTGTTAACATGCACCAGTCCATATCGTCTCTCCTGTTCGCAAGAACTGGTCGACTCTCTACTACCCATTGTCTAGCTATGTTTCGTTTTGCAATCACCATTTCAGGTTCACCCACAGTTTGGAGAGTACTTGGGGATCCAGTCAATTCCCTATATATTCAGTATGCATCTTTTGGTGGTGCACTCGTTTGGACTATCGGCATCTGAACTGTAGGATCCCGTATTTCCCCTCCAATAATGCTGTATCTCTGGAAAAGACCATAGTGTGTGATGAATGGATCCTTGTTTTGTACAACCCTAAGGCAACCATCACTGTCAGTTCTGCCCATTGCCCTGTGTCGTCCCGGAGTAGTATGACCAGTGTAATATATGCAGCTGTATTAGTCGGAAGCCTGAGCATATTGCCAGCTCCCTTGGAGCGCCCAACTCCTCTTCCCATTCAGTCTCCTCCATATCTTCCACATCTACCTCCCACATTGCCTCTAGTGTGCACATAAACATCAGGTGAGTTAAAGTTGTTCATTACATTTTTGTAAGTCAAAGAAACTGTTTTGCTGGGCTCTCCCAATGTACTGTTTTCCAACGTGGATGATTCGACAAGCAGAGTGCCCTTCTTAATGTGGGATACTAGTTTGTGTCTGATCTGCATGTAGTTGTAGTATTCTCATTCCGGCATCTGGTATTCCAGCCAAAGAGCACTGAAGGGAATCCTCTATTAGATATTGGATTATTGTCTCTTAGTTGCTTGTTGATTGAGTGATGAGCTGGAGTACCTCAGACGACTTCTGTGAAAATCTTGTGACTCCTTGTCCCCACCCCCACTACCCCAAAAGTCTGAGAGGATTGTACTTCGCCCAATTTGCAGAGCCATAGTAGGATGTTCACCTGGGCACCACTGAAAAACTACCCCTACCATGATGGTTAGGGCCCAGTGGCCCCAGCCTGCCCTAGAACCCCATGTATGGGGTCTGACAGTAGCATGAGTCCTCCTATTTGCTTATACCTCCTTTTTTCCTGCTATGAGGGATCCACAAAGATCTGGTGTACTTCTCATCGTATAATTGTGGCAGTGGCAAAACATAACTCCTTATGGTCAGCAGATCAGATTGCTGAAATCTACTAAGCCTTTGGGGATTCACAGCCATTAAGATTATCCTCTTTGGAAAAAAACTCCATCATGTTTCCTACCACACTTGGTGGGCCTGGGTCACTTACCTCAGGAGTACTCACTCTTCACAAATGATGGTGGCAGGTAATCCCATGGATCATTGGAGAAAATACTCTACACATATCACAAACAGTGAAATTTAAATAGTTTGGTAGAACCACTCTTACCTCCCCAGATCCACATGGTTTCTGGTCTTCTACTCTTTCATCTTTGTTTCTTTGTCTTTTTTTCTTAGCTCTATTTTTTTTCTCTGTATATTACAGTGTGGTTAGTATTGTGGTTTGTTTTACATGATTCACCTTGTTCATGATTTCAGTAAATCTCAACGGATTATATTCTTAAATTACCAATATATACTGTTCTTTTCTGTCCTGAGGCATTTAAGTTTGTATTTGATGAACTTGGCACTCTTGACAACATGTTGTTACTCTGGTGCTTCTACATGTCCACCGTGTATAAATCCTGCCTCTTCTACCCTGTCGTATGCTACTATGTGCTTTATGAAAAAAGTTTCTAATGAAATGTTTTGATTTTTTTTTTAAAAAGTGTCTATGCTGCAATATATTACAGAAATAGGTGGTTCAAGTTGAGAAAAGTCACTCCAGCTTGATATGTAATACCTGTACATATTTGCTATTGCACAATAAAGTGATGTGAATAATGCCATTTTAGTTTTTGGTAACGAGGGCTGGCACTTATTTCCCATCAGTACACTCCTTCCTTTTCAATTGGAAAAAAATGGCCTTTAGCTCGATATGCAAACTGTGCGATATAGTGACATGATTAAGGGTAATGTTAAAAAGCTCTGTCACTTATTGTTTCCTTAATAGTTAAACGCTCAATAGGCACTATTGTACCTTCTCAGAATATCATAACTCTTAGTTTTGTCAAATAAAGGTTGCCATGATAAGTGCCCAATTAGTACATGTATGTAAAATGTACTTACTGGTTGATTTCAAGGGGTGGAGTTTTGTCTTTAACTTTGTAAACATGTCTGTAATTTTTCTCATGGGATTATTATACTAAAATGCAACAAAAATTATACTTTAACAGTCACAGAGCGAATGCAAACATTCACACAAGCAGTAAGATGTGAGGCATCAGGGACCTTCCCCCTGGCAGATAATACCAGGGAAAACGGACATAGATCTGACAAGTGACTAGACTAAGCCAGAGGGCTAATCCAGAGCCTGCGAATGAACATAATCCAGATAGAAACAGTAAAGCTGACAAAAGGCAAACAACCTTAAGAGAACGTTAAGAAGCTTATGTTACGTGAATAACTGACAGTGGTCACCTATGCTCGGTGCTAGTGCCAACCACCCCGAAGCTGCCACTGGCATCATAATGGCAGAGCTGCAAGGTCCAACACTCAGTCTAGTGTTACCTGTCACAAAGAGAACTTCAAAGCCTGGATCCATAACCTGACATTGATGGCAGCGAGCCTAACCCTGGAAATGCCTAAAGTCCATACCAAGAAATAGCTTACTAAATGTTTGCATACTAAACTCCAATCATGAAGCTGTTGAGCTAGGTTCAACACCAGAAAAGCAATTTGGTATCAAGGGTAGGAATAGAGAGAAAAATCCTGATATCTGGCCCCCAGAACGGTTTGTGGTGGCATCTTGGCATATTAAAGGAGTGAAATTGAAAATGGAGGATACCGAATTCTCACTCTTCATGAAGACATTTCATTTATTACTCCTGTGAAGACATGGTTATAAACCCAGAGTGAGCTCCTCGGCTATAAGAGGAATACAATAGCCTCTAAGAATGTCGGTGTAAGGGTGTTTAGAGTCTTACAGACAGATGTCAGGATGGATACATTTTGACAGTTCAAGTCCACAGAGATGAGCTCCCCACAAACTATATGGACAGCCCTAAACAACCAGCACTAAACTGGAGTTGAATGTACTATATTTCTACTGGCTACTGTGTATGCTTCCTGGAATATTTCAAATCCTTCCAAAAGGAGCTTAAATACATACTGTCATCCCTGGGCATGCAGAAATATCACGGTGGCTCGAAAGACCTCGTAGTTGGAAACATGATTGCAACAATCCGTGCCTAGGCTAGGATGTACAAGTACCATAATTGTAAAAGAAATAACTTGCTCTTCCTAGTCCTGAGACATGACTTTCTAGGAATAAATATGAGTAGCACCCTCTCTTATTTAGAAGGGACTAAGGCTTGTTTTCCTCTTATAATCCTCAAAGTGACTCCAAGTGTCCTTGCAAGACACAGATTTACCATGAACAGAACAGTAAATCCATGGATCTGAGCGTGAACCCTCATGGTTAATCCCATGAATTGGTACCCATCATGATTTATCAGTCTAGTTTTTTCGAAAGTGTTGCCCCAAAACAGTTGCAAACACTGATCCCTAAAGATCTCAACCTCTGCCTGAGCATCGTTTCTAGCAAAACTCAGTCAAATGTGGTCTGCAGCGAATCTGAAGTTCCATCTTAAATGGCTGTAAGAATCATAAAATGTCAAACCTAATTTTTACAAAACGTAATAAGTCAATAATCCACAAATTAGATGTTTGAATCAGTTATGAAAGGGTTAAAGACCTGAAGATCCAAAGACCCCAGGTTTGGCAAAAAAGAAAAAAACAGTCAAAGGAAAAAAAAATGAGAAATAGAGTGGTTGGTATGAGCAAGCTTCCAAAGAGGTTAAAAAGGTTTTGCAGGAAAAGTTAAACTCTGTTTCGGCCAGCTAGCAAGGACAAACTAAAGGAACCGAACCAAAAAGAAGTAAGATCTTTTTCAAGAAAAGCATTTAAACAATCACAATGGAGGTAGGCTATGGCAAAGACCAAAATCATTCTGAACCATAGTTTCCAAAGGAACGGACAACTTCCAATTTAACATTGGTGCTTATATCGCAGGCGAGGTGTGGGTTTTTATAGTTTTGAGAACATAATCTTCGAGGTACATATAGTAAAGGGGAAATAAAAAAATAAAAAAAAGCACCCTGGGTCATCAAAGGAATTGGAATAGTTAACTAGAGGGAAAATAAAGAGTCCTTATTAGCACTCCTTGATTCACTGTGTTTGATCATTCATTGAGTCTCATTTTGTGTGCAACTGGGGTTGTTTCGCTTAACCAAAACCAGAATAAAAAATCATGAATTTGTAGTGAATAATTCATAATTATTTATTTTCACCCAAAGTTGTTTGAATCCACTATAAGTTCTATCGTAATGTCTGAGATGTTACTTAACAATAAAACAAAAACCAATGTTCTTTTGCTCATTATGCCACCTCAGTTTGGGCCTAGCTATATGTAAATCCGCCATGACCCTGCTCCTCATGGGAACAGTCAAGTCCGAACTGCCAGACCAGGTCCTCACAGAAACAGAACACAAGCAACATAGGACCGATTTCTCCCTGATAAGGGTCCATCAGCCAGGCATAGCTTGGTTCCATTGACACAGTGAGCACAGGAACCACGTCCGGGTTTACCTTGCCACTGGATCCAAACTGAGGTGGCTTGATGACATCAAGAACGACGGTTTGGGATGCTACCCCGAGCAATTGCCAATGATTTGACAAATTGCAAGCATTCCTTCCATCGCCATTTGTGTTTCATGTACCACCCTAAGTGGCATGGGTATGCCCAGATGTGGGATCGATCAACTGAATCAAGCTGTACCCAGCTGATGAGCTCATAACTAGGGCGAAAGCAGTCCTGGGTTGCTTTATTTCCAGTTCATGGAGGACCTGGCCTGGCAGTTCGGTTTGGACTTTTCCCACGAGGAGCAGGGTCAAGACAGATTAGTATAAGACTGTGTCCACACTGAGGTGGCATGGTGAGCAAAAGAACGATGATTTGGGCTGCTTCCCCGAGCGATTGCTAGTGGTTACACAGATTGCAAGCATTCCTCCCATCACATTTTGTATTTCTTGAGACTACTGCAACTCCTTATTTCTAGGTGCACCAAACTGTTTGTTCAGATGCCTTTTCCCTCCTCATGCCTCCACTTTTGTTGCTTTGGATGCCCTTAATTGGTTTCCGCTACCTTAGAGAGTTTTCTTTATATCTCTTGTCACCATCCATAGAGCTTTTTATCAAACTATGCGGCTGTTCCTAAAGCACAGACTTTGTCACTGCCCTGTGCGCACACTGCACTCTTTCAGTGCCAATCTACTGGCGGCCCCCATGTTCAAAAAGTTTCGAGCAGGTGGCCATGCTTTTTTGATATAAACTGATTGTGCTTGGAAAAGTCTACCTTCATGTCTCTGCTCCTTCAGTGACCTTTCGGCCTTCAGGCATGGTCTGAAAGCCTTATTATACTCCTATTGTGCTGTTTAGTCTCTGTGATAGCCAGTGCCAGGGCGCCTTTCAGGCAACAGTGTTCTCCACAGATATATACATGAATAAGACATAATTTCCAGTCTCTCATTTAGTTCTTGCTGTTGTTGACTGCTGAGTTTTCTCAACCATATAACCTTTTTCTGTAGCAGTGTTTTTCAAATATCTCAATTGTGGTATGACCCTTTTAAGTGGCAGGAATTTCAATTGACGGGTATTGTCTGTTGAAATTTACTACCATTGTTGATTTTAAGGATTTTTTAAAAATATTTCTGCTCTGAAGGTCAAGTCCTTTTTTTTTTTTTTTTTTTTTTTTTTTTTTTTTTTTCTTGACGTTTATCAGCTTCCAAGGACACTACAGCAGATATATGCAATGTGTAGAATTGCACTGTAAGGATGTGTGATATCAGTGACAGTACAGTTAGTTTTTTTTGTTGGTGTTCATAGAAGTTAGCTTTTTGTTTGTTTTTGAACACACTACCATTTATTTGTTTCTGGATCTCTGGTAAGCAAACAATGCTGGTTGGTTAAAGATCCTGTTCAAATCAGGTTCTACATGTAACGGTGCCAAAGGATAGCTCTTGTGGAGTATTTGTGTCCTCTAGGTTCGACGCCTCAAAAAGGTTCAGGAGACGAAGGTGGAGCAGTGCCGCCAAACGTTTGTAAAGCTCCACTTGGAGGTCATAGGAGCCTGGTGTCTTCCCAGAGTGCATCACCTGGACTGCATCACTTAGTTCCGCGACCGTCGAATCTGCCTCCAGGGCGGCTCTAGCCAGAGGGTCCAGGCCCTTCAGAGGCATCGCCGCCAAAAATTCTGTGACCTCATGAGGCGCATGGTCGCACCAGGCTGCATAAAGGTCCCTGTAGTAGACCGCAAAAGCTTGGGCGATCTCGATGTCGAAATGCACCAGGTCCCCAGAGTCATTTGTTCTCAACCACCCAACGGGCCTCTTTCTCTCTCCTACTCAGCCACGCAAGGAGACTTTCAGCTGTATCACCTGCCTCGTAGAGGTGATGCTGATCCCCACCGGAAGCACTGCTGCACCGCCTGTGTCGCATAATTGCGGTACCGAGCCCTCGTTGCCTGTCTGAGCACGCAGGTACGCTCATCGCCCCTGGCCACCCACGTCCGTTCCAGGTGCAGGAGATGCTGCACCTACGAGGTTTCTTTAGAGCGATGATATGGCTCTGTCCAGAATACCATTTTGTAGGCTTCCTACAATGCCATTGGAGAAGGACACCGTCCCCACGTTCTCGTCAAAGTACTGTTTGGAGGCCACTCTAAGGCCTTCTGCCACCTCTATATTCCTCAGAGCCCAAGCGTCAAGTTTCCATGAGTATGGGTTATGGCACACAGCCGGGCCCCCCAAGGTGACTAGAAGGGGGGGGTGATTCGATATCCCTCATGACAAGTATTCTGCCTTCTTCACCCGTGGAACCTCCGACCGCGGGACAAAGACATAGTCCAGTCTCAATAGGGAGCCATGTGCCCCAGAGAAAAACGAGTATTGTCACCCATGGGGATGGAAATTTCACCAAGCATCGCTAAGCCCTGCACAGGATTAAAGCAGATCTGAAAGAGACTATTAGTTATGGATTCCTCACCTTAGAATTACCCCCAGGGGTCAGACTGGATCCGGAGAATTTTTTCTTCAGCAGTACCCCTGCGCGTCGGTAGGTGGCATCAATCGACTCCGTGTTTGTTGTTGGCGTGTGGTCGCCGGAATGGCGTCGCGGTATCTACTTAGATGCCGCCCCTGCGCGCTGACGTCCGTTCTTTCTTTTTCCGCGCCAGCCAGCGCAGATCCCAAGAGAGCGGTACCTCGAGTCACTTTTTGACTCTCTTTTTGCGACTTTTGTCGACTTCTTTTTTCGAGTCTTTCGACTCCTGGTGCACAGGGATGTCATTTCGGCGGACCGGCTTCAACCCTTGTGGCTCCTACCACAAGCTGATGTCGGTAACGGACCCCCATCTTGTGTGCCTCTGGTGCCTGGAGTGCGACCACGACCCGAAGTCGTGTTTCGACTGCCGGGCCACGGCCCGAAGTCTTTGCGGGAGCGGTCCCGAAAGCTTCTGGAGGCCCGGCAGTCTGCTCCGTGACGCTCGAGGTCTCGGTCGAGAGGGAGGTCGCGGGACCGGTCGTGGAGCCATCACCACCACTCTTCGTCTTCGGGTAAGTCAAAGCACAAAAAGAAGGCGAAGAAGCACCGTCGCTCTTCGCGTTCTCCGCCTCGGTCGGCTGACGCGACGCAGGATGCGGACAGTAGTCATCCGGCTCCGCCCATGGAGCCTGTTGGGTTGGCTCCGAGCTTCCCTCTCTTTCCGGGAGCTGGGGCGACCCCTGCCTAACTTCGTAGCTTTTACGAAGCCCTCCACTCTATTTTTGGGCAGCCCGACTCCGCCGGCGCGCCTTCGGGCCCGTGGACTCTGCTGGGGGCTCTAGGCCTTTGATGCCGGCGGCTACGGCGCCGCAGGGCCCCCAGGGATCCAGGCCTGGCTCCAGATCGGCACCGGTCGACCTTGCGACACCTCCTCCGGCGCCAAATCCAGTGGCGACACCTCCGCCCTCTCCGACGCCGGTTGTCCCCCCAGCTGACGTCGACCCCAGCCTCCCCCTCGATTTAGACATGGAGCCGGACCAACGTCGCCCGACGTAGGGACCTGGGCCGGCCAGTACTTTTGTACCACTGTTCTCCCCTGGTGTTCCCTATCGCCCTGAGTGGCTACCAGAAGAGGGTGAGGAGGACTGGGAGGGGTCTGTGGACCCTTTGGCAGACCAGTTGGAAGAACCGGACTGGAGAGAGGAGTTGGGTGAGGCCAGTGGTCTGGACACTTCTCCAGTCCGTGGCATGCTTTCTCCCCCTACTGTGGCTACAGAGGAGGGTGCATCATACGCAGTGGTGTTGCGTAGGGCAGCTGAGGCCTTTCACCTTGAGCTTCCTACAGTGGCGGTTAGGACTAACTTCCTGACCGAGGTGCTTCAACTGGCAGCGGCCTCTTCAGAGCCTCTGCTGCCGTCCAATGAGGCCCACACAGACATCCTTTTGGGCACTTGGTCCAAGCCCAACACAGGGGCTCCTGTGGATAGGATGATTGCCCGACGCCACTGCCCGGCTCCGGGCGACCCCATTTTCCTCTCCCAACACCCCACCCCTGAGAGCTTGGCGGTCCAAGCCTCGACTTCCAAGGGCGCATTCCCTACCGCACCACCTGATAGGGAATCCAAGAAGCTGGACCACCTTGGGAAGATGTTTTCTTCCTCCAGCTTAGGACTGTGATTGGTGAACACCGCATGTCTCTTGGGCCGTTGCTCCCACTCTGTGTGGGACACGGTCACGCAGGTGCTGCCACAGTGCCCGGAGGAGGCTCGGGCCGTGCTCTCCTGTGCAGTTGCCGAAGGGAGAGACGCAGCGAAGTTCACCATAAGATGTGGGCTGGACACAGCCCGACTCGCTGGGCAGGGCGATTTCAACGTCAGTAGAGCTGAGACGCTACGCCTGGCTGAGGTCCACTGGCTTTTCAGGTGATGTCCAAGCTACCCTTTTGGACATGCCCTTTGATGGCAGTCACTTGTTTGGCGACAAAGCAGTCAACGCGCTCGAGCGCTTTAAGGACTCCAGGGCTACGGCCAGATCCTTTGGCCTTGCTTCCACCTCTTGCTCTGCGCAGTCTGCTTTTCGCCCCTTTCGTGGCTACCACGCCACTGCGCGGCTGGGGACGTGGGACCCACCGCTGTGGGTCTGGGGGCCAGCGGGCGGGCCAGTCCACCAGCGCTCCCTCTGCAGCAGCCTCCAAGCCCCCCTAGTCCGACCTTTCAGGGCCACCATTCGCCAGTGGGCGGCAGGATTCGCCATCACCTCCCCCACTGGCTCACCATCACGTCAGACAGGTGGGTTTTGCAGATAGTCCGAAAAGGCTACTCCCTCCCCTTCGAGACTACCCCTCCATCCATGCCGCCTCAATTCCATTGCATGTCGGAGGATCACTTGGCCCTTCTCCAACAGGAAGTTATGGCTTTCTTGGCCAAGGGGGCCATCGAGCGAGTTCCTGCCCCAGACGTAGGTCGTGGTTATTTCCACTACTTTCTGGTACCCAAGAAGGACAAGGGCCTATGTCCTATCTTGGATCTCAGGAACATCAACCACTTCCTCTGGAAGGAGAAGTTCAAAATGTTGACATTGGCTCAGGTACTGTCTGCCCTCGACCCTGGAGACTGGATGGTAGCGTTGGACTTGCAGGACGCTTATTTTCACATCCCAGTCCTGCCGGCTCACAGGCGTTATCTACGGTTCACGTTAGGCCACAAGCACTTTGATTACCATGCTTCCATTTGGCCTTACCAGTGCCCCTCGTGTGTTCACGAAAGTGTTAGCGGTGGTCGCAGCTCTCCTGCGCGGATCAGGGGTTCCAGTCTTCCCCTATCTAGACGACTGGCTGTTGAAGGCGAGTTCGCGCCAGGCTGTCATCTCCCATCTCCAGACTACGGCCGACCTCCTGCATTCGCTGGGGTTCACCATCAATGTGCCGACGTCACACCTGATTCCCTCTCAGAAGCTCCTTTTCATCGGAGCGGTTCTGGACAGAGCGCAGTTTCGGGCTTATCCTCCCGAGTAGCAAGTCTGGGATATTCGGGCTGTGATTCGATCTTTCAGCCTCTATCCCGGGTTTCGGTCAGGATGACCCTGAGGCTACTGGGCCTCATGGCCTCCTGTATCCTGCTGGTGAACTATGCCAGGTGGCATATGCGGGCTCTGCAGTGGGACCTGAAGTTCCAGTGGGCACAGCATCAGGGGAATCTTTCCGATTGCGTCCAGATCTCGAAGGGCACTGCACGACAATTGCAGTGGTGGCTAACGAACTGGGATTGGGTCAACGGCAGGTCCCTCTCCCTTCCCCAGCCAGAGTTCACAGTGGTGACAGATGCATCACTGCTGGGGTGGGGCGGCCACATGGGAGAGGCGGAGATCAGAGGCCTCTGGTCTCCGGCGGAGTCCGGGCTCCACATCAACCTTCTGGAGCTTCGGCAATCTGTCTTGCAAGGAAGGCATTCCTTCCTTCTGTCAAAGGGAGAGTAGTGCAGGTGTTCACTGACAACACCACCGCCATGTGGTACTGCAACAAACAGGGCGGGTGGGGTCGTGGACCCTATGTCAGGAGGCACTTCGTCTCTGGAACTGGCTGGAACATCAGGGCATGTCCCTGGTGGTTCAACACCTGGCAGGTTCTCAGAACGCCAGGGCGGACAAACTCCGCCACTGGTGCATGATGGATCACGAATGGCATCTTCACTCGGATGTGGTGCAAGGTCTCTTTCAGCAGTGGGGAGAGCCTTGGTTAGATCTATTCGCCACCGAAGAGAACGCACAATGTCAGCAGTTCTGTGCGTTGGAATTTCCAAGGCGGCACTCGCTAGGCGAAGCTTTTCGTCGCGAGTGGAGTTGCAGTCTTCTATACGCCTTTCCGCCTATACCACTTCTAACCTGAGTGCTGAAGAAGATCAAGCGCGACCGGGCCCAAGTCATTCTTGTGGCTCTGGATTGGGCACGGGAGAGTCTGGTATCCCAAGCTCTTACACATGGCCATCGATCCTCCGATCAGACTACCTCTTCGGGAGGATCTTCTGTCGCGCAACAGGGGACGGTCCTCCAGCCGACCCTGTCCAGCCTCCACCTCCTTGCGTGGAGATTGAGCGGCAACAGTTGACTGCTTTCAACCTTCCTCCCGAAGTCTGTAACTTTATCTTGGCGGCCAGGCGGCCCTCCATCAAAACGGTATACGCCTGTAGATCGAACAAGTTTGTGGCATGGTGCGCAGCAAAGGCTGTGGATCCCCTTTCTGCCCTCCTTTCAGAGGTTCTCCTCTTTCTTCTTTCTTTGGCCCAGCAGGGCTCTGCGCACTCTCAAAGGCTACCTTTCAGCCATTTCGGCCTTTCTTAGGCTTCTTGACCAGCCTTCTCTTTTCAGGTCCCCTATTGTAAATCGCTTCCTTAAGGGCATTACTCACTTGTTTGCTCCAATTCCTTTCGTAATGCCCCAGTGGGACTTGAACCTAGTTCGGACCTATCTTATGTGCGTACAAAAGAAAAGAGGGAGGTAGAGATAGCGGCTAGGTTTATCCTCCTATTAGTACTGAGGTGAGACCAAAGTTGAGTATTGCAAAGAAATCCTGCTCTTAGGGAATTGGAAACGATACGACGAGAATTCGTCGTAATCACTTGTCTTGAAAAAATACTTTTTTTCTAGAGACCCCTCACCCACCAGGGTTGCCCCTAGGTGGCATGCTTCATCATTGGGGTTCCTCTCAATCCTCTACGGATTGAGGCATGCTGCGACTTGCGAAATACGTAGTAGCACTTGGTTGTAGACTGTGTGGTGCAGTAATGTGGAGAGGGTGGAAAAAATATTTAAAAATACCTAACTAGTAGGCCCCTATTCTATTCCCGCCCCTAGTTGGTATGGTTAAAAATCAGGGGTTATTGCTGAGAGAGCCCGACTGTAATGAGTCTGGCTGTCTCAGTAATGTGTTTGTGTCAACATGTTTAGAGCTGTTCCCCTATTAGCTCTTCATCAGGACTCCACGTGGCCAGCCCCGTGTGTACCACTCCTCACAAATCCTAAATAAAGGATGTCAGTGGTGCACATTAATTAGGCATGCACTGTATACATCCAGTACTTGTATTTAATCCGTATGGTTCTGTAATTAGAAAGGAGAGACATTAAAAACACCGACCTGACAGCAACGCTGGCAGGCCATATATACTTTATAATGCATGCAAAATGAATCCATCAATATACATATATCTCTCTCACACCCATAGGTGGTGGGTGCTCATATGGTCTATCTTTTTTGCTCTCGTAGTGTGTCATAGACATGCCACACACTGTAATGGGTGAAAATATTCAAAATTGACGCTTGTGAGACATGACTACACAGGACAGTACAACATTAAACATAAAATAAGTGGTCCCTTTGACATACTTATTATAATGCAAACTCTTGCATCATGGTCAATGCCAGGGGTAGAGGAGCTTGTAGTCACACACTAGAAATAGGAAAAAACGATATAGGTCATCTCATGCTCCTGATGTTGTTACTAAGGTGTAGGTAGTCCCCTAAGATAGCGTGTTGCATCCAGAAGGAACAGGGCCCCCCAACACACTTACTTTGTCAAAGCTTCCTCCGGTCCAAATGACCTACTGCTCTCCCTGGAGACCGCATTCTGTCAGTGGCATTTGCCTGCAACTGTATTTAAAGCCTGTATCTACCCGGCGGCTGGAAGAAAAGCCTCGGTCATGCCACTTCTGATCCACTATACCGCTCGGAAAGCCCAAAATGGCCACCACCATTGGAATAACGGTGTCGCCATCTTGGGAGGATTCTGATAGAAGTAAAGTAATACATGTTTCTATGCATTGATTTCCGATTACTCTTATTAATCTTAATGGAGATCGCGGAGAAGAGGTCATAGTGCTAATTAGCACACCCACGCGCCCTACTAAAAATAAAGGTTGAGCGGAGAAGGAACTTCCTAGTGTTCCTGAACATGGAGAGAGTGCCTCTCGAGTTATATACATGGCGGCCGTGTAGTGAGGATTCCCTTCATCGTAAAGTATAGTTTCGTAATTTTCGGATAGAAAGGCACATCCTCATGTTATTTCAGAAGAGCTACACTGCTCGAGAATTACAAAATGGCGGCCGCTGTTGGAGTAACGGCAGCGCCATGTTGTGAGGACTACTTGAGTTCAGAATATCGCCAGTCTGAACAAGTGTTGGAACATTAGTATACCCCATTAGTACGTTTCCATACTCATTCTTATCTGGTTTTAGCCTCTGCATCATTTACGGCTGCTGACTCATGGGTATATTTCAGGTGTTATAGTTCAGCCCAATTCCGTCTTATTTAGGTTTGTATACCCAATATAAATTACACGTGGGCTATAAGAAGTGATGGATATTAAAACCGTAGATATTTAAAAAACGGGGCTATGTAGAAGATATCTCTTCACACCGAGTAAGTTGTTTGTCTCAAAAAAGGGAGTGTCATATTATCATTTGTTACTGTTGGTTATCAGAGGCTCCTACCTTGTTCTATTCAATTCCTACGTAAAAGGCTCAAGGAATGTTGACATTCAATCCCAAGGTGTCAGTATGGAGTTTATACACCCACCTGCTGCTCTTTCTCCAGAAGTCTGTGTTCCAGATTGTCACTGTGGCTTAGGTGTTCTAGGATAACCCACTTCAAGTCATTAGGTGTGTGTTCTTGTTCCATATAATGTGCGGACATTTTTGTGGTGATGCGATGACACCTGATGTTGCTGCGGTGTTCGCACACCCTGGTGCTTACTTTCCTTGTAGTCATTCCTACATAATGCAGATTACATGTTCAAGTGATGAGGTATTCTACTCCTGTTGTGTTACAGTTTTAGTTTTCGCAGCTCCCAATGCATCCCACTGTTAAAAGACACGTTTTTGGTGGCAGTGGTAAGGTGGCAGACGCTGCAATTTCCGCAGAGATAATGGCCCGTGGGTGGCGTGCCCAGCATGGTTTGATTCCTCTCCCTGTTGGTACCTAGTTTTGGATGTGTGTGTACTAAAATATCCCTCAGATTTCTTCCCCTTCTGTGAGAGAACATTGGTTTTGTTGCCCACTGTTCAAAATGCGCCAGTGTTTCCCAATGATTTTGGAGACTCTATCCGACGCTATGTTGAAGGTAGTGATTCAGATAGGTCTTTTGTCTGTGTCAGTATTCTGTTTTTGGCGCGTCTCTAAAAGAGAGTCTCTGTGATTGTTGGTTGCTCGTTTTTTTGCATTGGACACCAACTTCTTTGGGTAGTTCCTTGCCAGCAGCTTGTCTGTCAGTTTGTTGGCTTGAGTTCTGAAATTGTTGACCTCTGTGCAGTTCCTTCTTAGCCTCAGGAACTGGCCGAAGGGGAGATTGTCTTTTAGGTGCCTTGGGTGAAAACTATCGTATAGTAATATGCAACTCTGGACGGCGGTTCATGCACCAGGACCCTATGCGCTCTCTCGATAAGAAAACAGTGGGACAGCTAGCTGGTTCATTGGGAGGAAGGGCCACAACCACTCCTCCAGGAACCTCTTTGGCCCAGTCCCTCCGCCCCCTCCATGAACCCCAGGAATTGTTAATTGTTATGCATCGAATGGCCCTAGGCGTCTTAAATGTGGTCACCAGCTCTCCAGTGTGGGCCTAGAGTTTCTGAACAGTCTGGGTCAGGTCCCGTACCGTACCTTCCGTGTCTCCGCTTCGGTCACCCATCCAGTGGTCTTTTTCAGGTCTTGCCAGAGTAGGGCCATGTCGGCCCCCACTGCCCCAATCTGCGTTTCCAGTGTGTGGCACGCGGACTCAATTGTCCGTAGGATAGCTTCTGTCCCCGGGTGTCACCCCTCTGTCTCAGCAACCTCCTCCATGGGCCACATGGCACCACCTCTAGGAAAGTGCATCCTTTCAGCATGGCCACCCCCGCTGTTTGCCCTAGTACTGATGCTTTTCGACTGAAAGTTCACTGGGTCCCTGCTAACTAGTCTCCAGTGCCAGTGATCTTTCCCTTAAAACCAAACACATGTTTAATTGTAACCCAATTGGTAAGGACTTTAAAACCCTTCTAAGTCCCTAGCAAATGGAACACCTGGTACCTAGGGTATGGGTACTAAAGAGGGCCCCTAAGGGCAGCAGCATGTATCATGCCACCCTAAGGGACCATACACAAATTAATTGCAGACTGTCATCGCAGGCTGCGTGAAAAGGTGCAAACCATTTTGAAAACATGGCATGGTACACTCCCTGTGTGCCATGCCCATGCACACTGCATATACTATATGTAAGTCACCCGTACAGCAGGCCTTAAAGCCTAAAGGCAGGATGCAGTGTATTATGTGAGGACATATCTGTTAGAAATGGGATTTTTGGTAGGCTTGGGCGTGGGCCAAAGCCAGGCAAAAACCACCACTCTAGTCAGGATAAGGGAGTTACACGTCTAAAATAACCCCTGCTCACCCCCTTGGTAGCTTGGCACGAGCAGCCAGTCTTATCCTAGAGGCTGTGTGTAAAGCATTTGCACATAACCAACAGTAATACAGTGTAAGCACTACAAAAGGACACCACACCAGTTTAGAAAAATATCCAATATTTTTATATACTTAAGACAAGACCAAAAACGATAAAGAACCACAATACTATACTTAAAAGTTCACAATTCAAAAATACGCTGATTAAAAAGAGTTCCTTGTGTGGATAGCGCCGTCCGGGCTACCACGGTGTCGTGAACACACAAATCCAAAACAGTTCTGGCGGACCGCGGGGTCGCAGGCCAGCTATGGTGTCGGGAAGACCCGCAAACAGTACCTTTCAGAGATGCAGGGTGATGGGGCCCTTGAAGTCACTCGCGTTGCAGGTCGAGCTCCTTTCTGATGGGATCAGGAGCGCTGGCGCCAACAGGCGTCGGGTGCTGCGGTGCGAAGGGCAGCGGTGCGGCGTGCGTTGCCCTCAGGTCGCGGTGCGAGCAGCGGCTCAGTGGCGGCGTCAGATGGCGTCGTCGGTGAGACCAGGGTCGCGGTGCGAGATGAAGGCGGTGCTCGTCACGGTGCGGGCAGGTCACGGTGCAAGCAGCGGCGGCATCGTTGCTGAAGTGCTGTCGTCGGCTGACGAACTGGAGTCGATGGTGCCGGCGTCGGTGGGCCAAGGCTGCGGTGTGGGATGAGGGCGGTGCTTCGTGTGACTTGCGAGCGGTGCCCTCGAACCACGGTGCAAGCAGCGGTGTCGATTTCGGCGGGGAGTGCGCGGCGTCAGGAAGGCCAAGGCGTCCTCGTGAAGCAGGGCGGTGCGAGCAGCGGCTCGGTGGTGGCGTCAACAGGCATCGTCGGTGAGACCAGGGTCACGGTGCGGCGTTGCGGCGGTGCCCTCTGCGGTGACAAAGCTTCGGCGTGAAGCGAGGAGGTGCAGAGTGCGGTGCCCACAGGTCGCGGTTCAAGCAGCGGCTCGGTGGCGGCGTCAACAGGCGTCGGCGGTGAGACCAGGGTTGCGGTCCGGCGTTGCGGCGGTGCTCTCTGCGGTGCCAAACCTTCGGCGTGAAGCAAGGCGGTGCGGAGTGCGGTGCCCACAGGTCGCGGTGCAAGCAGCGGCTCGGTGGCGGCGTCAACAGGCGTCGTCGGGAAGACCAGGGTTGCGGTGCAGCGTTGTGGCTGTGCCCTCTGCGGTGCCTTCAGGACACGGAGTCGGCAGTGGCATCGTAGACGTCGTCGAGTTGGTGTTCTTCGGGTTGCAGCACAAAACACACAGTCCCCAGTGCTGCGGGTCGAAGAACTTGAAGTCTTTGCTGTTCCTGAGACTTCGTGAACAGGGGGCAAGCTCTACCTCAAGCCCTTGGAGAGACTCACAAATTAGGTTGCAGAAAGTCCAGTCCAGGCCTTTCACTGCCCAAGACAGAAGCAGCCACTGCAGGTCAGCCCAGCAAAGCACCCAGCAAAGCAGTCGTTCCTTTTCGCAGCTTCTCCGGCTCTTCTTCTTGGCAGTCTTCTTGTTCCAGATGAGTTCTAAAGTTCAGGGGTCTGGGACCCAGCATTTATGTCCAAAAATTCTTTGATCTCTTAGGCAGAGAGGGCCTGTGCCCGTCAGGACCAGTTCTGCCTTCTCTGGTGTGAATTCCTGGCAGGAGGTGGAGACGGCATTTGTCAGAGGCAGAGCAGGCCCTTTGAGGTGCAAGGAAATCTCCTCCCCCTTCCCCCATCGTAACCCAGGTCTCTTCAGCCCTTTCCTGACCTACCTAGACCATCTGGCGCCCCTCCTGCTCCCCCAGCCTTCTGTCATCCAAAACCCAGACAGGCCATCCACATTCCAGCAGAGGCACACTGGATGACTGAGCAAGAAAATACCCACTTTCTAAAAGTGGTATTTTCAAACACAGAATGTAAAAATCACCTTCACTAAAAGATGCATCTTTAGATTCTGAGTTCAGGCATACTAAATTCTATTTTCTTACCGAATTCCCTGGGCCAGTTATGTTTATAAGATGTTATAAACAAACCTCCCAATCTATCCTATGGGGAACTGGTAGCCTTGCAATAGTGAAAAACGAAATTGGCTGTAATTCACTATCGGGACATGCCACACATACCAGGGCGTGTCCCACCTTTCACATGCACTGCACCCTGCCCACAGGGGTACCTTGGGCCTACCTGAGGGGTGTCTGACATGTAAGAAAAGGGAAGGTTAGGGACCGGCCAGTGTGTGCACTGGCCAAGTCGACATGGCAGTTACAAACTGCGCGCAGACTTCTGCAATGGCAGGTCTGAGTTAACGTTTTCAGGGCTACTCACACAGGTGGCACAACCAGTGCTGCAGGCCCCCGAGTAGCATTTGATTCACCAGCCCTGGCACACGCAGTTCACTTTGCTAGGGGCTAACAGGGAAATCAAATATCCAATCATGGAAACACCCATCCATAACACAATTTACACAGAGAGCATATGCACTTTAGCACTGATTAGCAGTGGTAAAGTGCCCAGAGTCCGAAAACCAACACAAACAGGTCAGGGAAAAATAGGAGGAAAAAGCAAAAAGTTTGGGGATAACCCTGCAAAAAGGGCCATTTCCAACACAACCCCCTTCCAGCCTAAAGCCAGGGGAGACCAATCCATACCTCGCTGTGCTTCCCTGCTTGGGGCAATAGAACAAGGAACCTGGCCCGCAACAGCAGGGTTTTCTTCCCGTTCTCCGCCTTCCTGAACCTAGTTGGATCCCTCTATCCATACTCTCAGGGCCCACTAAGCTGACCCATGGGAAACCCTTCTCCTCCCCTGTGGACCCCATCTGCGCAGCACCTAAACTTACTTGGCTCACAGATGTGTCCCAACAGGCAGTCAGTACCCACATGGCCAACACAATGGTGTGGCCCAGTCCATCACCGGGGTGTGACTCCTGTCCCCCTCCCAGGGGCAACTCTGTCCACCGGGACAGCCAGCCACAGTGACCACTGACAATTGTCAGTGAGGAGAGCCAGGCCTTATGCCTTTCCGGCCACTCCAACCACTGTGGCGTTAGAAAATGGGGGCGGTAGCCCCAGATGCCTGGCATCCTTTCTCCACTCTCCCCCTGCCAAGTCAGGTATGGCACCCTGACACTGGCCCACCAGCCCAGGGTCTGTACCCTGCGGCTGGACAGGAGACTGGGGTGGGCTCTCCCACACCCTCTCCTTCTCCCTGGGGCTCTGTACCCTCCCACCTGGAGCGGTACTCCCTTCCAGAATTGTCAGGGCACCTGTGGTAGGTGTCCTGCACAATTCGCCCACCAGTTCAGGGCGCTATCGTGCAACTGGTACACCAGCCCAGGGTCTGTACCCGGGGCTGGGGTGGGCTCTCCCACACCCGATCCTCCCCCCTGGGGCTCTGTACCCTCCCAGGTGGAGCGGCACCCCCAGAAGACAACCTGGTAGGGGCACTGTCAGCAGTCGCCCCTTCCCCCAGGTCAGGGGGGACACCCTGAACCTGGTTCTCCAACCCAGGGTCTGTACCCTCAGGCTGACCAGAGGTCTCGGGTGAGGCTCTCCTCCCCTCACCCCTCCTTCTGGGGTCCTGCACTCTCCTCCCAGGAGAAGCACCCCCAGAACCAAAAACTGTCAGGACGCTGGAACCGGACCTCCTACACAGTTCTTCCACCAGTTCAGGGCCTTGACCCTGCAACTGATCCACCACCCTCGGATCTAAACCCTCAGGTTGAACCGGGGTCAGAGGCGAGGACTCCCTCCCTCTGCACCCCCTTCCAGAGTTCTGTACCCTCCCACCCAGAGTGGTACCCCTAGAAGACAAACCGGTCAGGAAACTGCTTACAGTCGTCCTTCCCTCCAGGTCAGGCAGGACCTGAACCTGGCCTCCCAACCCAGGGACTAAACCTTGCGGCTGAGCACCTGCCCGGCGCACCAGGACTTCCTTGGGAGCACGCATGCCCCCCCTGAGGGTAACAAATGACATGTGTTGTGTGACAGTCTGCCTGGCGCAGATCTCCCAACCCCTGTCCATCTGACAGTGCGCGAAGATCCCCCAGGACAGAAGTGGTGTCACCATGGTCACTCCTAGGAGGCTCAGCCCTTCTGGCTGGCCCCTGACCCACTGGTCCTCCCACTGGGGAACGCATCCCCCATCTCAGCCGTCCATCCGTACTTCTCCAACTCGAACTTCCTCGCTTCCAGCCTGTCCTCCAGCTCCTCTGGGGACAGACTGCTGCTACCTGGTTTAGAGGGTGCCCCCCCCTCCCAAAAGCACATCCACCCTTGGAATAGGCTCCTCTGCCTCCATGCCAAGATTTCCAGACAGCTCACTAGCATGTCTGGCTGCTACCCAGGCCCTCAGCGCCTTTTGTAGCTCCTCTTTTCTGGTGAGGCCCCTGATTTGGATTTTGAGGTTTTTGCAGATCGCCTTCAATTCCTTCACCTTGTAGGTTTCTAACCTCTCCTCCTCAAAGGCCACTTCCAAGGATGCAACAGATGATGCAATTGATTCAGGCATGACGAAGTAGCAAGTTCAAACTGGCAAGATAAAAAAATAGGCCAAAAGAAAAAGAACCAGTATGTGGCACGTAATGGTCTGCGATATGGTAGTAGTGCACACCAATCACTGTAAGTCAAGTGCAAACGCAAGTCCTATCCTCACCGCTGACAACCAATGTTAGAAATGGGATTTTTGGTAGGCTTGGGCGTGGGCCAAAGCCAGGCAAAAACCACCACTCTAGTCAGGATAACGGAGTTACACGTCTAAAATAACCCCTGCTCACCCCCTTGGTAGCTTGGCACGAGCAGCCAGGCTTATCCTAGAGGCAGTGTGTAAAGCATTTGCACATAACCAACAGTAATACAGTGTAAGCACTACAAAAGGACACCACACCAGTTTAGAAAAATATCCAATATTTTTATATACTTAAGACAAGACCAAAAACGATAAAGAACCACAATACTATACTTAAAAGTTCACAATTCAAAAATACGCTGATTAAAAAGAGTTCCTTGTGTGGATAGCGCCGTCCGGGCTACCACGGTGTCGTGAACACACAAATCCAAAACAGTTCTGGCTGACCGCGGGGTCGCAGGCCAGCTATGGTGTCGGGAAGACCCGCAAACAGTACCTTTCAGAGATGCAGGGCGATGGGGCCCTTGAAGTCACTCGCGTTGCAGGTCGAGCTCCTTTCTGATGGGATCAGGAGCGCAGGCGCCAACAGGCGTCGGGTGCTGCGGTGCGAAGGGCAGCGGTGCGGCGTGCGGTGCCCTCAGGTCGCGGTGCGAGCAGCGGCTCAGTGGCGGCGTCAGATGGCGGCGTCGGTGAGACCAGGGTCGCGGTGCGAGATGAAGGCGGTGCTCGTCACGGTGCGGGCAGCTCACGGTGCAAGCAGCGGCGGCGGCGTCGTTGCTGAAGTGCTGTCGGCTGATGAACTGTAGTCTATGGTGCCGGCGTCGGTGGGCCAAGGCTGCGGTGTGGGATGAGGGCGGTGATTCGTGTGACTTACGAGCGGTGCCCTCGATCCACGTTGCAAGCAGCGGCGTCGATTTCGGCGGGGAGTGGCGGCGTCAGGAAGGCCAAGGCATCCTCGTGAAGCAGGGCGGTGCGGAGTGCAGTGCCCACAGGTCACGGTGCGAGCAGCGGCTCGGTGGCGGCGTCAACAGGCGTCGTCGGTGAGACCAGGGTCGCGGTGCGGCGTTGCGGCGGTGCTCTCTGCGGTGCCAAAGCTTCGGCGTGAAGCGAGGCGGTGCGGAGTGCGGTGCCCACAGGTCGCGGTACAAGCAGCGGCTCGGTGGTGGCGTCAACAGGCGTCGTCGGTGAGACCAGGGTTGCGGTGCGGCGTTGCGGCAGTGCCCTCTGCGGTGCCAAAGCTTTGGCGTGAAGCGAGGAGGTGCAGAGTGCGGTTCCCACAGGTCGCGGTGCAAGCAGCGGCTCGGTGGCGGCGTCAACAGGCGTCGTCGGGGAGACCAGGGTTGCGGTGCGGCGTTGTGGCGGTGCCCTCTGCGGTGCCTTCAGGACACTGAGTCGGCAGTGGCGTCGTAGACGTCGTTGAGTTGGTGTTCTTCGGGTTGGAGCACAAAACGCACAGTCCCCAGTGCTGCGGGTCGAAGAACTTGAAGTCTTTGCTGTTCCTGAGACTTCGTGAACAGGGGGCAAGCTCTACCTCAAGCCCTTGGAGAGACTCACAAATTAGGTTGCAGAAAGTCCAGTCCAGGCCTTTCACTGCCCAAGACAGAAGCAGCCACTGCAGGTCAGCCCAGCAAAGCACCCAGCAAAGCAGTCGTTCCTTTTCGCAGCTTCTCCGGCTCTTCTTCTTGGCAGTCTTCTTGTTCCAGATGAGTTCTAAAGTTCAGGGGTCTGGGACCCAGCATTTATGTCCAAAAATCCTTTGATCTCTTAGGCAGAGAGGGCCTGTGCCCGTCAGGACCAGTTCTGCCTTCTCTGGTGTGAATTCCTGGCAGGAGGTGGAGACGGCATTTGTCAGAGGCAGAGCAGGCCCTTTGAGGTGCAAGGAAATCTCCTCCCCCTTCCCCCATCGTAACCCAGGTCTCTTCAGCCCTTTCCTGACCTACCTGGACCATCTGGCGCCCCTCCTGCTCCCCCAGCCTTCTGTCATCCAAAACCCAGACAGGCAATCCACATTCCAGCAGAGGCACACGGATGACTGAGCAAGAAAATACCCACTTTCTAAAAGTGGTATTTTCAAACACAGAATGTAAAAATCACCTTCACTAAAAGATGCATCCTTAGATTGAGTTCAGGCATACTAAATTCTATTTTCTTACCGAATTCCCTGGGCCAGTTATGTTTATAAGATGTTATAAACAAACCTCCCATTCTATCCTATGGGGAACTGGTAGCCTTGCAATAGTGAAAAACGAAATTGGCTGTAATTCTCTATCAGGACATGCCACACACAGCAGGGCGTGTCCCACCTTTCACATACACTGCACCCTGCCCACAGGGGTACCTTGGGCCTACCTGAGGGGTGTCTGACATGTTAGAAAAGGGAAGGTTAGGGACCGGCCAGTGTGTGCACTGGCCAAGTCGACATGGCAGTTACAAACTGCGAGCAGACTTCTGCAATGGCAGGTCTGAGTTACCGTTTTCAGGGCTACTCACGGGGGTGGCACAACCAGTGCTGCAGGCCCCTGAGTAGCATTTGATTCACCAGCCCTGGCACACGCAGTGCACTTTACTAGGGGCTAACAGGTAAATCAAATATCCAATCATGGAAACACCCATCCATAACACAATTTACACAGAGAGCATATGCACTTTAGCACTGATTAGCAGTGGTAAAGTGCCCAGAGTCCTAAAACCAACACAAACAGGTCAGGGAAAAATAGGAGGAAAAAGCTAAAAGTTTGGGGATAACCCTGCAAAAAAGGGCCATTTCCAACAATATCTGTATAAACAGATGTGCTCTTGTGATGTCTGGTTCCATTGCCACAACATTGCAAGTGTTTAGGAAGCCATCTTAAGTATATGTACCTGGCACTGGTCATTATGAGTTACCCAGCTACATGGAAGAGGACTTTGTGGCTCCCAGAGGTCTGCCCCGTCTCCCCAGCGAGTCTCGAGCCGCTAGACCCTCCAGCTCCAATACCCTGAATACTGGAGCCCTTGCAGCAGCCAAGGCTTGTTAAGTGTCCAGTCCGGACACCAACCCTGCCAAGACCGATCTGCCGACAAAGGATGTCGACGTCACTGAGGCCAGCACAGAGAGTTTTCCTGCTGTCCTGTTTACCCCCATCACCCGATCAACCCCGAGAAGCGAGAGCCTCCAACGCAAGCGACCTGCTTGACAAAACACCTCTGCACCCGAGCCCCACAGCCTGAGTCTGAGCCAACCGACTGTGCCCCCTTGCTCCAGCAACCCTCAAGAGCCAAGCCCCCCTGTGGGGTCTGCCCGATTTGTTCCCAAGTACCCACTTTTCTTGTTACAGGTTTCCCCATTGACTTTAGCGGGTAGCGTTTGAGGCTACCATCGCAACCAGCACCTCTGCACCTGGACACACCAGGGCAGGCAAATATGAACTGCTGGTGGTTCTTTGGACCTTTGCCCCTTAGCACCTTAAGTCCAGAAGAGTAACCTCGAGAATTGTTTGTAAGGGCACCTGTGCAGTGAATGTTTTTCCCATAGGATAACATTACTGCATTTGAGACTCATGCCTCAAAATTGACAGCTGTGATTTTCTACAGTTTTTCCTGTACAAATCTATAACGTCTAAAGTACTTACCTGATTCCGATTATCTTGGTGTCTAAAATTATATAAAAATCTGTTATTTTTCTGAATTGATTTGCAGTTTCTTCTTGAGTGCGTGTGTCATTTGTTGACTCTGTGAGTACAGCAAATGCATAACACTGTCCTCTGATAAGCCTAAACTGCTCGCCCACACTACCCCAACAAGAGCATATGGGATTATTAATTTAATCCCTGCAAACCAATAAGGGGCGTCTGGACTTTCTACGTAGTGCACCTCATTTTGGTGCACTACATAAAAAGTCAGCTTCCTACATTGATGGATCAGCGGTGGGGTACAAGACTTTGAGTTTGCTGCTACCAGTTGGTCAATAGGTGATTCCACGAAGAAACCCACAATTGACTTTAGTCAAAAATATTTTGGAAATGTTTTCAATTACCCCCCATCCCCCAATACATATTCTAATTTGAACTGTATGGGCCCTGTGCAATTTTAAAAGTATACTAGTCAGTTAGGCTGTAAAATGTCTTTTAGAGTTTTTTTCAATTTTCAAAAAAGGTCCCAACTGTTCTAAAACATGTCTGGCACAATTGAGATAGTCCAGGAACTCAACCTTGTCCCTTATCTGAATCTTAGTATGAAGCAGTTAAGGTACTTCTGTACAGCCAGTAAAATCAAAACTGGTTCAAACCCTACAAAAGTGCTGCCCCAGGAGCTCCTTGCAGAGTTTGATTTAACCAGCTCTACAGAAGATCCTGACACCTTGGGACTTTAGGGAAACATAACGGTCCGTAGGATCTTGAAATGGCATAATGGGCCTGTCTTCTTTGTACGGGGCACCAGCTTACATTATATAAATAGTGTAGTGCTTTATAATAATGTTTCTTTTAACCTTGTGCAAAGCAAGATATGATGAATTACATTGACGGTGATGTATATGTCCTTGTTTTAAAGTCAATATTTGAAGTTATTTTACAAGAATGTTTTTACTAAAATGTAATGTAAATGCTATGGTTTTAAATAACTAGGCATAAATAAACTTTACTTACTTACTGACGCCTTGGAAGAGGCTGACAGTGATCGTAACAGTGGGGACAGTACTCCAGAACACTCTCCCCCTAAACTTATTAGAGAAGATGATGAGGTACCCCTCACATCTACCCTAGAACTGTACCTAGAGGGTCTGCCCCTACTTGGGGTTGGTCAGGACAGGGAGGAGAGCTAGATTCAGAAAACCTAGTCCTTGAGAGACTAGCCAGAAGATTAGCCTTTGAGGCCAAAATCCTGGCCATAGAAAGAGAAAGTTCAAAGTTTGGTCTAGCACCCATAAGTGGTGGAGCAACAAAATAAATAGGGAAGGAGAGAAAGGCTGTTGATCCCAAATCGATTGTCCCCATATATGTAGAAGGTGATGACATTGCCAAATGGTTTACAGCCTTTGAGAGGGCCTGTAAAATGAGGAGGTTATACCAAAAGTACTGTGGCTCTCTACTCTGGGAGCTATTTTCAGGAAAGTGCAGGAATAGATTCCTGACACTGGATGAGGCAGATGCTGAGTCTTATGACCTCATGAAGGGTACCCTTATTGAGGGCTTTGGAGTCACCACTGAAGAGTATATGATTAAGTTCAGGGAAACTCACAAAACTTCAAGTCAGTCCTGGGTAGATTTTGTTGACTTATCAGTCAAAAGACTAGGTGGCTGGTTGAAGGGAAGTAAGGTGCAAGATTATGGTGGTCATTATAATTTTATTAAGAAAGAGCACCTGTTAAGTAATTGTACTGCAGAAAATCTGCATCCGTACTTATTGGACTTAGGGTTTGTCTCTCCCCAAGAGGTGGGGAAGAAGGCTGACCCTGGGTCAAAACCAGGGTGTCCAGAAAGACCCAGGGTGGGGGTGACCAAAAGAAAGGGGTTACCATTCCTCCCCAGGGAAAAGATGTGGGACATAAGGGTGAAAAAGCCAAAGAGTCTTCTCAAGGCCCCCAAAAACCTGTTCAGGAGTGTGGGCCCAGAGACCCTTCCCAGTCAAAGGGTCGGTACAAGGGTCCAAACTGGGATCCCATAAAGGCTTGGTGTTTCAACTGTAAGTAGAATGGACACTGAACTGGGGACTCTTCCTACCCCAAAAGGCTCCCACTAGTGCAGCACCCACAGGGGTTGTAAGTCTCCAGATAGGATCCTCTGTGTGCCCTGACCAGGTCAGAGAGCACACTGAAGATACTTTAGTCTCTGAGGGGGAGGGGGTGGGGATGGATATAGCTTCCCTGGCTGTCTGGCCCAGTAACCTGGAGAAGTACAGAAAAAAGCCAAAAAGGAGTTGAAGTAGAAACACTAAGGGATACAGGTGCAAGTTTCACCATGGTGACTGAAAAACTGATATACCCAGAGCAGTACATAACTGGACAAAATTTGCCAGTTCTCAATGCTAATAACATTACCGAGGTTCATCCCATGGCTATGGTGATCTTGGAATGGGGAGGAGTTACTGGCCAAAAGAAGGTGGTAGTGTCCTCTGCAATTCCAGTAGATTGTCTGCTATTCAATGATCTGGAGATCTCAGCATGGTCGTAGGTAAAGATGAGAACCCATGCAGGGAATAATGGTCCAGTCCTCCAAGAGAAAAGGCAAGAAGGCTGGGAAAGCCAATAAAAACCTTGAGGCAATCCAAGAGCTCCAGAAGCAATGGTTTGATCAAAAGGCTGCACTAGTGGAGTTCCAACCAAGACAGAGGTATGGGATTTGGAGCCTGTGGCACCAGGGGCCCTCCAGGACAAATGGAGTGGTCACAGCCCTATCCTAGAAAGAAAAGGGAAGGTCACCTACTGGGTGGACATTGGCATTTCCAGGAGCCCTCACAGGGTCATCCATGTGAACCGCCCTAAACATTTTCATGACCGGGCTGATGTGGTCATGGTCACTGATGAGGATCAAAAAAGATAGTGAACCTCTCCTCCCACAACTCTAATGATGGGTCTTTTGAGGGAGTTGTCTTTTTAGACACCCTCACTGCCCAACAGCAAATTGTCTGCAGGCAAGTACTGAGCCAGTATGCTAAGCTCTTTTCTTTGACCACTGGTCAGACAACCTGGTGTACACATGATGTGGACACTGGGGAACAGCGTACCTGTCAGAAATATAATCTACAGGCAGTCTGATCAAGTCAAAGAAAGCATCAGAACTGAAGTCGGCAAGATCCTGGGGCTAGGGGTGATTGGACCCTCAAAGATTCCCTGGGACAGCCCAGTGGTCCTGGTCCCCAAACCTCATTCCAAGGGTGGTAAACCAGAGCTGAGGTTTTGTGTGGACTATAGAGGTCTCAATACTGTCACTAAGACAGATGCACACCCTGTCCCAAGAGCTGATTAATTAATTGACAGGTTGGGTGCAGCCACATTTCTCAGTACTTCTGATTTGACATCAGGGTACTGGCAGATTGGTCAAATCCCTGGAGCAAAATAGAAATCCGCATTCTTGACCCCAGATGGGCATTACCAGTTCACTGTGATTCCCTTTGGACTAAAGAATGCCCCTGCCACCTTCCAAAGGTTGGTGAACAAAGTCCTTGCTAGGTTAGAGTCCTTTAGTGCAGCATATCTTGATGATATTGCTGTCTATAGCTCCACCTTGGAAAGGTACTTGAGGCCCTGCACCATGCAGGACTCACTATCAAGTCAAGCACGTGCCAGATAGTGCAAGGTTCTGTTGTATACTTGGGCCACCTTGTAGGTGGCCCAAATTTACAGCACAAGATCCAGACTATTTTGGACTGGGAAGCTCCAACCACCCAGACAAAAGTCTGGGCATTCCTTGGCTTGACTGGGTACTGCAGGAGGTTTGTGAAGGGGTATGGCACCATTGAGGCACCCCTCACTGAATTTACCTCAAAGAAACGACCAAAGAAAGTAAACTGGACAGTGAGCTGTCAAAAGGCATTTGAGACTCTGAAGGAAGCAATGTGCTCAGCACCCATTCTGAAAGCTCCAGATTATACAAAGCAGTACATTGTGCAGACTGATGCCTCTGAGCATGGGATAGGAGCAGTCCTATCACAGACCAAGGATGATGGCTAGGACCAGCCTGTTGCTTTTATTAGCTGAAGGCTCTCCCCAGGGAACAGCGTTGGAGCGCCATTGAGAAGGAAGCCTTTGCTGTGGTTTGGTCCCTGAAGAAGCTGAGACCATACCTGTGTTGGACTCACTTCCTTGTACTAACTGACCACAGGCCTCTCAGATGGCTTATGCAACTGAAGGGGGAAAATCGTAAACTATAGAGGTGGTCCATCTCCCTACAGGGTATGGATTTTACAGCGGAACACAAACCTGGTACTGACCATGCCATTGCAGATGGCCTTTCCAGGTTCTTCCACTTAGACAATGAAGTCTCTCTTGTGAAAGGTTGGTATCATTCTCTTTTGGTTTGGGTGGGGGGGGAGAGAAAGTGTGTGTAGGAAAGTGCCTCTTTTTGACATGATCACCCCCACTGTTTGCCCTAGTACTGATGCTTTTTGACTGAAAGTGCAATGGGTCCCTGCTAACCAGGCCCCAGTGCTTTTTCCCTGACAACCAAATACATGTTCAATTGTAACCCAGTTGACAAGGACTTTAGCACCCTAGTAAATACTACCCCTGGTACCAAGGGCATGGGTACTTAAGAGAGAGTCCCTAAGGGCTGCAGCATGTATTATGCCACCTGAAGAGACCCACACACAAATTATATGCAGACTGTCATCGCAGGCTGCGTGAAATGGTGCAAACCATTTTGAAAGCACAACATGGCACACTGCATATACTATATGTAAGTCACCCCTACAGCAGGCCTTAGCCCCTTTGGTGCCCATGACGGAATGGTTCCGTTGTGAGCACCAGCGCTTGTGTGCTCATGACGGAACCATTCCATCATGTGCACATTAGCACAAAATCCCTCTGCTGTAAACAGCAGAGGGATTTCCTTTTTTTTGTTTTTTTTTGCCTCAGGAGGTGGGGAAGAGCTTTCCCAACTCCCCGAGGCATTTTTTTGAATTTTCAATGTAATGACGATCGTGTGCATGTCTCGCTGACGTCATTACATTCAAAATGAAATTGAAACTTAGTTTTAGTTTCACTGTTTCGGTGCTCATGGAGCTATCTCAGTCCCCCGAGCACCCAAACACATAGGAGAGGTATAATTGGAAAGGAGAGAATCTCCCCTTTTCAGTGAAACCCCTCCCTAGTGGATCCCTGCAGGAGGGCCATCCCCGAGCAGGGATCCACCCACTAGACACCAGGGAGGGGGGAGCAGCTCCTTGGGCAAGGGCCTTTGCTCCCTCCATTTCAAATGGGCGCATTGAATCTTTCTGCCCCCCGGGGAGGGGGGGGGCAGTAAGCAGCCTAGACACCAGGGATTATTATTTATTTTTTTGTCAAATATCTTTTTTATTGGTTTTAAAGATATCGAGGTACTAAAAAACGCAAAACAACCTATAGTGGAAGGAGACCCCACTGCGTAAGATCAGCCGAACAGTACAGAGTGCTAACAGATCTTATACAGTTTGTGAACTAGGAATCGGCGATTTTCGAATAACCTTAGCAATCAACTTTCGCCCCTCCCCCACCCCCCCCCCACGGAACATAAAAACATGAGAACTTAAACTAAGGTGTCACGGTCAATAAAGAAACGTCACAAACAGTTGTTGGTAAAGGTCACTGTCTAGGGAGAGGGGGGAACCCCTCCGTCTCTGAGGTCCTTTCGGCAACTCGAGGGTGCCAGTGGCAAATCTAGGTGTGAAAGAGATGGAGAGCCCGTATCCTCGGACCACATGCAAACAGGGGCAGTCCTTCAGATAAGTATTCTACCAGGGGGGCCCACACATAGTCGAATCCCTTGCGGGCGTCCTCTACAATGTCTGCCATGCTCTCCATCGCTAATGCACGCCACAATCTGGCGTGCCATTGCTTGAGGGAAGGGGCCTCAGGTTTCTTCCAAGCTGCCGCTACGGCCATCTTGGCCGCCCCAAGGCAAAGCCACATTGCTGAGCGGTCCCCGTGCGTCTGGCGCTTCAGATTGGGATCCCGGATCCCCAGGAGTGTGTTCTAGCGTGTCAGGAATCGGGTAACCTAAGATCTGTTTGATTTGAGCTAGAACCTCCTTCCAGAAGGGCTTGATGAGGGGGGCAGTCCCACCAGATGTGCCTAAAGTCACCCAGCTGCCCGCATCCTCTCCAGCACCTGTCCGAAGCGTTAGGGAAGATGGTGTGAAGCCTCTGAGGGTGTAGGTACCATTCGTACATAATTTTGTAATGGGCCTCCCTTAAAAACATAGAGCGGATAAACTTGGGAATATCCCTATATAGTGAGGACCATTGTTTCTTCTGTAGTGGGGTGTCCAAGAGTGTATCCCAGAACTTTTGGTGTCTCGAGGTGTGTGGGGAACCCCGCACCTGTAGAGGGTAGTAAAGAAAGGAGATGGTTCCCTTTGAAGACGCCCCGGACTGGGCAAATTTCTCAATGGGAAGTAACTCCCTGGTAGCGGCCTGCCGTACCTGCGGTTGAAGAGCCCAGTGTTTAAGCTGCAAATAGTGGAATTCCTCAGCAGGTTGAAGCTGAAATGTCCGGGAACATTCCGGGAAGGAGAGCAGTTTCTCCCCCTCGAACAAATGAGAAAGCATAAAGCATCCCCCCTCCCGCCAAGCCTCGAAGGGACCTTTCTGTAGTGCCGGGGGAAATTCGGGGTTGAAGTGTATGGGCGTGTATGGGGAAGGAAAGGTGGTGAGGGGAGTGGTTCTGTTCAAAACATCCCAAACCTCTAGGGTGGTCGCCGTGGGTGTGCTGATGTAGGCATTGCGTGGCCGATGCTGTTTGTGTTTCCACAAGAGGTCCCAGATCGTTCTCCCTGTTATTTGTCTATCCATATGGAGCCAGAGTTTTTCTGACTCTCGGAGGGACCACTCCGTGATCACCCTCAATTGGGCCGCCCTGTAATATCCCAAGAAGTCGGGTAAGGCCAGCCCTCCCTCCTCCCGCGGTCGCATCAGCATTCGGTTGGAGAGCCTTGCCCTCTGCCCCTGCCAGATGAACTTGGTGATCATTGTTTTTAATTCGGAGAAAAGCTCCCGGTCCACAGGGATCGGAAGGCCCTGGAAGAGATATAGTAAACGCGGGAGAACATTCATTTTTATAGCGTTTATCCGCCCTATCCACGAGAGGTAGGCCGTCCGCCATCTGGCAAAGTCCGCTTTAAGTTTGCGCAACAGAGGGGGGTAGTTTGCCCCATAGAGGTGCTCCAGTTTGGGGGTTAGTTTTATGCCCAGGTAGGTAATGTCTTTGTGGGCACTACGAAAGGGGGTCGCGCCCTCGATAGCCCGCATGGTATCCTTAGGCACTGTGAGATTAAGGAGAAAGGATTTCGAGAGGTTCACCTTGAAGCCCGAGGCCTGTTCATATGAGGTGAGTTCAGCCTGAATCGCCGGGAGGGAGGATTGCGGTCTCGTGACTGGTAGGAGCACATCATCCGCGAAGAGGGATATCTTGTGTTCATCTGTGCCAAATGGAACTCCCCCCTATGTCCGGGTTGGATCGAATGCGCTCCGCAAAGGGTTCGATGCTGAGCGCAAATAGGAAGGGGGATAGGGGGCAACCCTGACGGGTGCCCCATGAGAGATTGAAAGATTCCGAAGCAACTCCGTTAACCAGGACCTTAGAGCGTGGCGCGTGGTAATTCGCTCTGATCATTCCAATAAAAGTTTTGGCAAAGCCGAACCGACGCAGCGCACGGGTCAAAAAAGCCCAGTCCACCCGGTCAAAGGCCTTCTCAGCGTACAGCGCGAGAAGGACCGTGGGTATTGCCTTCCTTTGTGCTTTCTCGATGATGTGGACTACTCTTCGTAGGTTGTCATGGGTTTGCCTCCCCCTTGATAAAGCCCGCTTGATCGGCCTGCACCAGGAACGGCATAATGTTTTCCAGGTGGCCAGAATTTTTGAGTAGAGCTTGGCGTCCAGGTTTAGGAGTGCTATCGGCCTGTAAGAGGCACAGTGGGAAGGGTCTTTCCCTTGTTTTATGATGGAGATCAGGGCTTCGCCCATCGAGGGGGTCACCTGTTGCGTAGTAGCTATATCATTGAAGAGCGTTACCAGGCGGGGGACGAGTTCCGGAGCGAATGTACGATAGAAGTGGGCGTTAAGGCTGTCAGGACCAGGCGCTTTTTGGAGCTTAAGCGAATCGATCGCCTTCTGAACCTCCTCAGCGGTGAAGGGGCTACTCAGCTCCTCATTGGTGGGGGCAGGTACCTGGGGCAGGGTGAGGCCCTCCAAGTATTGGTCTTGGGCTCGTGAATTTGGTTGGTCTGCCGTGTACAGGGAATGGTAAAAATCCCCAAAAGCTTTGGCCTTTCCCGACTCGCTCTGGTGTAGGACCCCCTCCCTTTCCTCTATACTCTTTATGTAGTTCTTCTCCTGTCGGATTCGTAACTGGCGTGCCAATAACGAGCCCACCTTGTTCCCACCCTCATAATGACTGGTTTGGAGGCGTAAAAGAGAGTTTTCGGCCCCATTAGTGTAAATCGCTTGGAGTTTCCATTTAACCTGAGTGACCTTACGGAGGGTTTGTACCGAGGGGGAAGCCTTATGGTCATTCTCGGCGGAGCGGAGTTCGCTCTCGAGAAGGATGTGTTCTCCCTTGCGTTGCGTCTTAAGCGTAGCCTCTAATTCAATGCATTTCCCTCTAATGACCGCCTTGAAGGTGTCCCAATTGTTGGCTAGCGTATTTTGCTCCGGGTCATTGAGGTCAAAGAAGTCTGTGATTGCTTTTCGTAGCTCGTCTCGGAGGAGTCTATCTCTGCACAGGTAATTGTGGAAGTACCACCTGGCAAATTTGGAGCGTGGGCGGGCCAATCTAGGGTCAGCTCTAGTGGCGCGTGGTCCGAGAGGCAGATCGGGTGAAACTGAGTTCCCATCACCGTATAGAGGAGGGACTGACTTATGAAGGCATGGTCTATTCTGGAGTATGTCCTATGCGAGTGGGAGAAGGAGTAGTCTCTGGTCGAGGGCTGGGCATTACTCCAAACATCTACCAGGCCCAACCCCCGTAACGTTGCTTGAAGTGGTTTGCTGAAACCCCCCCCCCACCCCCCCCCACCGCTGCCGTAAGGACGTGTGTGGTGTACAGGGACGGATCCCATACCAAATTGAAGTCCCCAAGCAATAAAATGTCGCCTCTTGCGAACCCCCCCCAGGGTAGATAAAGAATTGAGGAAATAATGTTGCCCTGTGTTGGGTGCATAGATAGCTGCAATCGTGCACAGTCTGCCCCGTACTTCTCCCCTCACCATCACAAACCTCCCCTCTTTGTCCGTTTTATTTCAAATTCTGTTTATTGAGTTTTTGATGGATGCAGAAAGTCAGCAAATACACAACACATGACAAGCCTTGCCCAGAGTTACAGTGAGCACATAAAGGTTACAGTTTGTTGACTAGTTCCGTGGCTTAACAAAGCTAATTGATAGTGACAAGCAAAATATGTTGTGGGCGACGTTCCGCAGCCTTCCAGCAACCCACCCTCTGAATCGAGGGCCATTTAAAGGAAACTTAACAAACTACCTTAACCAACAAACAAACAAAAAAACCAACAAACAAAAAAACCTTGATGTCATGGTGCCTAATAGAAGAAGGTGAGCGTGAGGGCCAAGCTCTTGTACTTCAATACCAATTACCCCTCCGAGGCTACTCACCACTCGTAGGGTTGGGGTGTTATATGTGAAACAGATTAAGCGCCCTTAAGTGCGGGGCACAGGCCGTCAGTGGGAGCCCCTCCGATAAGTAGCTCACCAGTGGCGACCATATATAATCAAAACTTTTCCTAGTGTCGTCTATAATATCAACCATAACCTCCAGAGCCAGTGCCTTTCACAGACGCACATGCCATTGAGTGAGAGAGGGTGCCTCTTGCTTCTTCCATGCGGCAGCCACTGCCATTTTGGCTGCTCCTAAGCATAGCCACATGACCGACTTATCACTCTGCGTTTGACGTTTCATGGTTGAGTCCCGGATCCCTAACAAAGTGTGTTCTAAGGTTTGGGGAATGGGGTATCCCAACATGAGTTTAATTTGGGACAGGATTTCCTTCCAAAAAGGCTGTATGGAGGGGCAGTCCCACCAGATGTGGCGAAAGTCGCCCAACATGCCACACCCCCTCCAGCATCTATCCGAGGTGATAGGGAATATCCTATGCAGTTTCTGTGGTTAGAAGTACCAATCATGCATGATTTTGTAGTGTGCCTCCCTCAGGTACATGGAGCGATTAAATTTCACTGTCTTTGCTTAAGTGTTCCCATTGTTTGTCCACCAGAGGAGTATCTACCAGCGTATCCCAGAAGCGTTTAAACCGTGGAGTCGTCTTGGGGCTCAGGGCTTGTATAAGTGCATATAGGAAGGATATGCAACCCTTAGAGGTTGACCCAGACTGCGCAAACTTTTCTATGGGGAGCAGGTCCCTGGTAGCGGCCAGCCGCACCAGAGGTTGCTGTACCCAGTGCTTGATCTGCAGGTAGCGAAATTCCTCCTTAGTAGTGAGTGAGAACTGTTTCCTGCATTCTGCAAATGTAAGGATCTCCCCTTTATGAAAGAGATGTGAAATCGAGAGGCAACCCCCCTTCTGCCACGCATCAAAAGGTCCCTCCTGCAGAGCCGGGGGAAAAGCTGCGTTAAAATGTATTGGCGTGTAAGGAGATGGAAAGGTGGTCATCCGCAACCTCTTGGTGAGATCGTCCCATACTTTTAGTGTAGTGGATGTCGGCGTGCTGATGTAAGCGTTAGGCGGTCTGTCCTGTTTCGGCTTCCACAACAAGTCCCAGATAGTGCGCCCTGTAATCTGCCTATCTATGTGCAGCCAGTGTTTCTCAGAAGCCCGTAGCGACCATTCTGTGAGAACTCTCAGCTGGGCCGCCCTGTAGTACCCCAGAAAATCCGGGAATGCTAACCCTCCCTCTCCCCTTGGACGCGTGAGCAAGCGATATGGAAGGCGGGCTCTTTTCCCCAGCCAGATGAACTTTGTTATCATTTGGCGCAACTCCTTAAAGAGGCCTGGTTCCACTGGGATGGGCAGTCCCTGGAAGAGATGGAGCAGTCGAGGGAGCGCATTCATTTTAATAGCGTTAATCCTTCCCAACCATGAAATATATGCAGCACTCCACTTGCCCAGATCACTTTTCAGCTGACGAAGGAGGGGTGGGAAGTTAGCTTTATAGAGGTCTGAGACACGCGGGGTGAGCTGGATCCCTAAATATGTAATTTCCTTTGTCGTGCAGCGGAATGGGGACTCGCTCTCCACCTGACACCATTCCTCGCGTGGAAGAGTCAGATTAAGTAGGAAGGACTTGGTCAGGTTAATCTTAAAGCCCGCTGCTCGTTCGAACAGTGCCAATTCCTCTTGAATAGCCGGGAGAGTGGTCAAAGGTTCCGTAATCGGAAGCAGTACATCGTCGGCGAAGAGAGATATTTTATGGTCATCTGTGCCAAAGCGTATACCCGAATGCTCGGATTCCCTCTAATTTTGTGGGCCAGAGGCTCTATACTGAGGGCAAATAGGAGGGGGGACAACGGGCACCCCGGTCTTGTACCCCTTGCCAAGCCAAAAGGGGAGGAGGCCACGCCATTAAGGAGGATTCGGGAGCTAGGAGATTGAAAATTGGCACCTATCATCCCTATGAAAGTTTCATTGAAGCCAAAGCGGCGAAGCACCCGAAAGAGGAAGGACCATTCCACGCGGTCAAATGCCTTCTCCGCGTCTAGCGAGAGAAGAGCAGCTGGAATATTTTTCCTTTGGGCCTTTTCCATTAGGTGGATGATGCGTCTCAGATTGTCATGGGTTTGCCGCCCCTTGATGAAGCCCGACTGGTCCGGGTCAACAAGGCCCGTGAGCACAGCTTCAAGGCGCGTAGCCAGAATTTTAGAATATATCTTAGCATCCAGATTCAATAGAGCTATCGAGCGATAGGAAGAACAGAAGGTGGGGTCTTTCCCCGGTTTGGGGATTACCGCCACCAGCGCCTCTCCCATTGATGGGGTGACCTGTTGCGTAGTAGCCATTACGTTGAAGAGGGTGGTTAAAAAGGGGACTAATTCTGGGGCGAAGGTACAGTAAAAGTGAGCCGTGAAGCCATCCGGCCCCGGGGCTTTTTGTAGTTTTAATGTGTCCACCGCCTTTTGTACCTCCTCAGAAGTGATTGGTGCGGCCAGATCCTCATTGACATTTGGGGGAACCTGTGGGAGGTCCAGGCCATCTAAGTACCTCTGTTGGTCCAGCTCCCTCGGATGCTCCGACGTGTAAAGGTACGATAGAACTCTTCAAAGGCTCGCGCCTTTCCCTCCTCTGTCTTTTGCGGGATACCATCCTTGTCCAGTATGACTTTTATGTATTCCCTTTCCTGCTTGGCCCTGAGCTGACGGGCTAGTAGGGACCCCACTTTGTTCCCTCCCTCGTATCCTCGGGCCTGAAGACGTAAGATGGTCTTTTCCGATCTGTTTGTGTATATGGCTTGCAGCTTCCCTGTAAGGGCAGTGACTTTCCGCAAAGCCGGCATTGAGGGGTTAGTCTTGTGATTCTGTTCTGCGGATTTTAAGTCTGCCTCCAAAAGTAGGCGATCCTCTCGCTGCTTCCCCTTCAGTGTAGTAGCTAGTTCTATGCATTTGCCCCTGATGACTGCTTTAAGTGCGTCCCAGGTGTTGGCATGCGAGGTTTGCTCAGGGTCGTTCTGCTCAAGAAAGTCTTAAATGGATTGCCGGAGCTCATCCCACATTAGGCGGTCCCTGCAGAGGAAATTAGGGTAATACCAGCTCGCAAGTTTTGATCGAGGATGCGTCCATGCGAGAGTTACCTCGAGAGGAGCATGGTCAGACAGGCAGATCGGGTGAAAATGAGTCTGCGTAATCGACGGGAGCAGGGCTTGACTCGCAAATATATAATCGATACGGGAGAAAGTCCTGTGGGAATGGGAGAAAAAGGAGTAGTCTCGATCGGTGGGATGATGATCCCGCCATACATCCACCAGGCCTAGAGTGTGGAGTTACGATCTCAGAGCCTGGCCAAACACCCCACCCGCCGCCCTGTGTGGATGTGTCGTGTCCAGTCCTTTGTCCCATATGAGATTAAAATCTCCCAGTAGAAGTATGTCCCCTTGTGCGAAGTTTCCCAAGGTCATTAAAAAGGAAAGTGTAAAGTCCTGCTGCCCTGTGTTTGGTGCGTAAAGGACTGCGAACGTGCATTGTCTGCCCTGTATCTCCCCCCTGACCATGACATATCTCCCTGCTTTGTCTGCTTTGGTATCTTGAGGCTGAAATGGAACCCCCGCGTGGAAAAGTAACGCCACCCCATTTTGTTTGGAGGCATGGGAGGACCTAAAAATAAGTGGGTAGCTTTTATGCCTCAACCGTTGCTCCTCGGACCGTTTGAGGTGTGTTTCCTGAAGGGCCGCCACTTGGATATTGTGATCAGTTAAATACTTCCAAAGGCGCTGTCGCTTGTTGAGGGAGTTTAGGCCCCGGATATTCCAGGTCGTAATCCGGACTGCCATAGTGATCGGTTTAAAGTCCCGCCTCCCCCCCCCCCCCTGGAGCTGATGCTGTAGCCCCCCCGTTTGTCCCTCCCCCCCCTGTGAAAATGAAAAATGAAAAAAGAGCACCATGACATTGAACAAAAACAACAGAACAATAAACCAGAGTAAAGAAAATCCCCATCATGGAGGGGAGTCTCTCTCCCTCACGTAACTCGAGAAACGTGGCCATTTCCGCTCCCTCAGCCCCTGGTCCCCCACACCGCCACGGTAAGCGATAGAACTGTAGTGTCCCTCCGGGATAGGCACTCTGCAGCTCGTCTTCGAGTTACCCACCCCAGCCATATAGGATCCCAGTCTTTTGAGTGTCCCCACGGTACTTGGCAGTTCGCTCCTTGCCCCCTCCCAACACCCTCTCCTTACCACATTAATTACTGGCAACTAAAGGCTTCTCAGGGATCTTGCTTTGATTGTTCACGGAGCACCTGGGCACCCGTAGCAGTTGCTAGTCCCCCGATCTAGGCCCAAGCCCTGGAGCCTCTATAAGGGGCGCAATGCAAGTCTTCCGCTCCATCCAGCTCCGTCTTTGTGTCCGTTAGTTGCTCCATGCGGGTAGGGTAGAGGGCCAGGTCGATAGTCGCGTGGTCGGATCATATATCCTGCCCACCGTGAAAGTACTCTGTTGAAGGAAGTTGCAAGTCCTTCACTCCATCCAGTCTCCCTTCGTCAGTTCCGCGGCTCGGGATGTCTCTGCCCCCCATGGGGCAGACGCCGAATATCGCATGTTTCACCAGTAATTGATTTCATTCCGTAGCTTTTTTACCTCCTGTTCCCACTTTCTTCCAGGCACCTCCATCTTGTCGCCTGCGCCGTCGTTCCCCTTCGATATCTCGGAAGGCGATTCCAAAAGGATAAGTCCACCTATATTTGGTCCTTTTCTCCCTGAGGAATTCGGTAACCGGGCGGAATTGTTGACTTCGTGCGAGCGTGGCCTGTGCCACGTCTTGGTAGAGCACACCTGTGGCGTTTTGGAAGGAGATCTTATCGGCAGCTCAAGCTTTTTGGAGGACCATTTCCTTGGTTTTAAACGAGCTGAACTTCGCCAGCACATCTCGGGGTCTTCGGGTTTCCCCCGGCAGACGCGGCCCCACTCTATGGACTCTTTCTAGCCGGACCTCAGGGCCATCTTCCCGCAGGACTGAGGAGAACAAACCCACCATAAACGCCTCCAAGTCTGGGCCCTCGCAGTCTTCCTCCAGCCCTCGTACTCGGATGTTGTCGCGTCGAGAGCGATTTTCTAAATCTTTGCACTTCAGTGTAGTGGTTCGCAGTTGACTTCTCAGCTCCGCCGAACCTTCTTCCAGGGGTGTGAGGCGGTCGGCCAATTCTTGAAATTTTGCCTCTAGATCCAGCGTTCGGGTGCCCACCGAGTCCACATCCGCCTGAATAGACATCATGTTTCCCCTCATTTCTGCACGGAATGCTTCGAAGGAGGCATCCATATCCGTCTTGATATCCGCTCGGAGTTCTTTTTTGAAGTCTCTCAGTGAAGATAGAAGGTCCTCTCTGGTTAGCGCCATGGCCCCTGTCGATGCAGACGCCTCCTCGCCTGCCGCACCAGCACAGGAGGTGGCAAAATAGTTGGATACCTTGTTGTTGGGTGTCTTTTTGGGTGGCATAGGAGGGTCCACTGTTTGGCCAGCCCTTGGCCGCCTCTCCCGTCCCGCTGAGCCAGTGCAGAAGAAATACGTGGGTAGGGCAGCCCCGGGGCACTCCTCCTCCCTCTTCAGGGGACTCCTGCCAGCCTTCGAATGTGTGTTCGCAATTCCCACTCTTTGAAGTTCCGCGGCGTCTGCACTGCGGCCTCCGGTCCGGTATAACTTTCGCTCCCCCCCTTTAGTGCTAGGGAGACAGGGGAACGAGCCTGGTGGTGCAGGAATCCTGAAACTGTATGCCTGTTCACTGCTCGGTGGCCATGTTGGGGTCAGGCACCAGGCCTCACGAAGCGCAGCACTCTGAGGCCCCCATGTCGTCTCCCTCGGTGACTGGTCCGCTGGGTCCCTCGTGTGATCTCTCCCCTGCACCCACCGCCTTCGCACTTGCCGTGTGTTTGTCAGGGAAGTGATGTCTCCAGGGTGCACTCCTCTTCAGCCGCCTCGTGGCCCAAATGCAGGCCCCCGATGTAGCTGCTCCTCGTGTAAGGTCTCGCTGGCAGGTGGAGGTGCAGCCCGCAGTTTATGGGTCAGCGCGGTCGTGGCCAGGAGAGCAGTGCCCTTCCGTCTGCGATGTCGGATCCGCCATTTTGTGAGACCGGGGTTCTTTCCACAGCAGAGCCTCCTCTCGCCGGGTCCTTTGTTGTTGGGAGCACCGGAAGGTAAGAGGTCTCCCCATGTGCGCCCCCAGCCACCAATGCAGCCCCAGGATGTCTTCCGACTCACTGTCCAGGGTCTCCGGAGCTCAGGGGATATGCCGTTTGGAGTCCGCAGCGTTGCCTGACGCCATTTTCTGTCACCGGCCGCCGGGTGCCCTCGAGTCCAAGGGTCGTCGCCTGTCCCCCTGCGGTGTCTTTAAATGTTTCTCAGGCAGCCGCCGGCATCCTCCCGGCCGGGGATGTTCCAAAAATCTGCCGGAGGGTGGCTATGAAGCCTTAGCGTAGGGGTTCACACGGGGCCTGGGACGGAGCCGATCAGGAATCCGTCTGATCGGCCATGATGGTTGTCCACGCCCCCCTTTGTCCGTTTTAGTGTTGTGGTGAAGAAAGGGGGTTGAAGTGTGAAAGAGCAGCGCCACCCCATTATGTTTGGTGCGTGCCGAAGAGCGAAAGATTTGAGGGTATGCCCTATGTTTGTCGGTGTTCCTCTTTGCGGGGGAGGTGCGTCTCCTGGAGGGCGGCAATTTTAATCTGGTGATCATTTAAACATTTCCAGATCCGTTGCCACTTATTAGGGGAGTTAAGCCCCTTTACGTTCCATGTCAAACAATTAATCCCCATCATTTGTCGGCAAAACCAGGGCAGCTTGGCCCCTCCCTTCCTCCCCTGCCCATTATGATCCCCCCCCCCATCCCTCCACCCTGCCCCAGCGACCTAATAATAAAAAAAGCAACAAGGTAGACCGTGACACCAAAAAGAAAAAAGGAAGAAAAAGATGAACTGTGTCAAACTTAGTCCAAAAACTTGCTCTCGGAGGTCCTCGATCACAGAGGAGAACCTCATTGCGAGCAATATCTGGGGCGGACCAAATTCCGCCGCCAAGGCCCCATATCAGATCCGTATGCATTGAAAAAAAACAGTATCTAGCAAGCTCTTTGGTTGTTGTGGCCGGCATCATAATTTCAAAACTGTCTCCCCATCACCTTTGTATGAGGGATAGCGTGAGTGGTACCAAACCAGGAGTAGCTCGGTGGCCCCTTCGGGGCCTATGGACCGCAAGACCGCCCACTCGATTCAGTCGAAACCAGTCTCTTCAGACGCTAGAGAGCCAGAAGCTCGTCGACCCACAGAGTTTTTGCTTGGTCTTCGCTGCTGAAGCCAAGGGCCTCCCCCCTGCTTCTTCGGGCCCGTCGCTGCCTCCGCTCTCCTCTCCTCTGCTGCGTGTTGTGGTTGGCACCTCAATGCCCAGGATATTCGCCGTCTCCTCCAGCTCTGTGCAGTGATAATTCTTATTGTCCAGCGTGAATGCAAGCCCAAAGGGGTATGTCCAACGGTACCTCACCTTGCGTTCTCTTAAGGCTGCAGTGACGGGTCGGAATTGTTGACGCCGGGCTAGTGTGGCTTGAGCCACATCTTGGTGGAGCGAGCACTCCGTGTTCTGAAAGGATATCTTGTCCAGGGCTCGTGCTTTCTGGTGGACCAACTCCTTGGTTTTAAAGGAGCTGAATTTCGCCAGCACATCTTGGGGCTTTCTGGCATCTCCTGGGCCTCGGGGCCCCACTCTGTGCACTCTCTCTAGGCGGACCTCCGGTTCAGAATCTCCGAGTACTGTTGAGAAGAGCCCCACCATAAAGGCCTTCAAGTCCGGGCCCTCGCACCCTTCCTCAAGGCCTCTCACTCGTATGTTCTCCCGGCGGGAGCGGTTCTCAAGGTCTTCACAGCGGAGCACCGTGGCTTTCAACTGTGCGCGAAGGTCTTCGTAGTGGGTCTCTATTGGTTTCATGCGGTTCTCCAGTTCCTGATGTTTGGCCTCAAGGTCGAGAGCGCGGGCCCCAATTGAGTCAACGTCGGATTGCAAGGCTATCAGCTGTCCCCCCATTTCTGCCTTGAATGCGTCAAAGGAGGCCCCCATGTCGGCTTTGATGTCGTCCCTGAGCTCCTGCTTGAATTCCCGGAGTGAGGACAGCAAGTCCTCCCTTGTGAGTGCCATACTGTCGCCGGCCCCCCCCCCCCCCCAAAAAAAAGAAGAAACTGCGGTAGGCCGGTGAATCCCAGACCGCGGCGGACCAGTGTGCGGCGCGGTCCCGCTCGGGGCTGGCGTCTGCCCGGTGCCTGTGCGCCTTGAGCCGAGGTGGCCCAGGAGATGGATAGGGGCTAATCGAGCCCCCGGAGGTCAGGCGACGTTGCAGCTGACTGCCGCTGAGGGGGTGGCAGCCTGAGCCCGGGCTGATCCGGTGGTGTTGGCGGGCCTCTCCAGTTGCTGGTGTGGCGGTGCCCGGGCGTCCGGGGTCACGCTGTGACTCCCTGTGGGGCTTCCCCTGCCTGGCTCGGGCTGCCCCACGTCTTCGGTGTGGAGGCCTGTGCGGCGACCGACTCCTGAGTGAGGCCGGGGCCTGGGCTTATAGCGGAGTTGAGTCGGGATGCGCCCGGCCCTGCTCCGCCTGCACGTGGTGATTGCAAGCTCTCCTCGGGGTGTAGACCAGGGCCGGTGAACAGTAACCTGCCCTGCCAAACCACCCCCCTCCCCCCAATTGGAAACCAGGCATGGGATAATAACATTAAATAACACTCACCGGTGTATCTGCGGCGGCGGCGGGACACGGGGGGGGGGGGGGAGACCAGATCCGGCAGGAGGAGCGGGGGGGGGCAGAGCTTGGCTCCACATGCCGCGCCCGAGACTTATACTTACTGGGCCCATATGCAGGTCGGTTGGAGTGGCCTGGAGAGACCCTGCTGCTGTGGCAGGCGCTACACGCCTCATGGAATCGATTTACTGACTTCTCCCCGTAGGAGCTGCAGCAGCCGACCAGGAGGGCGGCGGGAGTGACACACTTGCAGGAGCAATGCAACCTTAGTACACAGTCCCCGTGGGGGCGGGCTGCGGGTCGGGGGTCCGGCGAGTCTGGTCCCGGTATGGGGCCTACTTGGCTGGCCGCCTAGGGTACAGAAGCGGCCAGGCCAGGTTTGGTGCAGCTTGTGGTCCGGGGTGGGACAGATTCTGTGAGGCCCGGCCTGCGGTGTTGTCGCCCGGCGAGACCAATGTGACCTTAGGATTGACCATTCCTATCACAGCATTCCATTGGCGTTGGATTGTTGTTGCCGCTAGACTGAGACACCCTCTCCTCTGGCAGCATGGGCAAAGACAAACGGGGGGGCGCTGGTCCCAAGCAGAGCACTCTGGACCACTATACTACACCTCCCGGTGGCGCCGCTGGAGGAGGGACCGGCGGCTTGATACCGGACAATGCGGCGTTCTTGGCAGCAATTACGGAGGCTAGGGATGCCCTTGACGCAAAGTTTGGCACCGTGGGGTCTGAGGTCTCATTTCTTCGGCAGGACCTCCGGAAGGCCGTGGATCGCATCACGGAGGTGGAAACACGCGTCTCGACCGTTGAAGATACCGTAACAGCCCTGCAAAAGAAGGTGAACAAACTCACAGTGGTGATTCAAGAGCTGGCGTCCCGTGTGGAAGACGCTGAGGGCAGATCCAGATGCAACAATGTGCGCTTTATTGGCTTCCCGGAGGTGTGCGAAGGCTCCTCCATTTACCGCTTCCTAGCACAATGGTTGAGGGCCCTCCTGCCGGAAGCATCACTGTCCACGTGTTTTGTTGTAGAAAAGGCGCTTCGGGCACTGACAAAGAAGCCACCCCCGGGAGAATGTCAGTGACCGGTGATTGCCAGGATGCTGAACTACGCAGACCGGGACGCCATACTACAATTCGCCAGGAACCACAAGGACCAACTACTTTTTGAATGGCGCCCTATGATGATTTTCCCGGACTATACTCGGCTGGTGCAACAGCAGCGCCAGTCTTTCGCAGCAGCTAAGCGCAGACTCAGAGACCTCAATATACAGTATATGCTATTGTATCCGGCCCGAATGCGAGTCACCTACAACTCCAAATCCCACTTCTTTGACTCACCGGAGGCGGTCTTCGCCTGGATGGATGAAACGATGCATCTTAAGCTGCATACACCGCCACCACCGGAATCCGACTCCTCTCTGGGCTCACAACGGAACAGGCAAAAGAGGAACAATTCCAAGAGAAGACATAGATCGAGATCCAATTGGCGCTCCTCTGCCCTGGACGAGGAATCCTAATATGGGCCTATTGCCCTCATCTTTTCGGCTCCCGGCCAGAAATGTTCTGCCATCCTCCTAATGTACTTTGCACCCTTGGGTACGCTATGCTGCCTTGGATGCCCTGCTACAGAATCATCACGCCCCTAGATATCCATGTTCATGTTTCATGGGAAGTTTGTGTGTTTGGAGGAGGTCCCCTGGTACCCCCTGTTTGGGCCACGGGCTCTCCTTCTCCGTGACAGATGCTCCTGGTTAGTGGCAGTTTCGGGGTGAGGGGTGGAAGGTTGGGAAATTCCAGAAGTTTTTTGTTATTGTTGTAGTTCCTGCATGTACACAGGGGTTACACCACGACTTCACGACCTCGGCTGAAAGGGTTTCTCACATAGACGATAGATGACGCATGCATGCACTCCCCCACTCAGGCAATTGACCATAGTATCTTGGAATGTAAGAGGGCTGCTTAATAAAATCAAGAGAGGCGCTGTTCTTCGCCAATCGATGTGAGGCAGACATCCTTCTCCTGCAGGAGACCCATCTCCTAGGTAACAAAGCTCCATGCCTCACCAGATTTGGGTACCATACAATTTACCATTCAGGGTTCACCAGGGGATCCCTGGGCACGGCTATCCTCATACACCGCTGCATCCCGTTCATTCCCTCCAAACACTGGCTAGATCCAGGGGGACGTTACACAATCATATCTGGGACACTGCAGGGAGAACATGTCAACATCGGTAGCATATATGAACCCCCCTATTGGGAACCCTGTGGGGGAACTCCCCGAGGGTCTGACGTTGCTGGGTGGGGACTGTAACAAAATCATGTCGCCCAGGGACCGGTGTCGTGAGCCGGGACGCGAACCGCAGATGGGCAGATCCAAACTACATCTCCTGGCAGATACGCTGGGATGGTCTGATGTGTGGCATGCCTACCATCCCTCCGAGTCAGGGTTTACATTCTTATCCGCCGTTCATGGTTCGATATCGCGATTAGACTGTTTTCACACCACATAGTTACATACACCGAATATCTCATATTTCTATCTTACCCAGGGGACTGTCCAACCATTCCCAGTCTTATTCAAGCTCCGCATTGGATCTCATAAACCCCCTTTTAGGTTGCGGATGACCCCATGGCACCTACGCGACCCAGAATATCAAGAGACCCTAAGTCAGGCCGTTTCGGACTATCTTGCGTCCAACATGGCCTCGGCCCCATCCAAGGTTATCTTGTGGGAAGCCCTTAAGCCCTCAATCTGCAGGCTAGACATCACTTTTCGTTCAGGCGAAAAGCACAAACGCATCGCACAACTGGTTGAATTGGAAAACCGTCAGAGGTCCCTCGAAGCTCAGCTCGTCACAGATTTCAGTCCATCCATATAACGCAACTTACTTCAGGCGCAACAGCCAATACAACAACACCTCACTAATGAAGCGCAAGAAATCTGGCTTGCGTCACAATGTCGGATCTACCAATGGGGTGACAAGTCTAGCAAAATGCTCCATTGACTGTGCCAGGCCGCAAAGTCCCCCGCAGCAGTTCCTACGCTCCGGGGGGGCAGACTGAGCCCTGTGCTCGTCTCCCGAGGCGGTGGCTAGAGAATTGGCAACATACTACGCCTCACTATATACACAACGGGAACATATCTCAAGTGCCCTGATAGCCGAATTTTTAACGGACATCCCCCCCCCTCAAAAGCTCGCAGACCATACACGAGATCAGCTAGATGCCCCCATAACGGTGGATGAGCTTAGTGCTGCACTGGCCAGCATACGCCCGGGCCGTGCCCCTTGCCCTAGCGGATTCCCTGGGGAATTTCTTAGGTCACATATAGGTACGATGGGCCCACATTTGCTAGATGCGCTCCATGGCGCCCTTGATCAATGCATATTACCCCCAGATTGGCGTCACGCTGTGATTGTCTTGTTCCTGAAACCCGGCCGCCCTCCGGAAGATCCATCTTTGTATCGCCCTATCGCCCTTATTAATTTTGAGCCCAAACTCCTTGCCGACCGCCTCCGTGCGTGTATCCACAAACTGATTCATCCTGATCAGTCCGGCTTCATGCGACACCGGTTCACCCGACATAACATCCGGTGGGTCCACAACGCCATAGCGAAGGCCCCGGAGGTTGGGCCGCCCCGCGGCTACCTTATTGCCCGATATAGACTAGGCGTTCGACTCCCTAAGCTGGACGTACCTGTTCCAACTCCTAGAAGCTATTAACCTTGGCCCGCGATTCCTGACATATGTCCGGCTACTCTACACGGACTTATTGGCCTCAGTCCGGATTGCGGGACACCGGTCGGCTTCCTTCCCTATTGGTCGTGGCACGAGGCAAGGCTGTCCCTTGTCTCTGCTACTGTTCGCCGTGGCCGTAGAGCCTCTGGCGGCCTGGGTGCGACGTGATCCACTGATCTGAGGATTTGAGTGGTCACAGAGACAATCTGACCGAATCGCATTATATGCAGACGATGTGCTGCTTTTTATGACTGACCCGTGGTTTTCGGGACCCCGAATTCTTCAGATTCTCCGGTTATTCAGAGAGACCTCTGGACTTAGTAGCAATCCCTCTAAATCAGTACTTTTTCCTATATGCGGGGATTAGGGACGTGGAACCTGGGCCACACAGTTGTCACACGCAAACAATGGTTTTAAATATTCAGGTGTCTTCATTTCCCCCTGCCCTAAGATCTCGTGGGCACACAACATTAACTCACGCCTCACCAGTTTACACGAGGAGACCACAATATGGTCTCATCTTCCACTATCACTATATGGACGATCAGCGATCTTTAAAATGGTTTCCTTACCTCGAATATTATATCGGCTACAAAATTTCCCATATAATATACCACGGACATGGTTCGCCCAAGTCAACGCTATCCAAAATAAGTTTTTATGGAATGCAGGTGCAGTCCGTGTGGCGCTGAGTACATGTACACAGTCGACGTACTGTGGGGGGTATTTCAGCGGCGGATGTGTATGCATAATATGCAGCATCCCATCTACTGATTATCAACGAATGGTGGTACAATTCTACCACGGATCCTGCTTTCGCTCTTGAGCATTTGGCAATGGAGGGTACTCCCCTTCAGCAGCTCTTATAAAGCCATGTGAATTTGGACTTTTTACCTCCTGCCAGCAGAACCGTGGTTCAGCTCTGGAGATGTACAGTTAGACACATGGGTTGGCAGGGTTGTCTGACTCAGATGACCCCGCTGCGGCATGGCACGTATCTACGCCCCGTAGCGGCTCTGTCGGGATTCCGCAAATGGGACCTAGTGGGTGTCTCCACCCTGGGTGATGTTATGCAGGGAACCACTCTCAAATCGTTCCAACAGTTACAGGCAGATTTCCAGCTGCATCAGACGCAATTTTATAAATACCTCCAGTTAAGGCCCGCTCTGACTCCTCTAATTCACTTGCTCGATGCCCTGCCGGAGTTTCACCCCCTCGAGGGTCGCTTGCTGGTGGGAGACCTGGGAGCACATATGATCCGCCAGATCTATCAGACATTGACCACACATGCCCGCACAACATTACATAAGACCAGGGGGGCATGGATAGAGGACTTACCAGATATGACAGACGACGATTGGACAGAGGCCCTTGCCAGTCCCCGTGGTGCGGCGGTCTCTACACGCTACCGCCCCATCCAATTTAAATATCTCCACAGTATATATTTCACGCTCCCGCCTGTGGAAGATGGGTGTCATCCAGTCCCCGGTGTGCCTAAGATGTGGGGAAGAGGAGGGAACCTTTCTGCACACAGTTTGGAGTTGTGGCGCATTGCAGCCATTCTGGCGTAGGATTGCGTCCTGCCTGGGCCGGGTTTTATCGTGGGATCTCCCATTTGACCCTAGGCTGTTCCTGCTCCATAGCACGGAAGAGATAGGTGGAAACCGCTATAAGCAACACTAAGTCTTCCTGGCCCTCACCCTTGCCAAATGCGACATTGCCCAAATGTGGAAAGGGACATCCCCCTCCCCCGACAATTGGTGGGTGGAAGAAGGCTATGGACAGATGTATGGGAGCAGAGATTGTGGTTTTCCAAACCCGGGGTTGCCCTCAGAAGCATAGAAAAATATGGTCCCGTTGGGCGACTTACCGGGGCATAGATTTACCCCCCTTGCCATCCACAGACCCTCCATAAGACTGCTCTTATATATGTACTGGACTACTGTGCAGCCCAAGTCCTACAACTCTATTGTCAACACATACGCATACTTAGATATCTTGAGCCCTTTGGGGTCTGGGACTACCTGTGACATGTTTGTTATACCTGCAGGTTTTGCAGGCTGTATGGTTGTATGCACCTATTGGTACCTTCAATCAGATGTGTCTTTATAATGTTTACAGCGGGCTTTAGCCCATTATGTGCCATGAAAATTTAATAAAATATGTTTTAAAAAAAACAAGTGCCACAGTCTTTCTGCCCCCCTCGGGAGGCAGATGGGGGCAATAGGGGTGGGGGGGCAGAAAGCCCACAAGGCACCAAGTATTTTTTTTTTAAGTTCAGGGTTAGAGGCTGCCCAGAATGGGCATGACAGTGCCCCCACCTCCCCAAAAATGCCAGTCTTTCTGCCCCCCCCCCCCGGAGGCAGATGGGGGCAATTTCTTTTTAATATCCATAGGGGTTGGAGCTGACCAGAATGGGCATGCCAATGCCCCTACTCCCAAAAATAAATTGGCCACAGTCTTTCTGCCTCCCCTGGGAGGCAGATGGGGGTAATAGCCACTGATCTGCCCCCCAGGGCAACAGAAAACCCACTAGGCCCTGACTTTTTTTTTGCAATGTGCCTAGCTGTGGATTTTGGGCCCTGATCAGCCGGCACCTAGGGAAACCTAGCAAACCTGTACAAGACACCCTGGGGAATCCAGGATAGGGTAACTTGTGTGGTTCTCTGCAGCTTCTGTTACCCAGACTCGCTTGCAAACCTCAAGCTTTGTAAAAAAATAAAAAAAGACATTTCCTCACATTACCGTGATGGAAAGTTTGGGAATCTAAGGGGAGCAACATACTTCCACCAACACAGCATTCCCCCATGTCTCCTGATAAAAATGTTACCTTACTTCTGTGGGGAGCCACAAACTTCCACCCTCCCAGCATTCCCCCAAGTCTCCCGATAAAAATGGTACCTCACTTGTGTGGGTAGGCCGAGTGCCCGCAGCAGGAAAAGGCCCAAAATGTACCGTGGAGACTTGAAAATTATCGATTATTCTTATTCAATTCCTTTATTCGGCATATAAAAATACCATAAAAGTAACACTTTATCCATAGGTTACAGTACAAACTTCATTTTTTTTTTTTTTTTTTTAAAGGAACAATACAACAATTTATAATCTACATGGTACAGATTAAATATATCTAGCTAAAAATAAACATCACATATAATGTGTCTCTCATAAAGCAACCCCATCTGCAGGTCTAGTTCACGCAACCCCTTGTGGCCCTTAATCTAAAAGCAGTCCTTAAAAAGTTCGTGATACAGAAGAGTGTAAAGGCATCTGTGGCCAATTTAAAAAATAAAAGTGCCACCTGTGCTTGTTTAAATCTGGCTTTTTTTAAGATACCCCTCAGAAAAGCTCTTCTTGGATCAGAATAAAATGGGCAGAATAAAACAAAGTGAAGGGTGTCCTGTGGAGACCTATGGTCGCAGCCACAGGGCCCCTTCAACTCTGGATGCAGTAAGAACCCTGCCGGTTCTGCTAAAATGTGGTGCAAAAGGTTTAGCCTGAACCGAGTCATTAAAAATCTATCATGGGCACTACTTATACAAGACAGGTATGGTTCAATGCCCTTGGTGGATCTAACAACTAAATGTTCTCTCACCGACGGTTTAAGTAACTCTCTGTCTTCCAGGTGCAACGTTACATACTTAAAGAACCGGTCCTTGACCAGTGCCCTATCTAGTATACTTATTTCCGAGGGGTTAGCGAATAAATCTGCACAACCAACTTTCACAAGAGACTCCTTCACATATTTTAGCCAGGGAATTTTGAGGCCATGGTCCAGGGAGAGACAATCTTCTAAAACTTGCCTACTTAGTGCAGCCTCCTCATTTGACCAGATCTTTACCCAGCAAACTAGAGGGTTGACAGCCCACCTATCCATAATGTAACGGGCACCCAGTTCTTCATGTACAATGTGGGCTGACGTGCTCTGAGGAACTTTTAACAGGCGCCTGAGATACTTATTCTCCTCTATTTGTAGTTGGTTCGCCTCAATAAATCCCCAAACCTCACTGCCATACAGCACTTTGGCACAGCACATGGAACTATACAGTTTCAAAATCTGCTCTGGGGACCACCGTCCTAACCTTTGGGCAAAATTCATTATTGAACCGTTGCATTTGGCCATGGTGCGACACTTCTCCTCTAGTAAGTGTTTAAAATTTAGACGCCCATCGAATAAAATCCCCAGATACGAGAAGGACTGCACCTTGCCTAGACAATGAGATCCAATTGTGTATTTGTATGATTTGCCTGCCTTTTTGCCCACTTCCATGACATAAGATTTTGCCAAATTGGGAGACCAGTCCAAGTTCTCCATAAAGGAAACAAACCCGTCTATTAGGATCTGCAGACCTTTGGGAGTGCGTGCTAGGAGTACCGCGTCGTCTGCATAAAGCAGAACTGGAATTCCACGGGTACCTATCCTTGGAGTATCAGCATGAAGAGTGCTTAGGGCGCGATCAAGACCGTTTATATATAACGTAAACAGAAAGGGAGCTAGTATGCAACCCTGTCTAACACCACTGGAGCACGTAAAGGGTTCTGTTTTGCTTCCATCCTGGCAGTATCTAACCGTGGCAGTGGTGTTCAAATGCAAAGTTATTAAAATGTTAATAAGCCCAGGGTCCACGCCAAACCCGTCCATTAATGCCCACAGTTTCCCTCTATTGACTCTGTCGAAGGCGGCGGTTAAGTCCATAAATGCTAAATACATCGTTCCTGGACTTACCACTGTATATTTGGCTGCAATGAGGTACAGATTAAGGCATTGGTCAGTAGTTGATTTTCCTGGCCTAAAGCCAAATTGCACATCAGTTATGATCTTATGCTCATCAGCCCAGTCCATTAGCCTACTTAAAACCACCCGCCCTAATACCTTCGCTGACACATCAATAAGGGAAATTGGGCAATAACATTGTGGTTCGTCCTTATTGCCCTTTTTAAAAATAGGGACGATTGTGGCTGTAGACCAAGATGCTGGCATTACTGTGTCCCCTGCTGCGTTAATCACCCTAGTCAGGATTGGGGCCCAGAGATCCACATTATTTATGAAAAGATCAGGTGGGATCCCGTCAGGGCCAGGAGCCTTGTTCCTAGTTAGGCCCTCGATTCCCTTTTAACCTCACTCAGTGAGAATCTCACCGGGGTGTACCCTGTTCCCCATTACATTCCTGGGGTAGATCAGCACTTGAATTGTAATTGTACAGCCCGTGAAAGTGCTCGTACCATTGCTCCGGCAGGATGTTATTGCTCAGCCTGGGTTTGTTCGATTCTTGAAAACAAGGATTATTTATGACTCTCCAGAAAGCGGTGGAGTCTTTTAGTGTTATTGCCTCTGTCAAATCCTCCCAAGCTTGTTTTTGCAATTGACGTTTGCGTCCCTTGACAGCTAACTTATAATTTTTTCGGCAAACGGACACCCAAACCCTGTCTCTTGGGGTGGTCTTTAGGGCATCTTTCAGCTCTCTGAGAGCACGTGAACAATATGGATCAAACCATCCTGGGCTATCTCTTATGATACTGGGCATAGGGGCTCGCAACAAGGAGTCAACTATTTGGGCCACCTGTTTAAAAGCCTCCACTAAATCTGTCCCTTCCACATCAAGATCTAAGCACCTTAAAATGACATGTTCTCCTTCTTTTAACAAGGATTTATAAAAGGCTTCTCCATTAACCTGTGTCCACCGTAGCCTCCTGCCCTGATCCGTAGGCCTGGCCACCCCCCCTCCCATGCCAGATGACTCGCGATAATCGCAGACATCCGCCAAGGATAAGGCGAGGGGGTTATGATCACTAAACGCACTATAAATAATGCTAAACCTGGACACACAGTTTCTAAGTGAAATTGAAACAAAAATATAATCAATAAAAGAAGCACACCCTCTGCCTTTAAATGTTGGGTGAACCGATTTATCCTGTTCGACCTCAATCATGTCCATAGTGTGCGTTAGCGCATGCGTGTTTAATAAGCTACCTAGCTCCCTGCCCTCCTTTGTGTGTTCCAAGTGAGGGCAAGCGTGCAAGTTGACCAATCACCACAGGATGCTTTTAAATTTGGGCAGAAATGACAATTGAAATCACCTACTAACACTAAATGAAGCCCCTTCTGCCCTAGCTCCTGTGCCTGCGTTAGTCTAGCATCCAGCTCATACACGCTTGCGAGACCCTGACCATGTGACATTGAGTTATAAAAATTTATTAAAAAAAGCCTGTAACCTTTAGTGAGAAAAAAGAGCCCCTGCGCAACCTCAGAGTCCCAGGCCAAATCTATCCATCTACCCTGTATTGTGAGGTCAGCATAAATAACCAACCCTCCCATGGCTCTCCCTGATGTGGCCTTTCGCGCCGGGCAAAAGAATGTTTTATATCCCTCTAGATGGAAATTAGTATTGACGGGTTCCCATGTTTCTTGCAGGCAAATAATCTGGAAATCCCGTATAAAAGACAGCCATTCTACATCCTCAAATTTTTTTATTAGAGAGCCCTGCTATGTTCCATGAGAGGATTTTTATTTCTTTCCCATTTGACCTTGTTACACTATCAATTACTTGGGTGCTATTTGACATGGGAACATTCGTGTTAAGGCCACTATCTGCATGGGCGTTTGCAGCCTGTAAGCCACGAATAATAATGCCTTCCTCTATCCCTGCGGTAGTCACTTCCCCCCCTCCTACCTCGATCTGTATTAATTACGAGAGTACCATCGATTCTATCACCTTCCCTCAATGGACCTAGTCAATCAATATCATTTAGGTCATTGAGGCCTCTAAGTGGTGCAAAAACATTATTTAGCAAGAGTGCGTTGTCCCACCCCAATGCGCCCTCTTGTCGACATACCTCTCTGGGATGTTGACTCATAAAGGTCAAGGGTCTATAGAAAAAGCCCAACGGGAGCAGCTTAACACATGAATCCATTTCAGCTCGATTAGGCCTTGTACTCTGAAAAAGGGTCTGGCGCACGAGATCAGGATGCCTAAGTGTCACTATCACACAGTCCCCTGGGAAGGCTTTCCTGGATCTACCGATCCAGGACACCCTCCTTGCCATCAAGATATGTCTATAGTCTCTAATGTTGAACCCCGCATTCCTACACAACCAATGCACCACTTTATTAATCAATTGTGACGTCGGTTCCTCTTTTTGGCTTATGTGTGTTGGGACACCTGTTAAAACAATTGTATATGGGCAAGATTCTGGCGGTAGGTCTAGGACTGGAAGGCCTAGTGTACTCTGTACACTTGAAGAGGACATCTCTGTAGGTAATGACTGCACATTGTCTCCCCTTACCCCCCTAACTTGCCTTGCATTATCTATTAGAACTGATGAGGGGTTACTTATGTGCCCCGTCATTGGTTCACTCGCCCCCCTATCACTAGTGGTGGCATTAGGTCTCATTTCTTCCGCCTGTTCCTGTGAGACTCTAGTGCACACAACATTTCTCCCGTTAGCATATTCAGTATCCCCAACATTCCTCCCTTCATTCACAGTCACGGGTAAAGGGGCTAGCACCACAGGTTCCCCCCGACCAACACATGCGCAGCTGCATACCCCTTGATGTAATGCAATACTCCCTAGATTCGCCAATGAAAGCAATTTGTCTTCAATTGAACTGAGTCTACATACTATAGGCCCCAAAAGAGCAGATATCAAAGTTTCCAGTCGCTCCCATTGGTCGGGGTCATCCCCAAACTCCACGCCGGTTTGATTGTCATTATCACCACTGTTATGAGTCTGATTCACGGCCAAACCCTTGTTCAGTTCTGGAGCAGATTTCTCAGTGGGCCTGGCTACTTGAGGTTTCTAATTTGGATTTGTTTTTTTGCTTTTGTATGGCTCCTTCCCTTGGGCGTTTCGCGGGCGGCTCTCCATTACCCGCAGTTAAGGGCTTTGACACATTGATTGTTTTTCCCCTGGCGACCCTTTTAGATCGAGTTATGACCTCCCCACAACCTACGCCAGAAGAAACTGCGTTGTGTCCTGCAGTGCTAGGCAGTGGGTCTTTGACTAAAATATGTGACAGGTTGGGCACAGTAACCCCTGCGCTGTCCACTGCAACCACAATGGGACCATCCTGCACAAAAGTGGTCGTCCCTGATACTACTAACTGGGAATCAGGGGGGTCAATTAAATCGCCATTTTTACAGGGACCTGGGCTGGTATGATGTACATGATCCACAGGATGCAGTGGGGACTTAACCAAGACTATACTTCCCATTGAAGACCGTTTCTTGGCCGCAAAAGTATCCAATGAGAGTCTTTTTTCGGCGATTTGAATTTCATGAGTCAAAACCGATTCGCTCTTATTAAAAAAGCGTCCAAAGTCCCCCCCCCCCTCCCCCCCCCCCTACTAATAAGTCTATGGCCTTGCGTTTATTCATGCTTATCATCTAACTATTACACCAACTTGGGGGCCCGCAAACTGCACTAACACACAGAGATACCTTGTTTGTTAACAGAAATCCACCTTGTTGAACGTGTTTGTGTGACTGATCACAGGGGGATGGCCCAGCCCCGCCTCTTCCTGTCTCTGACAGGCTCAGACGGGCCCGCCCTTGGCCCGGGCTTCGCACGGCGCACGCCCGCGCGCGTCCCGCGGAGCGTGAGCCGCGCCGGCCTTTAAGCGCCTCCGGGTGCGGGAGAATGGCAGCGCCTCCTGGCGCGAAGGTCAGTGTGGCAGTGGCAATGTGGGATCTGTACTCCCCTTGTGCGTAATAGAAGCGGCTCCCGCGGAGCGTGAGCCGCGCCGGCCTTTAAGCGCCTCCGGGTGCGGGAGAATGGCAGCGCCTCCTGGCGCGAAGGTCAGTGTGGCAGTGGCAATGTGGGATCTGTAGTCCCCTTGTGCGTAATAGAAGCGGCTCCCGCGGAGCGTGAGCCGCGCCGGCCTTTAAGCGCCTCCGGGCGCAGGAGAATGGCAGCGCCTCCTGGCGCGAAGGTCAGTGTGGCAGTGGCAATGTGGGATCTGTACTCCCCTTGTGCGTAATAGAAGCGGCTCCCGCGGAGCGTGAGCCGCGCCGGCCTTTAAGCGCCTCTGGGCGCGGGAGAATGGCAGCGCCTCCTGGCGCGAAGGTCAGTGTGGCAGTGGCAATGTGGGATCTGTAGTCCCCTTGTGCGTAATAGAAGCGGCTCTTGTGTCCGACCAGTGATCCCACAACTTTCCCACACAGAAATGTGAGAAAAATGTGTTTTTTTCAGCTAAATTTGAGGTTTGAAGGGGATTCTGAGTAGGAAAACTTTGGGGGATCCACGAAAGTCCCACCTCCCTGGACTCCCCGGGGTGTCTAGTTTTCAGAAATGTCTGGGATTGGTAGGTTTCCCTAGATGGCTGCCGAGCCCGGGACCAAAAACGCAGGTGACTCCCTTGCAAAATAAAGTCTTTTTGTAATCGATAATTCGGAAGTCTCCACAGTACGTTTTGGGCCGTTTCCTGTTGCGGGCATTAGGCCTACCCACACAAGTGAGGTACCATTTTTATCAGGAGACCTAGGGGAACACAGAATAGCCAAACAAGTTTTAACGCATCCAGAACGCCTCTGCACGTCTTATCCTCGACATCCCCCGACGCAGCCACATCACACCCCACCTGAGAGACCTGCACTGGCTCCCTGTCAACAAGAGGATAACCTTCAAGCTCCTCACCCACGCACACAAAGCACTCCACAACTCCGGACCAGCCTACCTCAACAGACGACTCAGCTTCTACACCCCCACCCGCCAGCTCCGCTCGACCAGCCTCGCCCTCGCCACAGTCCCCCGCATCCGGAAAACGACCGCCGGCGGCAGATCCTTCTCCCACCTCGCCGCCAAGACCTGGAACACCCTCCCCACCAACCTCCGACAGACCCAAGACCTACTGGCCTTCAGAAGACTCCTCAAGACCTGGCTCTTCGATCAGTAGCAGCACCACCCCCCTCTTCCCCCAGCGCCTTGAGACCCTCGCGGGTATGTAGTGCGCTTTATAAGTGACATGATTGATTGATTGATTACCAGTCGTCTTTCTTTGCATTTCTGCCTTCGAAATGTGAGACAAAATGTGTAAAAAAAAAATTTGTCATTTTGAAAAATGTCCTCTAATTCACATGCTTGTATGGGTACCCACAATTTCGGAGATGTGTAAATAACCACTGCTTCTAAACTGTTTTCTTCCCATTTCGGAAATATATAGGTTTCCTTGATCCCTAATTTTCACTCTTTATATTTTACCAAATTAATTGCTATATACCCGGTACTCAATGAAAAACCATTGCAAGACGAAGCTCAGTTATTGGCTCTGGGTTCCTCGGGTTTTTAGTGAGCCTACAAGTCCTATACATCCCCCCCCCCCCCAACCAGAAGGGTCCGGCAGACGTAACCGTATATTGCTTTTAGAAATCTGCCATACTTAGAAGTTATAGGTGAAAATGTTGCCACAAATGGCTGTTTTTTCCAACTCCATTTTAATATTTTTTTATTTCAATTTTTAGTTTCTATAGAAAAACCTTGAAGGATCTACACACATGACCCATTACTGAATTCTCAATTTTGTCTACTTTTCAGAAATGTATAGTTCTCCGGGATCCATTACTGGCTTGACACATTTATAGCACTAACTGGAAGGAGGTTGAAAGTACAAAAAAAACGGGAAAAATAGGCTATGTCCCAGTAAAATGTCAAAACTATGTAGAAAACGTTGGTTTTCTGACAAAAGTCTGCCTGTTCCTGAAAGCTGGGAAGATGGTGATTTTAGCACCACAAACCCTTTGTTGTTACCTTTTGCAGGGAAAAAACAAACGCTTTCTTGTGCAGCACTTTTTTCCCATTTTTCACCCAAAAAAAATAAAAATTAGCTGTATTTTGGCTAATTTCTTGGTTCCCTCCAGGGGAATCCACAAACCCTGGGTACCTTTAGAACCCTCAAGATGTTGGAAGAAAAGGACGCAAATTAGGCATGGATACCTTATGTGGACAAAAAGTTACAGGGGCCTAAGCGCAAACTACCCCAAATAGGCAAACAAAAGCTTAGCACAGGGGTGGAAAAGGCCTAGCAGCGAAGGGGTTAAATCCCTAAGGCAGGGTGTAGTATATTATATGTGAGGACATATCTGCATGACCAGATATGCATCTGTGATGTCTGGTTCCATTGCCACGACATTGCAAGTGTTTAGGAAGCCATCTTAAGTATATGTACTGGGCTCTGGTCATTACGAGATACCCAGCTACATAATGGCTTCATTGAAAATAATGGTGTTTGGTATCGAGTACCTCGTCTTGACAAATCTGTACTGATGCCAGTATCAGATTTGCCCTGACATGCACCCAGAGGGCACCTTAGAGATGCCCCTTGAATTCTACTAGTCTTTAAGTGTGCTGACTGACTGGTATCGTCCACCCTGCCACCATAGACAAGTTTCTGAATCTGTGCAGGTGGACGCATGTGCTCTCGGAGCCAGAAACCATGCCTGCTCCGGAGGAAGGTGTTCACACCTCCTCCAGCATGATGGCTAGTGTTTTAGCATATCAAGGCCAGAGGCTTGAAAGCCTTTACCGTCTTTGATATATGACCCTGACTTCCCCCAGACCTGAGAGATGCCTCTCCCTGTCCCGAGACCCATTTGGCACCAGGACAGGCAGGAAAATTAGCTATTCAGAAGGGCGTGTTCTTGCTCAGGCTAGTCACTCCCCTAAGGTGGGCTACCTGAAGTGAACAACGAAAGAAGGGATCCACCATTTTGCTTTTAGTGAACTAGGATCTCTGGGTCAGGTTTATGCCCCCTCTCCCCAGGACGTTGTCATATAGGGGGTGTAGTTACCTCAGGGCTAGGTAGCCCATTGGCTTCTACCTTACTCTCTTTAACAACCCTAAATTCAGTATTTAGGTGAACCCTGACACCAGGAACTCAGATTTGTCTGCTGGGAACAGAAGAAGGACCAAGAAGAGCAGAAAACGCAAGAACTGTGGACCAGCTCTGGATTTGGCACCAAACCCTGCTTGCCACAGTCCCGAAAGTTGCAAAGACCAGACTCGTCCTGCAGCTGTGCATCCTCCTAAAGTCTTGGAGGGCTGCCAGCCCTTCAACAACCAGTCTGCATCTCCCTTGAAGTGGAGGAGCCACTTACCTGCAGTCTGCAAGCACCTACCAGTTCTGCCTAGTACACCGTTCTGGCGACTACCCGGTTCACAGAGAAAAGCAGCACCCCAGGAAGAGGACATTTTGCGTCTTCCAGAGGTCAGCCCAGTCTGCCCAGCGAGTCTCGAACCGCTAAACCCTCCAGGAGCCCTCCAGCAACAATGCCCTGGGAACCGGAGCCCTTGCAGCAGCCAAGGCTTGTTAAGTGTCCAGTCCGGACACTAACCCTGCCAAGACCAAACTACCGAAGAGTGACATCAGCATCACCGAGGCCAGCACTGAGAGTGGCCCTGCTGTCCTGTTTGCCCCCATCACCAGGTCAACCCCAAGAGGTGAGAGCCTCCAATGCAAGCTACCCGCCGGACAAAACACCTGTGCACCTGAGCACCACAGTCCGAGCCTGAGCCAACCGACGGTGCCCCCTTCCTCCAGAGACCCTCAAGAGCCAAGGCCCCCTTTGTGTTCTGTCGGACTTGTCCCCAAGTGCCCACTTGGAGCTGTTTTCTTGTTACATGTTTCCCCATTGACTTTAACGGGTAGCGTTTGAGGCTAACATCGCAACCAGTACCTCTTCACCCAGACACACTAGGGCAGGTAAATCCAAACTGCTAGTGGTTCTTTCGACCTTGGCCCTAAGCACCTTTAGTCCAGAAGAGTAACCCCGAGAATCATTTGTATGTGCACCTATGCAGTGAGTGTTTCTCCCATAGGATAACATTACCGCGTTTGAGGCTCATACCTCAAATCTGACAGCTGGGTTTTTTATGTAAAAATCTATAATGGCTAAAGAACCGATTCCGATGATCTTGCTGTCTAAAATTATAACAAGCATTGGCAAAGCCAATAGGTCTCGCCTTTGGGATCTTATAATTTTTTAGCAATGTAACAGTTGTTGTTTTTGCACTACTGGATTTTGTTTTGGATAATTAAACATTTTTTGCTTTTATTGTATATGGAAATAAGTTTTCTAGCAGTTTGGCTTATCCCTGAGTTAATGTGTAAAGTGTTTGCGCAATACGTACATAGCAACACCATACCAGGCACACCATAAAAGGAACTCGATACAAGGTTGTATGAAGAATAGCCTTTGTATTTTTATAAAACATATTAGAACAGAGGGAAATGCGAAAATGAGCTTCAATTAGATAAAGTATATTACTTGTGGACAAGGCTGGCTTTGGGGAAATAGCACGTGAGTTCAAAATGCAAAAGGCCCGCGCTATATTTATTTTTTAATAACAAGCCGGAAATGTTTGTTTAAGAACGAAAAAGTTTCTAAATCGTGTACGAGGCTGGCTTTGGTGAGAGAGCACGTCAGTTGAAAATGCCAAAGGGCCGCGCTCACACGCCACACGCGTGCTTGTAAAAGTAAAGCAAAATCACACTGCTGGCACTGCAATGATGTGTTTGCTGGGGCCGCGCTCTATTTATTTAACAATTATGCGCCGTAGATGTTTGTTTAATGACTAAAAAGTGTATCAATTGTGGACGACGCTGGCTTGAAAAAGTGTATAAACCGTGTACGAGCCTGGCTTTGGTGAGAGAGCACGTAATTTGAAAATGCAAAGGGCTGCGCTCCATTTATTTCACAATTATGCGCCGGAGATGTTTGTTTAATGCCTAAAAGTGTATCAATTGTGGACAAGTCTGGCTTTGAGAGAGAGCTCGTGAGTTCAAAATGCTAAAGGGCGCGCTCTATTTATTTAATAATAACGCTCCCGAAATGTTTGTTTAATAACGCAAAAGTGTACAAATTGTGTACGAGACTGGCTTTGGTGAGAGAGCACGTCAGTTGAAAATGCCAAAGGGCCTCGCTCACACGCCACACGCGTGCTTGTAAAAGTAAAACAAAATCACACTGCTAGCACTGCAATGATGTTTGCTGTGGCCGCGCTCTATTTATTTAACAATTATACGCAGCAGATGTTTGTTCTATTGACTAAAAAGTGTATCAATTGTGGACGACGCTGGCTTTGAGAGAGAGCACGTAAGTTCAAAATGCTAAAGGGCCGCTAATAATAACGCGACGCAGGTGTGTGTTTAATAATGAAAAAGTGTATAAATCGCAAAACAAGGAGGCACGTCTGGCGAGTGGTGTGCGAAGTGCGCGCGGAGTCACGTCTGGCGAGTGGTGTGCGATGTGCGCGCGCTGTAAGGGTGCCCGCGAGCGATACGCTTAATGAGCCATGACAAGAGAGGAAAGCCAGATGGCGCCTGTGTGCGTAACTGTGCGCGTAACCGCAAGCTTTAGGCCACAAGCAAAAGCGTGTGGTCAGCTTTTTGAAGCCCCCTTACTAAAAGTCTCGCCAGGGCAGCGCATGCGCTGCCTGAGGCGAGACCTAAAAATGTGTTCGTTTTAAAGTTGAGCCAAGCGGCAGCACGCATGCGCTGCTCGCTCTGCGAGGCATGCTGTATTAGGGTATGCACTAGAAGCCCCGGCCACTCTCCGCCCATATTTGTCATTGGCTTTGTGTCATTGTCCTTCTTAAATGCTGGCTTCTGATTGGTAAATAGGCTTTTTAGTCCCTCCTTGGTACCGCCTTGTCTCCATTTGTTAACGCCCATAAGGACTGGACCTTTTACTTGTCATGTTACACGGTCTGCCTTATCTTGGCTGTGACCACTATTTTGTTTAATGTTTTTTTTTTTATTTGCAGTGCGGTCCGCTTTCACTTTAGTGGCTGCGTTTGTTTACCTAATTAATTTGCATGCAGCGCAGTCCGCTTTCACTTTAGCGGCCACGCTTGTTTATTTAATTAATTTGCATGCAGAGCGGTCCACTTTCACTTTCGCGGCTGCGCTTCTTTATGTAATTAATTTGCAGCCCCCCACGTGTGCGCTTGTGCCTCCCTCTGCCCCTGATTTAAGTTCACTCGGTGTCCCGAACAGCAACACTGCACAAACTCCGCCTCAGCAGCTTCCACGGCCGACCCCCCCAGCCTCGGACGTTCAGATGAGGGGCACAGGCGGGGCTGGAGCCAGGCACCTCACTCGAGGCTTGCTTCTGTTGTGGTGAAAGGCAGGCACTTTTACCTAAAAAGCATTTGCAATGCAATAGGTCTCGCATTTACGCGAGTTTGAGCTATTGACATTGTAAATGACAATGCCTTTATTTTTGTTTTAGTTTTTAAAACCTAAATAAAAGGCATTGTCATTTACAATGCCAATAGCACAAACTCTCGCAAATGCGAGACCTATTGCATAGCAAATGCTTGTTTAATTTAGTCTTGAGATTCTTTTTGATTGGGTCTCATTCATTGACTGTGTGCAACAAATGGTTAACACTACCCTCTGATAAGCCTAAACTGCTCACCCACACTACTTCAAAGAGCATTTGGGCTTATTAATTTAGGCATTAATTTAGGCCCTGCAAGCCAATAAGGGTCAGTCTGGACATTATACATAGTGTACCTCATTTTGGTGCACTACATAAACAGCCAACTTCCTACCCCCCCCCCCCAGTGGAGGCGGCGCACAGGGCCTGGCAAATTTGTCTATCAACTGTTTGGGAGGAGCCCTCTCACTCACCATAGTGGTCGTCCGTCACACACTCCCCCCCCCAGCCCCCGGAACCCACTCACTTGATGGGGTGGGGGAGCAGAGGCTGCTGATTTTACCCTCGCAGCCGCCACTCATCCTTTGCAGCCGATTGCATGTCCCTAGGTCCTCTGTGCTGCCATCGCCGGGGTGGCTGATGTTCTCTTCACCTGACATGGGCCCGATCACCAGCTCCTCCAGGTCCCGATGTCTCCAACTGACGCACCCGTATCATTCCTTTGTCCCCGCGTGCCTCTCCGGACCCAGCTCTTCAGCGGCTGGACCTCGTGCCTCCATCTTGGATCCCAGCGATCCTCTCCGGGACCGCTAACGTTCTCCGGGGCGCTTCGCCACAGACACTCGAGCCTCCTGAGTTGCTGCCAGTAGTCTGGGCAGTCCTGCACCACGGACGGAGCCCTGACAGCACTGAGACGCAGGATAGCCGGATCGGCACAGGAGCTCTCTCCGATGGTGACCACCATCAAACGCGTCGTAACCACTCACCCCACATTAATAAATTTTGTTCTGAATGTAACTCTTATGTGCTGCCAAGTGCTTTGGTGTGTACTTTGCAACTGAGGAAGGTTCACCTCTAAAAAATATAACCGCGTGGACCAATACTGGTAAGGATTCAACCTTCATTGGAAAAGAAGATATCTGTTGCTGGTACACAACATCGAAGTTACAGTAGTTTAACTGCAAGGAACCCCCGCATATTCGCCAGGGCTTTTCTAAAGACAAAAGTTAACAAGCAATGGCAAAGCCAATAGGTCTCGCCATTTCGGGAGCTATTGTCTTTGGAAATGTGTTTTAGCCATGTCGTACACCAGCGTGGCTTCTGTTTTGCATTGCCTAAAGTGAGTGAAGTGAGTTGGGGTAGATTGGGGTGAGGTATATTGGATCGTGGTTGAATAAATAAATGGGGTAGATTATGGTGGGGTAGGTTGGGGTTGATTGGGGTGGGGTACATTGGGGCAGGTTGGGGTACAGTGGGGCAGGGTTACATTGGGGTGGCTACTTTGGAGTGTGGTAGATTGGGGTACGTTGGGGTGGGGTAGATTATAGTGGGGTAAATTGGAGCAGTGGAGATTGGGGTAGATTGTCGCGGGGTAGAGTGTGGTAGATTAGAGTGTGGTGGATTGGCGTGGGGTAGGTTGGTGTACATTGTAATTAGGTAGATTGAGTGGGGTAGATTGGTGTAAATTGTACTTTGGTATATTTAGTGGGGTAGATTGATGTACATTGTAATTTGGTATATTTAGTGGGGTAGATTGATGTACATTGTAATTATGTAGATTGTCGCGGGATAGAGCGTGGTGGGTTGGAGTAAATTGTAATTAGGTAGTTTGAGTGAGTTAGTTTGAGGTGGGGTTGATTGGGTGAGGTAGTTTGAGGTGGTTTGGGGTAAATTGGAGTAGGGTAGAATGGGGTAAATTGGAGTAGAGTAGAATGGGGTAAAATTGGGTGGGATATATTGAGGTGAGGTAGATTGGGGTGGGGTATACTGGAGTGTGGTAGATTGGGGTGGGAGAGATTGGCTAGGTTAGATTGGGGTGGGGTAGGTTGGAGTAGATTGGTAAGGGCAGATTGTGGGGTAGTTTGGGGTGGGTAGATTGATGTAGACTAGGGTGGGGTAAATTGATGTAGACTAGGGTGGGGTAAATTGAGGTAGACTAGGGTGGGGTAAATTGAGGTAGACTAGGGTGGGGTAAATTGAGGTAGACTAGGATGGGGTAAATTGAGGTGGTGTAGATAGGGGCAAATTGGACATATTGTGGTAGATTGGTGTCGGGTAGGATGGGTGGGGTAGATTAGGGTAGGTGGGTAGATTGTAGTGGGATAGATTTAAGTGGGGTGGATTGAGGTAGATTTAATTGGGGAGATTGGAGGAGGGCATATTGGGGTGGGGTAGAGTGGGATAAATTGGAATGGGGTAGATCGGGGTAGACTGGAGTCAATTTGGGTGGGGTAGGTTGTGGTGGAGTACTTTGGGGTGGATTGGAGTGGGATAGTTTGGGTAGACTGGTAGATTGGAGTGGGGTGGTTTGGGTAGATTGCCTTGTTGTAGATTAGAGTAAATTGGAGTGGTGTACAATGAAGTGGTTTAGATTTTAGTAGGGTAGATTGGGGTAGAGATGGGGTTAGATTGAAGTAGTGTGGAGTAGGGTAGATTGGAGTGGGTGGGACTGCGATGAAGAAGGGAAGCAGTAGCACGTGGAGTAAAGGGTAGAAGTAGTGCCATGAAGATGGATGAGCAGTGTTGTCATGAAGAGGGAGGGGCAGCAGTGCCATGAAGTAGGCGGAGCATTATTATTACTCCTCTCTATTGTCAATAACTGTGTAGCCAATTTGTTTTGAAAAGTGAAAAAAAAAGACTTTTCCGGCCAAGGACACATTTATCCCATTGCAGGTACATGTAGAAGAACTCAGCTATCCAGTTGCACATGTTTGGTAGCTGTTTAAAATGTAGGTATTTTGTTAATGAAACTTATTTTGTGTAATTTTTTCTTTGCATAAAATGTGTTGCTCCTGGTAAAGAACTGCAAAATTTAAAAATTCTGTTTCACTGCATATCAGTTTCATTTCTTACTACTCCACAACTACAGTGTTGAGGAAACCTTTCCAGGGTTCATTTGCATGCCCATAATGACATGGGGTCTAATTGCCTGTTTAAGTTGCTTCCTCCCTTTTAATTGTCTTTTAGCCAGACCAGCAATATGTTTGAAAGTTGCCAGTAGATAGCGCAGAGTGCATGGGTAGTGGGTCCTAGTTTTCAAAACCACTCTCACTTTAAGAACTTGTTTCAGCATAGGGTTTTATATACTGTTCTGTTTGATTTTTGCTGTAGTTCACGTCCTGCCTGGAAAACATTGCAGCTTCTCGCGCTTGCTGATCTCCAAAGTGCAAAGGGGAAACAACAACAGTGAAGAAGGAGGGTGTTGGGGGTTGGAGGAAGCAGCATGGAATACCGAGTCAGTGGCATTTGTTTGTTATTGTAAAAGACACAGGAACGGATCCTAAGTAGCAAGCACGTATGCAGTAACACAATTATAGGGCGGTGGGACGCAACGTGTAATACAGAGCCAGTGGCATTTGTTTGTTATTGTAATTGGAACAGAACTTACGTAGCAAGCACGTGCAGTGTTTAAACGCAAATAAAGGTCGGCGGGGGTTGGGTGAGGTAAAGAAAAACAGACTGGATAGGGTTGTGAGATGGAAAAGAAGCAACAGGGATGGGGTCGGAGGGGAAAGAAGCAACTGAATGAGGGGGCGGTTGGGAAGGGAAAGTAGCGAGTGAAAACACAAGCAACTAGTATGGAGTGCTTAAACACAATTTAAAAAGTAGCTCTAAAAACGGGATCTGTGGATGGACACAAGGTTCATGTTCTAGGGTAGGGCCAAACACAAGGAGAGGCATGACGCATGTATGCCAGGAACGAAGCATATGAGAGCGACATGGAAACAAATGGTAAGCTATGGGCGGGCTGTAGCCTGCTGACTCTAAACAAGATGAATCGAAGAGACAGTGCATGCACAGTCTAGCTGAGACCTAAAAACTAATTTGGTACCCAAAAAAGTGTCCTAAAAACAGGCATGATGGAAAACCTGCTTAATGTCTTGAAAGCCATCCTGTAGCAAGACCTCTTTGCTTATGATGGTCAAATGTAACCTAGTCTTTTTATTGTAGCCATAAATAACACTCACCCACTAGCTGTAGGGAGCAAGTGCACCTAGTCTACATCCTTGGGCAAGAGAAGTCGGACTCTTTTTTTTGTCTCGCCTAGGCAGAGCATGCACTCTCTCTCGGGACATGCTGTATCTACTGTATGGGCATTCAACACGCCTATCGCTTATGATTGGTTCCTTTATATGATTTTCCAAATTCCTCTGTTTTCATTGATGAATAGCTTACATTTGTCCCTCCTGTTGCTGTTTTGGTCACGCCCTGGAGACTGCCACTGTTACATGGATTATTTCACGATCACCCATATACTTTAGTGTCACGCACTACTTTTTCTTTTGCCTCAGCTTGTTTTTTAAATTTCCTGTTCATATTCCCTGCTCGTAGCTCAAAGCGCCGCCACGCACCCGGCTTTCAATTCACCGGTTGTCCGTGTTGCCTTTAGCCCCTCCCTCCCCTCCTTATGCTGTCCAAATTGAAAATTTCCCCGCTCCCCTCCCTTTGTCACCTTGAAGCGTGTCAGTGCCTCAGGCAAGCTGAACATGAGGTGACATTACTGCATTAGGGAGGCCGGGTGCTTTTAGTGCACGGCGTAAAACTTGTAGGTACACGGGTGCCACAATTTCATTTTAAAACTCACCTAGTGCTTTTTCTGTTGTCATTACTTACTCAAACCCCCCCCCCCATCGTTGCTTGAACGTTCCACCCGCCCCTCCCCTCATTTCTGCTTGTTTCACTTCCTTCCGTCCGGGACAACAAGACCCTCTCCGGTAAAGCTGAACTACATGGAAGTCGACTACTCGGTTCCCAAAACATTGAGGTAATTACACGCCTCTTTAATCCACTAAAGTGACACGTTTTATTAATTGTACATAGATATACCCCTGCCTTGGTGTTTTTTTTGGCCCGTGTCTGTATGCATTTGTAAGGTAAATAAACCGCATGCGTGCTCGCACTACAAATGCACAATCGAGTGAACACATAGGCTTCCTTCTTTCATACATTGCAGGTCTCCGCATCTTTTGTTTCATGTCTGACGGTAAACATGCCGGGTTGTAATAAGACCTGCTGTTTCGGAGTGCCACAGGCCCCTCCGGTTTTTAATAGTATTTTCAAAATATTGCTTCAAAGAAATGCCATTTAAAGTTGCTTAGTAATTGTATTTTAGCAAACCTTTTTCCTAGTTGCAGTTTTTGTGTGCACATTTACTTTTCAAACCAGACAATACATTTTGCTATCTTGCTTATGTATACATTTTCATATAATGTAGGAGCATTCTGGTAACATTATGACTAGCATACGTGAATTCAATTTTGCAAACATGTATACGGTTTTTATACTGTAGCCACAGTCAGAAATGCATGTGGCGCTTTCAGTTCGTTGCATAAAATCCCAGCAGAAGTTAAGATTTTCGTACAAAGCAGGGTGTGTACAGTTTGGCAATCTTCACAATGTTAGCACTTTTGCAAGAAATGCAGTGCGATGGTGAGAATTTTTTTTTTGCCCATTCCTAGTCTCTGACTACTTGCTGCTTCGGCATCATTGCTTTTGCACAAACCCCTACCTCTCTCAATGGTTCCACATTCTTGAGTTGCTGTGCCCACCTGCCATTTTTGCCCTCATGTTGTCTTCACAACAAAAGCCCACTGAACTTATGATACGCCACAAATTATTTTTAACACATCACTGCACGCTTCCTTAATGTTCTAAATGGAATACTGCTGTGTTTCAAAAATCTTACATATATGTGAATCTTGTCAGCACTTTTCAAAGGACAGCTAATCATTGTGTGTCTAATTAGAAATAATTAGCAAAGGCTGGAATGAGTTTACGCAGTACAGTAATCTGTCAAACAGCTGACTATAAAGCATCAGTGTGCCTCAAATGGTGACTACTTATAAAATTCAATTAGCTTGCCGTATAGGTGGTAGTGTTGCAGTTCACACAAAGCTGGCCCCAGTCTTTAACCATCAGCCATAGAGAAGGGTTTTGCTGCCATAAAATGCTTTGCAGTGCTTTAAAAGAATTGGATCAAGGTTTGATAGTATTTACAGCTTACTGCAGGCAACTAGGATTGCTCAGTTCTGAACACGAACGTACCCCACACAATTTCACAACTAACAAATCCAAATCAAACCACATAATTCCACTACAAACAAAACATCCACTCCACCACAAATAAACAAACATAAATAACAAACAAAATCATTTACAATGCCAAAAACTCAAACTTTCACAAATGCGAGACCAATTGCATTCCAAATGCTTGTTTTTCTAGTGTTTACTGAATAAAATTCAATGTAAAAGTAAAAGATAAAACCGTAAATAAGACTTAGGCATCGAAAGGGCCAATAAAAATAGTGCTCTTCCTCGAAGGTGATCTAAATCCAGAGGACAGCAGGTTTATAAGAAAAACCTGAAAGTTTAGAGCATTCCTCAGTTGGATGTGAACGATGGACCTCAGGAGATCGCCTTTTTTCTTAACCCTGGCTTGGGTTCTTTACTGTTTATACACCTCTCAGTCACTACCTCTATCTTGGCTACTGTCTACCATTCCATTTCTCACTTTAAAGAGCCTGCCTTCACTGAAGCTAGAACACAGAACTTTCATTTCAGCACTCCTCCATATATTATCAAGCGTCTCACATTTTTTGTTCCAACTTTATAATGGCCTTGATAGCTCAGTCTCTGAAGTTCTCCAGGTTTCTCAGGTCATCTTTAGTGGGTTACTCCCCACACCCTAATCTCTATATCGTTGCAGTTGATGAGGATGTCTGCTCAGAATGTAGAGCACGTTTCTTCAACCCTGACATTTTCTCTTTCAATGCCATCCTTGCAGTTTCAACATTTGTAGAGTTAAAATCTAGATTCATGTAGAAGGCAATAAATAGACCTGAGCAAAACCTGCCCACATGTCAAAACCACTTGGTCCCCTAAACTGTCCCCATTGCCAAAAGCCTTTTTTCTCCTTGTAGACTGACTTGTGTTAAAAAAAAAAATCACCCCTCCTTGTCATTTTTGGCATGGTGTCTAACAGACATGACAAGACAGTGTAATTCTCACTGTGAGGATTGAGAACTTGTAATTCACAGGTCTTGGTGTTCAAATAAAGCTCCTACAGGTTACTCATTAAGGACTTCTGCCCCAACATCCCAGGGTCAGGGCTCTGGCACACCAAGGGAGCGGTAGGCCCCAGCTGCTTCCAGTGTTGACTTCCTAAAGTCTTTGATTGCCTGGATATCAGTTGACCCACCTGGCGCCATTGGTCATCAATCAAGTCCATTGAATGCTTCGGTTCTGCCACCTCATCTCCGTGTGCAACCAGGCTGTTGTCAACTCCCAGTGAGGTTGAAAATACCAGCACTGCCCAACCACTCCACATTTACCTACTGTGCTTGGGGGAGAGGGGGAATCACTGATCTTTCACCTCAGCTTGCCGTCTGTCACTCACCAAACCACACATATAAGCTGACCCTTTGTGTCTGTCCCTCATCTGAGGCACCATGAGGACTTTTACAAGTACCTAAGTTCAAGCAGGTCGGGGGGGGGGGGGGGGAGAAGCTGTCTGTTGCGGACAGCCGAAACCTGGAACCTTCTCCCAATCACGATAAAAAGCAGCCCTTCGCTTTTGTCTTTTAGAAACGCCGTAAAAACTTGGCTCGTTTCCTCTTAAGTCAGTTCATCACCTTTTCGGTAATCCATCATACGTCCGGGCAATCGCGCGCTCTATAAATTTATAAATCAAATCAAATGGCTTCAGCCAGGGCACAGAATGAGCACAGCCATCTTGGACTGCTGCCATCTCCTTCTCTTGAAGATATCTTTTAATAAAAAATGATACCCATTTGAGTCAAATAGACAGTCCCTTGCAATGCTAATAGTTATGGCATTAGCAAGTTGGGGTGATAGTTAATTTTTTTATTTAGCGTTGGCCAAGCAATATTAGCACTCAAGGGGACTTCCTTTTAGATGTATTTGCTCATAGAACCATGCATAATACCATGATCTACAGTGAATAAGTAAAGTGGGCTGACCCTTTAGCCCAAGCTGTATGTTGTGGTGAGCAGAAACAAAACTTGAATGATAATGAAAAATTTCCTAGCTAACGTAAAGGAAAGTTTCAATTCTATTAAGGACACTTAGGTGAGGATTAGGCTTAGCTTACTTCGCTTTATTTCATATATCAAAACTCCAGCAGCCATTTCATTAAGGCAAAACGATGAAAACTACTTTTCCCATGAACAGCAGGAAAAATCAACTTAATCAAGTCCATCCAATCAGGAGCCAGTCCGCCGTATAACGTCCCATGAAGCCCTTCTAGCCTCCTCTTTCTTCCTGCGACGGCTGTAATCTTCGAATTTGGTTACTCTTGTTTATTAGATTACGCCCCTAGAGACAAGAAATTTGCATATTATTGCCACTGAACCGGAACTATATATCGCATTAGACAATACAGGGCGACATTATAACGTCCAATTGCAGCATAAAGAACACAAATTCACATAACAATGACCAATAGCACAACTGATCCAAAAGCTCATAATTTGATGACTATTAACATAAATAAAATAGCGCACCTTCTGTATTGGGCAGGGGAAATTTAGAGAATTTCTTTTTTTAGGGGGAGCTATTCTTCGCCTCCATGTCCTTAATAGAATTGAAACTTTCCTTTACGTTAGCTAGGAATTTTTTTATTCTATGGCAGGACACGGAGGGGAGGATTAGGCTTTATATGGCGGACTGGCTCCTGATTGGATGGACTTGATTGTGTTGATTTTCCCTGCTGTTCATGGGAAATGTAGTTTTCATCGTTTTGCCTTAATGAAACGGCTGCTGAAGTATTGATATATGGAATAAAGCGAAGGAAGCGAAGCCTAATCCTCACCTCCGTGTCCTGCCATAGAATTGCACAGACCAATTGATGAAGAGCGCTGACACAAATTCAGTCTATGTATGTTTTTTTTTTTTCCCCATTACATGAGACTGAAGAGACCGAGGCAGTAGTCCTTAGGCTAGATCTAAAAAATAAAGCGGCATCACCATAGCTTCAAGTTTATATGCTCAATGTAACATCATTTGACATTGAGAAAGTCACTGATATACTGTTTGATGTCAAGGCTTGTTTAATTCTTAGGAACCTTTTTGGGGATCCAAGAGCTCATCCGCGGTCACACCGCCAAAAGCATAGGTATCAAAGGTTTTTTTACCATCAACTTCTAGTGTCTATCCATTGACTTGTGAGCATAGCTTGGGGAGGAAAGGGATTGTTTCATATTGTCCTAAGCTTGGCATATTCTTGCTCTGCTATGTGAACCTCCTGCTCACAAGTGATGGAGCCCGGGTCTAGTGCACCAAAAAACCCTCAACCTGTGCTGCTGCAGGTGTCTTGGAGGTACCTGGAACCTCCAAGTGAGGAGATATCTAGGGCAAAAAACCCAGACATAAGGCAAACATAAAAAATGTCTAACTTGAAACCCTGCCCTAGAAGAATGCCACAGAGAAGTGCCCTTCAGCTAATCCTGGACAGGAGCATCAGAGAGCCCAACATGTGAGGAGGGAGACACCAGGAATCACAATCTATGTGGTGACATAGAATGCTCAATAATGATTCCACCTTGATTTGGGGCATGTATTCCTGCCAATTTATAGGCTCAATTCACTTGCATACTTCACAATGTTGTTTTTCAAGCATGGGTTTACATATATTACTTTATGTAATTATTTTTCTGATATTATAATAAAGAAGTGATGTGTTAAATCTAACAAGAAAAGTTGTAGTCTGAAATAGACTATGAAGTGCCATACTACCAGACACTATTTTGCTTTAGTTACCCATGAAAGCAATTTAAAGGACTCAATTTCTTTAGGTAGTTTGTGAATTATATTTGTGACTTTTACTGCACCTGTCATTCCTCTTATCAGTTTCATTTTTCCTGCTTAGGCCCAAGAAGAGATACCTACGCCTCCAGTTGAAGTGAAAACTGGAGTCTGGTTTCAGGTTGGAGATCTTGTCTGGTCCAAGGTGGGAACATATCCTTGGTGGCCATGTATGGTATCCTGTGATCCACAACTTAAGGTTCATAGCAAAATAAACTCAAGAGGTAAAGGAAAGTGGATGGAATTAAAGTGTTGTTTGTCCATTACAAAGCACGTGGATGATGTGTTCGCTGTTTTTGTTATTGTAACCATGAGGGATGCATTTGCTTATATTTGGGAAAAATCTCAGATTCTTATTACCATTCTGAAATTGTAAGTTTGGCTTGTTTAATTGAGACCAGAATCCAGTTGATACTTGTCTGCTAGTGTTTCATGAATCCTGCAATTTGGTTACAAAACTCTTACTTCTATCTAATTTTATCAGTTCTCGGCACAACTATTGTTATAATATTAGTAGTTAAGTCTAAACCAGCTGCCTGAAATGTAAAGAAGAAACACACAAAACTACTGTTGTAAGTTTCATAAAGTTTGCATGCCTCTTATATGTAATATATAGCAGAAAGAAGAAACTAAGTCATATGTGAAAGTATCTAGAACTTTTGGTGCAAAACTGATTTGCTTGTACAGAACTTGGCCTGTATAAGGGAATCAAAGTTAGATCATCTGAGACTTCTGTTGGAGTTTGCAAAGGGATAAAGAGTCCAATTTGCCTTGTGACCGTATTTGTCCTCCAGGGTCCTAAAGATAATACCATGCTTGTCATCTGGGGCCATGAGATCACCCAAAACCAGGAGGTAAGGAGGAGACATCTAACCTAATGTAACCATTTCCTTGTCACATTTCAACTCCGTCAGTCACAGACATGTGGAGCTGCAGGAAGCATAGGATGTCAGACGCACAGAGCCCAGTGTGGCACATAAACCTGAACTGCAATTTACAGGTGCAAGATAACGGAGTTCTCCATGACCATCATTCCAGAATCCTTTAGGGCCAAGATGGAGTTAACAGTGTCAATGGTGGCAACTTTGGTATAAGTTGCACAATCAGGTAATGGTGCCCTGGCACCTGAAATACCCAGACATCATACAGAAAGGTGTTGAATAGTCCAAATGTTTAATCACAAGTGTCATAGTAAATGTGTAGTTTAATAATCGGGTGAGGTTGAAGGGCGATAAATGAAAGACAGACGAGATCGAAAAATTGTTTATTGGATCAGTCCGTGATGGGAGAAGCTAACAGCATTTTACCATAGATGAAGCAGTCCTCCTAATCAACATATTTCATGTGTAGTGCATGAGCCAAAGCCACAGATCAGTTGAGAAGAAAACTGATTAGAAGAAACCATTGTAGTGCGTACCCAGCTGAACTAGCGGTTTTACTAATGGAAATGACCAAGAGAACTAAAAATCAATTGATAGAAGGTCTTGTGTCCTTTGCTTCAAAGTGCACATGAATCATCCCATTGGGGCTTTCCATTTATGAGTTCTATAACTAGTAAAGAGTAAAATGGGAACAACCCTGCTTGTAAACTTAAGGCTCAGGAATCTCAAGCTTCTTTCATAGATGTTATGTGCAACAAAATGGTTTTCAACAGATTGAATATTTACAAAAGTGCCAGGACTCTTGTCCCATTGTGTTGCTAAAGAACATTATAAATGCTGAAAAGTCGCACCTTGAGTTATGTGCACTGTTCTTTTTGAGGCAGCTGACAACTGGATCTGAGGCACTTTTTCTTGGATTTGTTTTTCCAAGCCATCGTATTTTATATTCATTTGGCATCTTAAATCTGGGGATCTTTCTTCTGAAAAGAGATGACAAAGAGAGAAAAATGCAACGTTTTCCGTCGGTATGGCGTCGAGGGCCAGTACTGTAACAAATTGCTTGTTGTCTGGACTCCTTTCAATGTCAAATCGAATCCTGAACCCTGGGTCACTGTCAGAGCATCACTAATCAAAAGATCTGATGTTGAGCAGAACCATCTCCTTTCATCTGACTGTGTGCACATATTGAACATAAAGTTGATGGCTGAGACTTCAGATTCCTAGTATTTAAGAGTTTACTTTCTAACACTTCAGGTTACACCAGTGATAAGTCTGCACCAAGGACTCTTCTTGGCACTTCACATTTTCTGTACCCGTCTCCTGAACAGCTTCATTACCCTACTGCTTCCTTTGCACAACCTATATCACTTCCAGCTCCTCCACTACCATCACTACATACATCTCCAGTGAGATTGCACCCAACAAGATCACGTACAAGGCAGAAGCCACATACTTGAGAAATAAATCTCTTAAGAGGTTCCGGACTCCCACAACACTCTAGGAGGTGTTCTCATACACCAAGGGTATCTTGGACAGGGTCCCACGTGCTCCTTTACTTGATTGGTAGGCATATTTTCTGTTACTTTGAGTATCCTTGCAAGCCTGTGCACACGTCAGCGTAAAATGCAGAGTAAGTACTCCTTATCCCAAGAGTTGATAATGCAACTTCCGGTCCCATACGTTGCGATCGTCTATGGCAGACCGCGCACTCACTGCGTCAGAATAGCCCATGTTGGCTCTACCAGAGGGTCTCTACTATGGACCTTTTGCCATTTTATGAACTCTCACCTCTCTTATACAGCCGGGACGGAAGTATAACCGGTCTTGAGTGAAGCACACCCTTGGCTCCACTACTTGGTCCCATACTTTGGACCCTCGCAACTCTTGAACACACCCATTTTCTTCGACTAGCCGGAACGGAAGTACAACCGGCTTAGAGAATCAGGATACCCTTTGGCATTGCCTCATAGCCCTGAAGAAGTCTTGGGGTACTTCCCCAGACGAAACACGTGTTGGCTGGGCAACCGTTCGGCAGTAAAAGAAGAACATAATACTCAAGGTTGTTCATCTTGTCTTTATTTTCCATCGATTATACAGTGATTGTTGCATTATCAACTCTTGGGATAAGGAGTACTTACTCTGCATTTTACTCTGACGTGTGCACAGGCTTGCAGCAATTCTGTGTGACCTCTGGTCTATATTTTAGGGGGTTCAGGGTGGTTCCCCCTCCTGTTAGCACAGTCTCACACACCTCAAATCCTAAAAACACGCACACCCGTTGTAGGCGCCCTCTCCAAACCACATATGCTCAAAACCTTGTCCTTTGTCCGTACTTTGAGTATCCTATATGTAGAATTTCTCCAGTCAATGACATCTCATTCATTAAAGTTATTGACAGAGGAGCTGCTAAGCTAGCATATTGATTCCAGCAGCGACATCATCTTTTTCGGTCATCTTTAAGAGTTTAGAGCACCAATCCACTTAAATACCATTATTGTTCTACTTCCAGACCTATTGGAAGCAGCTAGTTATAGTTTGCTCAATAAACTAAAACTGGTGAATTTCTTTTTGGTTCAGGACAAGTGGAAAACTTTATTAGACACACTTACACAGAATAACATGGCTCATATCCCACCTTAAACAAATTTATTTGAGAAGTTTAATAAAGCGCAAACGTGACCCGTCAAGGTATCAGAGGACTGTACAAATAGCAATCAAAAACATACATACAGAGAAAAATGCAAAAGGAATAAGCAAGCAGCAATGCAGATACAATATAGCAATCAGCCTGGTAGATTCAGGATCCAGAGGTGTCCAGAGGAAAGTGGTCAGGCTAAGTGACTTCAGGGTTATTATTGAAGGAATCTATTCAACAAAAGTCTTTTTTCTTCTTTTCTGAAGGAAGTAGTCGAGGGGTTTATCCTGGTTTCAGAAGGCAGTGCATTCCATATTCTTGGGGCTAGACCGGAAAAGGAGTGGTTGTTTATTGGCCAGGTAGATGGGAGTCTTATGGTGAAGGGCCTTGTGTGTCATGCAAACTATCTTCAACTGAATCCCTGCTTCAAATGTTAGTTGTTAGAGCCATTCTTCTATGGGAGCAGGGTGATTGTGAGGGGCGATCAAATACAATCCCCTTTCACACAACACCATAGTAGAACAAATAGAATGTTTAATTGTACAGAAAACATTTGCACCATTGTCTGGGTTTGTGAACACTTAATGAAAAACACGCAAAACATTTAACACAACCCAAATCGACGTGGTATTTTTGCAATCTACGAACAAATAAAAAACATCTACCAAATACACACATTAAAGATCCCACATCAGTACAAGCCCCCCCCTCCCCCCGCCCACCCCCGACCACACACACACAGAACACCGGGATGGAATATATTGAGTGGAAATTTGCATAGAAGCATTTGCATCATTGTTTCTGCAAGCACTTTACAGAAAAGACATCTCGCACACCACAAAACCACACTATCAAAGTCAGTGCGTTGCCTTTTTGTAAACAAATGGGCAAATAAAATAGATCCACACACTATACAAAAGGCAGACTGCACAATCAATACAAATCCTGTGTCACACACACACAACCTCAATGCAAGATATGGAATTGAAATGTGGACATAACCATTTTACTCCAATGTTTGTGTCTGTGAACACTTAATGGAAAACACGTATACACACACTTTACATTTGACTCTCCCCTGTTCCCAAACTCTGCTTGGCTGTGTTTAACAAGCAAATATCAGATTCAAAACGAAGGGGTACACTCAATTCATAAACACAATCTGTACAAATCCATCACATCAAATTGAAATTTTCCCATAAAAGTTTGCATCATCCCATAACTTATCAAACATTTAAAGGAAAAAACACACAGAAACAAACTACTTCCAACACACATTCATATTCACTTTAGTATTTTCACAATCCATGATCTTATGTTGCCAGAGAAGAAACATGATGGAGTGCCTTTACATAGGTCACTCTATAGTCCACTCGTAATGACTGATTATCCAGTATTGGATCTTTAATAGATACAAGCACTTGATCTTTCATATATTCACATGCTTGAATAATTCTCAGTCATCGAAGTGGGAGTCCCATGGTATAACTAGAAAGGAGTACAATTTTACACATAGCTTGCAAAAGCTAGAAAACAACTTTAGTATCCTATTCACATCATTTAAAAAGAACCAAACTTCAACCAGTCAGGCTGTGGTACCCTAGTAACCACTCCCCTTAGGGACTACGCTGCCTCAGATTTTCTACCGCACGTCGTGTGATGGGAGTCTTTTTGAGCTCAGCTCAGTTTAAATTCTAAAAAAAAATAGAAATTCAAAGTTTGTTGCATGTGTAGCTGTAGATACACATGCTGTGCATATTGCTGCTATCTGATTTTGGGCTTGGATGAGTGCAACTTGTTTTTTTTTTTTCCAAAGAGTTCTTTGAGTCATGAGGTATGACTTATTACCACTTATTCCTGGTAATGCTCATGGGTATTGGCCCCATTGTTAGTTTGGGCGTGCATCCTCTGAGCTCTAGATCGATGCCCTACACTGTTCGGCACAGGTACCTCTTGGTTTTTCCACCTCGATCCCCATAAAACAATCTTCTGCTTCATCACACCCGTCGACATTTGAGTTCCTTCCAACATCTTCCTCACCCCCTTGGGGCTTTTGCCCCTTTTCGGGGCTTACTCCTCGGCTTCTTCCGCCAAGAAAGCAGACTCCATAATGGAAAGAACCCCTTTCCAGTACTGTCCACAGTGCCATTCACACAGTGCCCTAGGTGGATCATCATCAGGTCTGTAACTCGTGTCTCTCTCCGGAGCGCGATGAGACACCCTGCGCCTCCTGCATCGCCTTTGTATCCTTATGCCTTTTCAGCCGTATTCAGTGCCATTTGTTCTTTACGTTTTTATTTTTATTATCATTTACACCATTATCTATTGTTCGCCCTGGTCTGCTTCACCTTTTCAGCAACATATTTTTTATAATTTTTATTTCTGCTGGGTTTTTTTTTTTGTCCAACTGAGTAACTCCTCCATGTCCCTCCTGCGGTCAGTTCACGGATGACACCAGACGTTATCTCACCTCTGGTTGAAAGTTACTTAATCAAGCGCGGCTTGCCTCGGAACATTCCTGTTCCTGGGACCGCAGAGACCACGTCGCTACTACAAATTCGGTAAGGAAATAACTTGACTTTATATTTTTCCTGCTCGTCCTACATGACGCATAGCCCCTCGCTTAAACTAACTAACCCACTAAACTAATTCGGCAGTGCCCAACTGGACTCGTTACCCCACTTGTTTTTGCTCGACCCACATGCCGCATACCTTATCTCTCTGTTCGACCCTCCGGTTTAATATGATCATGTTGCACGCAGTCTTTTAACCTAACTGCAACCATTGTCGAGTGGATTCACAGGGCTTACACAGCACCAATTTTTCAAGTGCTGGTTTATTTCCCTTTACTCTCACACCGTGTAATTTTGCACGCGCAAATTCATTATTGAACTGGCTCATACGCTGACCCACCTTACAAGTAGGTAGTTTAGAAGTTTAGAGATTCCCAGGTTCGGTATATTATTGATTTCTTACATGCTGCTTTAATTTCAGGTTATAGGACCGCAAACCAGATGCCCTTGTAAGCGCTATGATTTTCACCATAGCAATCTCCTTTCCATAATATGAGTGATGACTCTGTTTTCTTTCATTTGGGTTTTTCTTTGATAGGATTAGTGTAACATAACTGTTTCAAATGCAACGATCTGAGTCCTATATTGGTTAGTCTAATGTCTACTTAATGGATTTATTAGTTCATTGATGTCTGTCTCTCTCCTTAAAACAGTTTGTGACAGTACTGCACACTATGTTACTGCCTAACTGGAACGCTCCCAATGATGACTCAATGGATATATTTGATGACTGATGTGTGTCTCTCTCCTTGAACGTGTTTTGTGATATAACTGCATTATATGTAACTGCCTTGCTGGAGACGCTGCCAATGTGAGACTGAACTGCAGACGTGCCGCCCATAGGGATAATTGTCTGTATACCATCACTAACGTGTGGCCTGGAGTTTGTCTGTTACATATTGTGATTAATAGCTAATGTAACATTTATTTTAATGAATCTCTTTGAAATAACTGTATAATAAGTGACGACTTCTTTCCACGTGGTCCGCATATCGTACCTCTAATAATTTGAATTATATATTTTCTTTTTCCTGTTTTATTCCCTATCCTTTACCCTACACACATTTCTCTCCCCTAACCAACTTGGTATCTCTTGGTTCTTTACTGTTCTTTATGGTTATCTGTTGTGCACGTCACCCTCATCTCTCTGGATGTGAATCTTTGGCAATTTGATTCGACCGCTGTACCACTTATTATTGTGGCCTATTGTCAATACCAGCCTTGAGAAAGCCCTCGGCCAATTGGCCATCGGGCGAAACACGTCTCGGCTGATTTTTCGTGTGGTTTCACTTTTGGAACGAATAATTAAAAACGGCACATCCTGCCAACCAAGCACAAAAGAGCATGAGTTTTGGAAATTATTATTTCTTACACTGCATTTGATTAACAGGCACAGACCTCCACCCACAACTCAAATTATCCTCTTTCCAATGGTTCTTGGGTGCAGCTATTCGTGAGGCGCCTGTCATCTTCAACATTGGGTCTTGACCACTGTAGCGGGAATCCTAGATTCATCCACCCATCTCAGCAAACATTCACCCGAGGGAGGGAGAGAGCCCTGTGTATCCCATTGACCCATACGAGCCACCGTTTGACCCGGTGACGAGGGTCAGCCCATGGGATGATGACACCATCGACCCACCTGTATATAGACCCAGACCTCTACCTTGCAAAGCCATCTCCCCTCGATGATGCCACCTTGTATCAAGAGATTAAAAGCTTGGCTGCAACCTTCCACAATGTAAAGCTTCATAAGGATCTAGAGGTTGAGGACTTCCTCATGGAGGCACTCTCCTCTACCCAAAGGCCGGTGCAGTATCTTCCAATGGTTAAAGGCATTCTAAGAACTGTACCTGAAACCTTTAAAGACCCTGTGAAAACTAGGCTGATAACCCCCAGGGTTGATACATACAGAAATACAAGGCATCATCTTCTGGCCCACTGTACATTAGGGGCTACTAATATCTTACTCCCCGGAGGTACACATGGTGCAAAAGTGGGCTAATGCCCAGGGCGCTGGCGCCGCTCCTCCACCAGAAAGAGAGTAGAAAGTTTGATGCATCAGGCAAACGTGTTGCTGCCCAATCTGCAAACCAGTTGAGAATTGCAAATTTTATCGGGCTACTCTCACGTTTGGATGAGATGGAAGAGCTCCTCAGGCATCTCCCAGATGAGTACAAAAAGGTAGGGACATGAGCTTGTCTCTGAAGGGAAACTTCTATCCAACACCACCATCCGCTGCCCACAAAATGCAGCTGACCGCGCAGCATGGGGCGTTAACTCAAATGTCCTGATTTGATGAACCGACTCGTTGCATTTCTCTGGTTTCAACCCAGAGGTACAACTCCTCAACCTGCCTTTCGATCGGGAGCACTCCTTCGAACTGCAGGTTGATGAGATGCTGGAAAAAATGAAAAAGGACACTGACACCGCAAAGGCAATGGGAGCCCGCAAAACATCTTCTCCTCAGGGGTCCTTTCAAAGATCCAAGTATAGGGGGGGCTCTAAAACGAGCTCCCCTGAGACTTCTACCAGAGGCAGCAGCACCAAAAGACACCCTCACGGGGTTACTCTAGGGGAGGTTACAAAGGCAGTAATTCCAGAGGCAGGGGTAGAGGTGTCGTGGCTAAGTGAGCCACCATCACTATGCAATGGCCCCCTCTCCCCCAATCTCAATACACCTGTTGAGGAAGTATGCAAGGGTTTCTTGCCCGTTCGCGCCAGATCACACCTGATGAAAGGGTTTTGTCTATCATCAAGCAGGGATACTGCCTAGAACTCACCTCAACCCCACCAAACACCCTCTCCTTCAGGTGTAAGTAGAGTCACTCATTCACAAAGGGGCCATAGAGCTAGTTCGGCTCCACCACAGCTGCTAGGGAGTATGCTCCTTTTACTTTCTCATCCCCAAAAAATACAGGTCCCTCAGACCCATTCTCGACCCCAGGCTCCTCAACGAATACATCCTTTCAGAGTAGTTTTATATGGTGACACTCTAGGACATCATTCCTCTACTGCAGCAAGATTACTTCATGGCCACCCTCGGTCTGAAGGATTCCTACATCCACATGCTGATCGACCCTGCACATCACCGGTACGTCTAGTTTGTGGTAAATGGTCAGCAGGGTAGCCACCGCCCCCAGGGTGCTTACAAAGTGTCTTGCCTTGGTCGCCGTTCACTTTGGAGAAGTGGCATTCAAGTCTTCTCTTACTTGAATGACTGGCTGATCAAGAGCGCAACCCAACAGCAATGTCTGGCACAAACCAACTTCACCAACATGCTACGCGATCTAGGTTTTACCCTCGACATTGGCAAGTCCCACTTCCAGCCCCTCCTGATTCAGGCCTTTTTGGGAGCGGTTTTCAATTCAGTCACCTGTAAAGCCCATCCCAGTGTGACACATGTCCAAGCTTTCCAAACTTTGCTCCCTATTTTTCAGCCAGATCGCTAGATAAAGGTAAGGACTGTCATTCGCATCCTTGGTATGATGGCTTCCCGCATTGCTATAGTTCCCCACTCCAGGTTACACATATGCCTATTACAAGAGTGCCTAGCTGCGCAGTGGTCATTAGTGGAGGGTTACTGGAAGGATCTAGTGTTGATATGAGACTGTACTCTTTGTTCTCTGCAGTGGTGGAACAGCACCAGTCTGTTCCAAGGCAGGCTCTTTCTTGACAAAGTGTCCCGCAGGTGATTATCACAACCAACGCTTCACTCACCAGGTCGGGAGCACACTTCGAAAACATGACGTGGACTCTTCATCAAGGTCTTCTCTCGATCTATTACCTGAAACTGCTGGCTGTACATCTAACACTCAAGTCGTTCCTCATTCATGTTCAGCACAAGGTGGTTCTCATTTGCACAAACATGACTAACGTGCTACCTACAGAAGCAGGGAAGCACTCACTCACCACAGTTGTCTACATTGGCACAGGGCATTTGGCAGTGGGCAGTCATCCATCTACTAGCAGAATATCTGCCAGGAGTGGACAATGACTTTGCATACCTGCTCAGCAGGATGCAGCAACATGTAAATGAGTGGGAACTCCACCTGCAAGTCCTCCTCCCGTACTTCCATCAGTGGGGAAATCTCTGACTTTGACCTCTTTGCCACAGCTGAAAACAAAAAATGCTTGAGCTTTACCTCTAGGTATCCACATTCTCAGTATATAGGCCATGTCCCCATGTGGAATCTCAACATAGGTCTCACCAGACTTATGGGCCTTCCTTTCAAACCACTTAATTCCTGCCCATTGCTGTATGTTTACTGGAAGTAGCCTTCCTTGTGTCCATCACCTCCCGCTGGCGTGTCAGTGAACGTCAGGCCCTAACCCTTCAAGAATTCTTCTTCCACGTTCATGCAGATAGGGTAGTCCTTAAGATAAATGCAAATTTCTACCCAAGGTGGTCTCTTCTTTCCACTTCAATCAAACCCTAGAACTTCCAGTGTTCTTCCCACTTCCAGACTCTGTGGTGGGTAGGGTTCTTCACACACGTAAAAAAGGCCCTCGTGTATTACACTGACCAAACAAAATCGTTCTATAAGACGCAACAACTCTTAGTCTCTTTTACCAAGCCACGTAAAGACTGCTCGCTCTAAAGTGGTAGTAGCACGGTTGGTGAAATGTATCCAGACCTGTTGCACTAAAGCCAAATGGTCTTTGCCTGTCCCTCCCAAACCTGACTCTACTTGCAAAAAGGGAGCCTCTGTGGCTTTCTTCAGCAGCATCCCTATAGCTGACTTAGGCAAAGAAGCTACCTGGTCCACTTCACGCTCTTTCACCAAGCATTACTGTGTGGATGTCTGCACACCACCAAGCTAACACTGCCCAAGCTGTACTCCATAACGTCTGTCAGTCCTCTGCAACGTCCTCTGGCTAGCCACCGCTTGGGGGAGAACTGCTTTACAGTCTGTGCACTGCATTAATATCTACTACTACCCATGCCCATAGCAAAAAATGTTTCCCTGTAAGTATCTGTTCATGGCATGTAGTGTTGTAGATTCATATGCACTCACCCTCCGCTCAGGAAGCCTATGGTCATTGGAGAGGCTTTTCTTTCTTTACTCCTTGCATGGTCATCTCGTTCTGTATCTCTACAGTCTATTCCTGCCCTCACCCTCTGTGCGGAGAAACAATCAAGCAATGGAGCCGATGCCCATGCGTAGTACCAATAATAGTTGGTGTCACAATACCTTGTGACTCGAAGACTTCTTCAAAGAAAAACAAATTGCAGGCATTCAAGCCCAACACTAGATGGTAGGAGTATGTACAATATGTGAATTCACAACACTATAAGCCCAAAACAGATGCTTATACTGTAAGTAACATTTTCCTTTTTTCTTTGTCATTGCTTTAAGTGGGCTAAATCAACTTCTCAGCATCTGTTGAAAAAATATGACTTAACAGCATGTCGGAGGTTTCTGAAAAATACTCTGGCCTCGTGGCACCTGTGGAAAAAAGAGACTTCACTCAGAAGATTCACATTAGGGTTGACTCTACTGCCTCCACTCTTCTCATAAGGTTAAAGATTGTAAAATCTGTTGTACCTTTTCTTCCAAAACCCTAAAGGATGGAGTGGGGGGGACCTTTGCTGTGGCTTAAAAAAAATCAAGATGGGAAATGGGAAGATAGTGAATCTTCTGAATCTGTCAAGAAGGCTCATAAAAGGTAGAGGTCAGAAGAGCAATCTTTGAAACATGAGTCAGAACAAGACTACCCCCCACTGCACACGCATAAGAGAAAAAGGAGGGTGTTACCACACAGAAACCAATGTTAAAGCCTACAACATCTTCTAACGAGGTTTCAGTAAAAAAAAATTAAAAAACCTTTAGACCAATCAAAATAAAAGTAATCGACTGACAAATCATAGACGACATCGATGACCACATTTACGACGACATTGATGTCAGTCATGACTATGGTGAGTTCACCACCGATGGCAATCCCTCTGACAACTACTTCAGCTTCGATGACGGACAGTCTATGAAAAAAACATTGACCAGCTCGACATTGAGGAGGGGAAAAAATTACAATAATTTCAGCGAAAGGTATGCACATGACGTTAATGCTTGATTGAACATATCTCACCCAGTAAGGTATCACTATTACCACTGAGCCATTTACTGAACGTAGAGAATTCAGAGGATGACCGCCCTTTTGGTCCAGCATACAGCGTGGCAAATCACTTGTATAATGTCAAGAATACAGAGAAGAATACATGGAAGAAGGTTCTTTCATTCCCATGCAAATACTCTTGAGACACACACAGGGTTACACTGATCCACTACATGGACGAATATGAACCTTTTCAACAACAGTACCAATAGGAGATGATGAAGGTTCTGACGCCTTGGTGAAATATCTGAAACTAATGTTAACAGATTACTGTAAAAGGTTCCTTAAAAGAACTACATCACCCAAACAACTATCTTCACCTCCGCAATCTCCTTGTGTTCAACTGCATATTCCTTAGACACCTTATAGTCTTTCATCTGGCCGAAGTCCTAAAACTCCACGAGTATCAGCCTCAATACTACCAGTTGATGATGACACTTATTATGAAGGAGTAGAGGAAGATGGCGTTCATGATAAGGATGTAGTCACATAATGGGGTGATTATTTAGCACCTGTCTCACCTCCAGCAGTTCCTTAACCAGCTGGTTTTCCTCCCTATGATATGGGGGTTTTCCATTCCCTTTTGAAAAGAGCATCAACGAGTTTCTGTACGATTTTAAGAAACCATTTAGAACAACAGTCGGGGCTATACCAGTAGTGCACTTCATTTGGAAAGAGGGCATTAAAGTGATGAAAACCCAGCAACAGTCTCTACCATTATCCCAAAACTAGATAAAAAGTACAAAGCCCCTGAAGATTCGCCTGCTTGTTTAATTGGTCACCCTGAAGCAGATTCTGTGGTGATGAAAGCTGCTAATGGAGAAATCATGGTCTACTGTTACCTCCACACCACCCGATGCAGAAGGGAGATATTTGGAGATATTTGGATAACATAAAAAAGAAAATCTTCTATGGCAGCAACATAAGTTAGAACATCTAATTCATTAGTGGTCCATGGTTACTGCAACAGCCACATGTGGTCAGATATAGCAGCTTACATTGACCTATTACCCTAAGATAAAAAGCTGAGGCTCTGAAAATCTTTTGGGAGGGAGTGAGAACATGTTCAGAGATGATTGGCTGTCCAATGGATGTGCTATCTACAGGATTCCGTCAGCTGGTTTGAGCAGCTGTAGTTCGAAGGCAAGAAAAACATCTTGTTCAGGCCTTCGGTCCGGAATAAAATTTTGTATATGTCATGATAAGCACTCTTCAGAAACCATGTAGATGATGCCTTGCGATCAATCAAGGCTGACACTGACATTGCAAGTTCTTTCAATATCCTTTAGCATTGAAGACCGTTCATTCAAGGAGCAAGGGGCATAGGACAAGTCTTTTATAAACAGGGATTTCTGTTTTACTGATACTTGCTACACCAGCCCTCTCAACAACATTATTGGCCACAATACCCTCAGGACCCATGTAGGCCTCCACCATCAGCAGCCTATACGATACAAGTCTCAAGAAGAAAACGGGGGCCCCAGAACCAAGATACAGATAGAAGGCAGTGACGGATTGAAGGCTCCGGCTAGAATAACTTTTTCCCAGAGGTCAGCCGGTGGTCAAATATCCAATTATTTCAAAGAATGTCAATCTACAACAACAGTCTGTTGGGTCTTAGACCTTGTTTTGTACGGCCACACTTTAGAATTCATTTAAAAACCTCCTCATACACCACCTCAACGAAGTCCCATCTCCATCTCACTGTTTTGCAATTAGAAATTTTGGCCATGCTAACCAAAAGAGCCATAGAAATAGTTCCTCCAACTCTAAAAGGTGCAGGTTTATTTTCTTCCTGGTAAGGAAAACTATTTGTAGAATTGGGACCCATTCTGGATTTGGGAAACCTAGACAAGTACCGCCAGAAACGATGGGATTTCATTTGAATTAACCCGTGGCTTTGAAGAGTTTTGTTTTTTACCAGATCCAAGGGATATTTTAGAAAAAAACTTACATGCTCCTGACGTTAAGAGGTGCCTTGAATTTGAATTAGACCGAACTAGTAAGGTTAGAAAGACTGAGTTACACGTGGCATATGGTGCTCCTCGCAGGGGTTTCCCTCATTTCAAACTGGGTTTGGAAGCCCACTGGGTTTCTGCAGTTGGAATATTCTGACATCAGAAGGCAAGAAGACCTTTTCAGGGAAAGTGAAGGCACACTCCACAGGAAATCTATTCACTTTGACAGGTGTATTTGCCGGTGTGTCTATACAAGATGTGTACCGAGTGGAACCTTGAAAAATAGACACACGTTTACACAACACTACTGTTTGGTCTCAACAGTGCAAAAATTAAGGCATTTGTTATAATAAGGTGAGCTTGCTTGCTCTTTTGTGTGTCTACTATCCACTACTGTAAACGTAATGGTAATAATAATAAAATTATATTGAACTATATATCTGCTTACTAATCTGATTCAAACGTGAATCTATGAAAGATCCAGTACTGGAGAAGGTTAAAAATTACTTACCTGTAACTGTAGTTCAGTATTGTCAACTTTCATAGTCATATGTGACCCACCCTCCTACCCTTAGAGGCTCACCTTCTTTTTCAGTGATCTTACTTTTCTTCAGAATAGTGCTGGAAAATCTGAGGTAGGGTAGCCTCTGAGGAAAGTGGTTACCAGGGTGCGGCAGCCTCATTGGCTGAAGTTTTTTTTTTTTAAATGATGTGATTGGGATACTTAAGTTGATGCTTTCTTCTAACCTTTGCAGGCTATGTTTAACATTGCACTGCTTTCAAGTTCTAACATGAAACTCACTCTTCAACGACGTAGAATATTTCAAGCATGTGAATCTGTGAAAGATCAAGCATGTGGATCTATGAAAGATGCAAATCCTGGAGAACTACAGTTAAAGGTAAGTAACTTTTTTCTTCCCTTCATCTTAATCTAGGAAGCAGGCATAGCACATCAACATATTGGAGCAGCAAGGCTTCCAATTAGCTTTCAAGTCCTTTAAGTTTTCATACATCATCTTCTAATTCCATTCTTATTTAAACTGACTATTATTTCCACAAGATGTTACCTCAGCTAATAGGTAGGAATGAGTTCCAGGATTCGTCTAGGGAAGGGGAGACATTTTGAAAGTGTCTTTTGTTCTGGAATAGTCAAATTGTTATTAGGTTTGATTCATTATTTAAACTTGTTGGACTTCCTTGTTCTGTTGATGAAATTACCGACACTGAGAGCTGTACAAAATCAGAAGCAGAGTTAACCATGGTAAATCGCTCTTCAAAATTTAAATGCATGCAAAATATTATGTAGAGAGCAATCCATAATACAGGTTAATAAGTAATAGTTTAATCAGATAACCGTTAAAACCCACATCATAATTATGTGCTTTCACTAAAAGTGTACTGTTTCTGTTTGTTTAAATTGTTTTGTTACAGCAGTGAAGTATTTCTCAATCATAGACTAGTCAAATGGATTGTCCCTTCAAGCAAAGATTAATCACATCCTAGCATGTGGATATCATACAATGTTAAAAAAGAATGGGGGCCTTAACCAAAACTTTGTTGCTGTTTCGAATGGCTTGGAAATGCATAAAATGTATGTCTCGTTTTTGCATGCAGCAAAACATAATCTGCATTTCAGTTTTTCAATGTCTTCCATAAGACGGTGTCTATTAAATCTGATAATAGGGATTAGAAATAAGTAAAGTTGTTATTCTTGCTCTCATTGAGCGACTTGACATTTATTTACCAGATAGCCTGCTGCCTAACCTCATAAGAAAAATGTACATAGGCAGCAGATGTTTTTTTTGCCATTTCTGTATAATACACTAACCTTGAACATATTTGCAACTGATACGAGATACAGCATTTAAATTGCATTATATTGTTTATGGCAGGCCAGGTCCCCATAAGATCAAGTTGTGTCAGAGCAGTTTCTAAGTACTTGACCCAGAGGCTCTATGCAAAAGGATATCATGTTGCATATATCTCCATATAAGGTCCTTTATGGACCCTGTTCTTCTCTTTTGCAAGCTTAGACAATGTTTTAAATATAGAGCCATGATTAGAGGGTTGTGTTTTAAAAGGCTCAGTTCCAGTCTCATCTGTGCTTAGCCGATACTTTTCGGGAGATTACAAATATTCCTATAAATACTACATTGTGCTTTATCAATCAAATATCAAATCCCAGGAAAGGCTGTAAGCTCATTGGAGAGCGATGGCACACATTTGGCCTTATTGTCATGATTGAAACAGCTGTTGGAGACTCAAGCTTTGCTTACGTTTGGCATTTGTTAACCCCTTCGTTGCTAGGCCTCCACCCCCCTGTGCTAAGCCTTTTTTTTTGGCTATTTGGGGTAGCTCGCGTTTAGGCCCCTGTAATGTTTTGTCCATATAAGGTATTCACGCCAAATTTACGTCCTTTTCTTCCAACATCTTGAGGATTCAAAAGGTACCCAGGGTTTGTGGTTTCCCCTGGAGGGGACCGAGAAATTAGCCAACGTACAGCTCATTTTTTTGAAAAAGTGCCGCAGAAGAAAGCGTCTTGTTTTTTCCTGCAAAAGATATCAACAAAGGGTTTGTGGTGCTAAAATCACCAGCTCTCAGGAACAGGCAGACTTTTGTCGGAAAACTAAACTTTTCTATACAGTTTTGACATTTTACTGAGACATTGCTTATTTTTCTTATTTTTTGTGCTTTCAACCTCCTTCCAGTTAGTGGTTGAAATGGGTGTGAAAGCAATAATGGATCCCGTAAAACTGAAAAGTAGACAAAATTATGAATTCAGCAAGGGGACATTTTTGTAGATCCTTCAAGGTTTTTTTTTAAATAGAAAATCAAAGTTAAAAATAAAAAATATTGAAATTGAGTTGAAAAAAACAGCTATTTGTGGCAACGTTTTCACCTTTAATTTCTAAGTATGGCAGATTTTTTAAAGCAATATACCGTTGCATCCGCCGGACCCTCTGGTTGGGGGGATGTATAGCACTTGTAGGTTCACTATGAACCAGAGGAACCCAGAGCCAATAACTGAGCTGCGTCTTGCAATGGTTTTTCATTGTGTACCGGGTATATAGCAATTAATTTGGTAAAATATAAAGAATGAAAATTAGGTATCAAGGAAACCTATATATTTCCGAAATGGGAACAAAATATAGAGTTTAGTAGCAGTGGTTATTTGCACATCTCCGAAATTGTGGGAACCCATACAAACGTGTGAATTAGAGGAAATTTTTCAAAATGACTTCTTTTTTACACATGGTCATACATTTGGAAGGCAGAAATGCAAAGAAAGGCAATTGGCAAAAACACTTGTTCTACTATTCTGTGTTCCCCTAAGTCTCCCGATAAAAATGGTACCTCACTTGTGTGGGTAGGCCTTGTACCCGCGACAGGAAACGGCCCAAAACGCAACGTGGACAGATCACATTTTTCCAGTGAAAACGGACCCTTTTTTCGCAATGTTCCTAGCTGTGGATTTTGGACCCTAGCTCTGCCGGCACCTAAGAAAACCTAGCAAACCTATACATTTTTGAAAACTAGACACCCAGGGGAATCCAGGATGTGGTGACTTGTGTGGCTCTCACCAGGTTCTGTTACCCAAAATCCCTTGCAAACCTCAAACTTTGCCAAAAACCCACATTTGCCTCACATTTCTGTGATGGAAAGTTCTGGAATCTGCGGGGAGGCATAAACTTCCAACCACCCAGCATTTCCCCAAGTCTCCCGATAAAAATGGTACCTCACTTGTGTGGGTGGGCCAAGTCCTGCAGCAGGAAAGGGCCCAAAAGTATTTTGGAGACATCAAAATTACCTATCACAAAATGAACTAGTTTTGCAAGGGGTCACCTTCGTTTTTGGTCCCGGACTCGGCGGCCATCTAGGGATACCTACCTAACCCAGACATTTCTGAAAACTAGACAGCTGGGGGAGTCCAGGGAGGTATGGCTTGCATGGATCCCCTAATGTGTTCTTACCCAGAATCTACTACAAACCTCAAATTTTGCTGAAAAATTACATTTCCTTACATTTCTGTCTGGGATCGCCGCACCGACACAAAGGTCCTACCACCCAGCATGTCTCTCTGAGTAAAATGATACCTCATTTGCATATGCAAAAGAAAAGAAAAATCTGTGGTGCCTAGTGAGTCCCCTCGCCCCCCTCAGGGGTAGATGGGCCTTCAAAAGGGGTCTATCTGCCTTTGGTGGGGGAAGGGAGAGAACAGCCGTAAGTATAAAAAAAAAAAAATTAGGGGGCGATCCTTGCCCAATAGATCGCCCCCATGCACTTTTTTTGTTTGTCCTCCTTTGTGCAATAAACAATTCAGAAGAGATCAGGGGTCCAGTGTTCCCTCTATGACGATTTGGATATCTTTGCAATGGGTCCCCTATCTTCCTGTCCCAACAGTTCAAGGAGAAACTAGTTCTGGGGTCGCCAGATCTGATTCCTTGTGTATGAGATATTGCTGTAATGCATAATCATTGGACATCCTTAACCCCTTAGATTCCCTTGAATCCCAGAATTACATTTCTGTTCCCAAATATCCCAGAATCCAAACCTCTTACTCTGAACTCAATTACGATCCAATTTCCTAATCTTTTGGACCGAGGCCAGCCACTCACATTGCGTGGGGGGACTATGGATTATCCATTTAATACATATCTCGCGTCAAGCTAGCAATATTAATACAAATAGCAGATTTTTTTGTTTGTTGCTTAGCCCTTGTTCCATCTCCATTTACATCCCCAAACCAGACTAGGCCTGTGCTTACCTCCAGCTGTTGACTAAAACACCTCCAAGAGGACCTTACCCACATCTTGGCAAAATGTCTGGAGTTGAGGACACTGCAGAAACATATGTATATCGTTTGCCTCTTCCTCTCTGCATTTGGGACAGCACTTCATTACTTGGGTACTAATTTCCGTCAACTTTTTCGGCGTCCTAGTACACTCTGTGCACTGTGAATTTTTTTTCTGAGAGGTGCTGAACTAATAGTGTACTTCAAAGTAGACATCTAAACTTGCCAGAGATCTTGTACATCCAGCATCTGCAGATCCTTCCCCCAGAAAACCTCTATAGACAAGGTGAACTCTTCTTTGACAATCTTTAATATCCAATACCAACATAAGATCTCCTTTTGTACTGAAGGTCTTTGTAACTTCGCTTCAAGTTCGCTATTTCCTGAACCGTCCTTCTCCAGGGACTTCGCCTAGATTGCCAGCAGGTAATATTTAAATCTGGATAGGTTACTATTGGTGATTTGTGACATATGTTCCCAGTCTACTAAGGTGTTCTCTACAAGAAGTTGACCCCATTTTGTTCTACCCTCCTCAATCGGAGGATATGAAAGTTTCTTTCAAACATTCTGGGGTTCCTGGGGAAGCCCATATAGTCACTGTAGTATGAGATTTGGTACCAAAGTTTACATGCCGATAGTAATATCTTCAATTTCACTGTGATGAAAAACAATTTGGATGTGCAAAAGAAATTGCCCTCCATCCATGTCATGGCTTGAAGATGTGGGGCGTATGCCGGAGGTTCTTTGAGAAGTGATCTTTTGATTTTAAATTGAAATGCTCTACAATACTGAAAAACGTCCAGGCTAGCAGTCTCTCCCTGCTCTTTGTTCCTTCGTAGTTCTTTCCACGCTATTCTTGTTGCTTTTGAGGCCCAGATAAAACTGTTTAATTCTCCTTGTAATTTTCTGAACCAGTCCCGTTTAAATTCTAATGGTATTGTATTAAAAATATATGTGAATTTTGGTAGTATTCACATCTTTAAAATGTTAGCTCAGCCCGGAAATGAAAGTGGGAGGCCTACCCATACTTTTAACAACTTCCTGGTCTCAGTTGCCACTTTATTAAAATTCAAGTGGGCTACTGCATCAATGTTGTTTTTTGTTGTTGTTTTTTTACAGTGACACCGAGATATCTTATCTTCTCTTTTAGTAAAGGGTTATTACTTTGGGAGTTCCACTCCATAATTTCTGTTTCTGATGGATACAGCTGCCTGTGGATTCCTCACCTTTCAAATTACCCCATGCACAGCATTCCACGGAAATCTCTCTCCATAGCTCTCCCACGTAGACCAGGACGTGTCAATGGAGCGACTCCCCACGCCACTCCACGTGGCGTCATCGGAGCCATAAGAAGACCTCCTACAGGCCTTCCTCTTGACAACAGAGCAGAAGGTGCCTCAAGGCACTGTGCTCTGTTTCCCACTCTGATTGTGAAATATGGACACCAACACTGGGCTTTTCCGTGGAGCAGAAGAGATAGTTGTGGCCACTAAATTCCTGCTCCTCAAACAGTAACTTGTCCTGCATCTCTGAATATATAACTGAGGCTGCGCTTCTTAAACGTCATGTTTTTTACCTTTTAACTGGATCTTTAACTCCGCTCCCTCTGTCTCTGGAGCTGCAGGGACTTGTGCTCTTTTTGTCCCACCCCGGCCACTTACCGGAGTCATACGTGCTCTGACCACTCTCTGCGTGTTCTCCTGCAGCCCCCCGACGCAGCGCAGACGGAGTGTAGAGGAAACTAAACCAGAACCAAAGCTTCCTGTAGTGTCCCGGAAGGTAAGCCGAGCAGCAGCCCTCCGACTCCACCAGACACCTGCTGCAGCCTCCGCCCACACAGTTTCAGGGGGGCTTCAGTAGACCGCTGCGTTCTTCCGGCGTTCCCGCTTCCGCGTCTCCGGTCCCTCTAGTCAGAGCAAGCAGCTGCCGAGAACCAAGGTATGTACTGATTTAAAAAAAAAAATTACTCTTTGTGCCCCCCTTGGAGTCAAATAAGGAACTGCTTCATCTTCACTTTGTGCTAATCGGCGAGAGAAATCGGGAGCTCCTGACCGGACCTCCTCAGCCGGCTGCCATGTTTTCCAATCGCACCTTGCCCCCACACACTTTAAAAACAAATCCCTGGATCTAGTGGGGTATTCTTCCCCGCCCCCGGGGGCAGAAAGGCCAAAAAAATGGGCCGATCTGTCCCCAAGCAGGGCAGAAAACAGCAGACATAAATTAGCCCCCTTGGAAGCGACCCGTGCTCAAGCAGTCGCTTCCATTTGCAAAAAAAAAAAATCCCCGGTGCCTAGCGGGGGCATTCCTGCTGCACGATCGCGACCCCATGCGCGATCGTGCAGCAGGAATGCCCGGCAAAGAGACATCAGGGGAGAGGAATAACTCTTTCCTCTCCCCGATGCCTCCGTGCAAAACATACCTTACTCTCCAGACGCCTGGAAGCAAATGGCTTCCAGCGCATCCGGGGGCTCCTGATGACGTCGGTGCGCGCTGATGTCATGGGATTGCCGAGGAGGAAGTCGGGGGTGGCGGCGGGAACTCCTCCGCTGCCATTCCTGTTTGGGGGGGTAGATGGGCTGCCCATGGGGGAGCACCAGCGCTTCCCTTATGAGTGGGTGCCATGACGGAACGGTTCCGTCATGAGCACACGCCCACCGTGGCTTATGACGGAACTGTTCTGTCAAGAGCATGGAAGGGGTTAACTAATAACCTTTTGTTTTCAGTCTGGCTAAATGGTATCTCGAAAGCATAAGTTCTGAAAGCCAAACACGTAAACCCTTATTAGTAAAGGCCGTGAGTATGAGCTTAATCCCCAATACACCATACTGTGCAATTTGTCTTTCAGAAAAAGCGATAAACTTTGATTTACTACTGTTCAGGAATGATCTGTTGGCCCTGCTGTAAATGTCTAAAGCAGTGATTCTTGACCTTTTGACTTCTGTGGATCTCTCACTTAATCATTAATCAAGGGACTCCCACAAACTCATTATTGGAATCCAGGGACCCCCATTGAGTCATTATTGGGGACCCCTGCCTAAGCAATTTTGATGATTTAAGCCTCTAAACAATACACAAAATAGGGAAACAAGCATTCATCAAATACAAATTATGAAATATTTAACTTACTATACAAATATAAGAAAACAATTTTAATGGGAACGTTTGAGCTTTTCTAGATGCAATTAAGACCACCCATTGTCCCTACTATAATAAATCTTGATGAACTTGCGCAGCTCCCAAGAATCAATCTGAGAGTACCAATTTAATTTGTAGCCTCAAATGTCAAATTTCTTCACATTTACTGAATGTTTAAATTTTTTACTGTTCTACATTTGTTTCTTTATGTTCGAGGCATGTGAGCTGTTATATGCACTTATTGCACAACATCATTTAATTTTCTAAGCAGTATCGGACCCTCCGAGCTGGCGTCGCAGACCCCAGGGATCTCCAGACCACAGGTTAAGAACCACTGGTCTAAAGCATCCAGTGATCTTTCCAGGCCAGTGTGCGTCACGCTCTTGCAATTTCCCTGTTTGGCCTACAGAACTCCAAAGCAAACCACTTTAGCAGGAAGATTCTATACTGCCTTGTATAAGGCCTAAACAACAGCGACCATGAAATATTTGCCAGATCTTAGCTTATATATTGCAGGAAAAAATACGTAACACACAGCGATAACACATTAAGATATCAAGTTAGAGGATAGTTGTCCATGCATTTCCTCGCATCAATCTCCTGCCCAAGATAAAAACAATGCAATTTGATGAGGTTCCTGATACTCTAGATTACCCATGTCATTGACGGTATTCAGATGATCTTCCCAGCCTGTCCTAACAGTCACACATGCTTCTGTGAACAGTTGTTTAGCTTACTTGGATGGCAGAGAGGATTCTGCACCCTACCCTAGCAATGAATGAACTTGGCCGCCTGGGTCTTGAATATCAGATGTGAACCTTCGAGAGGAGGGTCTGCCTGTCTTGAAAGAAGCGAAATGCATTTACAAAGTTTATTACATGCTTTAGGTGAATGAAGTTCTGCATCTGGAGATTGCCTGAAGAACCAAGTTGACCAAAGAACATGCCAAAAGAACTATACTGCCTTACTTTGTATGCTTGTCAAAATCTGTCCTTCAATCAAAAGATGTTCGGCTTCTATTGCATCACATCGTAAGCGCCCTTCCAAAAGATGACTGTATTGTGAAGTCTTTTGTTCAAGAAACTTTCCTCCAGTGAAATAGCCATCCCTTCCAAAGTAGTTTAATGATGTGCAATTCAAATGAAAGGGGCCTCGTTGCACACTTTCAGACTAGGTAAATATCTAATACAAATCTTGGAGTGCCATCTTGTTAGTGGCAGTTTCTTCATCCAGGAAGGTGAAGGACTGGAAGCTCGATGTACACATATGGCTTACCCTTTTTCCTCTCATAATAGGGTGTCCATGAGGAGTTGCATCTTTTTCTTACTCAGTTATTTTTGCAATTCATTTTCCAATGTCATTCCCAAATAGTTTTTTTAACATCAAGATCCTTATATATCATGCATTTAGATTCCACACATAACCCATGGTTCTCTTGGTGCCTTGTATACCAAAGAAACTAAGATACCCTTGAGGTACTGAATCATCTCATAAATTATTAGGAGTTATCAGGCATACCAGTAACTCCCTTTACTCAGTTAATGACAATTAAAGCAGTGCTTATGATGAATGTCCTGTTATAGTTAATTTAAGGTCACCGCCCCCTCGTAGTTATTTATTGTGAGTTTATTAGGATCATTATGCACTCTAATCCCTAGCTACCTGACTGGGTCTTCTGCCCATTCCATCAGGAACTACGCTGCACACTGTTGGGAAGATGTAGTGAGAGGGACTATTAATGATTTATCGCAATTAATCCGTAGGCCAGCGTATTCCCTCAAATCATACTATTTAATTTGGTATGGGTGATAAAGTTACTTCCAGGATTCCTTGCATATTAGAGCATATTGTCAGCATATGTGGACAGAATGTTTGTTAGTAGAAAATCTCAAGCCCCTCTTTATGTGGCATTACCTAAGTACGCATGCCTGTGGTTCTGCCTCTAAAGCGTATAGCAGTGTGGATAGGGACAACCCTAACCAGTACCTCTTCCAGTCGAAATAGGCTCAGTTATGGCACCATATACTCTTATTTCGGACAAGGGATTATTATACAACAGCTGAGCCAATTAAAAAAAAAAAAATCCCCAACTCCAGTCTTGGTCAATACTGCAAACATAAACTCTCACTCCACCGAGTGAAATGCTTTTTCAGCTTCTAAAAATGCTGCCACTGTGTTCATCTTGGATCACGTTGGAAGATTGCACCAAATAAAGTTCCAAGATGAAGCACAGTGGATCTCTCCAGCACAAACCCCTCTTGCTCTGCTTGGACCAAACCAGTTGGATGATACAGTTTGCCAGTATCTTTGTGAATATTTTTGTATCAGTGTTGAGTTATGAAAGCAGTCTGTAAGACAGCCACTGATCATTCGATTTGCCTAGCTTCAACAATATTGCCATTAATTTTTTGCTCATGGGAGGAGGGGGGGGCATCCAGTCTGAGCCATTGTTTCAATTAATGTTATTATATAGGAAGTATGTGCCACTAGAGAGATTATTTATAGAAGGTGACAGTGAGCCAGTCAGTGCTAAATGCCTTACCACCTGGCATACTCGTACATGTATTGGTGATTATTACTCTTATGTGTTTAGGGAGCAGTAGAGAAATCAGTGTAGTATCCGGCCACCCCCCTCTCCATACACTCTTCTCACTGATTATTTCGCCATTTGTTTCACTTTACTCTCCCCCCCAACTCCTGGTATTCTCCCAGCTTGGTTTGTAGCTCTTCCATGGCACTTTTGTCCTCTGTGATCACATATTGCTTTTGCAGCTCCACTATGTCCCCCTCTAACAGCGCTAGACTGCCACGCAATGATCTCAGCACCTCCATGTTCTTAGATTTGCTTACTCACCATATATAGTCCTTGAAGGCCTCCTAGACTGTTCTTGAAACATTCTACTGAGCCCACATTATGGTCAACGTTTTCCTTGATAGTGGTGGCGATATTAGTGTAAAAATCGTAGTTTAGTTGGGAGTCAGATATGGATCTCCAAGAGAAACGGATAGGTTGTTTGGTATGTTTAGGTCTATAGGCACAGGAGAGTGGTCAGAATGTGTGTGCGCCACATGTCCATGTGTGCACCTAGGGTGCAATATCTATACATGCATACATGTTGTGGACAGCCAAATAGTACGTGAATTCTATGCCAGTGAGATTGGTCTGATTGAAGACATCCACTAACTGCTCCTGCTGCATTATACTGCTTATTGCTTGCGCCACAGCAGATTGTCTGGGTCGACCTGTAGATCCTGTTCCTGATCCAATATACTGTTCAGGGCGCCTCCCCCCACTTGTGTGCAACATTGAATCTGGGCCACTATTTGCTGCATCATGGTAGAATTGGCGATTGTTGGAATTCGGCTGTATATGCATACTAGTACATTGCTTTTCCAGACTATAAGGCTTCTCGCTATCACATATTTGCCCCCTAAGTCAATAACTGTGTCCTGTGCCTTTATTACACATCCCCTTCTGATCCACTGCAGGACACCTCTAGCATGTGAACTAAACGAAACCGAGAAGCATTCCCCTTTCAATTTGTACGTTAAACCTAGCGTGGTATTGGGGAAAAAGAAGCCTCCTGAAGGAATACTGCATCTATTAAGGGTCCTTTCTGGTATGCGGAGATAACCCTTTTTTATTTTTATTTTTTGCATTTCTTTATTAGGTTTATAGCCAACAACATAAACATAGCAGTATCCGCATTCCCACAGCATGTCCCCCATAGGACCACCAATTCAGTTCCAACAGTACAATATCAATACATAGTACTCCTCAACACCGTAGATAACCAGTCCATTGATCTGCTCACGGTTCCATCCCACCTACAGCATGCAAGGTTTTTAAAGTCTGCTCAATCCCAAGTGACATTACAAATTTAACATACATGTTATCAAGTGGTTTCTGCTCTCATCTTCCCCTCATGGACCATCCCATCCCATCTCTCGTATAGGTCCTGTATGCATGTCTGTGTACTTTCCCTCATTTGTTAGGCTAGTGTCATCCTTGGCCTCCAAAGTCTTTGTTTGCAATTTCTGGGTGTACATGTCCCATACTCTGATCCCCTTTTCAACCCCTCCTCTCTGCCGTGTCTCCAACAACACCACCACCTCGGTTCTCGCCCACTGCAGCAGAGTGCGAAGACAGACCATGACGTTTGGTTAGATGCCGTAGAGCATCGTCCCATTCTGCCAGCGCTCCTTCCTGGATCAGGGGCTGCTCCCCTGTAAAAGCAGGATGTTTGCATGTCTTGGGTGTCACCATCTCTGGGTAGTACCTCAGGGCTCAGTAACTTTTAAATAGGAGCTCACCCAGTCGCAGGAAGCAGACACAAAGGCTCCTACCTAGTCAACAGATGATGTTGGGGGCCCCAGAGCCCCAATCCAAGCAGAACCACCACAGGGCCAATGCGCAATCAGCAGAGGGGGCTGCGCATCACCCCCCACCTCCGTCAGTGCAGGTCACAGGGTAGGTGTCCCACTTCTTAGGCCCGGGCCATTGGTCTTCAGGGCAAGGTTATGGCGACTGCCTCCACACCAGGTAGGGAGCCTACTTTCAGTGGTGCAGTTCAACCCCCTTGCCCCCGACTCCACAGAAGTATCAGAGGCCCAGCAGACAAGGGCCCTGGTCCAGCCATGGGGAACCTCCAGACAGCACTCAAGATGGGCCCCGCTGGTCATAGGAGGCCCGCTTCAAAGCAAGAGTAGAACCCCCCAGATGGCAAACAGCACAGGAGGACACTACAGAGGCACCACGGGGAACTCAACCGCACCTGATAGAGGTATGCTTTGGGTGCGCCAGCAGTGGGTTTCGTTGTTGCGCCGCTCGAGCCTCCGCCCGCGAGGCACAACAGCGGCCCCAGCAGGTCTCTAAAGTCATGTTGCCGCACTGCAAGGCGAGTGCCCCACCAGGACTGATCTCCTGATGACGTACTGTCCTGCGGCTAAGTCTTGCTGCTCAGACCCAGTCCAGTGACATCCGTTCTTGGTCCTGTGTGAGTGGCCAACCTCACAATGCACCCACAGGGATGCCCACTTGCGGGTCCACACCGCAAGAGCGTGCTGCTCGCACGGCCTAGAGAGAGTCTTTACTCCACCGGGAGGATCGCCGCAGCTGGGGATAGAATCAGTGCCGGAGTGAGGTACTGGTCCAAGCTGGGTGGTTGTTTCATGTGCCTCCTTGCTTTGCCAGTGAGGCCTGCCAGACTGTCTCCAGGCCTCCAAGGTGTGGCCCTACACCTAAGGGCTCGCTACAGCCCCATCAGGATCCTCTCAGTCCCATGGGGAACCCTTAAGTCCAGCTGACAGTCACAGATGCGGCGTCCGAGGCAATGGACTTCAGGCGGTGGGGGGGGGGGGGGATTAGGAACCCCCTTAAGCAACGGGAAGGTCCCGAGGACCCAGAATGTTGATGTTTAAGGCTGGGCACAGACAGAGCTCAGGCAAAGAAGCTTGCCTCTGCCGCCATCTTGTCCACACCCCTGCTGAGATATTCCTTACCTTTCTGTGGTCATTGAGGCCCGGACTCTACATGTGATTAGACACTAAGTAGACCTATTTGTGTTATTGTCAATGGATGTGTGTTGTTAACCTTTCTATTCTGTTTTGTTGGGTGCTGCGTTCCAGCTTGTTAAGCCAATGATTGTGTGTGTGTCCTGTGCCCTTCCTTCTCATAAATAGCTCCTAGAACTAACCCCCCAGGCCTCCCACACCACTGCCCCCAGTTAGCCATGTGATAGAATTTCATCCCATTCCTCTCTCCACATCCCTTAAAAAAAATAAAAAAATAAAACATGGTGAAATACAAACTGGGCAGTGTGTGTACGGCCCACTCGCGCTGTAAATGGCAATGGTGGCTGCATATCTGCTATATTAGTAGACGGGTAGCGCCCAGGACAGTACCACTTACTATAATAATTTGCATGTACACTTAACTTCTTTAGGTACCAGATCTGGTAATCTATATGAGCCTTCAGCCGTGCTCTTATTATTTACTTAAGTCAATTCAATCTAAAACACTAGTGGCACGTAATTATATAGATCTCGTCTCCTCTTTGCCACTCAACCTTACTACGTTTATACATTGTATATGTATACATAGTACATGGCACCTTATCACCCTCACCATACAGTCTATCATCTTCTGATACAAGGTAAAAAAACCTCTTCCTGTTTAATCATTGTTATTAAGTCCTGATGATCTGGAATGTGTTCCTCTGGGTCAGTACTTGAATTTTGGGCAGTAGTTTGATTTTTAAGTTCTTTCGTCACTAGCCGCAGATCGTTAAAGATGTAAGGTTTTCCCTTCAGAGGGACCCTGAGGCAAGCTGGATATAAAACATGCAATATTCAATATTCATTGCACAGAACTTACTTTTAGTGGGCAGGAAGGTCCTCCTGCACTCGCAACATGAAAGACAACAACAGCGAAAGTTCTGTTCCAGAATGTTGAAAGGTCTTTAACTTGTGTGCTTTCTCAAGATCAGCTTCTTGGTCCCTGTAATTCAATAGTCTATCATCGGCCACGGTTTGGCTTCAGAGATTGGCCTTGGGTCCAGGGATTGGTGTGCATACTCTACTATAAAGATTCCCAAAAAATTCTCGTCCTCTCAAATCAACAAGCAGATTTTCCATGAACTGTTGCATGTTTCCTGCATTTGTTGTTTCAGGCACTTCCATTATTCTGACATTGTTGCACTGCAAGCATTCTACTAGATCTTCGGTTTTAGCTAGGATTGCAGCAAGAGTCTTATCCATCTTTGACTGGGCTTCGTTCCCATTATATTTTAATCTTGGACCTCTGACACTCTCCTTTCAACCATATCGAATCGCATTGCATGCTTGTTCAGTCTCTCTGACATTTTGTCCATTCTGTAAATCAAAGCACCTATTTTGCCATCTAAAGCCTGTAGGCTATGCTTCATGTCCTTAAGGATTTGACCGGATATCATCATCTCCATTGTTCACTTTGAATATACTCATATCTTGCTCTGGGGCGCCCTCTTTCCTCCTGTTGTCAGTCGACTTTCTGGGGTAGAGCATCTATTTTAGTTGCGTTTTTTGTCTTTTTTACCCATCTTATCTGTTATAGATCTGCCGGAGAGTAATCTGTCTCTGACACGGTTTGGGGTGAAGCATTTCGTATGTCCAACCATTTTCAATATTATAGGTGCACTGTTATTGGGCTTTAATATGTTCCTGATTCGCTGCTTTGTGGTGCATCGCTACCATATCCCTTCCTCCATGCACCTGTTCATCGCTCCTTTGTTTCAAAAGGCTGACTTATTCTTCCCTCGTAGCACTGTGGCATGTGGAGCATGTCTGGTGCCATGAGAGGGCCAAAAGGCCCTATCTCGCCAAGTATATTTGAGAATACTTGGTGGTAATTCTTTTCTCTAGATCCCCTTAGTTGCTTTACCAATCTCAAGCTCACACAGTGTACAGTTCTCACATCTGCTAGCTACGACCGTGCCGTCGGGCTCAGTGAGGATAATTCACTCAGATTGTGATCAATTAGTGCCTGCTGTGTGAACAAGTCGCTTTCTGTGGTCCTAAGTCCTAGAGAAGTCACCCAGTCTGTGAGCGACACCAATTTGCTGTCTGCGTTCTTCAAGACTACATTTAGATCCATAAGTGAATTAAAGTCCCTACCCAGGATTCTTTCTGTTTCAGGCACCCAGTAGTAGGCGTGCCAAATCCCCGAGGGTACTCTCAATGAGGGTACTCTCAATGAGTGTTAGGGGTTACATATACACTGATTATCGCCCAGATTTTCCCTTTCAAGGTACCGTAGATCTTCACAACTTGTCCAAAGGTATCAATTTCTATGTCATTTACTGCTGATGGGAAATATCTTTATATCATTCTGCTACCCCTCTAGAGCCACTTTTGTACTAGGAGTGACAAACCTTGCTGAATCCATGCCTGCCTAAAAAGTCACATTTGTTTCCAAGTAGGAGGGTTTCTTGCAGGATGATCTCCTTCTGGAGGCGTTTAACATATCCCTGAACAGTTCCCTGCTCAAACTTGTTGTTTAGACAATTCACATTCCAGGACCCTCAAATTATACTCTGAATCCACTCTATTTTGGTCAGAGTGGGAAATTCACCATTCACTTACATTTTCCTTTTATGATCCATATGTAGTGTGTTGTGCCTAAGGAAAAACCAAATCCTGTGACCAATTCATCACCCCACACCTCTGACCATGAAGTAACTGTCACCCACATATTTCAATGAGTACTAACGGCCTCAGGGTCACTCTTATTTTCGGTTCACCGGCCCACCTCTGTCATATTCATCTCTTTCTGAGCAAAACCATACGGCGTTCGGGACTCTCTTGAAAAATTGAATTTAACCTTAACCTAGGTTTCCCACTTTCGAGCCACTCCCCCCCCCACCCCCTATGAGATTTACCACATTAGAATATTAAGAAAACCAGGATAAATTAGTAGTTTATGATTTTAGGATGAAGGGGTTCATCCTCTTCACTAGACCCCGTGATGGAGGATTCCCCTGCCTTGTCCGTCTTGGTTTCTTGGAGACTTGCCTTCTTTTATTCCTTCAGTTCTGTCTCTGATCCTTCTGCAAAGGGTGGCCTTCAAACGTTTGTACCCTGTTGAGGACCAGCAAGCCTCCTGTGGTTCTATTGAATTTTTCTTTCGTCTAGCCATGTGAATTCTGGACTTTCAAAAAAGAGGGGCCTTTCCTGTTAGTGAACCTTCAGCTTGCTACGGTACAACAGCATATACTGGATTTGCTTGGCTCTGAGTTTTTGTTTTACATCTTTGAAAGGCTTCCGCTGCTGTTGTACTTAGACTGTGTAATCCCAGAAAATTAGGATTTTGGGCGGCAATGAGTCTCTGAGCCACCCTGAGGATTCTGTCCCAGTCCACATAATTTAGGATCTGGACACTCATTGGACGTGGAGGGAAGAGAGTTGGTTGAGGAGTTAAAGCTCTTTGTTCTCTTTCCAGCACAAAAAAGACAGACAGGTCTTTTTAGGGTATTCATGATTTGACCTGGGATAGTAGGAATTACAGCTTGTGAGCTGTAAAGCTGTGGCAAGACACCAACCTATTTACAGGCTTTTTACACACCTTTCATACGTGACGCACACAAGACCATTCACACCACCATCCGTGGGCCCAGCACATTACAACACTCACTTCAACAGACAATGTAAAGACAATATACACCCTGGCAGAGAAAGACAGAAAAAACAAATATTACTTAACCAACTATTCCTCAAGTACTCACACATACTGGTTGGATTTGGCACCAGGTGAGTGATGGTTCAGAGCGTAAAATCTTATTAACAAGAGATTTCACAAAAATGAAATGCACTGTTAATAATGAAAAGGTTAAAAACCTGATCCAATGACTCGCAGCTTGTGAGCTGTAAAGCTGCGGCCAGGCACCAACCTCTTTACAGGTCATTCACCCACCTTTCATACGTGAGACACACAAGACCATTCACACTGCCAGCCGCAGGCCCAGCACATTACAACACTCACTTCAACAGACCGCGCCATTCATGGGCCCATCACTTTCACGTGCCCACATGCAGTCACACCAGCTGGCGGTTGATGGAGTGTGTGCAGTGGCGTTTGGCTAGCAGTGTGTTAGTGACCAGCAGCAAGTCACTACTCAACCACTGCCAGCCAAGACCCAGTCCAGGCACACCGCCAGCCAAGACCCAGTCCATGCACACCGCTGTCACATTTTTTATACAGAAAAGAAAACAAACCAATTAGAAGTAGATAGAAAACTATAACTAACACATCAGCTCTAACTAAATACCTCGCACTAATGCTAACCGTGAAATCTGAACAAAAAATGTAAAACGATACAGACCAGTCAGTTTACTTTTACGCTCACGGTTGCACCCAAAAACCAAGTTGTGTGTGGTACAATTTAAAACATGTGGGGACACACCGCCCAGGCTTAGAAGGATAATCGAGGCAGAACATATGACTGCCCTTCCGGATACCTCTTCGGGCACTAGATTTCTTAGCAGGAAAGTTTTTTGGAACAGTGTGAGGAATGTGATCAGGAAAGTGGTGATCTTTCAATCTAGCCACATCCTCTGCCACTGCTTCTCTAGGAACTCTTGCCTGTTACACTACAACAGGGCTGCCTAGCAGAGACTGCTGAAACTGAACAAATGTCATTTTTGACTCTACACCACCCATGTGCTTATTGTAGTCTAAAATGCACACAGGTTCGCGCAGCTCAGCAACCTGACCCCAGTCACAGGTGAAATACTTTCATCATAGATAGTAGTCAACATGTAGACATCTCTAGAAGTTCATCGCTACACAAGGCACTGCAGTGACCCTTCTCAAGTTTTTTTTTTTTTTTTTACAAACAAGCTCATTTGGGTAACCTTTTCAGTTAGTGCGGATTGGGCCACAAGCAACAGTGTCCACTTCCAACAATTCCCTGAACAACTGCACACCAGTGTAGAAGATATCTACATATAAATGGTGACCATGTTAAAAGTCTTCTACTAAGTTCCCACACAATTTTCTCACTAGCTCCAAAGTGGACGGACAACCGGGGGGTGAGGGGGGTCAATATTGGTCTCCCCCGTGGTGTACACCCTGAAGTTATAGACATATCCAGTACTACTCTCAGACAGCATATACATCTTTATTCCATAACGTGCCCTCTTGCTAGGAATGTACTGACTAAAAACCAATCGGCCCTTGAACAGGCCCAAAGACTCATCACAGCTATTTCTTTCCCTGGAACACAGATCTCTGAAAATCGATCTACAAAGTGAGCAAGGACAGGTCGAACCTTGAAAAGACATTCACAATCAGGGTGATCTCGTGGCAACGCTAAATCATTGTCATGAAAATGCAGCATCCGAAGAAGAAGCAAATACCAATTTTCGACTCATGGTTGCTGAAAATATAGCTGTTGCCATCAAGGGACTAGTAGACCAATATGAAGACAGCAATGGCTTCCTTATCAGGCCCATCAAAAAAGTTAAACCCAAGAACTAATTCAAATCATCCAGATTTGTGGGAGTCCATCGGGTAGCTCTAGAGTGGGGCTTGAGTCTGGCACTATTGTCCCTCAAATACTGTTCAGCATACAAATTAGTCTGCTCAACAATCTCATCCAATAATACATCGTCCATAAACAACAAACAAATTTATAGGCAAAACGTTTTCAGTATTCACTCTACACCCTGCAACACCACTAAAGGCAGTCAACACCGGCTGCACCATGTTTGGGTCAACCCAGAGTCCAACACTTCCAACAGGAAGCCTTTCAGCCCCAGATGCTTCTTGCTGCGCTATTGGCACATCAGTGTCTTCCTCTAAAAGTGGCACTTCATCTGCACGGAGAGTGGCTTCATCATCAGATGATTCCTCTTGGACAGAAAAGTCACTGCTGGAACCTGGTCTTCCTCCTCTGCCTCAGATGCAGAGTCAGTTTCATAATCCTGATCAGAAGCCTCAAAGCATACCAACAACCTGCTGAGCTGTCATCATGCAGCTAGCCATAATCTTTAGTAAGAAAAGTAACTTTACAAACAAGTCAACAATACCCAACACTGTATAAAATAAGTAATAAACAAAGTGTGGCTTTATCAAGTGGAAAGTAAAGCTACTGGGCTATAGTAAAATCTAGAAGGAAAAGTCAATCAGTGCAAAGCACACTAAGATCTATCTACTCTAAAACTAGATCACCCACTTGCCAGAGACCACAACAATGAGGATCAACTGCACTTACTCTGCACAGACACAGCAAGCACTATAGAAGTCCCACTGGAAAGAAAGGAAAAAAACATTACAAACCAGGCAGTAAATCACATGGACAAATCAATGTTACTTTGAAAGACAATCACACAAAAAGCTAACAAAACACATTACAAAAAGGCGAAGAATACACATTAGATGAAAATATTATGAAATGAGTAGCTTACCAACCACAATTCCACAAACTGCAGGTCTGCCAAAGTGCACCCGCAAACAGGATTCACCAACAAGACAAAGCAAACAATTGGCTCTACAATAAAAAAAATAAAAAATTAAAACACAAAAAAAAATGATAGCAAAATATCAAAGGACACTGATATTCCCCCAAAAGGAGGCGTGGAACCACCAGATGGAAGTAAACCTTACATCAGAAGCAGATCTCCCACCACATACATAACCTAATTCCCAGGTGACCCAAGTGTTACCACCAACCCTGACGCTCAATCCACTCACAAATCTCTCAAGTGGGCAAAAACACTCCCCAGAGAGTAGATCGATCTAAAAATGCCCAATCTGCCCTCAAAGAAGGGCAGCATAAAAATAAATGTGGACCCCTAAGGGATCGCTCCCCTTCAAAACATAACTCCCTGGTGTCTAGTGGGCTTCCACCCCCAAAAGGGCAGATCAGCCAAAATAGGCTGATCTGCTCTATGGGGGGTGGAATAACTATAGAAAATTGTCCCCCAACGGGAGCAACGCTTGCCCACGGGGTCGGTCCTCAAACATAAAAATCCCTGGAGGGTAGATCAGCCTAAAAACGTCCGATCTGCCCTCTGGGGGGTGGAACTGCCAAAAACCATTAGCCCTCAAGAGGAACGACCCTTGCCTGAGGGGTCGCTCCCTGTATTAATCATACAAATATTACTCCCTGGCTTCTAGTGGGTTTTGACAGCCCTCCCCCGGGGGCTTATCGGCCTAAAAAACGGCGGAATTAGCCCCCAAGTAGGTACCAAAACATGGATCACATATGCTCCCATGGGGAGCGACCCTTTCCCAAGGGGTTGCTCCCCCAAATAACACCAAAAAACATCCCTGGTGTTTAGTGGTGTGGATTCCTGCTGTACTATTGCGGCCACACCTGCCACCATGGAGCCGGAATCCACTCTGTACAGACGCAGGGGGAAAAGTCTTTTCTTCCTGTGTCTGTATTCCTGCAACCCCCCACCTCCCCCCCTTGCCGGAGAAGGACTCACTAAAAACGAGTCCTATCCCTGGACGCACTGGAAGCAAATGGCTTCCAGCACGTCCCCGGCTGCACTTGATGACGTCGATGCACCTTGAGCGCTTCCCCCGTGGGTGGGTGTCTGAATGTAATGATTACGTCCTCGGCACAGGAGGGCCACGGCCGAGGATATAACCATTACGTCCATTGCACTGAAGGGATTAGTAAAAACGTGTATGATAAAAGCCAGTACTAGAAGTGCATAGTTACTTCTCTTGTTAGATTCCAAAGTCATCCTCATTACACCAGTATTTGAGATTGTATTAAAAAATATCAATGGGATGAATGCGATCTAATACTACCCTCCGTCTACTCTCTATAGCTGTTTTCATTAGCCAGGGAAACGAGAAATTTTTTCTTATGCTTGTGGGTCCATTATTGCATATCTGTTGGCTTATCCATACCTCTTATAATAATGTGCATACTTCACTGAATAATTCATTTTTATTGACATTCTATTTATGGAAAATACACCAATCCAGCTTGAATCTACAATGAAGCAATCACAATATTTCACAATCTAAGAGAAAATTAAAAAACAAATTGTCAAACAGTTAAAAAGTTTCAACTTCTGCCCACGTTTTCATTATCTCCCACCGTAGCATATTAAATCAATAAGCCATTATAAATTACAATAATTTGTTACATTCATCCACTGAATAACTAATTTTCTACATTATTATTGGCTGAGGATTCAGTAATAAACAATTCATCATACATAGTGTCATAAGTCATATACAATTCTGACTCTATATCAATCTCAGAAGTCCATTCTAATTCTCCATTCTAATTCTCGGGCAATAAGTCAGTTTCTGTTTCTTGTATGCTTTTCCTAAATATGTTTTTAAATAATTTGAATGATACTGTTTTTGACCTACAATTGCAGGCCATAAATATCCATGGGTTAAATCAAATAGCATTGTTTTGTCACTCAAGCTACCTCAGTGGGGGTAAAATGGATCCTCAATAGGTCTTATTATCGTGGTAACCTAGGTTCTTCATTCCTGTACTTGATTAGAAAACTGTATTCCGCAGCACCCGAAAAGAAAGTGAAATCAGTTTGACTATTCTAAATATCACATCATATAAGATGGATTCTAGAGTTTGGTACCCTCACTGACCCACTTCAGAGGAGCTGTACCTTTATCTCCAATATTTGAAGCACCTGCTGAGTAAATCATATGGTATCCTCTAACTTTAACTTCTCATTTTTAAACGCAAGTCAGTCATGCAATTTATATCATTATAGAGCGTCTCAACTATTAGACTAGAACCGCCCAAAATACTCTAATGGGCACTGCTGACTAAAACAACTAGACCACATGTTTAACTAATACAACTATCTGTCTAAATTTGCACATATTGCATCTCACTATAGTCTAGCCTGCTTCTCTATTTAAAAAGAACTAGACAGAACATTGGATGAATTCATTTTTTCTTGATAATTCTAATCACCCACAATAATCTAGTTTGCCCCGCCATTACAAAATGGATAAGCAGGACAGTTCAGTAATACTTAATTATGTTGTTCTTACTTAAAGTATTTTGCAATAACTGAAGTAATTCACATTGTAAATTAATGATTATAAGTCACCAATGTCTAGAATAGCTTTAAACTGCACTCCAGGATCTAACTGTTTAAAGGAAATAAATCAAATTTTTACATCTGGCATTGCACACAGATGCTTTTTTTGTAAAAACTAGTCTCTTACCAACCATAGTTTTATCCATAGGTATTAAAACGTACACTTAGTATTGCACGATTATTAATCCTTCAATGTTGCCTATCACTTCTATTAACTAGTCAGTCTTAACTAACCCTAAGCTTTTTTGAACAGATTTACTCCATTAGGGTATTCCCTTCTCTATTAATGAATTAAGTTATCCCATTCCATTTCTTTGTTTAATCCTTTTTAGAGTCGAGCCTGCGAGAGCATGTACTAGCGAGACACTGTTGTTAACCAAAAAGGATTGGAGCCCGCCCATTGTTTACCATGTGTTGGCTTGCCTGGCTCTCTTCTTTACAGCCTCATAATTCACCAAGGCAGGCCTAACATTTCCATTTCTCTCTGTGGAGCAGGGACCAAGCACTGATTGATTCAATGTAATCTGTGTCCGTCTGCTGCTCCTGACGTGATTGAGGTACTATTTTGTTCTGTTTATCGTTTAGTGCCCTGCATAGTTAACTTTGTTTTATTTTGCCAACACTTCTTTTCTCACTTTCACTCATGTTTTACAGTGGAATCTTTTTTGGATTCACATGCTGTGCTTTATTCCGCCATCTAGAGGTTGAGTCCGGAATTGTTGTAAAAAACCTTTGTCCTTCTACTATTTTGACGGACCTCCATTTGGTGTCCCCATGTGACATTGTCCTGCTTTCTCCGGAAGCTCCCTCCTTTGGTCGCCATCTGCAGATTATTTTTTTCCGCTGCTGGGTCTGGATCAATGCAGAAGGGACTCCAAGAAATTGGAGGAAAAAATCTGTGAAAACTCAAAAAAGACAGCAAAATCAACAGGACATTGGAGGAAGATACCGGAGAACTTCGGGAGTGGAAGTGAGTACCTCTGACAACTAAAGAGAATGTGCGTGCAGGGGGCTCCCTGTACGTGGTGATCGAAAATACACTGTTCAAGTTCTTCAAAAATTGCCATCAAAAGTTAGCCCAGAAAGACCAACATCCAGTCTTCAACCTCTGCCTGCTGGTAAATCACCGAAGTGAAGAGTGCAACGTGTGTTCGGCGTTCACCCCGAAGACTCTAAGGATGAGGGAGAGGTAGAGAAGAGCCAACTACAATATGAAGGGCCAACATACAGCACCTTCCTTATGGGACCTGGACCTCTCAAGTGATGAAGAGGACAACGTTGCAGAAGGGCCAGAAGGGGAGATGGAGACCGACGTCCAGTTGGTGGAGGTCGAAACTCAAGGGGGGAAGAAGTCTTTTCGAGAGGTAACAGAACCGTCGTCCTCAAAAAAACTGGATGAGTCTCGAACCAGACTCAAAGTCCTCAAAAGGAGCCTTGGCGTCCAAGCACTCGGCAACTGCAGTCCTGCCCCAAAACAAAAATACCCTCGGATCCTTAGAAAGGACTTCGCAGCGGGAAAGACCCCTGAAAAATCGAAGACGTCGAAGGATGGTCAAGGAAAAGACGCATCAACGTCAAAACAAAAGCATTAGAAATCAGAAAGACATGGTTCGCCGTCGGCACCATCTATGATAAAGCCTTCAACAACAAAAAGAAAGGACAAAACTCTTGCCGCCGAAACACACGCGTCAGAGATAGAAAAGAAAAAGGCTTGAGGCCGAAATGGCAAATATTTTACAGAGAAAAAAGGACTTTGAAGAAAGTCTAAAACGCTTTAGAATACCTGCTAAGAGTTCGATGACAATAGAGGAAAGCGCCGAAGACCTAGAGCCTCTCTTAACTCCTGAGACTCAGGAGGAACAGGAAGAGAAAATCTTCTATGAAGAAGAGGAAGAACGAACTTACATAGGGTCGGAGACCTTGGAATTTCACGAGGTACAATGGCAGGATCTCGAGCCAGATTCCCCAGACGAGCCCATAGTCACATCATTCAAGGCCTTCACCACTGAACGACATTGGGATATATAATCAAGTAATTAAAAAGGCGGCATATACATATGGAGTCCAACTTGAGGAGGAAAAAGCACAGTCATGTTACCAAGTGTGCTAGATGAAGGGAAAGAAGCTTTTAAGGAATCTGCCACATACAAGGCGGTTACACCTCGAGTAGAGAAAAAGTACTAACAATCCTCTACGGAGCCAAATTACTTTAAGGGTTCAGTCCCTGCAGATTCTATCATAGAATCCACAGCCAAAAAAAGAGCAAATGTGCCAAGTACAACAGGCCCTCACCCAGATAAAGAGAGCAAGAGGATGGACCTTATGGGCAGAAAGGTTGAGAGAAGTGCGGCAAATCAATGGTGTAAGTAATGCATTGCAAATTCAAATGCGTTGCTCAACCACCATGCGTATCAACACCGGGAAGAGATAGAACTAATGAAACATCAGCCAGAACAATACCAAAAAAGGGCAGCACATCTGGTGGAAGGGGGGAAAAATATAGCCAACACATGCTTAAAATCAGCCCTAGATGCTGCGGATACATCAACGTTAGTAGATGACACCCTAAATCAGTTAAAAAAGGACAATGAGACGGCAAGTTCAATGAGGGCTCTACAGTTCAGAGGTGGCATGCGTAGAGTAACCACCCCCAAGAAGACCTGCAGGAAGGGGGACTTTACATCCCTCAACCTCGCACCAAACTTACCAACAGACGTATCCGGGAGGAAATCAATCACAACAGCAGGGACAGTAACAAAGTTGGCAGTATCAGTAGGGAAGGCAGCCATTTCGAGGACGTTCACATGGAAGAAGCCAACCGCAAAGGGGAGGAGCACCCCCTACAACCAAGTGACTTAACTTCAAGCACAATACACACCCCAAGAAGACCAGAGAGTGTCACCAAGGAAAATAAAAGAGCAGAATTAAAAATTACAGCAACAGATACTCCTACATCGAACACTGGTAGGAGGCAGAATAAAATATATCCTTCACAAATGGAGACAAATCACTTCAGACAAATGGATTCTGAACATGATACAATACGGATACTGCATAGAATTAATCAAAACACCTCCAAACAGAGGTCCAAGGAGGAAGATACATTCCGAAGAGGAAACAACACGTCTACCCATGGAAGTAGAGAAATTGTTGGCAAAAGAAGCAATAGAGTTAGTGCCAAACAAAGAAATATAGGAAATAACTCCATATATTTCCTAATTCCAAAGATAGACGGGACACCAAGTCATATCTTGGATCTAAGGTTTTTTTTTTCTTCTTTTTTAGAAGATCTTTTTATTCAAAGGTAAACATAAAGAAAGAAAAAAAAACCCATGCAAACAAAACAAAAAGGCAATACATGACAATCAACGATTCAAAATGCTCAATACACTATAAGAATATAAAATTAGGCGTTGGGATACAATACTAAAAGAAAACATCAATTATCGTTCCATATTTAAAGCAATTAAATATCTTCATCATCTATCACTAGGGAGGGAGGGAGGGAGAGCTACAGGAGTGCACAACAGACCCCTACTTTCGTTCCATGGGCCCCATATTTTGGTCCATTTTTGTGGGCAAGCTCTACTTTCATAAACCACCCTCTCCGCCTGCATGCACCAATCCATGTCTGACTCCCAGTCCTTATAACACAGCTGAACTCCACCCCTCCATGTTCTAGCAATGTTACGTTTTGCCACCATACATCCCAGAGTAACACACATCTTATCAGTACGTGACAGATCCGTGGCGTCCCAAATATTAAGGAGACACACCCGGGGGGAGTCGTCTATTTTGGAATTACAAACACGAGTCATGCCGGCAATAATTTTTTTCCAATACTCTCGAATGACAGGGCAATACCACCATTGGTGTATGCAAGTACCATCCAAGCCACATCCACGAGGGCAGGCAGGGGAACCCAACAAACCCATCTTGGCCAGTAAAGAGCTGGTATAGTACGTCCGATGTAACAATTTAAGTTGTATGAGTCTAAATCGTGATCGGATCGCTACCTCGCGAGGGGATGGCAGCGCCTCCCTCCAATCGTCATCATCCAGATCTCCAACCTCGTCAGCCCACTTAGCCCGCAGTTTTTCCTGGGCGTCTGGAGTATGATTGAGGATTTTCCGGTAAGTCAAGGAGATAGCTTTCTCCGGGAGATAATCATCCAACAATCTATCCTCCAGAGGCGAGGAAACCGGCACCTCCGAATCTTTAGGAATGGCTTTATACAACACATTTCTGGCCAGCAGGTAACGGAATGTTTCTCGGTCGTGCAATTGATAGTCCCTTTGTATGTCAGTAAAGGGAATCACCCTGCCCCTTGCCCACATGTCCCCAACTGTAGAAAGACCTATCAAATCCCACTTATCGAATCCTGTCTGCTGGAAGAGCATACCCAAGCGGCGTGATTCCAGCAGGAGGGTTACTTGTGTTATTTTGTCTCTCCACCCCAAGACCCGCTTTGCTTTATGCCAAATGTCTACCGTTGATGACGTGGGAATGAACCGAGGTACGTAGCGAGTGCCCCCGTAAAGTGCTCCGAGATAGGTGCCAGGTTGCATATTATGTTGGTCCATTCTATAAGCGGGGTCCGAGATAGGTCGATGGACCCATCGATTCAAGACCACTAGCTGCGAAGCCCAATAATAAGACCTGATATCAGGCAGGGCGATACCCCCGTCGTACCAGCTCTTCGTCAGCTTAGCAAGGGCAATGCGGGGGGCACCACGATCCCATAGCAATGTCCTAACTTCGGAGTCAATTAGTTGGAAATAACGCGGAGGAACTGCGTATGGCGCATTCTGTAGGGCATACAAAAAACGGGGGAGGGCCATCATCTTGTAGAGGGCTGCTCTACCTAACAATGTAAGGGGCAGTGCTTTCCAATGGTGCATGTCAGCTTTGAGACGAAGCAAGGGGAGCAATAAGTTTCGTTTGTAAAAGACTGAGGAATCTGGCGTGATGTAAATTCCTAAATATTGAAAGCCATCAGTCATTATGTGGGCCGCACAGCCCAGTGGCAAAACCGGAGGAACCCCACTCAACACATACACCAAGGACTTGTCCCAATTGATAGTGTACCCTGAATATTTCTGGAATAAAGCAAATATATGTAGAGCACGCCGCAGTGAGAAAGGAGGTCTGGCCAGGTACAACAGAATGTCGTCGGCATAAAGAGAAATCCTGTCGGACCAGTCAGGCGCCCAATTCAAGCCTCTAATGAGCGGATCTCCCCTTATCCAAATCGCAAGAGGCTCCAGGGCTAAGGCAAAGAGCAGGGGCGAAAGCGGGCAACCCTGTCTCGTACCCCTCCCCAAAACAAAGGATGCAGAACACGCACCATTTACGGAAACCTGTGCCAATGGGTCAGAGTAAAGAAGACGCACCCAAGACAGGAATCGGCTCCCAAAACCATATCGCTCCAGCGCGGCAAAAAGAAACGACCATTCGATCATATCAAAGGCCATTTTGGCGTCAAGGGACATTATGATGGAATCTTCTTGTATAGTGGCGGCCCTGCCCAACACTCCATACAGCCGTCGGAGATTCAGTGCCGTATTCCTGGTGGGCATAAAGCCCGATTGGTCCGGATGTATTAATTTAAGGAGACACGGGGAGAGATGTTGTGCCAAGAGCTTGGTGAGGATTTTAACTTCTGGGTCCAACAAAGAGATGGGACGATAGGAGCTACATTCCTCCGGTGGTTTTCCCTTTTTATAGATTACTACAATGGTAGCTAGTCGTTGCGTTGCAGGCAAGACACCTTGGGTTCGGCACTCTTCGTACATTCTAACCAAGAATGGGGCAATAGCATTAGCGTTGGATTTATAGAGTTCTATTGGAAGACCACTCGGGCCCATGGCCTTACCTGACTGCAAAGAGCCTATAGCCGTAGCTACTTCTTCGGCTGTAAAGTCTGCTTCGAGGCTAACGACGTCTTGAGCGTCTAGAGTGGGTAGTGACAAGGTAGCCAACAATTCTGCTGATTCAGCCCGAGTGGATGACTGTCTGGATGTGTATACTTGCTCAAAGTATCTGGCGAAGGTAGCCGCTATTTCGGCTCGGAAATCTAAGGTTTTTGAACAAATTTATAAAAACGCAAAGGTTCAAGATGACAACCTTACAAGAGGGAATACCACAGGTGCAAGGAGGGGGCTACATGGCAACAATAGACGTAAAGGATGCCTATTTGCACATCCTCATGAACCCAAGATACAAAAAATTCCTAAGGTTTGTTGTCAACAAAAAACACTACCAATTCGGAGTGCTAGCATTCGTAATAAAATCAGAACCAAGGGTATTCACAAAGTGCCTAGCAGCAGTAGCCACATACCTCAGAAGGCAGGGAATACATGTGTACCCTTACCTAGACAACTGGTTGGTGAGGGCAAACTCATACAAAAGATGTAAGCAACATATGCAACAAGTAATAGAGACTATACCAGCTGGAATTCTCAGTTCACCGGAAAATACAATGGCAATCTTGAGACGGGCAAGAAGACCTACAACTAGGAAGTGTTATATGGCAAAATGGAAACTGTGTTCACTGTGGTTCCTTAAGGAAGGGTTACTAAGAAAAGAACACATAGGATAGGACGGTACTGAAGTACTTAACACATTTACTGGATTGCAAGCTAACTTATGCATCCTTGAAGGTGCACTTAGCAGCAGTAGTGGTGTATGCAAGGGGTCACATAGAAAGAAGTTTCTTTACTTCACCAGTTGTCAAGCGGTTCCTAGAGGGAGCAAAAATAATCGCACCCCCCAAAAAAGGTTCCCACACCCACATGGAATCAAATATTGTGTTCTCTCAATTAATGAAGGCACCATTTGAACCATTACAGAAGACTACGTTAGAAATGCTCACACTAAAGAGAGCATTTTTGGTAGACATAACATCACTACGCAGAGTAGTGAGTTACAAGCACTAACTTTACAGGAACCCTGCTTCCAAATACATAAAGACAGATTTGTAATGAGGACGGATCCGGAATTCATGCCAAAGGTGATCTCACAGTTTCATATAAACCAAACTATACAGATACCAAGTTTCTTTCAAAAGCCAAAAACACATGCAGGAAGAGCATTACACACTCTAGACGGGCATTAATGTATTGCATTTTATTGTAATTGCATTTATATAGCACTTACTACCCCTAACGAGGCGTAGAAGCGTTTTTTCGGGGAGTAGCACGCTACTCCCGAACCCATAAAGGGTTAGCAATGAATTAGTATAGTGAAAATATGAAAGTAATTTGAGCGGTGGCTATGTTAATCAGTTATTTGGATTGAGACGGACGCTTGCTACCCCTGATTTTTAAAAAATATATATTTTTATTGGCATTTCTAAACATGTATAAGACTTTCACATGGATAAATGTAAGATTAAATATCCAACAGTTACAATTTGTATAATAACTATCCGTTTGGGCAATCGACCTTTAGTGGAGTGCGTTCCACACATTGCATAATAAATCATTAAACAATCCCTGCAATCAGTCTGCATAATCTCTACTCGGTGCCCGTAACATAGGGTACATACATTACAACTCCACCCAGTCTTGCATTCGATTATGCCTACACCTTTTCCATCTGAGAACCCTGGGGCCCAATCTAGTCAACAAGAAACAAGTTATCGACGATCTGACCTAGTGTATCTCATGGTCGTGTGCCATTGCAAAAAGAAAATCGTAAAACAGAAGGTAAAAAATAAAACTAAAAAAAACAGTCCTCGTATGTGCCATCTCAAGCACTATTACGCTTCATGCAGGGGGTGCAATGTTGCTCGTCGTCATCAGCCAGCCATGTGGTGTCGCCCATCTGCTGTCAGTCGAGCCCTCTCTGCAAGCAGTATCTATCAGTTATGCCTTCAGTGAGAGGGAGGGAAAAGGGGGGGTGCAAGGAAAAGGAAGGGGGAAGAGAGAAGATAAGAGGGGGGGAAATGGCCAACCAGAGACGGCCTCCTCAAGAGGTGAGCGCCTGTTCAAGGAGCACGAGTAATCGGAGTCGGCACCTGTCCAGGGTAAAAGTCTGATTGTCACCCCCCGTGATCTCCTGGCTCCTTGCTATATAGTCTCATGACGGGGTCCCCGGTGCTGGGGTCATCTCTCCCCCCTCCTCCTCGCTGTTGGGGCAGCTCGGATGTTCCCAATTGAATAGTACCTCCCTCCAGGCTTCTGCGAGAGGGGTCTTACGCATACCCTTCCGTTCTTCTTTGTGTAATGCCCTGCCCTCCGCCGCTGCCCAACGCAAGACCTCCGAGTCCCAAGTCCCCAACTGTGGTCCAGCTGCAGATTTCCAGGTGATCGCGATGCGCCTTTTGGCCAAGGCCAGGTCGATAAATCGACTCCCCTACCTTACGTTTAGGCGGTCTGGGGTACAACCCCAGGAGGCAAACCTCAATCGACTGAGTCAACGCACGTCCCAGTGTGTCAGTAAGTTTCTTCACCACTGCGTCCCAAAATCGTTGTAAAATCGTGCAGCTCCACGTCATGTGGAGAAAATCTGCGTCCAGTCGTCTGCATCGCGGGCACTTCCTGGGTTCGCCCCCAAATGCAGCCTGTATGCGATGTGGAGTCATGTATGTCATATGGACATAATTTAACAGTAAATATTTAAGGCGTGAGTTGCGGGAGACTTTTTTGGGATATCTTAATATACGCCCCCACTCTGGGTCAGAGAGTGTTCTGTCAAGACACCGCTCCCATTTCCCCCGTAGGTCCTTCAACGGGGACAGGGATGCCTCCCGCAAGGACGCATAAAACCACTTAATTTGATGTCCGGCCGTGCCCAGTGTGACCACTGCGTGAAGGACCCCATGCGTTGCCGGTTCCTCTCGTCCGGTGCCCCACAATTGTTCAAACGTTCTTACCAGCATCTCATATAAAAGAAACTGGCCGGGAGGTAGTCCATATCCCTCCACCAATTCTACCAGAGGGAGCATGCATCCATCCTGATGGCAATCCCCTGTTGTCTATCCCGGTCCCAGTCCAAGCCGACAGCTGCTCTGCCCCAAAGACCGCCTGAGGATCTCCGTGAGGGAGCCCTATCAGTGGCAGCACTGGCGTGTATCTCGGGCCTATCGAGAGTTGGCCCATACACCTTCTCCAGCATCGTAGCGCAGTGGTCTGTAACGTCAACGTGTAGGGTACCTTCGTGGCCGGAATCAGCAGTTTGGCCAATAGCAGACGGGGGTTATGCCCAGGTTCCATCAGGTATGTACCCTCCTGATTAACCCCTTCTAGCCACTGTGCAAGCCACTGTAGCTGTGCAGCCAGTTGATATAATTCAAAGTCTGGTACCCCCAGACCGCCCTCCTCTGTAGGGCGTTGCTGCGTCCGCAGGGCCACCCTACATCTTCCATCCGCCCAGATGAGGTCCCGCACCAGCGCATCCAGCGGCCTGAACCAGCCCGCGGGCATCAAGACCGGTAGGTTGGCAAAGAAGTACAGTAATCGGCAGCATGACCATTTTAGTCAGGGAGATCCTAGCCATCAGGGGCAGCCGCAGTGAGCTCCAAAAAGCCACGCTTGAGCGCAGCGAGCGCAATGCCTTCCCCAAGTTACCCTCCCTCATATCCTCCAGGGTGTAGAAGATCTGGATGCCCAGGTACCGAAAAGAAGTCGACGTCCAGTTGTGTTCGTCAGGGAGATCCCCAGGTCTAGGGGAGGGACCAGCCACCGGAAACAGGTACATCTTACGGTGGTTCACCCGCAGCCGGACAAGTCGCCAAACCGCTCCAACAGCTTGAAGGCGGAATCCGCCTCTCTGACAGCATCCGTGAGATAGATCAATAGATCATCTGCATACAGGGAAATCGTATATAGTCTCCCATTCAATGGTATCCCCAGCCCCTCACCTCCTGCACAAAAGAGTGCCGCCAGTGGTTCCACCGCCAGTGCAAACAGCAGCGGGGACAGAGGACACCCCTGGTGGGTCCCGCGGGTTATTGCGTATTCTGGGGATATGATCCCACCCGTCTTGACCCGTGCCGTCGGAGAAGTGTACAGCAATCGAACCCACTGTAGCCAGCCCGCACCCAGCCCCATCCTCCGCATTACCTCTAAAAGAAAATCCCAGTTGACCGTATCGAACGCTTTCTCCAGATCAACTGAGAGAAGCGCAGCCCGAGGCAGGTCTCTCGCCTCGGCGTGGTACAAGACTGAGTACAACCGTCGCAAATTGAAGGACGTATTGCGGGAGGGGACAAACCCATTCTGGTCCGGGTGGATCAAATGAGTCCTGTGAGGGAGCAGTCGGAGCGCCAATACCTTACTGAGCACCTTAAAATCGGTATTGAGCATAGAAAGCGGTCGAAAATCCCGCACTCCGGCCTCCGATCGCTCTACCTTAGGGAGCGGTATAACAGTAGCAGAGCATGTCGTCGGTGGCAGACGGCCCAACTGAAGGGCCTCGTTATACATGGTTACCAGCCGGGGTGCCAGTTCAGTGCCGAACTTTGTATAAAATGCGGCTGGCAGGCCGTCTGGGCCCGGAGGTTTCCCTCCCGCCAGCATGGCCATGGCTCCCCTTACCTCCTGAAGGGTAATTGGGCCCCCCAATTCATCCTCAATGTCGCCCTCAACTTCCGTCAAGTACAAGGGGGCCAGAAAGGCAGCAATCTCTTCACGCGAGGGGCCTGACGGTGCCAGGTACAACGTCTCGTAGTATGACCAAAACGCACCATTAATCTTATCCGGGTCAAACTCAGTCACATCCCCGGCAGCTTAATCTGAGTGATAGGGGAGCCACGTGACTCTGGTCTAATAAGCCACGCCAAGAGCCTCCCTGCCTTCCCCTCTTCACCCTGCACCCTGTCCATGTATGCTCTGTAGTCGTGAGTTCGGAGTCTGTCCAGTGCCTCATCGTATTGTTTGCGCTTGGGCTTGGGCAATAATTGTTCGCGATTCCAGGGATCTGCCCCCTGCAGGTTGTCAAGAGTTTGCAGGTCCCCCTCGATGTCTGTAAGTTCCTTATGTAGTTCCCTCTGGATCCCCACGGTCTGCCCCATGCAGTAACCCCGCACCACCACCTTAAATGCCTCCCACTCGACCAGGGCGGTGGACGCCGTTCCTGTATTCTCGGTAAAATATGTGTCAATTGTCGTACGCAGCGCGTCTGCAAATGGTTCATCATCCAGGGCCGTGGGACTAAGTCGCCACGCAGGTATTGGGGGCCTACACCTCCGGGGATGGAGTGTCAATAGCAAAGGGCTATGGTCCGAATACATGCGGCCCAAGTATTCAGAGGAGTGGACAATGGCACCAATTGCTTGTGAACACCAAAAGGCGTCTATTCGAGTATGGATGCGGTGTAAGTGTGAATAGTAAGAGTACTCTCTGTCCCCAGCGCCATATATCAGACAAATCCCAATGTGACATCCACTCGCGCAACCCAACTGCTGTCCTATGTGCCTGCGCTCCCGCCAGGGGGGTGTGTAAGCGGTCCAGGCATAGATCTGCTACGCAATTAAAGTCATTCCCCACCACTAATTGACCCACCTCAATATCCGCTATGTGCGCTGAAAGGGATGTCAAGTAGGCCACCTGATCATGATTGGGGGCATAGCAACAACAAATGCAAGCACATACCTTCCTTCCGAGTCCGTCAAGGTGCGAGTCATTTCAAAGGGAACCCCAGGGCGTACCCACACCAGCACCCCCCGAGCAAACGCAGAGTATCCAGTGGCATAAACCTGCCCTCTCCATCGTCTCCTCAGCCGGCCCACCTCGTCCAGCGTTAAATGGGTTTCCTGTAGCAGAGCGATCTTCACTCCCCTGCGTTTTAAGTAATTATAAATTTTATATCGCTTACCCATGGAGCCAATACCCCTAATATTCCAGGTAAGTATCTTCACCTCGCTGTATGCCATGGTGGTTCAGTTGGCTCCAACACCTCCCTCCCCCGCCCCCCCGTGGGTCCCGCCCCACCCCCAGACACCAGATCCCCCAATAATGCGTCCCCACCCGCATGAGTAACATAACTGCTGGACTGTAACAACCCCAAACATGAAACAACTCCTTTGCCCCAGGGTGTCCTGGCAACGGCCATCTGCCCAAACTCCGCCTGTAAAAAAGTCAAGCATTGAAGGCCCAAACCAAACGTGGTGAAGGCCTCCAGGGGGGTCGCAGCTTCGCTGCCTGGGCAAGTCCATCGCAACTCGCATCAAACAGGACACCATGAACAGTGGTGCTGATACTCCAGCACCGGCCCAGTCTCAAAGCCACCCAAGGTACCGCTCCTGCTAGATGATGTCATCCGCCGTGCGTGGGGTCACCTCCGGGAGCTCCAGGCTATGTTTACCCGAAGAGTCAGACTCTGAGCCTCCCGTTCCCTTTGTAGATCTTGAGCCTGGATCTGCCGTGGAGGTCCCTTTACAGGCTATCTCGGCCACAGCCTGCAGCGCGGCCGCCCGCTCCAGTTCTGTCTGGGAGGAGGTGGGCTTCTTTGCTCCGATACGTTCTGACCGTCTCTGGGATCTTTTCCCTGACCGGCGATCCCCCGTACTCCGCTGCGGTTTCGGCGCCGGGCCTGGTCCTCCAGTGCGGTAGGCCTCAAGCCAGTCCCAGGCCAGCTGGGGGGTATCGCAGAAGTGAGTACTGCCTTCCACCGCTATACGAAGCTTGGCCAGGAACATAAGCGAATACTGCAGTCCTTCTTCGCGGAGTGCCTTTTTGACCTTGTAATAAGAGGCCCGCTTCCGCTGCACCTCCAATGTGTAGTCCGGGAATATGGAGACCTTGGCGTTAATAACCACAAAGGGGCCACTCGTGCGGGCTCTCTGTAGGATGATGTCCCTGTCTCTGTAATGCAGCAACCGGGCAACCACCGGTCTCGGAGGGCAGCCAGGTGCCACCGGTCGGGCAGGCACCCGGTGCGCTCTTTCCAGCGTGAAGAATTGAGTCAACTCGCCCGGAGCTGCTACCTCTCGGAGCCACGGCTCCAGATACGCCACCATGTCGTCCTTTTCGATCCCTTACGGCAGGCCAAGAATTCGCAGGTTGTTGCGGCGGTTACGGCCCTCTCCGTCTTCTGCTCTTCGCTCCAGGACCCGGACCCTGTCCGTTAACTCCGCCATCTGTTGAGTTGGGGCTTTATGGCCAGGCGCCAGCTCCTTGTACCCAGTTTCCACCGTTTGCACCCTCTCGTTGAGCTTCTGATGTTCAGCTCGCAAAAGACCAAGGCCCACCGACACTGTGCTTATGTCTTGGTGGAGAGTGGTTTTGGTGTCAGAAATGGCTTCCAGTATCTGAGAGAGTTGTAATTGAATAGGATCTAGTCCTGACTGGGGCTCAGGGCTACCCCGAGCTCGTTCCGTCTGGTCCCCTTCTTGATCAGGGGTGGTCCTAGCTTGTTTCCCCGTGGTTTCCCCATCGTGTCAGGTGTAGGGGGGGGGCCTCTAGGAGCTGCCAACAACAGTCTGTTCAGGTGGGTCACAGGTGTCTCTTATGCGGTATGCAGTCACTCTTCGGAGCCCATCTCCGGCCGAAGAGGTGAAAACCCCAGTCTGCGTGGGCCACCGCCTGCAACGTTCAACTACGGGCCCTTCCTTCCCCCAGGGGTACGATCCCGCCTCCGGATTCGACGCCGCTCCGCCCTCGGGACTCCCTCCAGCCCGTGGGCCTCACCTTCCTGTTATGTCTCCCAGCCAGGTCGCCGCAGGTAGGTCGCTCCGTCCGGCCCCGCCTTGATGGTTCCCAATCTCTCTCTGCTGCCCCTATGTATGGCCACCAGATTGTGCCGCAGTCTCCGCGGGTCCGCCCAGGATCACCACAGCTCAGGAGCAGTCCCGGTCCTCGCTGCCATCCCACCGTGTCATCACCTCAGCAAGGCCGCAGCAGCGCCATCGCACCGGGGCCCAGGCCGCCGGCTCCTCAATTCCTTCTTCGGTTCCCCAGGGCCCAAGCACAAAGTTCACCCTTCCGGCGGAGTCACCAGGCGCCTCAGATCAGCAGGCACTGTCTCTAGGCCCCCCAGGTCGTCGGGGCCCAAAAGCCCAGAAGCAGCGCCGCCGCCCACCACCGCGCTGCTGCGTCACCACCTCAGCAATATCCACCGCGCCGGCAGCTCAACCAGCCCAGACCTCGCTCCGTACGGCGTCCTCTGTGGGGGGCCTCCTCGTCACGTCGCCACGACCCCGGCAGGTCCGGGGTCCAGTCCGCCGGTCTCTCGATCGCCGCCTGGAGGTCTCAGCGGGTTTGCCGCGCCGCAGTCCCAGGGTCAACAACCAGCGTCCCAAACGGTTCCACCCTGCTCCGTCGGATCGGCTCACAGTCCGAGCGGGTCGCACCGTTATTCTCCGTGGAGCGAGGCCAAGACGCCCCTCCTCACCACAGGCCCGCTCCCGTAACTTGGAGACCGGGGCGGGCTCCGTCTCGTTGTGCCACACAAGGCTCCCGGCCACACCCCTCCACACGGCTGTCTCGCGGCTGCAGCGGGGTCCGGGCGCCCGTTTAGAGCTCAGGCGTTGCGCCTAGGTGTTCTGCGCCGAGGGCCACCACACCCGGCAGGTCAGGCCAGGCTATTTCCCCTTTTTAAGCAGGATAATTGTTGGGCCGATGCGGAGCTCAGTGCTCACGCGTCCGCCATCTTCGGCCGCTCGCCACGCCCCCCGACGCTTGCTACCCCTGATGGGGTGTTGAAGTGCTTTTTGGGCGAATAACACGCTACTCCGGAACCCATAATGGATTAGTGATGAATTAGTATAGTGAAATATGAAATTATTTTGAGTGGTGGACATGTTAGTCTATTATTTTGATTGAAAAGGAAAGTGGAGGGATAGAAGGGAAGGATTTAGAGTTTTTTCATTTTTTGTTTGTTTTGGAGCTCATAGCAGTAGGAGGAGGCTTGTGATGAGTTAAAGGGAGGTGGAGGGGGATGAGTAAAAAGGAGGTGGAGGGGGATGAGTAAAAAGGAGGTGGAGGGGGAAGAGTCAGAGGGAGGGTTTAGAAAGGCTTGTTTTGGGGGATTGGAATAGTAAAAAGAGGCTTGAGATGGTGGAGTAGGGAAGAGTCTTGAAAGGGTTATTTTGGGGATCATAGTAGTGGTATGGGGTTTGGGATGAATGAGTGAGTGGAGGTAATGGATATATTGATAGTTATAGGGTGAGAAATAGGGTAGTGCATTGGAAAGAGTAGTAGAAAGAGGTTTGAGATGAGTTGAGCTAGAGGATATATTGAGAGCGGTATAGGGTGAAAAAATAGGGTAGTGCTTTGGATATGCTGAATTAGTAGAAAAGTAATAAATAAGTAGAAGTAATAAATATATAGATCCAAAAGTAATAAAGATGTAGATCCATAAGTATTTGGAAGGTATATAGATGCATAAAGGAAGGTAGTATATGTAGATTAAAGATGCATTAAATAAACTCTGGCTTTCAAGTGTTGCACTTTAAATTAGTTTTATATTATATATATATATATATATATATATATATATATATATATATATAAATAGATATATAGATATATATATATATATATATATAGATATAGATATATATAGATATATATATATATATATATATCTATATAGATATATATAGATATATATATATGTATGTTTTTGTAGATCAGTAGTGAAGCAATTGTAGATAGTTATGATAAAAAGATTTACTTTATGCAGTAATTATATACATGTTAAAAACATAGAATAATGTAACTATCATTAATATGTACATTTGTTAAGCAGAACTAATGAATATCTATATATAATAATTCTAGACATTTATACAAAGCAATACACATATATAGGTACATTTCTATAGTAGAAATAAATGCTTATATGCAGAGAGATATGCTGTATATTTCTATCTGTTTGCTTATGGTGGTTATGTGGGGAAGAGCCAATTGAGTAGTTTTCTGAAGATAAGGTGGTTATCTGTGGATCTTATGTTAATGGTAAAGAGTTCCATAGTTTGGCTGCTTGAACAGAGAATGATCTGCCACCTATTGTTTTTTTCTTGTATCATGGGATTTTGAGGCGAGGTGCCACTATAGAGCAGAGGTTCCTTTGTTGAATGTGTTTAGTGATTTTATTCCTGATGAAGAGCAGTCCCGTTCCATGTATTGCTTTGTGGGTGATGCAAAGCAGCTTGAACATGGATCTTCTGGCATCCGGTAACCAATGCAGGGCTTTCAAGGCAGGGGAGATATGGTCTTGCGGTTTTATTTGTAAGAGTAGTCTGGCAGCCGAGTTCTGAATCCGTTGTAGCCTTTTCATGGTCATTAAAGGTGATCCGTGGTAGAGGCTATTGGCGTAATCAAGTTCTGACAAAAAAAGGGAGATGGTAGCCTGGACCTTGTGTGGAAATCCCAAATAGGGGAAGTTTCGTCGTAGAGTTTTTATAGTAACAAAGCTTGATCTTGCTAGTTTGTACACTTGGGCATTCATCAATAGCTTAGAGTCCATGGTCATTCCGAGGTTTCTTACTTCCTTATATATTTTAGGCGGTGTTCCCAGATCATCAGGCCACACGGCAAGCGGGTCATAATGTTTCCAATCGCCACACATGAGTATTTCAGTTTTGGAAGCATTCCATTTGAGATGGCTCTACGTCATCCATTGATCCAAGGCTCTGAGACAACTGAAAATTGGCGAGTTTCCAATGTCTTTGGGGCATTGCAGTTGAAGGAGTATTTGCGTGTCATCTGCATAGTTATAGCACTTGAGGTGAAATTGATTGATCAGTGCCGGTAATGACTTCATGTAGACGTTGAAAAGCATGGGCGAGATAATAGAGCCTTAAGGGACCCCTGCTGTTGTGAAGTATGGTTTGGACGAGAAAGGTGGGGTATGGATGACATTAGTTCTGTTGCGAAGGTAGGACGCGATCCAGTCTAGAGCAGTCCCCTCTATGCCGGCTTCGTAGAGTCTTTGTAGCAGAGTGTCATGGTCAACCGTGTCAAAGGCAGCCGAGAGGTCCAAGAGAAGTAGCGCAGCAAACCCGTTGCAGTCAACTCTGTGCTTCAGGTCATCCCAGATAGCAAGGAGAGCAGATTCTGTGCCTCTTCCTGGACGGAATCCCGTTTGAAAGTCTGAAAGTATGGCATTCTCTTCAATGAATTGTGACATCTGGGCGAAAGCTGCTCTTTCTATCAGTTTGCCCAGGTAAGGTCCATTTGAAATATGTCTGTAGTTGTTTGTGAATTCACTATTTGTGAATTAAGACTTCTTATCCAGAGTCACCAGGTTCCCCCTCACACAATCAAAGTTAACACCTTCAGATAAATTAATGAAAGGTCTGGTATCTTTTAGATATGTGGGTATCTCTACAACGACCAGTCTTAAAAAAAAAAATAATAATAATATAATGTTAGTGGTTACAATATGATATTGATTTCCTGAAAGTATTGTTCAGTGTGCAGAATTCATCAACTCTTTATCAATTTTTGCAATTATAGATCATAAGGATTGGTGGTCTGTTTATTTAGAAAAAAAACTCCTAATTTGAAATCAATTTTTTTGCAATGCCCATTTCTGTGATTTTCGCAATCAAATTGCAAATACTCTTTTACTCAAACGGTATACTGCTGTTAAATCTACAAAGAATTGAGCATAGAATGTATATAATCCTGTGTGTTTACCAGCACTATACTGCCTCATTTGATCGGGTAGCATGGTTAAGAGAGATTTGTTGTTGTTTAAAGATTATTTGAGGTACTCCTGTTATTACTATTATATGGCTATCCCCCATCATCTTCTTACCTACATTTCTCTTATGTGTGACTCAATAATAATAGTAAGCTCCTTGTTAATGATGGGACTTGTGTGAAAATGTCTGCATATTTCTTTTTTAACCGTTTTAAGATGTGGTGCTCTGTCGTACCACTAGGTGAAACATGGTCTTTAGTTCGAAATAGGAAAGAGACTTTTATACATTAACAGTCAGCCCTTTACCTCTCAACTATCCAGATTTGAGACTCGCTTGCAAATTAATAATCTGAAACGGGTATCCCGGGACAAACTCAATGCTTGTTATTATTAAAGGAAATTCTTTTATACTACTTTAACAGAGCAAAGCGGGGACGTTTAAAATGTGTAAATCTATTTGAGATAGCAACCTAAGGGATGTTTTGTAGCCTTTTAAAATTGTCCTTTGTTTAGAGATAATTTGCTTTCTTGTTCTCGCGTGGTCTTACTACCTTTTTCATTCCTTAAGTGCAGACTTGAAAATGTATGAATTTCCCAGCTTTAGATAATTCTCAATTTAAAAATACTGCACTTGCTTTGCTGGTTTATCCAATAAATAACCATACATTTTTTTCACTTTCTATAATTCAAAACACATTTTTGAAATGTTGCAATTTCCTGGAAACAGTACAAATGTGGGCAAAAGTTTGATGTGGTGTTCAGTGTTGCTGCTAGCCTAGCTATAAGACTTGTCATTGCTTTAAAATTTCCAAAAGTAGATTAGGATAAATATTTCTGTTAATCTGTTTAATAAAACACAGCAGTATGAGACCATAAGTAGTTGTCCGATTAAAAAAACCAAAAACCATTTTTATAGGAAACCTAAAGTTAGGCCTGAAAAATCTCAGCAATCTGATTTCAATTCCAGGTGCTCGTGAATACCATGTACAATTCTTCAGCAATGAGCCTGAACGGGCGTGGATCCATGAGAAAAGGATAAGAGAATATGGTGGCTATAAGCAGTACGAACAGTTACTTGCTGAGGCTTCGAAGCAATCATGCAACCAGTCAGAAAAAGAAAAGGTATTTATTAATTGTTCTGAGTTATGGATAAAGATACAGAGCATTCTTAATGTCTTGTTGGCATAAGGCATAACATGCAGCCTCATTATGAATTTTGATAAGCCATAAGTTTTAGGTTTTCCCTTCCTAATGCTACTGATGGTGAATTAACCAATGTTTAAATCCATGACTGCTTCAGATGATGAATATGCTGTTTAATGTAGATCTCGTATTACATTTTAGTTCAGATATTTGATTAATTTAATTTCTTTTCACCTTCAGATGGTATTTGGTAATTGGATTTGGAAGTGTGCAAGGTGTCGCGGGAAGCCAAGTCTGACACGCTAATTATTTGAGTTCCAGAGCAGTCCCAAAGGATCTTTGAACTTCAGGGACTAGTAGTTAAGATAGTCTGACCGTGACTTAAATTTGTGCCACCAAATGCCTCTCTGGATTGGGTGTGTAACCTCTGTCTTCCTCGTGAACATGACTGTGTTTGCCACACACTTCCTTTGAAAACCCGGGGAAAGAAATATGGTGCGTTTTAAGCCATTGAGAGGTCTCTTCAATTTACATTCACCAAAGAGGGATGTAGTTATTAAAACACTTATGTGGCATTGAACAGGGCCACAACTGATATAATATTGACCATTAAAAGGCATCAAAACTCCCAAACCACTCCGAGGCATTGTTAGGGCAGAGAATACTTGAATATCCCTTGAAAAAAGATAGCCATCTGAGTGAATATTGATACAGTGTTAGTGTCTTTGTTTTGAGACATATATTCATTTGGGCAACCTCAGCCTCAGAGCATGTTTCTGTGGATTCAACTTACCAGCAAATGTCCACACCTCTGTAGAGATACCTGTGTAGTCCTGTCTCAATCTTTGGCTAGGAAGGGGAGAATGTTCCTAGCAATACCATGGTGCCGCACATCAAGCAGTACAGCTATTTTATCTCTTACGGTGCAGTGTCTGCAATCAGAAAATCAATCCCGTAAATTGTTTGTGGAATTAATTTACGTATTAAGGCATTAATATAGTTCAAGGCTCAGCTTAGCAAGAATAGACTCAAATATAGCACTCAGTAGTGCAACAAATGCTAGAGCTCAGAGGTCAACGGGCCTCCTGCAACCCAGTTGGGGCTGTTAATTCACCTAGATATTGACATGGGTGCCGATTTTCCTTAATTGCATTAGGGCCAATCACACGCTTTTAAAATATTTTTTTTATTCTATTTTAAAATTAATCAACAGACCGCAAGTCAGCAATGTACGATGTCATCTGAACATATATAACCAAGAACACCAGACTCCCAAGGTCGCACAAGTATACAGGTCATCTGCACCCATTATCCCTTCCACTTGAGCTTTCACTCTCAGGAGTCTAACATTTGTCAGCATGTGCATTCACAAGCAGAAAAGTTCGAAATGATGCCCACATGTTATGTGGTGAGAGGTTTCCTGTAGAAGTATATCTGTAATTGGGCGTTGCAGTACACTAGATCTGTCAGCTATTGCTTGTGAGTTGGAGGCTGACCATGCCCCCAAAGTTTAGCCACCAATCTAATGGCTAACAATAACGCTAAAGCGTTAAATTGCCAGTCTGTGAGCGCCATCTATTTGACCCAGCCCAAAAGCTCAATCTGTGGCGTTAATTCAATAGGGCAAACACAAGGAGATGATGGACGGAGCGCTGAAACTTTTCAGACACTCACCCCCAGTCACAGATCCGGGATGAATCCATCATCATTCTTTAGCTCACTTCGCCACCTCAGTTCAGACCCAGCTATATGCAAATCAGTTTAGACCCTGTGTCTCATGGGAACAGTCCAGCCCGAACTGCCAAACCAGGTCTTCCCTGACCCGGAAACAAGCATCCTGGGACCGGTTTCTGGGTAACACCCTTCATCAGCCAGGCTAGCTTGAATCCAGTGGCAAAGTGAGCAAGGGACCCACGTCTGGGCATACCCTGCCAACTTAGGGCGAACAAAGCAAACACATAGCTGTGTCTGAACTGGGGTGGCGAAGTGAGCTAAAGAACAATGATGGATTCAACCCAGATCTGTGACTGGGGGTGAGTGTCTGAAAAGTTTCAGCGCTTCGTCCATCATCTCCTTGTGCTTTCTTTGTTCGCCCTAAGTTGGCTGGGTATGCCCAGACGTGGGTCCCTTGCTCACTTTGCCACTGCATTTAAGCTAGCCTGGCTGATGAGGGCTGTTAGCCCGAACCCGGTCCCAGGATGCTTGTTTCCGGTCCAGGCAAGACATGGCTTGGCAGTTCGGGCTGGACTGTTCCCATGAGGCACAGGGTCAAGACTGATTTGCACATAGCTGTGTCTGAACTGGGGTGGCGAAGTGAGCTAAAGAACAATGATGGATTCAACCCAGATCTGTGACTGGGGGTGAGTGTCTGAAAAGTTTCAGCGCTCCGTCCATCATCTCCTTGTGTTTTCTTTGTTAATTCACTAGGGACATCCATAATTTGGTGTAATGTGTGCATAATATTGCGCCAGAAGGTTTGCAGTCCTCTGCATTCCCAAGCTAGGTGCAGGAATTCTGCTTCAGTGGCTCCACATTGTTCAAAGTTGTAATCTGCCGGAAAACCCCATTTGTGCAGCGTCCGTGTAATATATGCAATGTAGGTATAAGCTCCTGCATATCTGTAATCAATTGCTGGGTATATGCTTAACAGTCTGGGAGAAGCAGTATTCCCATGTGTTATCTACTTGGGGTGCTTCTAGGTCCCTCTCACCCGCTCTTGCAGACCTCGGAGGGGATTTTCAGTTTCTGTATTTCCCTGTATAGCATAGTTGCTAGTTTCTTAGTGGTTTTAATATTGATGAATAATTGAAGTAGTTTAAAGCAGTCCGGTTCTTGAGGAAGGTCGTGAGTGGTCTCCTTACTAATCTGCCGGATTCTGAGATAAAGGAAGATGTCAAGTGGGGTGAACTCGCATTGCCTTCTGAATGTTTCTAAGGTAATGAATACTTTGTTCGCCTATAAATTCCCCCACCTGGCAATCCCCAGCTTGTGCATTTGGGATTTCACTTTGTCTCCTGTCCATATGGGGAACAGTAAGCGTTTATTTTAGGGGACATCTAGCGAATACAGCGTTGTAAAATTGGCCTGTTTTCTAAGGCATTCCCAAGTCAGGACACACTACAGTGCACAGTGGGAATTTCTCTGTGTACATTGGGTGTTGCAGACTCGAGGGGGGGTTTCAAAAGGAGTGTGGTGAGCCACATCTTGTTCCACTGCCAGGTGGACCATATACTTGATTCCAGTAATGGGCAAAGTGCGCTTGCACGCATAGATAATAAAGTTCCATATTTTCAGCTGTGCAGCCTCCATGTTTTCAGCTGTGCAGCTTCCATGTTTTAAAAGTAAGGTCAGCATGTCCCAGGAGGTTCTTTTTTCTTTTTTTCCCCAGACCAGTGTGGTAAGCAAAGACGTTAATGTTTGAAAGAAACACTTGTTCAATGGGATGGCTATGGTAACAAAAAAGTATAGGAATTTAGAGTATAACTATTTTTATTAAGCTCAATCTGGTTGCCATTGACAGCGGTAGCTTCAACCACCTTTCTGTTTATCTTCTGAGTGATGACAGTCCCATAATAAAGCTTTTGCAGAACACACATTCAGACACAAAAGGCCCATCGATTACAATTCCTAAGAATGCTTTACTTCTTTGCAACCTCTTAGTTCCAACTCCATAATCTTGAACTTCAGTGATTAGGGTGATTTTAGTTTCATTCAGTTCCGCTGTGCTCGACACCTTCAACCAGAGGGGGCACCAGAATAAGCCAAATACAACTAAAACTGTTGAAGCATTTAAGGTACAGTTTTTAAAGGCTGCATGGGAAGAACATCAAAATTCATATTTACCAGTACACCTGTTTTTCTGGGAAACACAGAACTGCCTCGTGGTTAGATTTTCTCATTTTTTTCTTCAATATTTCTTTATTGAAAGTTTAAGCAACAACAGGATTTATAGGGCTAGTACATTCGTCAGGTTTAAACAATACCACCACAATACATACTGGTTGCCCACTGTAGAATTACTGCAGTGTACATTATACATAGCTTGTACACTGCATCACAATTTTTGCGTATACATGTTTCTACAGTATTGAAGACAGGTGTTGTATATTAACTTTTGCAACAATTAACCCACAAAACAATTAACATGTGGAAGAATCAACCGTGTGACTGCTAGAGGCTGTATGTAGTGCAATAGTAAATGGTGTACGAGGAAGAGGAGGTTGGTGTCGTCAGTCATTAAGTAAGTTCATCTTTAGCACAGGCATGGGGGTGTGGGTTGGGGGAACTGGGGGAAGGCATTCCCCAGGGCAAGGACCCGGCAGGATCAGAGCCCTCACTCTCCCGGTCGGCATGTGTTACCGGTGTCACTCGCATGTTCAGGAATGAGCACCTGCCGGTCTAGATTCCACCACCTCTAGATATATCTGCCAATTTGGGGGGGTAGATGCAACTGATCGGCCAACCCCAGTGACATGTGGTACATCCTGTTCTGCCATAATGCCAGCGCGTAGTTCGGAGAGCCACAGCTCCTTGCTATCCTAAGCTTGGCCAACACCAAAGCCAGGTCTAGAAATTTGTTAGTGGGTTTACGTGCTGCTGTACGGAAGGTGATCCCCAAGAGATAATGAAGGTCGTCTATATGTAATGTGTCATCTACTGCTTTAGAGAGTATTGCTTTCACTGCAGCCCAATAACTAATCAGCTGAGGGCATGACCATACCATGTAAATAAAATTTGCCGCAGTATCATGGCAGCGTGGGCAGGAGTCCGGAGTCCCCTGATACATACCCGCAAGTCTATGGGGTGTAAGATGCATGTGGTAAAGGTAATAGAATTGGGTTTATTTAAATCTGACGTTCATGGAAACGCATTTTGGTACCCCCAGGCATTGCGTCCAGTGCTTGTCAGTGAGCGTAGTGGATAGTGTCTCGTCCCAGTAAGCCCGTAGAGCAGTGAGGGCCATGCTCCTGTCCCCGCGTAGGGAGTTGTATAACAGCGTTCTAGTGCGACAGCCTGCCCCATGTGTAAGTATGGTTTGGAGGAGTCTGGGTGTATCTGGCTCGTCATGTGTTTTTTTAAAACAATTTTATTGAATTTATTACAATTCTTATGACATATGATGTTCCCAGCTGTTCAGCAGCACATATTTTAGTACAGTTGCTCTTGTGTCACAGTGGTGTATCAAATACAATGAATAAGGGTTACAACTGTAAATAATCAAGCATATTTTATAAGACTTGTGTCTATTCAATTAACTATAAACTACTATTTCTTAAGCTAAGAACACCCCCCTCCCCCCGGTTCTCTGGCTTTGGCTCGTCATGTGTTTTATGCCAGACAGTGTGTCGATGCCAGGTAAGCGAGCCCTAGAGGAGGAAGGAAACTTAAGGATACCATAATCGTCCACCAGGTTCTCAAATGTACAGAGAATTTTGTCCGAAAAGAGGTCCCCCCATGTCGTGAGGCCCGAGGTATTCGAGGCGGCATCCGGTCTGGGGCCTCAGTCTATGCAATACGGCAACGCCCTCAGGGATAGTTCAGGGCCGTAAGGGGGGGTGGGGCCGTTTCTTGACCAGGTAAGTGTTGCAACAGGAGTGGGCCATGGACATAAGAATATTTCCAACCTTCTTTGGGATCGTTCTCTCTGATCCCAACAGCCATTCTAACACGTTAGATGGATGTATCCCAACCGACTAGCGCCCTAGTTCGGTTGTATTTTGGCCTACCAACCAGCGCATTGGCCGTTGCAATTGTGCGGCCGCATAACTGTACTTAAAATTTGGGGCACCCGAGCCACTCTCCGCCAGAGGAGCATATAGTTTATTAAGAGACGCCCGCTTTCTGCCATTACCCTATATTAGGGTAGTTAGATATGCATTTAAGTCCTAAAGAATTTCTTAGCTATTAGGATGGCTGAGCCGCAAAGAAGTACAGCAATCTGAGGAGCACCAGCATTTTTTAGATAGCTATACGGCTCATAGGGGAAAGCAGCAATGCAGTCCAGAATGGCATAGAGGACCTGGCACCGGTCATTGCCCTACCCAAATTACCGTCCTGTAAGTTATTTGCAGAATGGTAAACCCAGATTCTCCAGTATTGTATCTTTTATAGATTCACGTGCTTGAATCTTCCCCGTCATCATGGTGGGAGTAACAGTAACAGTAACAGTAGAAATAGTAGTACTGAATACATAGACCTCCATAGAGAGAAAATTCAATTAATCACTCTCATCAACCTCATTTTATAACATCCAAAGTTCAGCCAATCACAGCAGAGACCTCAGAGTAACCCTCTCCACAGAGCCACCACACCTCAGATTTCTTACCGCACGTCGTGTGATTGGGAGTCTCTCTGAGCTCTGCTTAGTGACAGTTGGCTTTTTCAACTTTTGACCTCCAGCTTCCAGCTCAAGGTATTCCTTTCTGTGACTTTCACAATGCCAGATAAAAAAGGGTTGTTTAGGCCCTGTAAAACTTGTGGGAAATCTAGACTTTTCTCAGAAGTTACTCACAAGCAGTGTCTCTATTGCCTCTACCCTGACCATAAACCCAGGGAATGCAAATACTGCCGAACCTTCTCGGCAAAGACCCTCAAGGATAGGGAAGGAAGACTGTTCCTCTGGCTCCAGAAGAAAAAAGCTGTTTCTGAATCTGGCTCATACACTGAGGAAAAGCCCCCCTCTTCCTCCAGGAAAAAAAAAGAAGGCAGCTCCTCTTCTCACCAAGGGGACTCCAAGAGATCTAAATCACAGGAGCAGGAATAATCTGAGGAGAAACGCCACAGAAAACAGGTAGAAGGAACTTTGAAATAATCTTCTGCTCCAGTCTCTGCTTCTCGAACTCCTGTGAGATATCTTCCTTCTCGTCCGTCGACGGCGTCGTCGACGAGAGCTATCTGTCAGTAGACCTGAGGTGATTTCTTCGCCGTCGACTACTTCTACAGCGACGGTGACCACGTCGACGGCTGCTGCGTCGACGGGCCCGCAGTTGACTTTGACGGTGTCATCGTCGACGAGACCATCTCCGTTGAAGAGTCTTCCTCCCCCCCCAATGAGAATTTCTCCGTCTACGACCACTCCGTTGACTATGCTGCCCTCCTTTCCGCCGACGGTGGTGGTATCACCGTCGACGGTACCGTCGACGGGAGAAATAATCCATTTGGGACCTTCAAAGATTCAGGATTTTTCAAAAATTCCTCCATTGCCTCCAGCACGTTTGCTTGACTTTCAGGAGTCTGAGGATCAATCAATCAATCAGGTGTTTGTTAAGCGTGACTACTCACCCGTAAGGGTCTCAAGGCGCTGGGGGGAGAAGGGGGGGTGCAGGTTCCAGTCCATCAAGGAGGGGGTCTGTCGAAGAGCCAGGTTTTGAGGTTTCTCGCGAAGATGGGGAGCGATGTCTGTCTGAGGTGGAGCGGAAGGGCGTTCCAGGCTCTGGCAGCGAGAAAGGAGAACGAGCGGCCTCCCGATCTGGTCTTTCTGGTGCCGGGTACCACGGCGTAGGAGAGCTGGGCTGATCGTAGGATCCTTTGGGGTGCGTGGAATTTGAGTCGGCTGTTCAGGTATGCTGGTCCGGTGTCGTGGAGGGCCTTGTGTGCGTGGGTGAGAATCTTGAAGGTGATTCTAGCCTCAATGGGGAGCCAGTGGAGTGTGTGCAGGTGCTGGGAGATGTGGCAGTGTCTTGGCAGGTTGAGGACCAGTCTTGCGGCGGCGGTCTGGATGTTTTGTAGCTTGCGGGTGAGATTTTTGTTTATTCCGGCTTAGAGTGCGTTGCCGTAGTCGAGTCTGCTGGTGACGAGGGCGTGAGTGGCGGTCTTTCTGTGCTCAAGGGTGATCCATTTGAAGGTCTTGCGTAGGAGGCGGAGGGTGTGGAAGCAGGAGGATGCGACGGAGTTGATCTGGCGGTCCATTTTGAGCTCGGCGTCCAGGATGATCCAGAGGTTGCGTGCGTGGTCCGTGGGGGTGGGTGGGCTTCCGAGGGCGGGGGGCCACCAGGTGTCGTTCCAGGCGTCTGGGTTTGGGCCCATGATGAGTACTTCTGTTTTGTCGGTGTTGAGTTGTAGGCAGCTGCTTTTCATCCATTTGGCGACGGGTTCCATGCCTTCTTGAAAGTTGTCTGGCGGTGTTGGGTTCGTTGGATAAGGAGAGGATGAGTTTGGTGTCGTCTGCATATGACAGTGTTGAGTCCGTAGGTTCTGACGATGGGGGCGAGCGGAGCCATGTAGACGTTGAAGAGCGTAGGGCTGAGGGAGGACCCCTGGGGGACTCCGCAGGTGGTTGGTGTAGGGTCCGAGAGGAAAGGGGGTGTCTGACCCGCTGCGTTCTGCCGGAGAGGAAGGAGTGGATCCAGTCGAGGGCCTTGTCCCAGGATCCCTGCGTCGTGGAGTCTGATGGAGTCTAGCATGTTTGGCCCTGCGTATAGTCCTTCTCAACTAAAAGTTAAGTGTCAGGACTTTGATGATGATGAGGACTTGGAGGACAATAATCCTTCCTCTTACCTTGCTGGAGAGTATTCGTTCACTGATACGGCTAATGTACAACAGTCAGAATCTTTTCAAGAGCGTTATCCCTATGATGAAGAGGATCCTCGCCATTTTAGGGAACCATCTATTAACGGTCCAATATCGTTAGTAACAGACTTACGTCACATGCTAAATGATTACTACAGACGCTTTCCCGATGCAAATGCTCTGCAACATCCTCCGCCTCCTCAACATGCTCCTGTAGAGCACGCAGGACAAGTAACTCTTTGGCCCATAAGGGAAAAGGTTTTGCCTCCTCCTATTGTTATTCCTGAAGATACACAAAATGTGGACCAACAACAGGTAGAGGAAGGAGAGATACACACCGATGTTGACACCCAGGACAATTGGGATGATTACGTAGTTCCCACACCGTCATCTCCTATCCCTCTTCCTGCAGACTCTCCCCCTGCTGACATCGGGTGCTTTCATGACCTACTAGAACGTGCCTCGAAGCGCTTTGATCTAGCTATGCCAGTTAAACAAACTGAGTGTTTCTTGTATGACTTTAAGCCGGGCACTCAATGATCCATTAGGGCAATTCCCATAGTGGATTACTTATGGCAAGAAGGTCTAAAACAGATGTGGACACCAGCTTCTCCCAGTGGTAATCCCGAAACTGGACAAGAAGTACAAAGCCCCTGATAATTCACCCACATGCCTCATCGGTCATCCTAGACCGGATTCTGTAATCATGCAGGCTGCGCAAAGAAGAGCTAAAAACCCAGCATCTCAGTGTTCTGCACCTCCGGAAAAAGGACAACGCCGTCTGGACAACATCAGGAAGAGGTTTTCTGCTCTGGCGGCTACCTCTATAAGAGCCTCCAACGCTATGGCCATTCTGGGAAGATACGACCAACAGATGTGGTCGGACATCTCTTCGCTTTTAGAACATCTTCCTGAAGATAAGAAAAAGGAAGCAAAGGATATCTTATCGGAAGGAGAAAGGGCTTCCACTGAAATTATAGAGATCGCTACGGATATCTCTTCTACTTCATTTCGTCAAATGGCAGGAGCAGCGGTGCTGAGGCATCAGGGGTGGCTGAAGGCGACTAGCTTCCGTCCTGAGGTTCAGGCTAAGGTGCTAGATATGCCTTTTGACAGTGAATGCTTATTTGGCAGTCATATAGATGAAGTCCTTCAGTCTATAAAGAAGGACACAGACACTGCTGAATCCCTGGCAACGCTACAACAATGTTTCCAGTCCTTTCGGGGCAGAGTTCAAGGGCAGTATGCACCCAGACTGCAGTTCCAACAGCAGTTTCAACATTACCCTCAAAGCACCTATCAGGCGTACAATCAACCTTTCAGGTCCAGCACTGCATCGTCCTATTCATGGCCCACTGGTCGTAAAAGGCAGCAATCTGCCGGAAGATCGCAGGATTCAAACAAGAGGCAATGAGTTTCTCCAGGCCCCTGCCACTACAGTCCCACAACAATTCGAGCCGACCTGCTCAAACTTCTTACAAAATTGGGTGTCCATCTCTTCGGACAAATGGGTTTTGGATGTCTTCCGTCACGGTCACACCCTAGAGTTTGTACAGTATCCTCCAACTACTCCTCCTCCGAAGGTACCACATCGTCATCTGCCAGATTTCAAGAGGGAAATAAAAACTCTCCTTTCCAAACGAGCCATAGAGAAGGTACCCTTACATCAGCACAATCGGGGTTTTATTCCTACTTAAAATAAACATAAATCAATATCAAACAAAACAGGTGCAGTCTCAAACCGTAGAATAATTACTGAAAAATTAGAAGATACATTCAAAGTAACTCAATATATTGGATCAAAAGCAAGTCAATTGTATCATTGCCCCATGTAACAAAAGAAAAGCTTACAGTGTCTCATTCTCCACCGTAACAGAGGGCACATCATTAAATGGAGTACAAATAAAATCTCTACTCTCGTTCCAGGAGCCCCATATTTTAGTCCATTTACCAGGGCATCCCCTGCTTTCATACACCGCTCTCTCCGCTTGCATACACCAATCCATGTCGGATTCCCAATCAGTGTGCCGCAGTTCGACCCCTCCCTTCCACGTTCTGGCAATATTGCGTTTTGCCACCATGCAACCCAGCGTGACCCAAAGCTTTTCAAATCTTGTTAAATCCGTGGCCTCCCAGATATTTAATAGGCACAGGCGTGGGGAGCCTTCAATTGTTTTGTGACATATCTGAGACATGGCTGAAACCACCCTTCCCCAGTATTTCTGAAAGCTGGGGCATTCCCACCATTGATGTAAAAAAGTACCCGTGTGCCCACAACCACGAGGCCAGGCAGGGGAGACTAATAGACCCATCTTAACGAGCGCGGAGTTGGTGTAATACGCTCTGTGGAGTATTTTAAGTTGTATAAGCTTGAAGGGGGAGCGGATGGCCACCTCCCGGGGTGATGCCAAGGCCTCCCTCCAGTCCTCATCGTCAAGATCTCCAACCTCCTCAGCCCATTTTATTCATATTTTATCATGGGTCTCGGGTAAGTTGTTAAGAATTTTCTGATACGTTAATGAAATCGCTTTTTCTGGGAGATAATCATCTAGTAGTCTATCTTCTAAAGGGGAGGAGGTTGGCAAATCAGAGCCTTTGGGTATTGCTTTATGTAGTGCATTTCGTGCCTGAAGGTATTGGAAAGTTTCACCCACCTGAAGTTGATATTGAGTTTGTAGGTCCCCAAATGGGACAATCCCCGCCCCCCCCTCATCCATAGGTCTCCCACTTTCGAAAGGCCAATTAGATCCCATTTATCAAACCCTGGCTGTTGTGAGAGCATACCTTGCTGACTGGACTCAAGCAGCGGAGTGGCCTCCGTAATCTTGCCTTTCCAGCCCAACACAGCAGTTGCTGTGTGCCAAATAGAAACCATAGTGGAAGTCGGGGTGTGTTTAGGTGTGTATTTTTTCCCGCCATACAGTGCCCTGAGGTAGTTACCAGAAGACACATTGTACCTATCCATTCTATATGCTGGGTCAGTGATGGGTCTTATTCCTACTTCTTAATCAAAAAGAAGACCGGGAAATGGAGGCAGGTCTTGGACCTCCGGTTACTGAACAAATTCATCAAAAACCAATCTTTCAAGATGTTGTCTCTGCAAGAAATCCTTCTTCTTATGGAAAAAGGGGATTATCTGTCATCTCTCGATCTTCTTGATGCTTATTTTCACATCCCCATTCATCGCAGATATCTCAGATTCGAAGTGGCAGGGTGCCATTATCAGTTCAGAGTGCTTCCTCTCGGTTTGAAGTCGGCCCCCAGGGTCTTCACCAAATGCAGGCTCCGATAGCTGCCTTTCTGAGACGTTCAGATCACCAGGTATTCCCCTACCTGGACGATTGGTTAATAAAAGCTCCTTCGTTTCAGGCAGCCAGGAACTCTACGCAAACTTGCCGAAATCTTTTCCAGTCTCTGGGTCTTCACCTCAATCTAGAAAAGTCTTCTTTCATTCCTTCCAACTCTCTGACTTTTCTAGGAGCTTGCATCGATACAAATCTCGGCAAAGCCTTTCCGACTCCCGAAAGGGTCTCGCGTCTCTAGGAAATGACACGCCTTCTATCATTAAAAAGGTCAGTTTCTGTCAAAGTACAAATCTATGCCGGGGATGATGTCCTCATGCATTCAACTAATTCCCAATTGCCGTCTTCGTATGCGCCCATTGCAGGAGCAACTGGACACTCAATGGGTTCAATCCAAGGGGTCATTCAACGACATGATTCAAATCTCGACGGCTATGAAAGCTTCAATGTCTTGGTGGAGGACCAATGAAAACCTTACTCAGGGTTTGTCTTTCATTCACTCAACTCCTCAGTTTGTGATGACGTTGGATGCGTCCATGGAGGGCTGGGGAGCTCACCTTCAGGAGCTTCAGGTGCACGGGAAATGGTCTAAACAGGAATCGAAATGTCACATAAACCTTCTAGAGTTAAGAGCGGTGTTCTTGGGCCTTAAAGCATTCTTGCCTCGGATTTGGGGATCTCCAGTTCTGGTCCGACCGGACAACACCACCACCATGTTTTATCTCCAGAAACAGGGTGGCACGAGATCTCAGTCTCTGCCTTTTCAAGCGCAGAAGATTTGGGAATGGCTTCTCAGTCAAATTTCACTTTGAGTGGAGCACGTGCCAGGGGTCCACAATCAGTGGGCTGACTCTCTCAGCAGGGTGTCCAAACAATGCCACGAATGGGAGCTCAACAACCAGATGTTGCAGATGGTCTTTCGGTCTTGATGCTCCCCAACATTAGATCTGTTCGCTACGTACCTCAACAAAAAGTGCACATTTTACGCAAGCAGGACTTCTCAGCCGGGATCGTGGAGAGACGCTTTTCTGCTCTCCTGGACAGGAAAATTTGCCTACGCCTCCCCCCCTCCCCCTCCCCCCTGTTTCCTCTCATTCCTCGAGTTCTCCCAAAAATAAAGCGGGAGCTTTCTTCACTTGTCGGCTTGGCTCCTCACGTCATTGAATTTGGGAATTTGAACATACCCAATGATTGCAAAGCAGTTTTACAAAATTCTCGAGCTCCTTCCACGCTCAAATGTTACTCTGCAAAATGGAAAAGGTTCTGTGTTTGGTGCAGCGCTCATTCTTTACATCCACTTTCATCCACACCGGAACAAGTATTGCCCTATCTCTTGCACCTAGGCAAGGCGGGACTCTCGCATTCTTCCATTAAGATCCACCTTGCTGCTATTTCTAGATACAGACGACATCTGGATCAATCTTTGTTGTGGTCTCAGAGACTTATTAAGGAATTTCTGAAAGGCCTCTTCAGGACCTACCCACCGGTGAAATCCCCTCCAGTGCTGTGGCATATAATAACGGTCCTGTCACAACTAATGCTTTTCCCCATTTGAGCCTATAAACAAATGTGACTTAAAATTTCTCTCCTGGAAGATGGCCTTTCTCTTGGCAATTACCTCAACCAGACGTATCAGCGAAATCCAGGTATTCACTATAAAGGAACCATTTCTTCAATTTCTAGCTGACAGGGTTACTCTGCGTACGAATCCTTCTTTCATACCAAAAGTACCATCGTCTTATCACCTCAACGAGCCTATAATTCTGCCTACATTTTTTCCAAATCCGTCCTCGGTGGCGGAAAAATCTCTCCATTCTCTGGATATCAAACGCTGTTTGAAATTTTATCAACAAAGGACAAAATCCTTTTGTAACTCTTCTCAACTGCTGGTTTCTTACTTTGCACCCAGGAAGGGACTTGCCCTAACTAGGGCCAGTATTGCTCGCTGGGTCACTTTAGCTATTGTCTTCTGCCACGAGAAGGCTGGACATCCATTGCCTGCAAGTGTGCAGGCCCATTCGACGAGAAAAATCGCAACTTCTTCAGCCCTGTTTGCAGGGGCTTCTCTCCCTGACATATGCAGGGCACCAACGTGGGTGAGGATGCACACGTTCATAAAGCATTACTGCCTGGATGGTTGGTGGAAGGCAGATATAGCCGTGGGACAAGCAGCTCTTCGTCATCTTTTTGCCTAAGGTAGGAGGCTTATGGCCATCCTGATTTCTTTATTTACTTTTTTTGTTTATTCTTGTATATCTATTTGATTGTTATTTCTACTTGCATTAAGAGAATTCTGGTTATATATATATTTTTCTTTGGTACTGTCATGGTGGGATTGTTCGCCTTCCCGCCTTCATTGTTACTTCTATTTATCAATATGCTGCTCTTTAATCGGATTCAAGCATGTGAATCTCTAAAAGATACAATACCGTAGAAAAACAAGTTACTTACCTGTACATTGTGGTTTTCCAGTATTGATATCTTTTATAGATTCACATGCGACATGCCCTCCTCCCCGGTTAGGCTCACCATTCTACCCCTTAGTAATATATATGTATATGTATGTATATATATATATATATATATATGTTTCACACTTGTGCTCGAAATCTGAGGTGTGGTGGCTCTGTGGAGAGGGTTACTCTGAGGTCTCTGCTGTGATTGGCTGAACTTTGCATGGTATAAAATGAGGTTGATAGAGAGCTCAATTGAATTTTCTCTCTATGGAAGTCTATGTAATGTATTCAGTACTACTATTTCTACTGTTACCGTGGGACTCCCACCATGATGGGGAAGATTCAAGCATGTGAATCTATAAAAGATATCAATACTGGAGAACCACAGTGTACAGGTAAGTAACTTGTTTTTTCCCCAAGTATTTAAAGGAGTCACAGGACCAAGGGAGTAGGGTAACCGGGAGTGCCCTCCGTTGATTGGGAGAGAGTAACGTCATTGGGATTAGTTGGGATTTATCCCACTTCACCTTAAATTCTGATGCATTTCCAAACTGTTCCAGTAAGACCATAAGACCTGGGTGTATTGCTGCGTCTTCCCATAGTGCATCATCTGCGTACATGGATATTATGTGCCAGTGATTGTCAGCTTGTATCCCCCAACTTATAGCGCATTGCCGAAGTGCGCAAGCCAGTGGCTCCATCGCAAGCACAAAAATAATCGGGGAGAGAGGGCAGCCTTGTCTGGTACCCCACTTTCTAGCAAAGGGGTCAGAAAAGGTGGTACCTGTTTTTACACGAGCCATCGGAAAAGTATATAATGAGATCCATTTAAGGAAGTTGGGTCCCAATCATAGCTTGCCAAGCACCGCCATCAAGTAGCTCCATCCCAGGGTGTCAAAAGCCTTCTCGATGTCGAGGGATACGACCCAAGGGCACACACCCGTCTCGGGTGTCCAGTTCATTAGCATGAAAAGCCGACGCAGGTTCAGGAAGGTGTTCCTGCCGGGAACAAACACATTTTGGACATGGTGCACCACAGTTTGTACTATCAGGATCATTCGATTTGGCTAATAGCTTCCCAAGTATCTTTTAGTCTAAATTCAATAGGGATAGGGGGTATTATGATCCCAAGAGTAATAGGTCCCTGTCCTGTTTGAGCAAGACTACCAGTACCGCCTCCCTGATGGAGGGGGGCAATAATTCTGTCGCGTAAGCCTCGGTGTAGGTTTTGAGCAGGTGCGGAATGAGCTGTGTTCTATAGGTGGAGGAAAACTCCAGAGGCCAGCCATCACAATCTGTTTTATCACATCAGCGATCTCAGTTTAAGAAATTGGGACTTCCAATCCACCCGCTGTGAGGCCAGTATGCGGAGGAGAGTCACTCCATCTAGGAAGGACTGTACTGCAGTTTGATCCTCCCCTCTTGGGGCTTTATATAAGGAAGCGTAATATGAGTAAAAAGCAGTGTTAATACCGTCTTGCATGTTAAGAATGCACCCTGTACCATCTCGTATAGCCGTGATCGGGTTCCTAGGTGAGTCTGAGCAGAGCAGCCACGCTAGGAGTCTACCTGCTTTGTCGCCCTCTGCATTTCTTCTAGCCCCAGTGCTTCCTGTAATCTAGGGCTCCCAGGTTCTCCAGACTGGTCCTGTGAGCCAGCCTGGCCCATGCCAGCAGAGCTACGACCGTTGGGTCTGTGGGGGATAACTGTTCATAGCAACGTATGCTTGTCTTTAGGACACCAAGTTCCCTGCGAACGGTTAGTTTAGTACCATAAACTGCCATAATTGTGTAACCACGGAGCACAGCTTGGAACGCATCCCATTTGATCCTGGCTCCTGAGGCAGAGCCCTCATTTTCCAGAAAGTAAGAGGTAATATTGTCTGAAAGAGTAGATCGGAATGGAGCGTCTTGGAGCGCTTCCAAAGGAAGGCGCCATGTTGGTGTTTTGGTCCTGTTTCTTCCCCAGCTCAGTTGTAGAGGGCAATGGTCTAAGAGTGCGTCTAGGGTATTCGGCCCGCACTACCCTGGCAAGGTTGTCCCAAGAGCAATAAAGGAGATCAATCCTGGTATGTAAGTCGTGTAAACCAGAGTAGTATGACAATTCCCTAGTCTCTGGGTTCAGACTGCTCCACACGTCTTTTACCTGAGTGTTAGTGGCCCAACTCTGTAGGTGATGTGAAAGAGATATCATTTGTGTGCGGGGGGTGTAATTCAGTGCTAGTGCATTATGCAACATTGTTGGGGTCAAAGATTGCAAGAAGGGAGCTAGGTTAGTATTGGGTGCATAAAGCGATATTAGAGAGAGTGGGAGACCGTACAGTAAACTGAATAACTTACTGAAAAACGTAATTCATCCTCAGCAGACATACCGCTCATCTTGAAAGAGCTGTATCTATTGAGGTTTTTAGATTGACCCACATAAATTTGCCCTTACCCCAATACTGCAAACTCTGCGCGTAATCTGTGCATTGATATAAATTATGGTATTACATTCAAAGATCGAGTAGCCAGAGTTGCTAAAACCTGTCATTGGCAGCTAAAAACACTTCTCCACTTTTTTGAAGATCATTGTTACCTCCCCTTGGTGAATGCTCTTGTACTATCTAGATTGGATTATATGAATGCTGTTAATATTTCTTCTTCTGGCACCATTATAGATGACATGCTACTGGCCCTGAACACAGTATCATTACTTATTACAAAGTATTCCAGAAGTGGCCACATGACACCTGTTCTTTGTCAGCTTCATTGGCTGCCCTTAAAACAAAGGATCATTTTTAAATCACTAGAAATATTACATACAGCCCTCTCTATTCAAACCCCAGATTTTCTTGCTAAAATGTTTTCGTGGCACTTTTCCAGTCAAACATTGCTCTCAAACTTTCAATTTCTTGCTGTAATTTCCAAAACTAGACCAGTTAGGTTTGGTGACTGAGCTTTCTGTTACAGCATTACAAATGTAGTATGCCCTCCCAGTCTTTCTTCATTCTGTGCCCAGTCTTCATCCGTTTAGAAAACGTAGTCGCCTCTCTATAATCAATAAATGCATAATTGTTTCCAAACGAATTTTTTCTTTAGTGCCAAGAAGCTTCTGTGAATGTTGTGCTTTATAAGTAACACATCATAGGTCATTATAATTCTATTGGAGCAGATTTAACAGTTTTGTGGTGCTGACCATATCTTTATTTCAACTCACACCATTGAAAATCTATTTTCTCCATGTTATTGAGACATATATTGAACGTTGACAAGTATGATGCCGAATCAATCTCGACTTTGTGGCACCATATAGCAATACTTTGTTTATTCCAGACTATGTATGATCACTAAATATTCGCATGATGGCAGAAAAAAATCAATAGTTGAATTTGAGCCTCTCTTTAATCAGCCTTGTAAACAAGCACGTTCCAATCGACCTGCCATTTTAAATTATTAAATTTATACTCAGTGCAGAGTCTATAAGTTGACAACCACAGGAGTCACTTCTTTAGTTATGTGTCTGGAGATTTTCTATTTACCATGCATTATCAGGTACCACTATGTCACTAAAGAAGTACAAAGATTTGACCCTGGCATCGAAGTCGTCCAAAAGGCGATCTGAACTTTGGAGATGTTGTACATTGAGATTGTGAATCGCTTTCATTGGTTGTTTGAATATATCGAGTCGATTTTGTGCTTGGTGGGATATGCACATTACTGACCTTTATAGGTCACTTAACCCTAATACAATAGACTACTCCTGTTAATTGTTATCCATAGATTCAACACACAATTGGATGTGATCTTATTAGACCACAAATTCACATGCATACATGCTGCCAGGAGGAGAACATGGGACCATGTCCTTGTTGGACCATGTTCTGGTGACATGTTAACTGAACTGGGGGCAGCGGACGGCCAAGTGGAAGACCGTCTTGGAGTCTGAAAGAGGCGCTTCTGAGAGACCAGTCGCAAAGACAGCAGTGGTGGAGCAATTCAGGGGAATTCTTCCATTTCAGTGACACATAGCGGACAAGTCTGGATATTACCTGGATACCTTTAAGGTTTGTAGTAAGCGGCCAAATGATAGTTGTTGGAGCAAGGATCAAGAAGATGAGGGAAATGGTTAGGGCTGCTCTAAAGGTCTAACTGGAAACAACTGAAGAACAACACAAGAAAACTCTGTTAAATAAGATATGGTATAAAGTTCTGAACTAGAAGGGCCAGCTGAAACTGTTCAACGTTAACAAGGCAGAATAGTCCCTTAAGTCTCAGAATGAAGACATTTCTGTACATCTTTCTTGTTATCAGGCATACATTTTAAATTTGTATTAGAGGGTCATACATAAGCTTATCAATAAGCTTCTTTTTTGAGTGTTAAGTTAATTGGCGCGTGGTCGGAGACTGATTTATGAACAATAGTTATCTCTTGAACTTGTGGTCTGAAGGCCATGCCTATCAAGAAGCTGTCCCACGTTGCGTAGGAGCAATGGACTGCAAAATTGAAAATGTAGTCCAATTTTTCCCTGGTGGGCTGTCAGTCCCTGAATGCTAGGATGCTGTCTGTTAAACCTGTCATCCTTAGGGTGGTCTTCCCCCAAACTCTTTGCCTGCTTAGCTATTCTTTTTGCTGATTCTTTTTGTTGGCTTTAGGAGTCTGAGCACTTTACCTTTGCTGACCAGTGCTAAAATGCATGTGCTTCTCCCCTAATCATGATAACATTGGTGTATACACAATTGCCATATTTAGTTTACTCGTAAGTCCCTTGTAAAGTGGTATACCATATATCCAGAGCATGTAACCTAAATGCCACTAGTGGACCTGTCTCACTGATTTTGCCACCCAAGGGGGGCAGAAGCAGCCAAAATGTGTTCACAAGAAAAAGAGGAGCAACCCCTGCCTAAGCGGTCGCTCCCTGACATGCCCATAAACTTATCTCTGGTGCCTAGTGGGCTTTCTGCCCCCATCTGCCGCCCAGGTGGGGCAGAAAGACCGTGCCAATTGTTTTGAGGGGTGGGGGCATTATAATGCCCATTTAGGGAGGCCCTCACCCCTAAGATTTCCCACAAAAAGAATCCCTGGTGTCTAGTGGGCTTTCTGCCGCGCCCCCCCCCCTCCTTCCCCTCCTCGGGAGGGCAGATCGGGCGCTATCGGAGAAGCTGTTCCCCAGCTCCCGAGGCTGAAGAAAAAAACAAAATCCCTCTGGTGTTTACAGCAGAGGGATTTCTTACTGCTGTGCCGAGGACGTAATGGTTACATCCTAGGCACACCAGCACCGCAGCCGAGGACGTAACCATTACGTCCTCCGCATAGAAGGGGTTAGATCTGTCTCAGACCTGCCATTGCAGGGCCTGTATGTGCAGTTTACTGCCACTTCCACTTGGCATTTATAACTACTTTCCAAGTCTTAAACTACCCTTTTATTACACATAAGTCACCCCTAAGGTAGGCCCTAGGTAGCCCATAGGGCACAGTGCTGTGTAAGTAAAAGGTAGGACATGTATTGTTAAGTTTTGCATGTCCTGGAAGTGAAAAATACCCAAATTCGTTTTTCATTACTGTGAGGTCTACTCCGCTCATAGGTTGACATTGGTTATTCCTTAATACTCTTTTAATCTGTAATTCCTGATTAGAAAGGAGTAGCTGCATCATGTTTCATAGCTTTGGAATGGTAATGATAAATCCACTTTACTGGTAAACTTGGATATAACATTACTATTCTAGAAATGCCACTTATAGAAAGTGGACATTTCTCTGTTCTTACTGCTCTGTGTGCCTGCAGCCTATCTAGTCCTGGGCCGTTGGAATTGCTTGTTTTTGCTGACCCAGCAGAATCCACTCATCATCGACTTTTTACCGATCGGATCTGACTTATCGCCCTTCGACGCAGCTGCTGCCCGACGACATCGCTTCAACAGACTGCATGGCTCAATGACGACGAACTGCGCAGCTCGATAATGGCGCATCGCCTGCACCAAAGAGGTTGGTCGACGAAGCTTCACTGACTGCGCGGATTGGAACAGACGCATCGCCTGCTTCCACGGGATGCACGACACATCGCCTCTTCTCCTCGGGTCCTCAACGTCGACACTTTCTCCATCCAAGGTACTTTTTTAGTGGGACCGGTGAGTCCTCTATCCTGCCTGCCCTCCATTGCGGTCGGTCGATGTCCCCGCTTGGCACGCTTTATGACTAAACACTATGTTCGAGGCATATGAGCTGCAGAATTCGCACTTTGTGCATAGATCGCCATCTGGTGTTGGGCTCAGATGTTTGCACCTTGTTGTTGCCTTGGAAGAAGTCTTTGTAGTCACGAGATAGGTGACTCCTCCCTTGGACGATAGTGCGCATGGGCATCGACTCCATCCTCAGATTGTTTTTTTCCGCCATCGGGTTCGGATGCAATTTCTGCGCTCCGGTTCCGTACTGTACTGTTCAAACCTTTTCGACGCGCAAAACATCAAAAACTCGACGGTATTGTCTTCGTTCGCGTGCTCTTCGACGCGCTCCTCAAATCCTCGATTCCGGTCGTCGACGCGGGCTGCTGGGCCTATCGACGCCATTCGGGCCTACGGCTAATGGAAAGGACTCCATTTAAAAAATGCCCCCAGTGTGGAGCTAAATTCCCACACAGCGACCAACACAAGGTCTGTAACCTCTGTCTCTCGCCCGAGCACGAGGAGAATAATTGCCAGGCCTGCGCCTCCTTTCGATCTAAAAAGACCATCCGTGATCGCCGGGCCCGACGACACGTTATGGCGCAACGAGCAGCTCCAGTGCCGGAGGACATCTTCAACGAAGGCCCGATGTCCCGGAGGATGATTCAGAGGACCTGGAAATCGTTTCCGAGGCAGACGACTCCGACTCAGACGACCACATCACTCCAGGTCAACGAGTGAGTACAACTGCCCCTACCCCAACCCCACCTCAAAAAAAGAAGGCTCCGGTCAAAACTTCGCCTGCTGGCCCCAGTCGCGACCGAAATGAAGCTTCAGAAGCCCCGCCCCCGGGCCCGGCTCCGAAGACAAAGGGCAAGCCTTCCGGCGGCTCGGGACCGAGCAAGCCCCATATCACCGCCCCGCAGACACCATCGGCACCGAAGCCGGGAGCTCGTCCTGCTCTCGCAGTCCCCAAAAAGCCATCGGCACCGAGCACCTCGGCGCTGAAGGAAAAGGCCTCGGACCCGAAACCAAAATCTTCGGAACCGAAAAAGATTTCCGACTCCACATCGAAGCTGAAGGATCCAAAAACCCCTTCCAAGGCTCCAGAGCAGAAATCTAAACCCCGCTCGGACCCGAAAAAATCAGCGCCGAAAGTGATTATCGAACAGGAAGAACTTTTTCGACCGGATCCCATCGATCCGCAACAAAAAACTCTCCAAGTGGACCCTAAAACAGGACATGTGATCAATGTTCCACACACCAAGAGAAAATTCGACACCCCACACATCCCTGAGGTGCCTGTAAAGAAAAGAGACTGTGCCACTTCACCTTTACGACCCTCTTCTCCTGTTCTTCCTACTGAACCTTTCTTTTCTCCAGATTCTCCCATACTTCCAACATACTCACCACCACCACAGGATGATGATGATTTAGGGGGGGGGGGCGGGAAGGGGATAATGACCCTTTCATTGACCCTGATGACGACACACACGTACCACAGGACAATTGGGATGATTATAATGACCCAGTAGATCCTCCAGACCTTCCTGATCCCCATGCATACCCCACAAAGCCATCTCCCCCAGATGACAATATTGGTTTTGGTCAGCTTATAGACAGAGCTGCCAAGTACCATGGTGTTCAAATGCATTTGGACCCCATAGAGGAGGTCTTCCTAATAGACACCTTTGCACAGTCACAAAGGACTGTACAAACTTTACCAATGTTAAAAGGCGTCATTAAACACACCCCAGACATATTCAAAGACCCCGTAAGGGCTAGAATTCTCAATCCCAGAATTGACAAAAAATATAAACCCGCTCCCAATGATCCCACCTACATCAAGGGTCAACTTCCTTTAGATTCTCTAGTGGTGACCAACGCTAGCAAACGTCGCCAACTCTCAGACCTCCGGTGATGCTCCACCTCCGGACAAAGAGTATAAATTATTAGATGCTTCCGGCAAACGAGTTGCTGCCCAAGCAGCTAATAACTGGAGGATAGCCAATGCGCAGGCATTACTTGCCAGGTATGATAGGGCTCATTATGACCAGCTGGAAACCCTATTGCAGCATTTGCCTGATCAATATAAGGCCAATGATTTGATTCAGGAGGGCAAATTAATGACTAATGCATCAATCAAGTGTGCCCTCGATGCAGCAGACACCGCATCTAGGTCCATTAACACTAGTGTGTTACTAAGAAGACATGCCTGGTGGCGCATTTCTGGCTTTCAACAGGAGGTACAAACAACTATCCTCAATCAGCCGTTCAATCAAGAACAACTTTTTGGCCCAGCTGTAGATACAGCTCTAGAAAAAATGAAAAAGGACACGGAGACTGCTAAATCCATGGGTGCATTACAGTCCCCATCCACACGAGGTTCCTTCTGACGCTCCTTCTATAGAGGCACATCCAAAAACATCGGTGCAGACACTGCTTCTTCCTCCTACAAAAACCCCTCACAAACTTCCCCCAACAAGGGATATTTTAGAGGTGGGTACAGGGGAAATAACAAAGGAAGAGGCCGAGGTAACAACAACACTCGCGCCTCCCCCACTAATAAGCAGTGACTTCCCTCCACTCCCTCCAGACCATTCCACTCCGGTCGGAGGGAGACTCTCACAGTTCCTACCTGTCTGGAATTCCATCACTACAGACAAGTGGGTAAGACAAATTATCCAGTATGGTTACTGCCTGGAACTTACAGCAACTCCACCCAACATACCACCCAAGCAGCGTCCCATGTCCACGGAACATCTCACACTCCTCAAACAGGAAGTTCTTTCGCTGCTTCAAAAACATGCAATAGAACCAGTCCCCATACAACATCAAGGAACAGGAGGTTACTCTCTCTACTTCCTAATCCCCAAAAAAGACGGTACCCTAAGGCCAATACTGGACCTCAGACCTCTCAATCTCTACATACAGTCAGATCATTTTCACATGATCACTCTTCAACAGGTTCTTCCACTGCTTCAACAAGGCGACTTCCTTGCCACATTAGATCTCAAGGACGCCTACTTCCATATTCCCATACACCCTGCTCACAGGAAATACCTAAGGTTCACAGTGGACGGCGAACACTATCAGTTCAAAGTCCTTCCATTTGGAGTGACCACAGCACCCAGGGTTTTCTCAAAGTGCCTTGCAGTAGTAGCAGCGCACTTGCGAAGACAACAAATCCATGTATTTCCATACCTCGACGACTGGCTGATAAAAGCCAAGTTACACAACCAATGTATTCACCACACTTACCAAACCATTCAGCTGCTACACAACTTGGGGTTCACAGTAAACTACACCAAGTCGCACCTTCAACCCTCCTACATACATCAGTATTTAGGAGCCACAATAGACGCTTCCAAAGCTCTAGCATACCCCAATCCAGCAAGGATAGCCAGTATGCAAACCCTCATCTCCAAGTTTCAGCCCCAACACTCTCTCCCAGCACGAGTGTTTATGCAGCTGATGGGAATGATGGCCTCTTGCGTTTTCATTGTACCTCACGCAAGACTTCAGATGCGCCCCTTACAGGAATGCTTAGCACGTCAGTGGAACCAGGCTCAAGGTCAACTTACAGATCTGGTGTTGGTGGACAGCCGCACACATCGCTCTCTGCAGTGGTGGAACATACAAAACCTTTCCACAGGGCGGCCGTTCCTAGAGCCAGTTCCACAAATAGTGCTAACAGCAGACGCATCACTCACCAGCTGGGGAGCCCATCTCCTAAACCACACAATTCAGGGCAGGTGGTCCACCCAACAAAAACTGTTCCACATCAATTACCTAGAATTACTGGCAATATTTCTAGCGTTAAAGTCGTTTCAAACACGTCTCCTCAACAAAGCTGTCCTAGTCCGCACAGACAACAAAAAAGAAATGTATTACATACAGAAACAAGGAGGATCACATTCTTTGCAGCTGTCTCATCTAGCGCAAAGTATATGGAGAGATGGGCCATTACACAAAAAATATATCTTCTAGCAGAACATCTTCCAGGGGTGAACAATCAGATAGCGGATCTGTTAATTCGTCAAACTCAACAGATACACGAATGGGAACTTCATCCGCAAGTTCTTCAACCCTTCTTCCACATGTGGGGCCAACCAGACATAGATCTGTTCGCCACACATGCAAACGCAAAATGCCCAACCTTCCCCGCCAGGTTCCCACACCCGTTGTCCAAGGGCAATGCGATATGGATGAGCTGGTCAGGCAGATTTGCGTACGCTTTTCCGCCACTCCCGCTCATTCCACTAGTAGTACGCAAGCTCAAACAGTCTCTCAACGTGATCCTAGTTGCTCCAACATGGGCACGGCAACCATGGTTCACAACACTACTCGAACTCTCAGTAGTTCCACACCAAAAATTACGTCTCTCCCCAAAGCTGCTAACGCAGAACCATGGAGAGATAAGGCACCCAGATCCAGCACAACTGAATCTAGCGATCTGGCTCCTGAAATCCTAGAGTTCGGTTACCTTAACCTCCCACCAGACTGTATGAACATTATTAAGGAAGCCAGACGCCCCACTACTAGAGCTTGCTATGCAGCTAAATGGAAAAGATTCGTCATTTACTGCAACAATAACAAAATTCACCCACTAGATGCTTCAATTCAGAACATTATCTGCTATTTGCTACATCTCAAAGATGCAATCTGGCATACTCATCGATAAGATTACATCTGGCTGCCCTGGCCGCCTACCTACAAAACAGACAACATTTGTCATTGTTTAGGGTACCCGCTATCAAAGCCTTTATGGAAGGCCTTAAAAGGATAATTCCACCCAGACTGCCACCCTCTCCAGTGTGGAACCTAAACATTGTTCTTACTAGACTCAAGGGTCCCCCATTTGAGCCTTTACACAAATGTGAATTACAATTCCTTACATGGAAAGTAGCCTTCCTTCTCGCAATCACCTCTCTCAGAAGAGTAAGTGAGATACAGGCTTTAACCATACAAGAACCATTCTTACAAATACATCATAACAAGGTGGTTCTTAGGACAAATCCAAAATTCCTTCCCAAAGTAATCTCTGCTTTCCACCTTAATCAATCAGTAGAGTTACCAATATTTTTCCAAAACCCTGATTCCGTAGCGGAAAGAGCTCTTCACACGCTCGACGTCAAAAGAGCTTTACTTTACTATATAGACAGGACTAAAACCTTTAGGAAAACAAAGCAACTATTTGTAGCTTTCTCTCCACCTCATAAAGGCAATCCTATTTCCAAAGCTGGAATTGCCAGATAGATAGTAAAATGTATTCAAATATGCCATCAGAAAGCAAAACGTACGTTAACAATTCCCCCTAGAGCGCATTCAACACGCAAACTAGGGGCTTCCATTGCATTCTTAGGGAACATTCCCCTAGAAGACATTTGTAAGGCAGCAACATGGTCTACCACACACACCTTCACCAAACACTATTGTGTAGATGTGCAGGCAAAGCAACAAGCTTCTGTAGGCCAAGCTGTTCTTAAGACACTTTTTCAAACCACTGCAACCGATACAGGCGACCACCGCTAGGGGAGACACTGCTGTACAGTCTATGCACAAAGTGTGAATTCTGCAGCTCATATGCCTCGAACGGAAAATGCTACTTACCAGTATGCATCTGTTCTTGGCATGTAGAGCTGCAGAGATTCACACGCCCACCCACCTCCCCGGAACCTGTATCTGTTCCAGTGTTATCTTACTTAGATACATTCTCATGGACATCTTAATGTTTCTTACAAACTCCATCATTTCCCTTCATGGCGAAAAACAATCTGAGGATGGAGTCGATGCCCATGCGCACTATCGTCCAAGGGAGGAGTCACCTATCTCGTGACTACAAAGACCTCTTCCAAGACAACAACAAGGTGCAAACATCTGAGCCCAACACCAGATGGCGATCTATGCACAAAGTGTGAATCTCTGCAGCTCTACATGCCAAGAACAGATGCATACTGGTAAGTAGCATTTTCCTTTTATTTAGTCTTTAAAAATTCATAACTCTGTTTCTGCTTATTGGATTTTTGTCGTTTTGGTCTTTATTATTCATAAAATTGTCTATTTTTCTAACCCTATGTGGAGTGTTTCTGTGGTGTTTTCATTGTGTTAGTGTGTAAGTTTTGCACAAATACTTTACACATCTCTTTAGATAAGCATGATTTCTCTGTGCCAGGCTATCAGAGGGTGAACACAGCTTATCTTTTAGTGTGTATCTAGCTTAACCTGGACTAGAGTGATGGTCCCTACTTGGACAAGGTGTATACCTCTGCCAACTAGAGACCCTATTTCTAACACCACCCCTACTGCCCCCAAATCTGTGATAAGAGCCATCTCTGGTCCCAACCATGACTATATTAAACATTCCTCCATTATCGCTTCTCGTTTTGCATAGGTAAATGCATCATGTCTTAAGGAACCATTCATGATGATCATTTTCTTCATATGGGCATGTTATGCTGTAAATCTAGGACCCAACCAAGGCTAGTACACAGAGACTGCTACCGTTCTCATTAGACGCAACCTTTTCGATAGTGCTCTGAAAGCGGGAGCACAACATTGCTACACCCACCTTTTTAACTGGAGCAGAGTGGAAATATTGTGTCAGTGACCACCTTGTTCTCATTTTGGACCAATCTTGTTTATGGTGATAAGTCTTCTGGAGCAGACACATCTCTGCCAAACTCCTTTAAAAGGTTGATTGCAGCCAGACATTTAACCAAGGAATTAAGTTCATTCAGTTTAAAGCTCATTACGTTAATTCTGAACAGTCAGGGCTCAATTAGAAAAGCCAATGCATACGGTGAGGGACCCTTTCCAAAAAATGTAATTTCCCTGAAGGTTTCCATAGCATTCTTGTGCCTTGTGATGAGGGGATTCCAGTCCTGATTTTCCCTTACCCCCCCAAAAAAAAAAACCCTCCCAGTAAAAAAACTGCAACAAGGTAAAACTGAAATGAATAAATCTACCTTTCCAGTGGGTTACCTCCACTAACCAAACTAGTGTGGACTGTCCTGGCCATTGGTGTTGTAGATTATTCACTCCACCCCTCTTCCTGCTGACCATCAGCCTGGCTAAAGTTTTAAATTGACATCAGGGTTCTAGATCTTTGCCTTGGAGTTTCAAGTTGCTTACTGTCCAACCCCAGATGTTCCAAACCCATGTTGCCCCACCCCCAACTGTTAACTTTATTTCAGTTCACGGAAGACCATCACAATGTTTCCTTGTCAGAGTGTACTTTTCCTCTTCACCTGCAACATTTTCTTTGCCATCTCAGGCGTACCTCACTCCTTTCGGGCCTTCTGAGAACCCTGCTGAAGCGTTCTCCTTGCCTTCGATGTCAAAGATGGACCTTGATTATATTGGCATTCACATATCGTTTTTCACTGTTCCAAACTATAACCAGATGGAATGGGTGGTCCCACTGGTAAAGGTACTTCTTTGTCATGCAGGAGGTCCATGACTGACTTAAATTATCTCCTTTTCTAAAGTGTAGAAGCCGCTAGGTTTTGATATATTGGGAGCCTATGGCCTTCGAAGGCGATGGGTTCACTGTTAAATACCAGATTCATAATTTCTTCTTTATCTTCATAAGATTGCAGACTTGTAGGACTGTTGGCTGGTGCTTCCCTTTGCAGAGCCACATCTGCCACTGTGAGAGCCAAACAGATTGGAGCGGCCTCCAATTTGTTGCTGATATGGTCATGGTGATTTCTGATGTAGGACTGAATGTATCATTCCTCAGCATTTCTATGAAGGCCCCTAATTCTTTTATTTTTGGAATGTGATCAATACTTAGGATCTTTGTGTTTCAACTGTAGGTTGTCATACTTTTCTTCCGAAGCTCCAAATCCAGGTCAATATTGTGGTGTTTATCTGCCCATTTGTCTATTGTGTTTTCTGTGTTGTCCACTCTTTCTCCGAGTGCTCCCATTTCCTTTTGTAACTCATGCAAACATCTTTAAATCTGGTCTGATCATGCCAACATCCATCTTAATCTTCCGCAGCAAATGTTCCTGGCAGTCTTGAGGCATTACAAGTGCGGGATCCTGCTTCGTGTGCATCTCTTTGGAGGATATTGTTGAGGCATTCTTAATCCCTCTGCTGACAACACATCTTTGCTTTGTCCCTTCACCCTCTGTTGGGAGCCATGGTGACACCAAGTCACTTTAGAGAATGAATCTAAGCACACTGGACAGAATCAGCTGCTTCAGGGTAGGGTGGTTTTTGATTGCTTTTTGGAGTTGACTTGTCACTGTAGGGGCAAGATTTTACCTTGGATCATCAGAGTTCTAGTGTTTGTCTCAATCTCGCTAGAGGCCTGTGGGGAATCTTGAAGATCTGTTGTCAGGCAGTGGGACACAAGGGCTTCACTGTCCGCCAACTCACTGCCCCCTCTACCCCTCTTTCCCCCATGTTAATAGCTGCAGCTCATTTCAGCCCGCTGCATATAGAAATTGACAGGTCGGGGTATTCTGTGTCCCCACAAGTCTCTTAAACTGTAGTACAGTTCTCTCCCATAAGTATCTCTAGGCAAGAGAGATGTCCACAAGGAGTAACTTTCCTGCCACTGGGTGAATGCAAGTAGCAGGCCTGGAAGTGCACTCCTTGTACTAGTCTCATGTAGGAACAGTTCTAGGGTGCTGGCTGTGCCTTGTCTCTTCTTCCACCTCCTAGGAAGCTGGTCTTTTAAGTGATAGTGCCAATTTAAGGGCACACCATGCAAAGAAGTTCAGGCAACACTTATTGGTTTACAGGGCTTAAATTAATAATCCCAAATGCTCTAATTTTGGTAGTGTGGTCTAGAAGCTTAGGCTTATCCGAGGTTAGTGTTAAGCATTTGTTATACGCAGTCAGTAAATGAGAAACACACTCAAGAAGAAATTTGAGACAAATTTAGAAAAATTACACAGATTTTTATATAATTTTAGACCCCAAGATCATCGGAATCAGGTAAGTACTTTCGCAGTTATGGATTTTTGTATTAGAAAAATACAGTTCAATATCAGTTTTGAGTTATGAGCCTCGAACGTGGTAATGTTATCGTATGGGAGAAACATTCACTTGCAAATGTTTTTGGAGGATGACTTCTAGGACTTACGGTGCTTAGGGGCCCAAGGTCCAAGAGACCACCAGCAGTTCGGGTCTACGTGCCCCAGGGTGTCTGGGTGCAGAGGTGCTGGTCGTGTTGGTAACCTCAAGCGCTACACGGTAAAGTCTCTGGAGAAGTACCTGCAAAAGGAAAGGCTACGGGGGAAGGGGGGGGACTTGGGGACAAGTCTGGCAGAACCCAAAGGGGGCTCGGCTCTTGAGGATCTCTGGAGCACAGGGGCACAGCTGGTTTAGGTGAACCCGGGTGGGGAGGCTCTGGTGCAAAGGTGTTTTGTCTGGCGGGTCGCTGCATTTAAAGGCTCTCACTTGGTTTGACGACCTGGAGAAGGAGAGCAAACAGGACAGCAGGGCCACTCTGAATGAAGACCTCTTGGATCCTAAAGTCCCTCGACGGCAGGTCAGCGTCGGTGGTGTCTGGACCGGACACGCAACAAGCCTTGGTAGTTGCAAGGACTCCAGTACCCAGGGTAAAGGTGCTGAGAGGCTCCAGTAGGGGTCAGCGGCTCAAGACTTGGTGAGAGCAACGTGGTTGGCCTACTGGACTCACGACCAATCTCTTCCTGGCTAGCTGCTCCCTCAGTGAGGCCGATGGTCAGCAAGACGAAGTACTGGGTTGGTGCAGTCAGTGCCTGCAGATGCAGGGAGGTGGCTCCTCCACCCCTAGGGAGATGCTGATTTGTTGTTGAAGGTAAGAACAGTCCTCCAAGGGTTTGGGGAGACTGTTCAGCCTCTGGGCATGTCCGTCTTTGTGATTGTCGCGTTGCAAGCAGCCCAGCAGGGTTGAGTGCCAATTTGGGTGCAGGGCCTCTGTTCTCATGACTTTGACTCTTTGTCCTTCCTTCAGTTCCCAATAGACTAATCTGAGTTCCTGGTGTCAAGGGCAGGGCCGGACTGGGAGCAGCAACCAGCCCTAGCAGATTGCTGTTCGACCGGCCCTGGGAGCGAGGGCGGGGGATAGCAAGAAGCACCGCTCCCACTTTTGTTACAGGGGGCAGATATTGCAGCATTGCTACAAAACCGGCCACCACCCCTCCAGCCCACCGGGGAAAAGCCCAGTGCCTGCTACGGCCAGTCCGGCCCTGCTCAAGGGGACCCCTAAATACTGATTTTAGGGGTGTTTAGGGGAGTGTAGGGCAGTAGCCAATGGGCTGCTTACCCCTGGGGTGACTACACACCCTAGATGACCACTTCCTAGGAAAAGTGGGCATAAATCTGACCCAGAGTTCCTAGTTTCACCAAATCCAAAATGGCGAAACCCTTCCTTTGTTGTCCACTTCAGTTGGCTCACCTTAGGGGTGTGCCTAGCCTGAAAGTGTGGCATGCCTTCTGACTAATTTCCTGCCTTTTCTGGTGCCAAATGGGCCTCAGGGCAGGGGGTGACATTCCCCACGTCTGGGGGTAAGCCGTTGTCGCATATCTAAGGTGACAGAGGCTTTGAAGCCTCTTGGCTTGACATGCTAATTCACTTGCCATCCTGCTGGAGGAGGTGTGAACACTTTCCTCCAGAGCAGACATTGTTTCTGGCCTCAGAGGACGGGCTCTTACCTACAGGGGGTCAGAAACTCGCTGTGGTGGCAGGCTGACTGATACCAGCCAGCACACCAAAGGACTAGTAGGTTTTTAGGGAGCACCTCAACGGTGCCCTCTGGGTGCATGTCATAATAAATCTAGTACAGGCATCAGTATAGATTTATTAAGACAAGGTGTTGGATACCAAACACCATGGGTTTCAGTGCAGCCATCATGTATCTGGGTAACTCGTAATGACTATTGTCCAGTACATGTCTTTACGATGGCTGCCTGATCACTTGCAATATCTAGTAGTTTAACTAGACATCAAAGGGGCCTAACTGCTCATGCACCATGCCTTAGGTGTCTAAGGCCTGCTGTAGGGGTGATGTACATATAATATTTGCAGTGTACCTTGGCATGGCACACCGTGTGCCATGTTGTGTTTTCAAAATGGTTCGCACCATTTCACACATCCTGCAATGGCAGGCTGCATGCAGTTTGTTTGTGGGTCCCTTTGGGTGGCATAATACATACTACAGACCTTGGGACCCTTTTTATCCCCTGTGTACCATTTACTAGGCACTTACAGGGGATGCTAAACATTTACCTTGTTTTAAGGGGAAGTGCATCGGCACCGGGGGCCTGGTTAGCAGAGACCCAGTGCACTTTCAGTCGAAAAGCATCAGTACTAGGGCATAAAGTGGGGGTGACCATGTCAAAAAGGGTCACTTTACTACACAGGGGTCACAAGGTTAACCGCTAAACTGCAAGCCCTCCTTCCCTCTCTCCTGTCTGAAGGAGTGCCAGGCCTTATCTGGTGTTTTCTGTTCTATGGGCTGTTTCTGGGGTCAGAGGGTTTTCCAGGTCTGTTCCTAGTGCAGAAAAGCTCCAGTCACCCCAATGGGCTCAGCATCTATGCCCCCCACCCTCTTCTCTAGATTGTGCACAATATGCTTTCCAAACATCATGTCAGCCTTCCACAAGGGGGTGCCCCTCTGCCGCCCGGGACCCTCCACCTTCACTCTCGGAAAATTGAGTTCCCTCTTCTGGTCCAGCTGTTTTGATGCCTCATTGCAGGACTGGATCATGGGATCCAGCAAAAGACACACCCCAGTATTGATGCTGTGCCTTCATAGCTCTACACTTCAGCAGCAAGATTGCAGACGCAGAGCTCAATGCTTTTCTTCGACCGCTTGTCTCCACCAGCATTCGGCAGAGGTTTCGCTCCACTTCAGAACTGCGTTGTCTCTTTGGTGAGTATGCTATAGTTTCACTGACTCAAGCAGACCCAAGGTGGCAAGAAATGCCAAATGCAGCAGAGAAGAAGAACTCACCACATCTACACCGACTTCACTTCCCATGTAGCCATTTCCTCCTTGTAATTAAAATTAAATTGCTCCATGCAGATTGACATAACTGTAATCATCAAGGTCAAACAATATTTTGCATCCAATCAATCTTCTTTGTAGAAGTTTTAACAGACAAAGGGGCCCCCCAGTTGGTTAGTCAGCCATTCAGGCAGCAAGTTTCACAATCTAACCGCACTCCCAATTGAGATATAAGTGCTCTGTGGAGAAGAAAAAATGCTGAAATTAGCAATAATGTGTGCTTTGTTCTGCTACTTAGGTGAGTACTCCAGGAGGTGGAGTCAGGTTTAACTCCTTCTCCTCTGCCTATGAACAACTTATTCCATTGGATTCTGAGATCAGATGGTCCTATAGATCTCAGTGCAACAGAGCAAAGTCTTGCTTAACAGGGTTGAAATCTGCGGAACATTCGAAGACGATCATACTTTACTGTGCAGAAAGTTGGTGAAAATCTTGGCACCCATTTGTCTCATCTGTACTATTAAACTTCACTATCTTTCACTAGCATTTAGACAGCGTTTTTACCTCACACAATCATTTCAACATATTGATGTATGCTTAAAACGTCACAATGCCGAGATGGTTCTTGGCTCAGAGTAGTATGGCAGCTTTCTTTTAGAGCTCCTTTGCAATTACGTACCCCGGATTGACTTCACTGTACATTGTGGCATATCTGAGTCTCCAGATTGGCTGATGTTATGATGGATATAGCTGGGAATGAACAGGGGGGCCTGAAGCGACTGAGGAAAGAAGAGTCCTCCCACAAGGTATCAGCATTGTTGGAGCTGTCCAAAAGTGAAGCGTAAGCTGACTGAACAGCAGAGGATCGTTACATGCACTGATCCGTGCAAATAGAATAACTGATGGACAGAAATTTGAACAATGACAAACATTCACCTCAGTACAGAGACCTGGGCCATAATCCATAGTTTTTTTGCTCCCCATGCCATTCCAGTTTAAACCCAGACATAGGAAAATCAGTCTCGATCACCCTGCTCCCCATGAGAACAGTCTAGCCCGAACTGTCAGGCCCTGATCCGACGACACTCAAGAGCTGCCTGATAGCAGCCGCGACCGTTGTCAAGGATACAATGTGGCCGGTTAAAAAAAGAAAATTGGACTTACATTGCCGCTGCTGCCTTTCCTCCAGTCTTCTAACTTCGAGGCAGGAATAGGAAGCCTCCAGGCTCCCTAGCCAATGACAACACTGCTGATTGCAGTGTTGTGTTAGGTCTGAGCGCCGAGCGAGGGAGTGGGAGCTGGGGCATGTTCTCCATCCAGGCTGTAATGCAGCCTGGTTGGACAACATGGAAAGTGCGCATGACTGTTTGGCCAGTTCGAGACGGCCGGCCAAATCGTCATGCGCACTTAAGTGTACATACCACTCCTCCCCCTGCTGGCTCGAGACGGCCGGCCAAATCGTCATGCGCACTTAAGTGTACATACCACTCCTCCCCCTGCTGGCTGACAGCCCTGCCCAGCCCCGCCCCATAATCAAAACTGTGCCAGCCCAGTACCGTAAAAATAAAATGATAACGTTCTGTTATTATCGTAATATTTTTCATGTGAAGCGACGCTCCTCCGCCTTAGCGGAGGAGCCGCCACTGCGAAAGAAAAGGGTATTACGTGAAATTAGGATACCTTCACCATATGGTTTCAAGACAAATGAAGAGTGCACGTCCAGTACATGGCATGCCCAAGACCATTACATGTTCTAGTTCAGTTAACTATATTGAAACTAATTACATTCATTCTCCCAATTAGTCATTGGGTCAGGCAGAACACTATTTGAAAAAACTGTTAAGCTTTTTTTGAAATGCAGGACTCAAAAGAAGCTTCAGAGTTATGATAATGCAGAAAAAATATCAAGGGCCGTTTATCAACAATTTAAGCGTTCCCATCCGTAAGCAACCATTGCTTTGGACCATAGTACTGTACATGGGGCTTGCCCACAATAATAATTTCTGCTGCTATCTGTGAATTGTAGGGCTCTTTATATGTACATGGCCGTGACCAATGCAGTTTCAGAGATGCAGTCAGTGCAAACAGACATTGGCTCCTTTAAACAAAGGATGGACACTGTAGAAAGAGCTGTTGATGAGAAGAGCAGACTTGACAGACTCCAACAATGAGGAACAGAGATCTGAAATTTGCCAGAAGGTCATTGAACTAGAGAACAGGAGCTGAATGAATGAATGAAATAGAATTTCTAAAGCGCGACAATTACCCGGGGGTATCTAGGCGCTGAGTGGAACGGGCAGCATGAGGACTCTGAAAAAGGTCCGGTTATTTATTGAAGAGCCAAGTCTTCAGGCTCTTCCTGAATTCCAATAAGTTTGTCTTGGATTTTAGTTCTATTGGAAGTGAGTTCCACAGCCTCGAGGTACTTGGAATGAATCCTCTCCCTCCCGAGTTGGTTTTCAATATAACGTATGCATCTCTTGGGTCTCAGAAGCTATGGAAGAAGCAGACACGTCTTTTATTCGAACCTTACTGCCTGAACGCCTGAAAAAGTGCTTTGACCCTCCACTGGAATTTCAGCAGACACATTGGGTACAAATGTGTGTGACCACTGTATGTTGTTGTTTTTTTTACTCCACCCACAGGCACACATGATCATAGCAACAGCAATAAAACTTATCAACACATTTTCTTCTTGGCTGACTTTGCCTATGAGACTAACTTAGAGGAAGGAAATCTTGATGCTCAGACCAGACTATGCAAAGAAGGAATAGGAAATGGACTGCTGGAACTAGCAACTATGCTGATAACTGTACATGGGAAAACTATGGGGTATGCCAAACCCCAGGATCTGGAGAGATTTCTAGAAGCTTTGCCAGAGAATGAAATGGATACATCAGAATCTAGAAGCCAATGAACACAATGAAACCAGAAGGCCCAGCTACATCTAAACAAGGTGATCAAGACGAAAGAGTGATAAGGCTTGGTTCCATGGGGGAGAAACGTTTGATTAAGTATGTTATCCTAAGTGTCCAGGTCAGCACTTCAGAACAAATTGATTCAATTAGACCAGTGTTGCATAACAATGGTAGGTTTATTTTTTATTGAGTGTCTTTTTGAATATACCTCTGGGAACATAGTGGCGTGTAGTGTTTACTGATTCTCCAGTGAGATGACCATTTCCTATTAAGTTCTATAGACCTTCAGATCTTTCCATATACACAGTCTCTCCACAGCCCTCATAATGAGGAACTTGTTCCCTTTTCCTTCGTATGTTGTGCAACATAATTTTCATGTTTGACATTGTCATCATGTATTCAACTTAACTCTCATGTAAAGGGACTCTGTTACAAAGAGAATGAGATGACAAACGACATGGGAACTCCTGACACCAACCATAATTACAGCCTGTGATTGGTTTTAGCTGTGCCAAAGCTACCACAAGTTCTCAGTTTACCTCTGAGGAGATTAGGACATAGATACTATTCTCTTATAACCATTTCTTGTCTTGTACGTTAAGAATTTTACATCTGCTCTATAACCTCCAAATTGTAGCTCCTCACAGACCAACTGATTCCTGATTATGTGGTCCAACAATAATCCCATAGGGCATAGCTCACAAAGACTTTTGACACTAATAGTGGCATACTATCTGTAGGACCCTCTTTTACAAGATGACTATTGAGGAAATAAACATATATTTTGAGTTTTTAAATTACAAAGGGATTGGGTGGGGCGGGTATAAAAAAATGCAGGAAGCCGTACCCACTTGGTTGTCCCAATACCACTGGAAAGGAGACGTTGGGACCCTAAAAGTCATCCACATGGTAATGGACGTGCATCCCTGCTTTGAGTGCCCCAACTGTACTGATTTCTGAATCCCTAATGCTGATTTTTGTTGTCATAGGCAAACATGGATCATGGATGTGCACCATGACATAGGCCTGTCTCATGGATTGTGGTCTTGTTTGACCGGGAGCGGTGACCAAAGCGCTCCCTTCATAGTGGTGAAAGGCTACTGCCTTTACCAGGAGTTAAGCAGTACGAGCGCTGTGGTGGCAGCATACGGTGTAGTGGTCAGTAGGAGTGAGCAGGTCTTTTCTAACCTGTGTCACTGGAGTGATGCCTGCAGGCTCACTCATTTAAAGTTCTGCTGCTGTGTGCTTAACTCACCACTTGGCCTACATACGTTTGGTGTGTTGTACTGCATAGAGATTGAGTGGTATACCTGCGCTGGGTGTATGTGTGCCTGCTAAGGGCACAATACAGGGATAATGCATTACTGTGCAGTGTGTGCATGTTAAATGCTTGTGCTGGGTGTATCTGTGCCTGTGAGTGGAACAATACATGAAGAAAGTAGTGCTGTCCAGTGCATACATGTTAAATACATGTGCTGAGTGTGTGTCCCCCTGTGAGTGGTACAGTACATGAAGGATACAGTGCTGTGCAGTTCATGAATGTTAAATGCATGTGCGGGGGTTTGTGTGCCTGTAAAGAGTACAATACATGGAGCACTCTGGGATCCATTTTGGGAGACCCAGGACTGCAATGTGAAAATTAAGAAAGGAGGTAGAGGAATCGCCCCAGATAAATTTGTGTATTGCTGCATTCCTGTAAGCTGGATGGGACACACTGGAGAAGAGAGAGCCTGGTTCCCCCAGTACACTTCAAGGGAGGCTCTTTGATTCAGTGAGAGGTCACAAGGAAGGGGGCTTGGGCACATCTTAGGAAGGTGATGTGGCTGATGAGAGAATACTAAAGAGTAGGGCCAAGGCCCTGGGCTAAAACTTTGTTACACATATCACTGTGACTGACATCCAGGTCTGAACTCTAGTCACCCCTGTGGCCTGTGTTGTGGGGATATCAGCTTTGGAGTCATCCTGCAGTGACAGAGCGCTTTCAAGAGGAAGAGGGCAGAGGGGTGGGCACTTTAAAAGGAATGAGACCCAAAGAAAAACTTCAAAGACACAGACTCTAAATCACATTTGGTGTCTGGAAATGGACTATATTGAAGCAGAGTTTGAGACCCCAATAATTGTCAGCTGTCAAGTAGGTAAGTGGGCTGTGCGAGGCGTAGAAGCTCTGCAAGACTTCTGCCTGTGACTAGGACTGGGGGGCCAAGGCCTGCTAGTCTCCTAGCAGGGTGAGGGAACGTCACACAGGGAATTCCAAGACCACCTGCCCTGGAGCCTGGAGCCCCAACTCCTACCTGCGTGCCAATACAGGTGTGCTCTGTAAGGAAGAGGAGAGCGTTGGGAGCGTGTTCCAGTGGGGAATCCTGTTGAATGCACTCCTCAGAGCAGAGTGTGAGGACACGGGCAACAAACGGATCCCTGCACCAACTGTGTGCAGGAAAAAGTTAGTGACCCTAGTATGCCAGCGGAGGGCCACCGTGAAGTAAATGGTTAACATCACTGTGCCAAACATGTCACTGCTTGTCTGTAGTGAGGTGCCGGCTACTCCATATGCCAGGAGGGGCTGCTGCGAAGTGAACTGTGATCGTTGCTGTGCCGATTGGGTCTGAACCCATGGACTGATTGCTGTGCAGAGTGGAACGAAGTCCTTGTGCGTTGGCAAGCCTGTGACCTCATACGCCAGGAGGGGTTGCTGTGAAGAAATCTGTGCTGATCTGGTCAGAGCCCTTGTGCAGTAGAGAGGTGGCCTTGTATGCCAAAGGGGGTCACCGGGACCAGCAAGAAGTGTGACTGGGTCAGGATTGTCGCCGGTGTGAGGCTGCTCTAGGAACCCGTGCAGCCCTACACCTGTACAGAGGATCAGCATCAGGACCTTCGCACTACTTCCCCACTTCCGTAGAAGGGATCAAAGACATACAGTGCCAGTAGGAGCCATGAAGAACCTCTGGTTGCTGCGATTGCAGAACCGCATGTGAGGAACTTGAGGACTGCCGAGCTCAGCCTGCCTGGGCCGCATGCAGTGAGCTCACCTGAACCAGCTGCTTCAGCATCCACGGAGGAGGCACGCTCAGGAACTCTGGGCACTCCAATCCTGCAGTGCTGTGGGTAAAACTGATTTCGGGCAGTCGGCCCCGGGAGAACTTGGTTGCTAAATAGTGCCTAGGCGCTGGAACACTTTTGACTTTAAGACAGAGTCGGAGTGAAACTCTTGGGACTCGGGACTACTAGTGGTGCTTATCCTTAATATTGTCTATAGTGAATGGGGATTAACCACTGCTGCTTGCCCTGTAGCCCTCTGAACAGTCGCGGCCGGCATGACTCACGGGTGGGGGTGTGGGTTCAGGGGGTTGCGCAGGGGGATGGGGTAATAAAAAATAAAAAAAAAAATCTTACCTTCCCGGGTCCCGCGTTGTCTCAGCTCCCGGCCGTGTCCTGCGTTTTCCTGGACCAGGAGGCAGGCAGGCAGAGCAGGCAGCCTCCCTCTCCTCCCCTAAGCCAATCACAACGCTGTGATTGGCTGGGATGCCGACCACACATGGGGAGGCCATTTTCTCCATGTAGGCTGCATGCAGCGTACATGGAGAAAATGCAGAGTGCGTATGACTGGTTTGGTCGGCCCCAGTCAGTGCCCTCAGAGTGGGCAAGCCACTCCTCCCCTGGACTCCAGCAGACCCGGCCACCCGCCCGCCCCCAACCAACCCTTCTGCTTTCTCGCGGTGCGTGAAGCAGAAACATGAAATGGTAGTTTTACCATTTTAGGTTTCTGCTTCTCGCACTGCGAGAAAGCAGTGGGGCGATGCTCCTCCGCCCTAATGGAGGAGCAGCCCCTGCCTCCGAATGGGGTTCTGACAGGACATGTTGCCTTGCTCCTACACATATTACTTTGCATGCGGTTGATGTGCATGTGGATGAACCCAATAGGCAGATATGTCTTTATAAAAATTCAGTTGCAAGCAGAAACTGTCAATACAGGATGGTTTATACACCTGTGTGCGATAGAACTTTTTTTTTTTTTTGATTTTCAAAAAACCTTTATTTAAGAAATGTTGCACAGCACAATTACAAGACTCCACCTTTGCAATGAATGAAACACAGCACGACAATGCAAAACAGTAAAGGCCATCATAACCTTAAGGCACAGTGGAGGCAATGGTAGGAAATGGTCACCTGTAAGCACGGTGGGGGTGAAATATACGGTAGAAAAGGGCGTCATCGGTGGGGCAAAAGGGCAGGGGGTGTAAAGGAAGGGGGGACGAGAGCAGTGGGGAGACAGCTTATGAACCTATATTGGGAGCCTCCGGGGCGGGGCGCCGGCCGGGAGCGCGGGAGTGGTCACAAGGTGCTGTGGGTCGTGGCTTGAAAGGTAAGTCACAAGCGGGCCCCAGATATCAATGGGACGGGACCGGGCTGGCTGAAGGTCCCAAAATTCAGCCAGAAGAGTTTGTCAGCGAGAAGCGTCCTCAAGCCAGTGGGCAACCTTGGGCGCCGGCTTGCGGCCCCAGCACATGGAGACCCTGCGCCTCGCGAGGACCAGCAACATGGCAGTCAGTCGACGAGTGGCTTCCGGGCAAACCTTAACAAAACCCAGGAGGCAGAGCAGAGGGTCAGGTTGAACCGGAGACGAAGTGATAGTGGAAATCGCAGCGCATACCTCACGCCAATATGCCGAGACCCGGGGGCACAGCCAGGCGAGATGAGCAAAGTCAGCCGCGGGCGCCGAACAGCATTGGCATCTATCACTGGCAATCAATCCAAGCCTATGGAGTTGGGCAGGAGTCCGATACAGCCGATGGAGGTACTTGAAATGAATAAGGCGCAGGCGATAGTTTGGGGAGAGGCGTTTGGTTTGATTGCAACAGTATATCCAATCGGCCTCGGAGATTTCGGCTCCCAGGTCTTCGCCCCATGCAATGCGCGCTCGGTCAGTGGAGATAGGAGATGCTGCTAGCGTGTATGCGTAGAGTTTTGTGACCAGTTTTTTAGGCGAGGAAGATGTGTAAAGAAGGTCGAGAGAGGCCATCAAAGGGGGAGGCTGAGGAAATGTGGGGTGAAGCTTCCTACAGATAGCTCTGAGTTGATAAAATAACAGAGTATCCATGGGGCCAGAGTCAGCGGCTAGAGAGAAAAAGGTGTCCCCAGGGTAGAGGTCCGAGACGGTGGTGAGGCCCAGACGAGTAGCGCGCGTGATTATCCTGGAGGAATGAAAAGGAGGAAAGGCAGGGTGATGTGCGAGTGGCATGTTGTTCGCAGAGAGAGAAGCGGAGCCAGAGAATTTGCGAAGCCCGTCCCAAGCCCAGCGCAGGGTCTCAACCATATCTATTTCAGTGCGCCGAAGTTTCGCCGGAGCGCATAGAGCCGTCGTGAGCGGCCACGGGGTAGCGAGGTCGGCATCTACCGCGACGTGAGGTTGAAACGGAGTGGGATGGAGCCAAAAATGGAGGAAACTGGCTTGAGCACAGAGAGCATACAGTTTGAAATCTGGGGCGCCAAGCCCGCCGCGCGACATTGGGAGAGTGAGGATACTGTAGGCAATACGGGGTTGCCGACCTGCCCAAATTAAGGTGATGAGCAGAGAACGGATCTTGCAAAAGAAGTGCGCGGTTAAAGGAATGGGAATGTTTACAAATAATTATAGAAACTTCGGAAGCACCACCATTTTAGTGATAGCGATGCGCCCAGCTAGGGAAAGTGGCAGCCGGTTCCATAGGGGAATTTTAGACTCGAGCCAGTCCACGGCACGACCATAGTTAACTTTCCAGAGCACATCGACGTCTCTGCTCAACCAAATACCCAAATACCGGGTGGGCTCCGACGCCCACACAAAAGGATAGTCAGGGACAAATGGAGTTGTAGCATCCGTGAGAGGAAACAGTACCGACTTGCTCCAGTTGACCTGCATTCCGGAATAGCCGCCGAAGCGAATTACCTCACGGACCAGTGGGCTGAGGTTCTCCTGGGGGTGGCGGACATAAAGAGTAACGTCATCCGCATACATGGATACTAGCAGAGCGTGAGCCGAGAAACCGAGACCCCTCTGGGTATGGTGCTGCCGGAGACGAGCCGCGAGAGGCTCCATGGCTATGGCAAAGAGCATGGGGGACAGCGGACAACCCTGCGGAGTACCGCGCCCGATGGGGATGGGCTCGGAGACCTGTCCATTAATGCGGAGACGGGCAGAAGGGAGAGTGTAAAGAAGCCGAACCTTGCGCAAGAAAACCGGGCTGAAGCCCAAGCGAGGGAGGAGATAGAACAGGAAGGGCCACTCCAAGGTGTCAAAGGCCTTGGTGGCGTCAAGAAGAGCGGCCACTGCCAGGAGTGCAGGATTAATTTGATGGATGACGGAGAAAATGGTCCGGAGGTTGTGAGAGGTCGCGCGACCAGGAATGAAGCCGGACTGATCTGGGCGTGCAACAAGCGGCATGAGGGGTAGGAGACGGGAAGCGAGCAATTTGGTGAAGATTTTATTATCTGTATTGATGAGGGATAGAGGACGATATGAGTCTCGCTGCTCGGGTGGTTTATCCGGTTTAAGGAGCAGAGTCAATACCGCCTCGCCGCAACGATGGGGGGAACAAGCCTGTTTCGAAAGATTCGTTATACATGGAGGCTAAATGGGGAACCAAGAGCGGGGAAAAAGCTTTATAGAAGGAAGCCGGCAGGCCGTCTGAGCCGGGAGCCTTGTCACCAGGCATGCTGTTTATAGCCGCGAGGATCTCATCTTTAGAGAAGGGCTCGTCGAGATATTCCCGATGGGAGTTACCGAGCCAGAGAAGCTGAAGGGTGTCGAAATATTGGTCGAGTACTTCACGCGATGGCACTGACCCGGCCGTATAGAGTTGGGCGTAGAAAGTGGTGAAGCGCGCCCTAATTTCCTCAGGGGAGGTGGTACGATCGGGCCGCCGTCCTGAAGGGCGGTGATGTAGGACGCCGCCCGTGGCCGGCGAAGGAGGTTGGCAAGAGTCCTGCCAGGACGATCGCCCTCGCCGAAACGGCGCGCCCTTGCCTCCCTGCCGAGAAACGCCAGTTTCCTGCCGGCCTCATCGGCGAAGTCAGTAAGTTTCCCCCGCAGCTGGGCAAGCGTATCAGGGCAAGGGTACAGAGCGTGAGAGGCGTCAAGCGCCTTAATTTCCCCCTCCAGCCTGTCAAGAGTGCTGCGAATGGAGCGGAGCACGCCATATTGTTTAGAGATGCATTCCCCGCGGATAACAGTTTTAAACCCCTCCCAAAGCGTAGATGGGGAGTCCACGGAACCCACATTAAGCTCAAAATAGTTTACGATTGCGGTGTGTATTTCTTCACTGAAGACCGAATCGCGTAACGCGTTTGGAGGGAGCCGCCAGGAAAAGGCACAGCGAGGAGAGTGTGGGAGACGGAGGCAGAGGCGAACGGGAGCATGATCTGAGAGAGTACGCGCCATATGATCAACGGAGGTGAGCCATAACAAGGCATCCGGAGTAGTAATCCATAAGTCAAGACGGGACCAGCAGCCGCGAGAACCAGTGACACAGGTGCCATCCTGTAAAGCAGGGTGAGCATGCCGCCACACATCGAACAGGGAGTTGTCCAAGAGAAGGGATTTGAGGAGTGAAGCCGCGCGCGGGTGAGAAGCATGAGTGCCGGACCGGTCCAGATCAGCGGAAAGTGTTACGTTGAAATCTCCCCCCCCCCCCCAGAGGAGCACTGCAGAACCGAAGGATGAGATGTGGTGCCAGACTTGCACAAAGAAATCAGGGTCATCGCAGTTGGGGCCATATACCGCAGCAAGCGTACAGGGTTGGGCACGTAGGGTGCCATGAAGGATAACAAAACGCCCCCCAGGATCAATGTGCGCTTGAGAGGTCTGCCATGGGAGCCCTTTGCGTATCAGAGTGGAAACCCCACGGGAGTAGCCTGAATAGAAGGAGGAGTGGGTTTCGCCCCAGTGTCTGGAAAGGAGTCTGGAGGAAGTGGCCGGTAACAGATGGGTCTCTTGTAGAAAACAGATGTTCACCTTGTGCCGAGTGAGGTGGGCGTGGACAAGTCTTGCCTTACGGTGGTCGTTCAACCCACGGATATTCCATGTCCACAGTGCAGTATCAGTCATAGCACTTCGTCATGCGGTGGAGAAGCGAGAAAGGTGCGGGAAAGAGCAAAGGTCGCGTGCAAATGCTGTGCACAGTGCAATGGGCAACAAGGGGAAGTAGCAGTGCAGTTACAATGGAATCACATTGAATTAATGCAATCAACGATATAACAAATGCCACAGAAGGCGGCAACAAACCCAACAGTACAAACCCCCCAGCAAGGAGATGAATCGTAGGGGGAGAAAGCATGGCCTGTAAAGGCTCGGTACGCGAGCCGGTGCTGCGAGGTTAGCGTTGCCTCGGAAGGAGGGCGCAAAGCACAGGCCTCAATCCCCCAACCACCCAAGACCACCCCCAAAACAAAAACCCCAAGAATCCCCCAACCCCGCTCCCACACCAACCCCCCAATCAGGCTGAGGTACCACCCCTTCCCACCCCAGGGACCCACAACTAGGAAGGGAAAAGTCTGTGTCCAAGATGGGAATTATCCCGTGGGGGCATGGCAACGCTCCGCATACACCCCTGCCAAAAAAGACAGGGTGGCTAAGCCGTAGGAAGTGGCAGACACCAAGAAGTACTTAGCAGGTATAGCACACCATGCCAACAGCAAAGAAGGTATAGCAGAATAGCCGAAGAGTCAGCGTTGGTTCAGGAGTCACCATGCGAACAGAAAGGCCGAAAAGCAAAATGTCCGAGAGAGAAATACCCATACAACATGGCTGTCCATCTGATCAGTCATTATCACTAAGGTTGGCCTCAGCGGCAGCCTGTGAGCTGGAGGGCGGAGAGCGATGTGACCTGTCCAATTTTTTGGCAAACGCCAGCGCTTCTCTGTGGTCCGCAAAGATGAGGGTCTTGGTCTTGGTCTTGGTTCCCTGCTTGACACGCAGTTTGGCGGGGTATGCCAGCGAGTATGAGATCTCATGCTTCTGAAGGAGTCGTTTCGCTGGAAGGAACTCGCGGCGGGCCGCCTGAACCGCAGTAGTGTAGTCCGGGTAGAACGACAGAGAAGTTACCCTGATGGCGGATTTCCCCCTTCTCTCTGGCTGCACGCAGGATGGCGTCACGGTCCCGAAAGTTCAAAATTTTGGCTATGATGGGGCGGGCCGGCAGGCCAGGGCCCGGACGAGGGCCGAGAAAGCGGTGGGCCCGCTCAACAATGAAGACTGGGGAGAGGATGTCACCAAAGAGCTCACGGACCAGCTGTTCTACGTAGTCTTCCATGCGGGAGATATTGGTGGATTCAGGCACTCCCGTGATGCGGAGGTTGCTCCTTCGGGAGCGCGCCTCCAAATCCTCGTTTTTGCTCCGGATGAGGTCAAGTATTTTGTCCATCTGCAGCAGTTTGTCGGTCCTGGGTGGCGGCATCCTCCGCATCCGATGCCCGCCTCCTTCATGTGGAGACCAGGGTATCATGAGAATCGACACGAGCCTTCACAGTGTCCAGGCGAGTCGACAGCTGATCCAACTGGGCCGCAATGTTGGTAACAGTGGACTTGACGTCCAGCATGATGGTCTTTAAGTCGTCCTCACGAGTCGCAGCCATGTCGGTAGAGACCGGGGGGACCCCCCTGTCGGCGCCCGTATCGTCCTGGCGCGTCTGGCGACGTTGATCGAAAGCGATTTTAGGCTGCTTGGGGTCCGTCCTCCCCATGTCTGGTGGGGCAGTCTAGCAGCAACCCGGGGGCAGCTGCGACAGGAGGTGAGTGCTGCGCTCGTTGGAGGTGGAGCAGCTTCAGGCAGAGCGAAGGATCAGGACCGGCAGGCGGCGGAGGCAGCCAGCAAAGGCCATGTGCAACTGAGCCGGTTATGGCACGTTGTGTAGTCCCTCGGTGGCAGACCCAGCTCCAGGAGGCAGGGACAGGTGAGGAGCGGGTGCGCCAGCACTGGAGGGAAAGAAGTGAGGACTGGCCAACGCCAGGAGGCCGGACCGCCGAACGACTGAGCAATGCGCAGGCCACCCAGGAGAAGGAGAGTGAAGCAACGTCGCTCCAGTCACAGGTGCTGGCAGAAGATCAGAGGGCCAGCCTGGGCTAAGGCGCAGAGGGTGGAGGATGAAAGGTCTTCGCAGTGCAGCACCCAGGTGGGGGACCCCCCGGGAGGCGGCAGGTCCCAAGCCGGAGGAGCGATGGTCCACGGGCACCAGCCGGCCTCAAGAGCAGGGCCCAGCAGTGAGCGGGGGGCCAGCCCCAGCCGTAAATCCAAGCGCTGGAGCAAAGCAGGGGTGAAGCGGCCAGGAGCACACAAGCGCCGGTGTGGCGGCAAAGGAGGCCAGTGGTGCACCGCAGCAGTGGCGAATGGCGGTTTGCCGCAGGGCGGGCGTCCAGCACCCTGGGCAGCGGAAGGCGGCGCGCCCCCAAGGTACGGCGGACCGCCGTCGCAGCCCGGGATGTAAGGGCAAAGCGGCCGAGTGAGCCGCCGCAGCAGAAGTCCCCAGGGACCCGGCAGGCCGCAGCGGGAGGGGGGCGGCACGCAGCGAGGTGCCAAGGGGGGCGCACCGTCCGCGTCGCCCAGCCCGGTGGAGTGAGGCCTAAGCAGCGGGCGCCAAAGTAAGGAGCGCAGCGCCCGCAGTCAATCAGACTAGGCCGGGCGGTACGACCCGCGAGCCCCCAGCCCCGCCGCAGTGCGCCCCCACAGCAACGGCGCTTACCGGCTGAGATCCAGGAGCGCCGGCGTCTGGATGCAGGAGTCTAATCTGGCGGCCAGGAGGGAACCCACAGTCAGCCTTGGAATGGCCGGGACGGCAGCGCTAGTAGCGGGCCTCAGGCTCGGGGCCCACGCGCCTGCGGATCCCGGCCCCACAGCGTTGCCGGAAGACGGGAGTACGACCAATCTGTGCCCCAGGAGCAGGTGAGTGGCTGTGGCACGGTGGGAAGCGGCGATGGACACTGTGTCCGCAGGATTATAGACGGATATTAGGCTTAGCTGGCAGAGCCCACTCAGAGTGCGGCCATCTTGCAGCCGGCCAAGCCACGCCCCCACCTGTGTGCGATAGAACTGACTTCCTAACCTCCTTATCTAGACGATTGACTTTATTTGGCAAAGCCATATTGTTGATTATTAGGAGACTAAAATATTATACCAGGCCAGTTACTGGACAAATCACATAGACCTGACAATAGATCTGCCAAAGACAGATGCATTTTGAATGATATGATGGAAGATCAAACACGGATAGAACCCTGACCTCTTAATCCACGAGTGAGACCTTACTTTCACTTTGTGTGTTCATGTAAGACGTTTGAGGCTTGATTGCTTTTCTATGTCGGCAAATTTAACTAGGCAGTTGATGACCACCAGTATACCAAATAGTACATCTGATCACGATCCCATAGACTTTCTCTTTGATCTAGATATAGTCGGGCCTCAGGTATCAAAGTGACATATGAAAATTGGCAGATATAGTTGCCCGAAAGAAAGAACAGCCTTTTCTGTATTTTGAAGTCTTATTTGGATAGGAATGCAGGCTCTGTGATACCAAAACAAATGCTAATGGTGGATGGGAAAGCATTTATTAGGGGAGATTTAATGACGGATTTGACTAAAATTAAAAGAATAAGCATTTGGCAATGCTAAACAGCAGCGGTAAAAAGCAATGCTTTGCCAGTGCTGTTTAGTATTGGGAAAAAAAAAGTATGATTACTCAGTTGCGTTATTCTATAGGTGTGCACATGGGTCATCACGCATGCATGCACCTACAGACTGACACAAATGCCATTTTCTTTTATATTTTTTGACCATTCTAAGACAGCAGGTGCCACTTAGATTGGGCAATTAAAAAAAAGAAAGTTGTAAGTGCACACCAAGATTTTTTTGCGGATTGCTGGCAGCAATTTTCCTTCCTGTCCTCCCCCCAAAAATATTTTTGAAAAGTATATTTTTAAAAAGATTGACAGAGGTGGGAGGCAAAAGAGGAGTGGGTGGGGGAGCAGGTTGAGGGAAAACAGTGGGAAGTGGGCACAAGGAGAGACCAACGTTGGGGGAGGGGGGGTAAGCTCATGGGGGAGACGACAACATGGAGGTGTGCAGAGAAGCACGTGAGTGAGACAGCACAGAGTGTCGGGTGTGGGAGCAAGTAGCCACATGAGAGTGGAAGCAAACGCATAGGACGAGGGGTAGTTTTGTGAGTTGGGAGAAATATGAACAGTGGAATTCTGGAAATGCATCCCATGTGATTTAACCCTAAGAAAAAGGACTTCCTTTAAACTGAACAGTGGAAGGATTCAAGTCAGCCAATCAAGAGGATCGTTAGAAGATTATGCTTCCAGGGGAATGACAAACACAAGATGGTCAAGGAAACCCTTCAAATAAAAAGCAGGCAAATAAGTGGCAATATTTCAGCCAGTGTTCAGCAATGGGTAGGCTTGTGGCCCCTGTAAGTTCTTAGAAAGCCTACATTAGATCTTTTGCAACTAGACAGCTAGAACGGTCTGTTAGGCTCAACCTAAAAATCAATTGTGGGTTGTGGGGGTAGGGACACCAAGAAAAAGACACAACTTACATATGAATATAATGCCTACTCCACACAGTACTTTAAGAAACCTGATTAAAGGATAATATGACCTAAATATCATGCATACTATACAAGCTAAACTTTATTTTTTTGATTGAAACAGTGCCATTGAAAGGGCTGAAAAAAGAGGCACAATGTTAGCCACCCAAAGGAAATAAGAGGAATTCTGCAGAATAATATTGGCTATTATGAAGAAGCAAGAAAAAATACTATGACAACCTGTTGACATTACAAATGAGTTGGCTTAATTTTATGAAAAAATTATGCACCTCATCCAGGTCAGGCACTTATCTTGAATAAAAGATGTGTGCGTGGTATAGACCTCTCTTGCCTTACAAGGGATCATAGTGCATCTTTAGATGAGGACATTACAGAAGATCAGATAGCGTTTAGTGACACGACAGACTCCCCATAGAGTTATACAAGATTACTAAACACCATGTTATTAGATTATTATGCAAAATTTTCAAAGCAGCCTTGGCTGCGGGAAACATATTGGAAGAATTCAATTGAGCTAAAATATCTAAATCACATAGAGACCCACAAAGATGTGCTAATTACAGACCCATCTCACTTATAAATCTGCACATGAAAATCTTGGTGAAAAGTTTGGCTTGTAGGCCTAAATGTCATCCCAACTAATCCACCGGATGCAAAATGAGATTTGTGCCTGGTTGCCTGTCTACTAATCACCTGCAACTGTATCACACCTCCTATGGCAGGTGAAAGATTAGAGTATAAAATCATGGCTTCCCTTGAAAAGGTATTTGACTGTATCAAATGGCCCTACTTGTTCCATACCAGGAGAAGATTGGATTGAGTGTATCCTTTATTATCTAGGTTAAATACCCAAAGGTGCCAGTAAATTGTTTATTCATGTACTTTTGAATACAGAGTGGTTCCAGACACTCTTTGGCCGCTGCTATTTTTTTCTGATAGAGACTTCTAACTGCAGATTCCCCCCCTTTTTAAATATTCCCCATGCGTCTGACTGGATCCTGGAAACGTTTGAGCTGTACCACTGCGCAACTGTAGATAGTGCTGTGCAGCTCCGCACTGCTGTCATTCCGCTCCGTAAATGACATGCAAGGCCCTTAGTAGCACCACTTCTGTGTGTTGACGTCAGTCCTTCTATTTCCGAGCCACCAGATGCAGATACCTCTTGTCTCTTTGAGACAGGTTTTTAACAAAATTCTTTCAGTATGCAAGGGAAATGTCACCTCTCAAGACAACAGGTTTAAGTCCTGTAATGCCTGTCACAAGCAAATATCTGTGACAGACCCTCACAAGATTTGCCCGTGGTGCTTGGAATCAAGCCATGACTCCAATACCTGCGGTGCCTGTGCATCAATGAACCCAAAGGGCATACGGGACAGTGAGGCGAGGCTTTACGTCGCCAAGATCAGAAGTCCCTCACCGTGCATGTCCAAGCGCCAGTGTTCTTCCTGGTATAGGAGCCACAGGAGTTGATCCCAAGGTCGATCATCATCGGGCTCTAAATCTGTGGGTAAGTCAGAGAAGAAGCACAAAAATCAAAACAGGATTCGGTCCCTTCCCACCACTCTTGAACTCCTCATAGGTCACGCAGGCATTCCCATGTCTCTCTATCTCACTCCCAAAGTCAGTCAATGTCTGAGCCCATCCCTCCATTTGTCCCAGCACACCTTGAGTATCTGGGGCCATCTGCGTTACCAAGGCTAATCCAAGATTTAAGCGAGGCCATGATCCGACTCCCTCTAGTGCGCCTTCAGGTCTCATTGATCCGTAAGGACTTACATCTGGCTTATCGCTGGTGGGTTCACCCTCAGCACCAGTTGGACCCTCCAAACAAGTTACCAGGCCACTTCCAGCTCCCATCCTAACTCTGGCTTCACAACGCACGCAGTTCCCTGGAACGTCGGTGCCAATTCCATTGTGCGAAGGAGGAGGTACCCATTGTGCTCTCTGAGTCAGCGTCTCTACGACCTCAATCAAGACCGTGCTCATTGCTGTCGAACTACTACCTCACCATGTGACATTTCACCTACACAAGGAAGATCCCGCTAATTACAGTATTTGTTTGGCACAGATTCTGATACAGATTATAATGCATGTAATGAAATTGGCCAATTCTACCATGACGATCTCTAGTATGATGACCTATAAGATGAAAGTGACCTCAACACCTGACTCTGGCCTCCTCATATCCCCGGTACCTCCCACTTAAGAGTGCTTCTTTTGCAGCTGTCATGCGGAGGGTGGCCATAGTTCTCGACTTCCAGCTCCTCCACCTTAAAGATCAAAACCAGTGTCGTGATTGAAGTTCTCTAGCCGGGGCATACCACTACGGAGCACCTATTACCCTTTAACGAGGCCCTCACTGATACTTTCTTAGGGGCCTAGGCCAAACCTTAGTCTGGCCCCCCTTTAAAACCCCAAATTGCAAGACGCATCTGACCTGCCCCAGGTGACCCTGCATTTTTGTCTCCGCACTCCACTCTCAAGAGCTTAGTAGTGCAGGCATCGACTAGCCAGACTAATCCAAACACTTTCCCAGACTACTCCCCCTGATCGGGAGTCCAAAAGAGTAGAAACCTTTGGGAAGAGGGTATTTTCTTACATGAGTTTGGCCCTCAAGTCGGTCAGTGCCATTTGCCCTCTATTCCCATACTCTTTGGGATTCAGTAGCTCAATTCCTCCCAGATGTCCCAAAAGATCTCCGACCTGTCCTCACCCAAGCTGTAGGTATACAGGACAGTCATGACACGCAAATTTACAATTCGTTGTGGCTTTGACACCACTGATTCCATTGCACGAGCCATTGGATTAGTATCGCCATACTTTACAATGCCTAGCTGCAGTCAACAGGATTTTCAGGTGATGTCCAGTTGTTTCTTATCGGCATACCCTTTGATGGGACTCTTTTTAGGGTCAAGGCAGATTACGCTCTGGAGCGGTTCAAAGAGAGCAGGGCCACACAATGCTCCCTGGGCTTATCTGCCTTGCCAACCGCATCAACCCTATTATTTCTTTCGCAGTTTGGGCCTAGTCACCCATCCTGGTAGCTGCATCAACTTCAGCAAGATGCCCAGCCAGTTCATGGCTGTGACACCCACCAACCCTGCTGTCCGGGTCAAGCCAGTCCGACTACTCCCATTCCCCTGCCAACTACGCCCCCCCCCCCTCCCCACCACCAACCACCTGGTAGGATGCAGGATTCAACGATTATTGCCAGGCTGTCAGTGCACCGCAGAGGGCAGGAGCGTCCTGCAGATCTTACAGAAGGGGTATAACATTCCTACTGCGCGGGTTTGCAGAATGGGATATAGTTGTCATGGGGGACTTTAATCTGACTTGGCACTCAAGTGATGACAGTACACATCCCCATGGGGCGTTAACAGGGAGTTTCCCAAGACCTCCCAAACAAGTTTTCCATTCCGTAGACCTCAGGGATGCATGGAGGGAGGTACACCCCACGGCAAGTAATTACACATTTTTCTCTCTCACACATCACACATACTCTAGATTGGACTATATATTTCTGGGTCAGCCCCTGAGACAGAACTTACAAGATGCTACTATACTTCCAATATCTATCTCAGTCCATGCACGGTTGTGGTGACAATGGCGTGGGAGGCCCCACCACTCGATATCGCCGCTGGTTTCCCCACCCTTCTCCTACAAGACATCGCCTGCTACGTGACAATCTTAGGCAAGCAGTCAGGGATTACTTTGAGCTTAATAACCCTCAGGACACGTCTCCAGCTAATAACTGGGATGCTTTTAAAGCATATGTTAGGGATAAATGTATAGCCCTGAACTCCGCCCTCAAACAGAGCCGCGAAGCGTACGTTACTTGAAACGGAATTACGCCAACTAGAGAAGGCTCATAAAACAAATCCGACATTAGCTCTCCAACGGAAAGTCACTGCTGCAAGGGGTATACTAAACGCGATATATAACAGTAGAGCAGAATTCACTCTTCTCCGTCTGCGACAGAACTCCTATTCACAGGGGAACAAAGTTGGTGCACACCTAGCCCTTCAACTAAGAATTAGGCGTGAAAAAGAGTACATTGGGTATTTACACGCACAGACAGGACAGTTAGCAACTTCCGAAATAGAGCCGGCAAGCGTCTTCAAGGACTTTTATGATGCCCTCTATACAGAAGAACAAGTAGACCCCCAAATTCAGACGGAGTATTTGAGCAAAGTGGAACTTCCACAGGTTACTGAGGCCCAAAATGAGATACTGAGAGAACCTATCCCAGAAGAAGAGGTGTGCAGCGCTATTGCCTCTTTAAAACTTCATAAAGCCCCCGGCCCGGATGGTCTCTCAGCCCATTTTCATAAAACCTTTAGTGCTGGCTTGGTTACCCATTTGACCCTTTTGTTTCGGCAATTTACCACCCAAGGGCCCCTCACTCCATCTATGAATGAGGCTTTGGTAACAGTCATTCCGAAATGAGGAAAAGACACAAGCTATTGTAGCTCGTATAGACCCATAGCCTTGCTCAATTTAGACGCGAAGCTGTATACAAAGATCTTGGCATCCTGTCTCGACTGCTTGATGCCTGACTTGATCCCTAGGATCAATCAGGCTTCATAAAGGGCCGGCAAACGCACGATAATGTGAGACGTGTGCTCCACCTCATAGCGAAAACTACGAATAAACAGATACCGGCAGTGCTTCTGGGACTCGACGCAGAAAAAGCGCTTGACCTCGTTGCCTGGTCTTTCCTCTTCCTAACTTTATCACAATTCGGCTTCTGCAACAACTTTATTGAGGTGATCCAAGCTATTTACGTAGCTCCGAGATCAAGGGTATTGGTCAATGGGTACAGCTCCGCACCCTTTTCACTTGGAAGAGGGACGAGAAAAGGATGCCCCTTATCTCCGTTGTTATTCGCCTTAAGCATTGAACCCCTGGCTGCTCAGATCGGGGCTAACGCATTGATCCGGGATATCACCTTTTGGGGAACGGAGCAGAAAATATTATTTGCAGATGACATCCTTTTAACCCTTACTAATCCTGCCTCTTCTTTAGCGACCCTCTTGGTAGAATTGGGCAACTTTGAAACCATAGCAGGTTCCGGGTCAACACAACTAAACCCTTTCTCCTACACTTAACCATGCCCCCTGGAGATATGGAATCATTGGTGACGTCTTCACAATTCCAATGGGCAAAGAAGGATATAAAGTATTTAGGGGTCTGGATCACTCCCAAAATTACAAGCCTATATAAGGCCAATTTTCCTCCACTCCTTCAGAAATTAAAAGCGGATCTTAGACGTTGGTTTTCTCTGTATATGTCAATGCGGTAAAGATGAATGTCTTACCCAGGGTGCTTTATCTCTTTCAAAGTCTCCCATAGCCCTGGAATGTGACTGTCTCCCAACTCTTCGCTCACTCATTACTAGCTTCCTCTGGCAAAACCACAGACCTTGACTACCATATACACTCCTGAGACTGTTGAAAAGGTGCGGGGGACTAGCCCTCCCAGATTTTCACTGTTACTGTAACGCGGCTCAATTAAGAGTGATTGCCGAATGGTCTCTTAGAGCCTCGGACAAGCACTGGCTACACACGGACAGGGCTATAGTGGGGAGGGTCATATGGGACGTTCTATGGAAGCCTAAAACAGAGAGGCCTCCAAATGCTTACCTCAGTATGAATACATGAGCTACCTTGAAAGTATGGGATGAGGTAAATAACCGAGTAGGATGGACAACTTTCCCCTCCCCACACACACCCATACATTTGTAATGTAAATGGGTACTTATAAAGGATGTATGACGATACAACGCGATCATTTAGATCGCAGTACATTACATCGCGGTTTTTACAATGCAAGTCGTTACAACGACTTGCGCTGGAGGGCGCTGGACCTAGGAATAGTATGATTTACTATTCCAACTCCAGCCTACATAACAGTAGGGAAGGTGTTGGAATAGTAAATCACACTATTTCTTAGTCTAGAGCGCCATCCAGCGCAAGTCGTTGTATCGACTTGCGTTGTAAAAACCGCGAAGTAAATGTATTGCTGTGTTTTGACCGCGTTGTAAAGGTCGTTCGCCACTTATAAAGCGCACGGCTACTCCGCAGAGTGTCCCGGCGCTCAAGGATCACGAGACCGGCACCAGCACTATGTCAGAAAGAAAACAGAAAGCTATTGCTGGAAAAGCCAAGTTTTTAGCTGCTTCCTGAAAGTAAGCAGATCCTGGGCCTGTCTAAGCGACAATGGCAGACAACTCCATAAATGGGAGGCCAGCACTTGAAAGGAACGGCCGCCCAGACCGGAGCGGCAAAACTTGGGGATGGTCGTCAAAATCTGCAGTGAAGACCTCAGGGCTCTTTGCGGCACATAGTGCTGAATCCTATTCCTAATATAGAAGCAGCCCGTATCATGGAGGGCCCTGAAAGCCAGGACCAGGGCTTTAAACTGAATCCTCTTCCGAACCAGCAGCCAGTGCAGGGACTTCAGATGGGTAGACATTAGTGCCCTGGGCCCTACCATGAGAATTGCTCTGGCCGCCGCATTCTGGACCACCTGCAAGCGGTTTAATAAGTACTCCGGTAGGCCCAGGTACAGGACATTGACGTAGTCCAGCCTTGATACAATCAGGGCTTGGACAACCGTCTTCCTGTACGTAACCAGCAATAGGGGAAGAAACTTTTTAAACAGTTTTAACAGGCCGAAGCAGGTACCGGCAACTGTTTGGATCCGAGCCTTAATAGATAAGTTGGCATCTAACTTGACCCCTAGGTTCTTTACAGTGCTTACTGAGGCTGCAGGGGGGGGACATATCCTGAGGCCACCACTGGTGCCACGCTTCGCAAGGCGAGGGACCAAAGAAAATGATCTCCGATTTCTCCGGGTTACACTTTAATTGATTCCGCCTTAGCCAGGAGAAGACCTCCGTCAAGCAGGTGTTAATTTCGCTACCTCTAAAATCGGTGCCCTTGTCACAGGTGAACAACATTTGAGTATCATCTGCATATGATACTATTTTGATCCTGCTTTTCCCCCTGCATTAGAACCGGGCCCCTTTGATGCGTGGAGAGAGAGAGGGAGGGTGCCTGACAATAGCAGATCTCCTCATAATTGGGACATCCTAACATTCGAGAATTGCAAAAGGAACTTCCATCTGTCGGACTCTGAGCGATATCACTATAACCAGTTGGCACACTGTGTTCAACAATCCCAGTACAGAGCAGCAGCCACTAGGGAACTTACCCCATAGAACGATTTTGTAAGCAAGCTGGGAGTATTAAAGGGACCATCTCCTTTCTACACTTTCTGCTGCTAGATACCCTACGTGCACCACAACTACAACATAAAACTATGTGAGAACAGGTGCTACAGATGGATATACCAGAGCACAAAATGGACACAACTATGGGGAGATATTGCAAAATGTAATCACTCAATGGATATGAGAGAAGCCCATTACAAGGTATTTGTATCCCACCAAGCTAAAAATAGATGTTCCCTCACACATCAGACCTATGTTGGAGGGGATGCGGTCTTCTGGGAGACTTTAGGCCTATATGATGGGACTGTCCGATCATACGTCTATTCTGGAATGAGATCCTTGCACAGCTCAAAAGCATCTTGGGGTATCCAGTCCGGAGACCATGAGTTTTAGTTCTACTGGGCCTCCGAGATGGTAGTCTGAAGTATCAAACTAAAGGGGACAAAGCGATTATGTGGTTATGCTTGGGGGCGGCGAAGCGGATATTAGCCTCTGCTTGAAAGAAAAAAGAAACTCCAGGGCTCCTGGTTGTGACTGCAAATTTTAGAATAGAGTTTCTTGATCTACAAAGGCTTATTTGCTTTCTTAGTTTCTTTTATGTTTCCTCTTAGAAGGCCAAATGGGCTTTGGTCCACCTATAGTCCTGGGGGGGGGGGGGTCCCTGTAATGAACACTGCATTGTCCCCTTGTGAGGTTCTAGTCTGACTTCACCACAACAACTCATCAGTGTTCTTTTTACCTTCTTTTAGATCCTCAATCACAGTTGACATTTCTGGTAAAGAGCCAAGTTTGTTCACATTCAGTGAACAATGACATAATTGCGAGCAGTCTAGATTCCTCTTTTATAGTGAGAATTAAAGCACTTGACATTCTCTATGACATTCTCTATGATGGAAGCCACAAATATTGCCATTGTCTATTGCCACAGTGAGGCGGGTCAGTTTCGAGCCTCGACGGTGGCTAGGCTGTCCCGAGGCGGGAGCGGAGCCCCGGGCCTCAACACTTTATGAGCTCACGCTGCCTGACCCCGTAATGGCCGCCATGAACCCAGACTACTAAGGCTGCACGAAGACCCCACGAGGCCCTGATTCACCCTACCACAGTAAGGCTGGACATGCTCGACCCCTGACAGTAAATAGGTGGTCCCGAAGCGGGTGCTGAAATGAAATGAAATGAAAAAAACATTTATATAGCGCAATAGCTACCCTGAGGCATCCCAGCGCTGTGGACGAAACGCAGACAGGAGGACTCAGTGGTTATTAAAGAGAAAAGAGATTAGGTTCCGTCCGCATACGGAGGGGGAGTGCATTCCAGATCTTGGCAGAGTTATAGGAAAAGGATCGTCCGCCGCATCTGGCTCTCTTTATAGTAGGCAATAGGGCGAGGGAAGAAAAAGTTGATCGGAGATGCCTGTTTGGTTGGTAGGGTGTTATCAGGGACTGACTAATTAGCGAGCCGGTCTTCCTAAAAGCCTTGTGCGCAATGCACATGGCTTTGAATTGAATTCTCTCCCTGACTGGTAACCAATGGAGACTCCTTAGAGCAGGGGCTGCGGACTGTCGGGGAGGGGTCTGGAGGAGAGTGCGGGCTGCACAGTTTTGGATTACTTGCAACTTACCAATGGTGGATTGCGGGGCCCCCAGGTACAGAGCGTTCCCATAATCCAGGCGCGATAGGAGTAGACCTTGTACCATGATTTTTCGTGCTTGAAATGGAAGGAGGGGAAGTATCTTGCGTAGCATCCTCAGGAGACCAAAGCAAGTGGCCGAGAGTTTCGCAGCCTGGTAGTTAAAACTGAGGGAGCGATCCAGCCAAATGCCCAGGCTTTTGATTTGGTCGGAGGGTACTGGAGCGGGGCCAAGACATTTTGGCCAGAATTGCTCCGTCTTGAGAGAGGGGAGTTCCCGAGAAGCATAATCTCCGTTTTATCCCCGTTAAGCTTCAGGCACGAGTTTTCCATCCACTTAGCCACCTCGATGAGACAGCTCTCAAGATTATTTGCAAATTTTTTGGGGTCGTTTAGTGCCACCACCAGCTGAGTGTCGTCAGCATAGGTGATGATTTTGATGTTAAATGGGGAAACGATCTCTGCTAGGGAGCTCATGTAAATGTTAAATAATGTGGGGCTCAGGGAGGAGCCCTGAGGCACACCACAGCTTAAAGGCATTTGTTCGGAGACCAAAACGCCATCAAAGACCTGAAAGGACCGATCACTTAAGAAGGAATGTAGCCAGGCAATAGCATTGCCTGATACACCCATGTTTTTTAGTCTCGAAATCAGCGTGCTGTGGTTTACAGTGTCGAATGCGGCACTGAGATCGAGAAGGATGATGGCCGCAGAGCCTCCCTGATCCAGGATCCTCCTTGCCTCCTCTGTTACGGCAAGGAGGGCTGTTTCGGTCCCGTGTTGGGGACGGAAGCCAGTCTGAGAGGGATGCAGTAGGTTGTTAGATTCTAAAAACTCTCCCAGCACTGAATTGATGTGCTTTTCTAGTATCTTGCTCATCCATGGGAGTAGGGAAATTGGGCGGTAATTACTCAGGTTATTCTCGTCTAGGTTTGGTTTTTTTTAAGAGGGCCTTTACCATTGCACATTTCCAAGCCGGGGGAACCACTCCGGCGGAAATGGAGGCGTTCAGTAGGTCAAGGACCGTAGGTAGGATGTTTGCTGTGACTTGTAACAAAGCGCAGGGAGGAGCTGGGTCTAGGGGGAACCTGATTTTACCCGGTGCATGATGGAGTCTAGGGATGTGGAGTCTAAGGGAGGAAAAGAATTCAATATGGCTTGAGTTCCACAGACTGACCAGTTAGTGGAGTCAGGCTGGATAGGGGTAAAGGTAGAGTAAATGTTTTGTACTTTCTGATGGAAAAATTCCACCAGATTGGTGCACCGGGATAAAGCATCATCAGAGGTGGGTTGCTTCTGGGGCAATTTTAAGAGAGTTTTAGCGATCCGATAGATCTCCTTAGGGGAGTTGGAGGCTGCCTTAATTTTCTCTTCATAAAAGGCGGCTTGGGCGAGTTTAATTTCTAATTTATAGGTTTTTATAGCTTCCCTGTATTTGGTTTTGCTCGGGACTGCATAGGTTTGTCTCCATTTCCTCTCAAGCTTTTTACAATTTTGCTTGAGCTCCCGTAATTTCGGGGAGTACCAGGGGGACATCTTTGCTCTACCTTTAAGATGGATGTGCCTTATCGGAAGAATAGCGTCGAGGGAGCTTTGGATCCAATAATTAAAGTTCTCATTGGCTAGGGTAGGGTTAGGGTCTTTGTTAGGTCTGGAGTTTTCAAGGACTGAGATCCAGCATTGCCTGGAAAGCTTGGACCAATTACGTTCCCGTCGGGAAGATGAGATGGAGGGAAGAGAGTATTTCGGGATTTCCCAAGTTATGGGAATCAAAAAGTGATCGGACCAAGGAAGCGGCGAAGGCTTACCAGCTGTAAGTTCAAGGCAGTTGCTAAAGACGGGGCCAAGTATATGTCCTTTGATATGGGTGGGAGAGGTTACTAATTGCTTTAGCTGAAGTGCGGAGAGGCTCAAATTAAGTTCAATTGTGGTGTGATCGGAGGTATTGTCCAAATGAATGTTAAGATCTCCCAATATTGTGAAGTTGGACGATGAACAAGCTAAATTAGCAGTAGTTGTCGGAAGAGTGTTAAGGAAATGTCCTAGAGGGCCAGGTGGGCGGTAAATTAATAGCCCAGAGAAAGTGACAGTGGGGGAGAAGTCTATGGAGAAAAGTAGACTCTCACAGTCTGAGACCTGATCTGGGGAGATGCGACACTTAAGGTGGTCTTTGACGATAATTGCTAAGCCCCCCCTCTACCTTCTTTGCGGTCTTTTCGTTGTATAAGGTAGCCGCCAGGGAGATTTTGTGCGAGGACTGGCTCAGATTCATTATTAAGCCACGTTTCCGTGAGGAAGAGAACATCCGGTTTGAGTTCTTCCAATAGTAGTGCAATTTCAATGGCATGTTTAGGGTACGATCGGCAGTTTAGCAAGAGCATTTTTATGTTAGCAGGGTCTATAAGGGAGTTCTGTGTTTTAACAACCGGCCGGAGGTTAAACCCACAGTGGGGGCAGTCAATGTATTCATCTGCTATATTCCACGAATGGCAGCACTTGTCGGATGTCGGTCCTCTTAGATTACGTAGGGTAAGTGGGCTATAGGGTCTGAGGTGGGACATGGGACGGGCAGGGGTTCTGGCCCCTGGCCTCGGCTGGCCGCGGACGGGCGCAGACGGGCTTGCCTTCGGCGCGCCCGCTGCGCGCGTCCGCTGCGCGAGGTTTGTGTCATGTGGGCTAAGTAGCCACGAGGCTCCGCCCCCTCCGGTCTCCTGCCCGGAAGGGAATGAGTAACGTTGCCGGATACTCCTCCACGCAATCGGGACTTCCCGTGGTGGACCGGGGAGCAGTGCGGTTCAAGAGGACAGGTGAGTAAGATAAAAATGCGGCGCAAATAGAACAGATTTAGTGAGATTAAGATATTGTTTTAAAAATAGATATAGCAGCGAGTGGTTAAAAAAATTCAGTGGCAATCAGGTCAAACCAACCAGCAGCGAGTCAAGTCAGCCTGTTGAGGTAATTAGCAGCGCTGTTGCCTGCCTTCAGCCTACGCGCGTCCGCTGCGCGAGGTTTGTGTCATGTGGGCTAAGTAGCCACGAGGCTCCGCCCCCTCCGGTCTCCTGCCCGGAAGGGAATGAGTAACGTTGCCGGATACTCCCTCCACGCAATCGGGACTTCCCGTGGTGGACCGGGGAGCAGTGCGGTTCAAGAGGACAGGTGAGTAAGATAAAAATGCGGCGCAAATAGAACAGATTTAGTGAGATTAAGATATTGTTTTAAAAATAGATATAGCAGCGAGTGGTTAAAAAAAATTCAGTGGCAATCAGGTCAAACCAACCAGCAGCGAGTCAAGTCAGCCTGTTGAGGTAATTAGCAGCGCTGTTGCCTGCCTTCAGCCTACGCGCGTCCGCTGCGCGAGGTTTGTGTCATGTGGGCTAAGTAGCCACGAGGCTCCGCCCCCTCCGGTCTCCTGCCCGGAAGGGAATGAGTAACGTTGCCGGATACTCCCTCCACGCAATCGGGACTTCCCGTGGTGGACCGGGGAGCAGTGCGGTTCAAGAGGACAGGTGAGTAAGATAAAAATGCGGCGCAAATAGAACAGATTTAGTGAGATTAAGATATTGTTTTAAAAATGGATATAGCAGCGAGTGGTTAAAAAAATTCAGTGGCAATCAGGTCAAACCAACCAGCAGCGAGTCAAGTCAGCCTGTTGAGGTAATTAGCAGCGCTGTTGCCTGCCTTCAGCCTACGCGCGTCCGCTGCGCGAGGTTTGTGTCATGTGGGCTAAGTAGCCACGAGGCTCCGCCCCCTCCGGTCTCCTGCCCGGAAGGGAATGAGTAACGTTGCCGGATACTCCCTCCACGCAATCGGGACTTCCGGTGGTGGACCGGGGAGCAGTGCGGTTCAAGAGGACAGGTGAGTAAGATAAAAATGCGGCGCAAATAGAACAGATTTAGTGAGATTAAGATATTGTTTTAAAAATAGATATAGCAGCGAGTGGTTAAAAAAATTCAGTGGCAATCAGGTCAAACCAACCAGCAGCGAGTCAAGTCAGCCTGTTGAGGTAATTAGCAGCGCTGTTGCCTGCCTTCAGCCTACGCGCGTCCGCTGCGCGAGGTTTGTGTCATGTGGGCTAAGTAGCCACGAGGCTCCGCCCCTCCGGTCCTCCTGCCCGGAAGGGAATGAGTAACGTTGCCGGATACTCCCTCCACGCAATCGGGACTTCCCGTGGTGGACCGGGGAGCAGTGCGGTTCAAGAAGACAGGTGAGTAAGATAAAAATGCGGCGCAAATAGAACAGATTTAGTGAGATTAAGATATTGTTTTAAAAATAGATATAGAAGCGAGTGGTTAAAAAAATTCAGTGGCAATCAGGTCAAACCAACCAGCAGCGAGTCAAGTCAGCCTGTTGAGGTAATTAGCAGCGCTGTTGCCTGCCTTCAGCCTACGCGCGTCCGCGAGCCCTGAGTCTCAACACAGCATGATCTCACTGTGCCTGACCCCGTAATGGCCGCCACTCTCAAGACCATTCGGGGGAGAGAAAAAAAAGAAGAAAATAAATAAATAAATAAAAATATAATTCTTCCACCAGCAAGGACAGAATTACTCCACAGACCGTACTCAGTCTCCGCGAGTTGATTGATCCCGCTCCCCAGGGCACACGAGCACAGGACTGAAGCGACCCTGCGAGGGCTATCCTGAGTGCACTAAAGTGCCTGACACTAAGATGGCCGCCCCAGGTTGAATTCACCGATCTTTCCTGATTACTTCTGGGGAGCCAGGAGATCTCGCCAAATCTAAACTAAACAAAGACCGGCCGCAAGAGGGTCTCGATCCAATGCCCCTCCAACGCTCCGGACATCGCAACAAGGACTCTCGTCAGTGCAGGCAGCCTCTAGGTGCCTGTCCCCAAAATGGCCACCAGGGACTAAACAAGGGCCGTCCACAAGAGGGTCTCGATCCAACTCCCCTCCAACGCTCCCAAGGACTCACAGGTTAGTGTAGGCAGCCTCCAGACGCCCGTTCCCTAAAAGCCCACCCGGGACCCAATCTCTGAACCACCGTCGCATCTCTGCAGAGGTGTCCCTGCCACCTATAGAGAGTACCCTCAACGATACAGGCCCCCTTCCCAAGATACCAGTCCAGCACAGACTCTCAAACCTGGTCCTAGAGAAGCCCTAAGCCGCACGCCCCCTCACCACTGGACCGTCCCTCCCGGGAAGTCAATTCCTCGAGCTCCCCAAGCCCCCCCCACCCGACCAGAAAGCACTCTCTGACAACACTGCTATTACACCCCTGAGGGATCCCGCCTCCCTCCGAACCCATTCACAATGCCCCCGGCCACGCTAATGGTTGCCACCCCACGAACACCGAAGTACCTGAAACCCCACGGGCCGAACTCCTTCGCGATTACTTTCCCTCCAACCTCACAAGTAAAGCGAAGAGACACTTCAAACATAGACTGATCAGACAGCACCCCGAAACACTAATCGTGGACACCTTCCACTGCTCCTCCAAAGGGCAGATAAAAATGGATCTCATCTTCCACACTGAAAGACCCGACAATTGGATCACTATCCTCAACACACATCTCCAAAACTACCATCACATCCCATAGTCGCAAACTGACGACCTCTCTCCCGAACCACCAGACGCTGAGCGGCAACATCTACATAACCATCTACTTGAATGACACAGTCCTGATACAGGCTAAAAACGATAACCTCGAGGTTTTCGACTCCCTCTTCCCCTCACTAAAAAAGGCACCCTTGCACACTACCCGACCCGGCCTGACCCCTCTCTTCCCCCCAGTGAGCCCTCCACGTCAGGTGAGGTGCCAGACCCCTCTCGCGTCCTCTTCGAAAACCTCCTCCCCACCCCCTCGAGTCACCTCCCGCAACTATGCTCCTCCTAATAACGATCCCATCCCCCCTGGCGGACGACCCTCCCACCCCTGCCTCCTCTCTCATCCCATCCAGCCAACCAGGAACGAGCATTACTCCCAAGCTCAGTCTCCCTACAGCTCCACCCCGCCCTCAGGCCACACGAGGCCTAATCCTCGTTATGAGCCAACACTCCTCCTGCCCATGATCCCTCCCAGAGACAAACCAGGCAGCTCCTCCCCCAACAGCCACTATGACTGGGACCCACCCCCCTCCCCTCGGGCAATACTGCCCCAGGCACCCCCCTCCCACCTTGGATAACATGACGCATCGCCTCATCCTCCTAGAAACCCAGCTTGAAATCCTGATCCGAGGCCTGAACGAAACTTTATCCAACCTGGTCACGATCCGAAAGCCCACTCAGCCACCCACCTCACCGCCAAATCTCACCCAACCCGGGTGTGCCACGGCACCGCCCCCCAGCGGGCCCTCTGTCCCCCCCAGGTCCTGGCCATCGAACAACAGAATGGGTACTGAGAATCGCTCTGAGAGACCCAGAAGAGCAAAAGCCGCACTTTCCTCCCGGGAAGCGGCATAACCTAGCCTCAACCTACGACTCTCCCTCTAATCCCTCCCCTAAATCCATGATCCAAGTAATTACGGGAGTCGGAAGAGAACACCTTCCATCGAGAGACCCTAGACCCCCAGCTCACCTAACTTTTCTACCTAGGGCCCCATCTACTAAGAATCCAAGCAACGAAGGGTCCCCCATTAACTGCATGCTCCTAAACTGCAGATCGGCCTCTAAACATGCAACCGAACTAGCAGAAGCCATCCTCTCCCATGATATAGACATAGCATTCATCACGGAGACCTGGCTCAACAATCTCTCCTACCCCAGCATTGACATGCTGGTGCCTCCTGGATTCACAATGATCAACAAAGACAGGAAAGTGCAAAGAGGAGGGGGCATAGCAATCATTCACAAGAATAGCATTTCCATCACGGAAACTGCCTCCTGCCTGTATAGCTCCTTTGAATGTCTCTCAGTCAACATCAAGACAAGTGATAACAGGCCATCTCTCTGCCACCTCCTGTATCACCCTCCAGGCAACTCCTCCGAATTCGGGGAACACCTCTCTGACTTGATTGCCCATTGCTCACTCGGAAACTCAAATAACATAATTCTTGGCGACCTTAATCTAAGATGGAATGAAACAAAAAACCCGCTTATTCAAACCCTAAACAACCTCCTACTAGAAAACAACCTGACCCAACATTGCTCAGAAGAAACACACCACAGAGGAGCAACCCTCGACGCAATTATTGCCGAAAGCAATGCAATCACCATCGACCACATCCTTCCCGTAGACTGGTCCGACCATCACATCATCCTTTTTCACATCAACCAAGCGGTCCTAACAACACCCCTTGCAGGACCCCCCCAAATGGATTAGGAACACAGCTCAGATCCCTCGAGCGGATCTAGAAGAAAGAAGAAGCGCGCTCCTCCCCAACATCACTGATCACCTCCCAACTAGCGAACTCACCTCTCTACAACTCGAACATGACGCTCACCCTGGAACAACTTGCCCCTCTGAAACTAAAAAAACCCAGGAGCATTCCATCCAGATCATGGTTCACCACTGACACCAACGAAGAAAGAAGACATCTAAGAGCCTCAGAAAGAATCTGGAGGAACAATCCCACCGCCCTCCATCGTGATCAACTCCAAGCAGCCCGCAGGAACTACAAAAAGCACATTAAGAACAAAAAGACTTCTTTCTTCTGCTCTGCGCTAGACAACGCAAAAACAGACCCAAAGAGCTCTTCAATATCATCAGGAAACAAACCTCTAAGCCAGTGACCTCCTCAACTCGGGCATCTAAAGAACGATGCGACAACTTCGCCATCTTTTTCAACGACAAAATCGCCAAGATCGATCTCTCACTTGGCTCCAATCTCATCCCCTCCACCGAGATCCAGGCGTCTGAAACCAACGATAGCGATTCCTTGAACCCCCCAAATCACTGGTCCTCCTTCATTCCCATTCAGGAAGCAGAAATAGTCAAACTAATCTCCAACGCTAAACCCTCATCCCACGCCCTTGATCAGCTACCCCTCAACTGACCAAGGACTTGAAGCTCGTCCTAGCCCCGCTATGGTGCAAGATCATTAACAGCTCACTGAGATCAGGAGTCGTACCAGACTGCCTCAAAGTTGGTCAAGTCACACCACTGCTGAAAAAGCCAGGACTAGACACTGAGGATCTGAACAACTTTAGACCTGTCTCGAACTTACCGCTTCTGTCCAAAATCCTGGAAAGATGTGTACTTCCTCAACTGACCCAACACTTGGACAACATCAACTTTCTAGATCCCCATCAATCGGGCTTCAGAAAAGGCTGCAGCACTGAAACCGCAATCCTCAATGTCATAGACGACCTACACAAGTCACTCGACTCGGACCAATGCTGCCTTCTCATCCTCCTGGACCTATCGGCTGCATTCGATACAGTCGATCACAAGCTTCTCATCAAGGTTCTACAAGAAAGGGCTGGTCTTGGAGAGACGGTCCTCCAATGGTTCTCTTCCTTTCTCCACAACCGCTCACAAAGAATAAAAATTAAAAATTTCGAGTCCGACATCCACCCCGTTAACAGGGGTGTTCCACAAGGGTCAGTGCTCTCCCCTCAGCTTTTCAACATTTACATAGAACCCCTTACCACTCTACTCAGGAAATCCAACATCCCTTTCCACTTATATGCTGATGACACGCAGCTATATCTGGAAACCTCCATTGACGACATCCAGAGACTCAACGCCACGCTTAGAGAGGTTCAACATTGGCTCTCAAGTAACCACCTGAAACTCAATCAAGAGAAAACGGAAATACTCCTCATTTCCAACAAAGACGAAAACCCCCAAATTGCAGAATGGCTCAAAGCTATTGACGCCCTCAAGGGTAACCTCATCCTGGCGGATTCGGTAAAATCTCTAGGCATCACCCTAGACCCGAAACTGGACATGAAAAAACACATTACAAGATCCGCTAGAAGTTCCTTTCTCAACTTGAAATTACTGTACAAAATAAAACCCTTCCTCCCGCCCAAGGACCTGCAACAAGCCACCCAAGCACTGGTGCTCTCCAGAATCGATTATGGGATTGCAGCCCTGACCGGTACAGCAAAATCCCACCTCGCCCCCTGAAAACAACCTTTAATGCAGCAGCCAGAATGGTCACCGGTACTAAGAAATTCGAACACATCTCCCCTGCACTCAGAGAACTTAAATGGCTCCCAATTGAGCTGCGAGCCAGCTTCAGAACAGCCTGCCTCACGCACAAAGCCCTGCACACAGGCAAACCGGAATACCTAGCCGCCAAACTCAAAAGGGCCGGCCAGTCCAGGAACCTCAGGAGCTCCAACACTCTGCTACTCATCCCGCTGAAAACTCGCGAACAAAAAACTGCGGCCAAATCGTTTGCTGGAAACGCCCCCAAACTCTGGAATTCCATCCCCCCCACATCAGAACGATCCCCTCGTTTCCAAAATTCAAAAACCTGCTCAAAGTCCTCCTCCTTGACCGCTCTCGAGCAAACCGATAGGAGCCAAGGAAGTACCTTAGCCGGCATTCCACCTAACTTCAACTACGTGACCGGTGACACTGACTCTGATCAAGAAAACGTTTTGGATACTCGCATTGCTGGATCAAGAAAACCTTTTGGATACTCGACTTAAGGAATGTGGATTATTATTTTCATAACCAAGTCACTTTCCAGGACACTCTGCATATATTTTCCTGTGTAATGTGACAGAACTGTAATATGCTCTGACGTTATAGGAGCATTTTTACTGATATATCTATTGTATTTGTTGCTTATATATTCATGTAACATTTGTGGTTTATATGTGCATGCAATGCTAGTTTGACCTGCACCCTCCATGCTCCTTCTGCTCGATCACTCCTTTGTTTGATCCGTATCCGGCACGAACCCCTATGTTCTTCTATATTCTCTGTATTGCCTATTTGCACATAAGCTACTTGCTGTGAAGCGCTCTGATACCCTCGGGTCCAGCTAGCGCTATATAAAACTCCCTAAATAAATAAATATGTGAATGCCTAGTTTGTCTGATTTGTCAGTTTAAGGCTGCCTAACATGAAATTCAAGGACCGATTCAGTGAGGACAGATTTACATGAAGCACCAAACAAGATCCGAGAAACCCAATTGAATAGAATGCTTTGCATGTTTATTAATTCAACCCCCACTCTAGAATGCGGGTGGCAAATGGATTAAGTATTAATTGAATTTTGAGGAGGGAAGGAATGATTATATTACAAAAGCAGGGAAATAAGCACCTCCAAATCCATGAATCAACTGAGGAGTTTGGGTCGACATTTTTATGTTGCTAAGAACTAAATAGCTAAAAATTTTAGCTTGATGAACTCTAGTTGCAAAAACATGAGTATGTAGCCGCTAATTAAGCATTTTCCAGTATGAAGATAATCCCTGCTCCTGCGCACTGAAATAGTTAATTTTGTTTGAGGGGGAGGAGTGTGGGGGGGTGTTAAAGGAGGAAATTGGAGCCGTACCATTACTCTCTCTCCTCATTTCTGTGAAGCTGGGTTTTTCTATACTTTCATCCTTGACCAGTCCAGACATTCCACCCTCTCCGATTCCCCCAGCAGTAGTTTTAACATTTTAAGTAGTTTCAAGACCACTGAATATTTCTTGTCTGAAATTTGGCGTCGATGTTCAACATCATAGTGACCAGTCTTCCTGATGACGATGGCCCCTCCCTTGTCAGCCTGCTTGATGGTAATTTGAGTGTCATTTGCAAGGGACTGCATCATGGTCAGTTCCAAGTTGAACATGTTGTGAAAAGAAGACCCACAGGTGCAATTTTCCACCTTCTTGAGTACTGCCTGTTCGAATGTCATTATCTTGTGAGGAATCATACCTGCAGAAGGAGTTAAAGTAGAAGGATTCCAGAGACCTAACTCAGGGGTCTCGTTAGTCGGTTGGTCATGGAAAAACACCTTGAGGCGTATTTTTCGAAATAATTGGTGTAATTGGTCATCTTTGGGGCTGGGGACAAAGCCCAGGCCTTTCTGTAAGACAGCAGTCTCAGTACTAGACCAGGCTCTTGTGGAAAGATTCTCTGCTTGGTCCACATTTTGTTACTGGTCTAATATAGTCTCCGTACTCCCTATGCAGTTATACCAGCCCCAGACCGATGTACACCTTTACGAGGTCTTGACGGATCTCTACTCCTTACTGCCATGTATTATCTCACCCAGCATCTCAATAACATACCTCTCCCCGTGTTTTACCGAGTCTTTACTTTTGCATTACGAAGCCCGTAACTACTATGAGGGCGCTTGTTGCTGGAACATGAACATAGATGCTTAAGTGCTACACGCTTACAGCCTTTTCCCTTAACAACCTGAGTCTTTCTTTTACTCCAGACAGTGTGCCACTTCTGTGATGGCGCCCTTTGCTGGACCCATCACTTATAGATTTCCCAGTGGTAAGCACTTTCATAATCTATCAGTGACTACTCCAGTTTTTACTTTTACTTAAGACAGCGCGCCACATTCAAGATGGCGCTCATTGCTGGACACATTATCTATAGATGCCCTAGGGGTATGTGTGCACCTTGGCTACATGTTTCTTCCCTTTGCTCAGCAGCCTCGAGGCTTATTAACTGTCGCCAAGATTTCTTGTACTTGGTTCTACTTACTGTAATAAGAGTCTGTGTCAATTACGTGTATAGAGTTAGGTGTTTCCCATAAACCGCGCTCTACATCCAAGATCACATTGCACCTGGATGTACACTCCTGTGACGTTCCAGTGAACTGCAACACATGTTCCCACTTGTGACACGCTCATTTTGCTTCTTAAACGCCGCCTACTCTGCACACCAGTTACCTCTGTGGTGGCAGAAATTGGGGTAGATTGTTCGCAAATTGCGCTCTTGACAAACCGTGAGTATTGACTCCTATGGACTGGCTCCCCTTTGATATTCCAACTAACTTATTCGTATCCGAGTAACGCTTATGATTATCTCTGCTTAGGTTGCTTAGCGCCAGTGAGCGTTTACCGAAGCCACTTATTTTTGGGGTATAGTACTTCCCCTTATATGGTAAGACTCACTTTTTGGGACATAGGCATTTGCCTTTTTCATTGTCCCTGAACGGCGCATTTGGGCTTTGGTTGTGTGTTACGTGTCTGTTGTCCGCGTGTGTACTTTTATTGTTAGGTTAATTTTGATGATGGTGCAGTCCACACCTGCACCATTAGGGTGGAGATGACCTAAGCATGCACCTTTGCAACTGCACAGCATGCCATTGAATGTTAATATGTTGATCTGTTTTGCTTTAGTTTCTCTTTTCAGGTTTTTAACCCTGAAGGTATACTACATATTAGTGTGATTGCTGTTGGGTACTGTTTAGATATCGTGCACTCTTTACCGATCCAACCACGAGTAGATTAGGATCTTGGTCCTGTTGAATTGCCATGATCAGCTTTGACATTAAATAGGCAAGAAACATGTCAACCTTCTTTTAAGTATCACTTTTTGAGCTTGTTTGGACCATTGTATCCATTTCTAGCCATTCATTATTTTTAACGATAACAAGGGGACCCATATATTAAATTTACTTTGGGTGCCAATTAGTTGTTTTTAACCTCACAATACACCATTCTACTCACATTATCACACCTAACACTGCACCTCACTCTTCACATTGGCAAAAAACAAAAGAACTCCGGGAAAGAGCCCCCTCACAGGGCCTGTTGAGCATTGCAGCACTGGCCCAATGAGGAGCTGCCTGATGATGAAGCATGACAACCCATTTTGGTGTTTGAGGGCTCTTTCTCCTGAGGAATCAGATCCCCCAATCTGACGCTTCAGGCCTTTTCTGACCTCTTACTCCCCGTTTGGAATTGCATACTCTTTTGACTTACAAAGCCTTATTGGGGTGGTTTATGCTGGACCTTCAGTCACCCCTTGCCCTCCCCCCTCTGTTCTTTCTAATGCAGCTCTCCACTTTAGACAGTGTTAGTCTCACTCAGCACACTCAGCAGATGCTCTGCAGGTCTGCCCTTCCATTCATCCATGTTCATTTCAGGCAGTCTAGCCTTAATCCCCACACGTTGCTTCCCTAGACAAAAGGAGGATATGGGCATGATAAATAGTTACATAATGCAAATAAATGTGGCTTGCTGCATAACTACAGTAGTCAACTAGCTCTGAAATTGTACTCCTATCTAACTCTGATTTGATGCTACTACTCTTGGCTGAATAAAACATCCAAACATGGGCTTCACATTTTTAGGTTGTTTCCAGAATGTGTCCATTCTCAATTATTTGGCTACACGCTGGCTCCTTGTTTACTACATGACACAATTCTCTCTTGCATTTAGTCCTAATTTGAATGCATTAACTATTGAAGACAAATTTGTTGCTTTGTCAATGCTTTATATTTTATATGTTTGCGAAAGCAAGATTAGTGATTTTAATACATAGCAAAGTGGTTTTCCTATCCAGTAAGGTGTCCAAACACATTGATTGACTTACGAAATGCCATATCGCAACAATTCTCTCTCAATGTGCCGAGAACTATCTGGAGATGTTACTCTTTCCAGTTTACTTTCTTTTTAATGCCGGGTGAAATGTTTGCATAAGTTCTTTTGTTTTGCTATACACTTCTTATGCAAAATTCCTGAAATTGTGCCTAAGTGGGCAACATGAACGTCCAGAACGCAAGGGGCTATTGTTCATGGTACTCATTTTTTGCGCTGTTTTCTGTGGACAAAATGCATCCTCGTGTAAATTTGCAGAACTTTTCCAAAATGTCAGATAATTACGCAAAAGGCAGTATTAATTTTGCACACCCTTAGGTTCATTTGTTTCAAACAGTATGCCAATTTCTAACACTTGAGAGGAACTACAGCTGTTTTATATTGTTTTTGCATCAAAATGATGAAAGTTCTAGTAATTTACTGCTCATCCGGCAAATCAATTTTTGCACTTAAACGTTAACTTTTCCTGCCTGTTCTTTATAGCAGCCTGATGTACTACAGGCTGGTAAAACAATCAGTAGGTCTGTTTTTCTTGTATATTCATGTTAATGTAAGGCAGATTCCGTTGGCTTAATTATGTTTTTCTTTTTAAGATGCGAAAACCAAGACCTCAACGGGAGAAGGCACAGTGGGAGATCGGCATTGCCCATGCTGAAAAAGCTCTAAAAATGAGCAGAGAAGAGAGGATAGAGCAGTATACCTTTATTTATGTGGATGAGGAGCCAACACATTTGCCTGAACCAAAAAAGACTGTGGCTGCTAAAGTGGAGTCTAAAAGACATCGAAGGTCGAAGTCTGTTTCAAGCAGTGAGCCAGAACAGACTAACGTTGAGGCAGCAACTATTCCATCTCCTGGTCCAACACCTGAATCCCCACTGTCTCCCGCTCCCTCCTTACCAAACACTGAGGTGCGGAGACAAAGTCTGAGGAGACTTGTGAGTGTGGAAGAAGAGCTTCCTCCTGTTAAAATAGCGTGGAAAACAGTTGCTGCTCGGAAATCTCTGCCTCCTTCAATCATGATGCACAAGGGAGGCCTGGACCTTCAGAAATGTAACATGTCTCCGGTGGTGAAGATAGAGCATGTATTTGCTCTTCAGAGCGCTGCAGGGGATGGCAAATTCATTGACCAGTTTGTTTACACAACTAAGGTATTTACTTGTCTTTCATCTCCACTAAACCATGTCTGTGTAGCCTGGACAGCTTTTGTCCAGTAATTCCCTTTGGGGTATGGTATGTGTCAGAAAGGGGGTCTATGTTGCACAGACCTTTTTGACTATGGGCACTCTTGTACATTTTGTTGCATTTTTGAAAAATATGTGTTTGTATGCAGATGCACAGAGTGTAATGTGCTATTTATTACCGTTGTTGAGTGTGGGAAAGAGCCATGATTTACTTTTATTAATGCAGTTGCTCTAAATAACATGGGTTATTAGGCCACATTTCTTTCCTCTGCTAATTGATAAAATGTATGTTTGTAGCATGTGTGGCTCTGCATATTCCTGCCATTTAGTGTTGGGCTCGGACAGTTGCAATTTGTTTTTCTTAAAAGAAGTCTTTCGAGTCACAAGTTCTCATTGACTCCCTTCTCTTCTTGAATGTGCATAGGCACCGCCTCCCTTGTTAAATTGTTTTTACTCCAGTATTGGATCTTTCATAGATTCACATGCTTGAATCATTCCCCATCATTGAGATGGGAGTCCCACGAAACCATTAGAAAGCAGTGCAATGATAAAGATAGACTAGAAAGGCCCTGAGCCCCTTAGTTTAGTAACCTATCCTAGTCGTTTTTAAAAAAGAGACTAAACTTACGGTTCAACCAATCAGGTTGCCACACCCTCTAGAACACTTTTGTGTGAAGCTCCAGTTCCTCAGATTTTCTACCACACGTCGTGTGAGGTTGTCTCCGCTGAGCTCTGCTCAGTTCTACCTGTTCCATTGCTTTTGAGAGTATTTTTTTTATATAACCTTTCTCTTTACCATCTGCTTCAGATCTGATTTAAAATGTCAGAACAAGCCAAGAAAGTTATTTTTCGAACCTGTGGGACTTGTGGCAAGAAAAGGCTCTATTCAGATGATCCACACAAAGATTGCATTAATTGCCTTTACCCATCCCCCAAAGCCAAGGATTGTAAGGTATGTCATACCTTTTCATCTAAAACCTTAAAATACAGAGAGGGAGGTTGCTCTTGTGGATCCAGAAGCTTAAAACTAAAAAGGACCCGGTTTCTGATGATGGTGAAGAGTCTTCATCTTCCTAAAGAAAACTTTTTAAAAAAAAGAGCGAAACCGTTTAGATTCTCATTCTCCTCATGAGCCTCCCAAAAAATCTTCGAAAAAGATCCACCATGGGTCTCATAAGGAGAGAAGTCCATCTATGTCAACGCAGGAGCAACACCGAAGGCCCGATCTCCTGCTGCTGCACCTTCACCCACCTCCGGACCCCAGCAGTACCCCCCAGCCCACCGGAGGCCAGCACACACAAACCACAGAATTGCATCCTCAACGTACGCTCCCTGCACAGACATGCCATAGAAATCTGGGACCTCCTTAAGACTCACACGCCCAACGTTGCCTTCATCACAGAGACCTGGACCAATGCCAGCTCCGCACCCGACATCGCAACCGTCATCCCCGACGGCTACAAGATCCTGAGGGAGGACCGCCCCACCTGCCCAGGTTGAGGGCCTCACCATCATCCACAAAAGCTCCCTTTGCATGACAACCACTGACTTGGATGACCCCTCGCCCCCCATGGAACACATCCACCTCCAGACCAACCCCAGAACGACGCTCCGCTGAACCCTCGTCTAACGACTGCCTGGCCCCCTCGCACCGTTCACCAACGTCATCACCGACCTCATCGCACCCCATGCCCTCGCCTCCGCAGACTACATACTACTCGGATATCTAAACTTTCACCTGGACAACCATGATGACCCCAACACCACCGCCCTCCTAGAAAACCTCACCAACATTGGACTGAAGCAACTTGTCTCTGCCCCCACTCACACAGCAGGCCACACACTCAACCCCGTCTTCGCTGGAGGAAACAGCATCTTCTTCAGCCCTACCACAGAACTCCTCTGGACTGACCACCACTGCATCCACTTCTCCTTCAGAAAGCCCGCCGCACACAAGCACGCACTCCGCCTCCCACACAGAAACTGGAACAGTCTCTGAAGAATACATCCCCTCCGCCCTCACCTGCACTCCACCCCCAACTACGACAGACGCCAACACCGCGGCAAGCAGCCTCCACCAATGGATCGCCAACTGCGCCAACACACTCGCCCCCCTTCAGAACACTGCAGGACGACACAACAAGAAAGCAAACTGGTTCAGCACAGCCCTCCTAGAATCCAAGCGCTCCTGCTGAATACTGGAAAAGACGTAGAGAAACAGCAAAACTCCGGAAACTCGCACTGCCTACAAAACAACCACCACAGCTCACCACAAACTCATCAAATCCACAAAGAAGAATTTCCTTCAAGACAGAATCCTCTCCAGCACTCACAACATCAAGGAACTCTTCTCCAGCATACAGGAATTTGCCAAACACAACCGCAAGACAACAGACGTCCCCCCTCCCAAGACCTCTGCAACAGACTCCTCTCATTCTTCCACCCCAAGATCAAGACGTTCTACGATAACTTCAACCAAGACCTCTGCACCGCCTCAACCCCCACCCCCAGCGAGGCCACCCAACAGACCCTACTCACTTGGACCTCGCTCATGACAAAAGACACTCCAAAGACCATGAAGAGCATCCACTCTGGAGCACCTTCAGACCCCTGCCTGCCATACATCTTCCACAGGGCCGCAACAGTCATCGCACCCGAGCTACGTCGAACTATCAACTGCTCCCTCGAGACTGCCACATTCTCCGACAACTGAAAGCGCGCCAAAGTCAACCCCCTCCTGAAGAAACCCTCCGCAGACCCGGCGGACCTCAAGAACTTCAGTCCCATCTCGCTTCTTCCTTTCGCAGCCAAGGTCATTGAAAAGGCCGACCACACCCAGCTAGCACACTTAATCGAAGCCAACCACATCCTAGACAACTCCCAATCCGGATTCCGCAGCAACCACAGCACCGAGACCGCCTCCTCGTCGCCACAGACGACATCCATGCCCTCCTCGACCAAGGCCAAACAGCAGCCCTCATCCTCCTGGACCTATCAGCACCCTTCAACACCGTCTCCCACCGCACACTAACAACCAGACTCCACAACGTCGGCATCCAAGGAAAAGCCCTAGACTGGATACGCTCATTCCTCACGGGCAGAACACAGAGAATAAGACTCCCGCCCTTCCTCTCAGAACCAACAGGGACCAGATGCGGAGTTCCCCAAGGATCCTCCCTCAGCCACACCCTCTTCAATGTCTATATGGCCCCCCTCGCAACCATCGTCAGAAACCACGGGCTCAGCATAGTCTCCTATGCAGATGACACCCAATTCATCCTCTCCTTCACAAAGGAACCCAACGTCACCAGGCACAACTTCCAAGAAGGAAGGACAGCCGTCACAACCTGGATGAAGAACAGCTGTCTGAAACTCAACTCGGAGAAAACCGAGGTCCTCCTCCTCATCTCCACCCCCTCCGCATGGGAAGACACCTGGTGGCCCCCCTCCCTCGGAAACCCACCCACCTCACAGACCATTCACGCAGCCTCGGTATCATACTGGACTCATCGCTCACTATTAATCGTCAGATCAACTCCGTTTCCCCCGCATGCTTCAACACCCTCCGCATACTACGCAAAACATTCAAATGGATTACCCCTCCCCCCCCCACCCCCCCGACTCCAGGAAAATGGTCACTTACGCCCTCATCACCAGCAGACTCGACTACGGCAACGCCCTCTATGCCGGAATCAACAAAAAACTCCTCCGCAAACTACAGACAGTCAAGAACACCGCGGCCAGACTTATGCTTGATATCTCATGGCGCAACCACATCACCCAACACCTCCGCGACCTCCACTGGCTCCCCGTCGAAAGAAGAATAACTTTCAAGCTGCTCACACATGCCTACAAGGCCCTCCACAACATCGGACCACAATACCTCAACAACCGTCTCTCCTTTCATACCCCCAAGAAAAACCTCCATTCAGCTGACCTCGCCCTAGCCACCCGTCCCATGCTTCTACAAGAACAGAGCGGGTGGAAGGTCCTTATCCTACCTCGCAGCCAAGACCTGGAACGACCTCCCCCTTCACCTCCGGCGAAGTCCGACACTGCACCAATTCAGGAAGAACCTCAACACCTGGCTCTTCGAATGATCCTATGGGAGCTGCTCACACCCCCTCCCCAGCGCCTTAAGATCCTAATGGGTGAGTAGTGCGCTTTACAAACCCTGATTGATTGATATTTTTTCAGAACAACTCCTCACGGGTCATAAGGAGAAAACTTTCTCTTCAAGAAGGCCTGAGAAATGCGGGTCTGCGCTTTCTACACCTCCGCCCCAAATCCTCCGCAAGTTAAATAAACTGTCATCGGCACAGTTGATGGAGAGATCATCGATAAGTTCACCACCGTCCACGATGACATCGTAGTCAATACCATCGACTATGAGGACAACTACGGTGGTTTCTACGATGTAGACTATGGCAACGGTGACCACTGAAGCTATGGTCACATCCTCGTCATCGACGATGACCACCTCATCGACGACTTATTCTACTGCACCAATACCGTTGATGCTGAAGATAATTCCTACCTAGTTGACGGCTGCAACTCCATTGACTGCAAAGTAATTTCCATCGATTTAGACAGTGACGCCGCCAACGACCTCGAGGACGAGGGAGAAATTCAAAGAAAAGCTACAAAAGACAGAGAAAACGAATTATTTGATGCCAGAGTATACATCACCCAGCAAGGTATTAATTTACTATCCAGCCACCTCCTGGATGAGTATGATTCGGACGATGATGGTCCTTTTGGTGTCGTATCCAGTCCTTCAGAACTGCATCTGAAGTATCAAAAAGATGGTGATGACAAGGAACAAGGTTATTATGAGCAAGGATATAATCCTCTTCAACAGGAACAATTTCAACTGCAGTATCAGGAGGAAATGGTATATCTCCCAAGATCCCTCATCTCTGATCTTCTGTGTATGATGGCGGACTATCGGAAAGTTTTCCACTTGCATCATCTTCGCCTAGGCAGATGATCCCGCCTCCAAAGACGACTCCTTTGCAGCCGTCTACCCCACAAATGCCACTAACTTTGCCTCCAACTCTATCTACAAGGCATACTCCACAGTCAGTGCCCCTCCCGGATACTTCACCCTCAGCTGATAAAAGAGAAGAGGGTGCGCTTCGTGATATTCATGATGAATGGCATGACTACCTTATACTAGCACCGTCATCTTCCACAAATTCACCTTCTGAGGATATAGAAGGTTTCCGTAATCGCTCTGAGAGAGCGGCAAAGAGGTTTGATTTTCCCATGTCGACAAAACAGACAGATTGCTTTTATACGATTTCAAGAACCCCTTCCGTAAGAGCGTCGGGGCTATACCCATAGTGGATTATATTTGGAACGAGGGGATTCAAACCATGAAAAATCCAGCCACAGTAGCTGCTGTGTTACCATGCCTGGATAAGAAATGTAAAGCCCCAGAAGACTCTCCTGCATGCCTTATCGGGCATCCAAAACCCGACTCCGTGATCACCCAGGCTGCCCAGTATCACTCAAACAATCTGTTTGCACCAGAATCAGCAACCCCCGACAAAGAGGATAGGCTCCGTGCTTTTTCTCAATGTCAGTGCGTACAGTGCGAGCAGCAAACTCTTTGACAGTCCTTGGGCAATATGATCTCCAAATGTGGTCAGATATTGCTAAATACATTGACCGCCTTCCCGATGAAGCGAAAGCTGAAGCCTAACAGATATTACAGGAAGGAGAGCGCGCCTTATCGGCGATCATTGATTGCGTCATGGACTTAGCCAACTCTGGGTTTCATCAACTGTCAGTGGCACCACCTCCTTCAGACCGGAGGTTCAAAGTAAGATCCTAGACCTTCCATGCAATGGCGAAGCCTTCTTTGGAAAACATATTGACAATGCTCTTCAGGCAATCAAAACATCAGGCAATCAAAGCAGACACTGATACTGCTAAATGATTGGGAACCTAGCAGTATCAGAAAATACCTTTTCGAGCCGCACATGGAAGAGGGCAGTCCTCCTATAGAGGAGGTTACCAACAATATCGGTACCCAATGTACTCAACATCGTCTCAACAATTTCGCCCACAGTTCCAACAGAGGCAACACCCGCAAGCAGCCTATACTAGACCACTCCAGAAGGGAAAGTTGGAACGGCAAGGAAAGGACAAAGGCCATCGTCCGTGACGAACTACAGGCACCGGCCACATCCCCATCTCTTACAACATATTACGGAGGGAGGATAGCCAAACATTTCTAACAGTTCAAGGAAATAACAGACGAATGGGTATTGGAGCTCATTCATTTCGTCCACACATTGGAATTCATCAAAAAACCACCCGACCGCCCCCCCCAAAGGTCAACCCAAAAGCATCTACAGCTCCTCAACCTGGAAGTCAACACCATGCTCAGAAAAGGGGCCATAGAATGAGTTCTAGGAGGCCAGAATGGGAAGGGTTTCTATTCCTGTTTCTTCTTGGTCTGGAAGAAGTCCAGGGGAGTGACGACCAGTCCTGGATCTGAGAAACCTAAACACCTATCTCAGGAAACAAACGTTCTGATGGTGACTCTTCAGGATATCCTGCAACTTCTAAATCAGTGAGCTTATATGACCACCTTCGATCTCCAAGATGCATATTTTCATGTCCCCATTCACCCACTACACTGAAAATTTCTCAGGTTCACAGTAGCCGTATCAGTGCAAGGTCCTCCCATTTGCCCTCAAATTCGCCCCTCGCATTTCACAAAGTGCTTGATTCTAGTAGAGGCTTTCCTGAGATAAAAGAAACATCAAGTGTTTCCTTACCTCGACAACTGACTGGTCAAAGCACCTTCCCACCAGGTCAACCACCGGCTACCCTGGATACAGCGCTAAACAAAGTGTATCCCACGCCAAAAAGACAAATGAGATTGTTAACTCTGGTACAACTAGTACAAAGAAAAAAGTCACTTTCCGTTCGCCTCCACAAGTCCCTCCTAGGGATGATGTCATATTGCATTTCTCTAGTTCCATTCTGCTGTCTGCGCATGCGTCGGCTACAGGAAGAATTGGACAAGCAGTGGCTACAAACAGGCTCTTTCGATGATCTCACCCAAGTCAATAGGTCTGACCTTCAAAGCTCAGGCTTCTCTGTTGGTTGTCACCACAGGCGCTTCTTTAGAGGGTTCCCTCGCAATCCTTATGTGATTCTCTCAACTCCTACTTCATTGAGAAAATTGCCACCATTAAGGCTAGCATTCCTACCCTCATCTCTTCTACGACTTTCCCAATTATATGCCAAAACCCACTCCTACTTGATCGAATTCCCCCAATCTCAAGGAAAGAATTCCTTGTTTTACTTTAAAAAGTTGGATCCGGTTCCCCCACTGATTGCTGTCCTCCTCATATTTTACGGGAAGCTTTCCTCACCTGTCCAGACCCACCCCTTTCATTCCTGAACAACTCTTAAACTAGACATTGTCCCCGATATCTTTAAAAGCGCTGCAATTGTCCCGATCCTGAAGAAGCCCAGTTCTGACCCCTGGTTCTTAGCAACTACCGCCCCATTTCCCTTTTGCCTTACTTAGGCAAAATTTTAGAAGCCCACGTGGCAAACTGTCTTAGCTCCTTCATTGAACACTCCCACTTCCTTGACTCCCACCAGGCCGGATTTAGACCTGCACACTCAACAGAGTCAGTCATCCTTGCAGTCATGGATGAGCTTAGAAGGGGGGCCGACAAAGGCCTCACCCAGGCCCTGGTACTCCTGGATTTGTCAGCTGCTTTTGACACGGTCGATCATGGCCCCCTGATCGACCGTGTCAGCAATGCCGGGATCCAGGGTCTGGCGTTGAAGTGGATCTCTTCTTTTCTTAGTAACCGATTTCAAGCAGTTCGCCTTGCCAACTTCTCCTCCAAAAAAATGAAATTGACCTGCGGGGTTCCCCAGGGTTCTTCCCTCTCGCCCCTTCTTTTTAACTTGCCCTTGATTTGGTCTCTGCATGAAAGAATGGTCGAAACTTTTAACTACGCTGACGACCTCCAGCTGGTGTTTGACATCAATTCCTCCATTTTTTCAGTGTCTAATTTCCAGTCTACCTTGAGCTTTATCAGTGAATGGATGAATGACAATCAACTTAAACTAAATCCTGATAAAACCGAGCTGATTCTCACACGAGGAACTGCTAACCCATGGAATTCTAATTTTTGGCCTCCACTGCTAGGTAGCCCCCCACTTCCAGCAGGCTCCGTTAAGAGCTTGGGGATTGTGATCAGTAATGATCTATCCATGAAAGCCCAGATTGGCTCAGTGGTCTCTGCCTGCTTTTTCCATCTACGTAGAATCCGGAAGATCAGTAGATTCTTGACCACTGAGGCCTTGACTCTGGTTATTCTAGCTTTGGTAATCTCCCGCATTAATTACGCCAACTCATTATATGTTGGCATCCCAGCATATCAATTACATCGCTTGCAGTTGGTGCAAAACCAAGCGGCCAGGTTAATCTATCGTCAGCCCAGACACCATCACGTTAGACCTCTGATGAAGAGTCTACACTGGCTTCCGGTGGCTAAACGCTGTGCCTTTAAGCTGGGATGTACCATCTTTAAAGCCCTCGCCGGGAATGGCCCAGCATTCATTTCCTCAAGGATCCAGCGCTATATCCCTTCCCGGGAACTGCTCTCTTCCAATCTGAACTTGCTGACCACTCCCTCATTCAAACGCAAAAAGCACGGGTGACTCAGATTTGCGGTCTTGGCCCCGCAATTTTGGAACTCGCTTCCTGTAGAATTGAGGTCGGTGACTCCCTATGCACAGTTCAGGAAGCAGCTTAAGACCTGACTGTTTTCCCAAGCATATGAGTAAGCTAACTGTCCCGTCGATGCCGCCTCCCCTCTGTTCTCAGCGCCATGAAACCGTTTGGTATACGCGCGCTTAATAAATATTTTTAACATAACATCTGCAGGATCTACAAGTCTGCGGCAAATGGGAACCCTCTCTGCTGCTTCTACACATCAGTCTGCTTGAACTCAAGGCAGTACATCTAGCCATGCAAGCCTTTCTTCCCAGATTACAAAATTCGACAGTGCTCATCCGCACGGACAACACCACGACCATGCACTACATCAACAAACAGGGTGGCACAAGATCTCACCTGTTATCCCAGGGAGCACAAAATATTTGGGAATGGTCGATTCGTTACAAAGTGCTTCTGAGAGCAGAACATGTCCCTGGGAAGCAGAACGGCATAGCAGAATGACAACAGCTTGCCACAAGTGGGATATGAATCAGGAAGTCCCGGAGAACATGTTTCACCAATGGGGCAAACCGAATCTAGACCGGTTTGCAACATCTCGGAACCGAAAATGCCGGTTCTACGCAAGCTGGAATCCGCAAACGGGATTGTATGGGAATGCGTTTTGGATCAAATGATCCTAAATCTTTTCCTACGCTTCTCCTCCGATTCCTCTCATCCCAAAAGTTCTCCTGAAGATGAAAGCGGAACCCTGCAGGATCATTCTCATAGCTCTGAGATCGCCATGCCAACACTGATTCACGGAGTTACACCTCTTCTGAGAGACAGCACATCGAACTGCAACCACTTCCGTCTCTACTGACGATGAGCCAGGGCCAAGTACTATACCTGGATCCCAAATCCTTGCACTTGTCAGCCTGTCTCATGTATTCAATTTATTTGCCCATTCGAACATCCCGGGCGAATGCAGAAATATCTTAGCCAGAGCTCGTGCAGATAGTACAAATAAAACTTACGGTCTTAAATGCAAGCGATTTTGTATCTGGTGTCAACCCTTTAATGTGCATCCTATGTCATCTGCACCGGAAGAGAGCCTCCCTTATTTCTTACATCTAGCAAAATCGAGCCTCACTCATGCTTCCATTAAGGTTCACCTAGCAGCCATTTCCCGCTTCAGGAGATCAGCGGCGTCACTTTCATTATGGTCTAGCAGACTCATCAAGCAGTTCCTCAAAGGGCTGTTTCGAGTCTTCCCGTCAGTCTGGCGTCGTCCTCCTTTTTGGTAACTCAATACCGTACTTTCACAACTTATGAAAGACCCTTTTGAGCCCTTACATAAAGCGAACATTAAATTTCTCTTTTGGAAATAGGCTCTTCTCTTGACTCTACCATCGGAAAGGCGAGCCAGTCAGATACAGGCTTTCACCATCCATACAATAGAGTGGTTTTTCGAACAAACCCAAAATTTATTCCAAAGGTTCCATCAGATTTCCACCTGAATGAGCCTAAAACGGCAGCAGAAAGGACATTACATTCTTTGGATGTTAAGAGGTGCCTGAAGTTCTGCCTCAACAAAACACCTCAGGAAATCCAACCAACTCTTCGTAGCATACAGCACTCGGAGGAAAGGCTATCCTTTATTAAAACAGAGCATAGCAAGATGGGTAAATGATTCTACCATGTGAATCTATGAAAGATACCAATACTGGAGAGCTTCAGTTACAGGTAAGTAACTTAATTTCTTCTCCACCATCGGTGCGGGCATGAACCAGCACTGCTTCCAGTTTCGTCAAGTTTGTCGCTTCCCGTCATGGCCTCGGAGTCTGTTACCTTCTATCCCGGTGCGAGAAGACATTTTGATGCACTTTTCCACTTTTACGGTGCATACTCTGCTCCTCAAGCACATTGTCGTCAAGCGACCGGGCCACTCGACCCTCAAGGTCCTTCAGGCCACCACGTGCTTCAGTCTACCTTTGGAGAATGAAGATGCACCTGAGGTAATGTAATGGACACCCTTCAGAAGATGCCCACAGTGGCACTCTAAATGCCCCTTAGCCGATTTCCATGCCGTCTGCAATCTTTGCCTATCACTGGAGCATGATGAGAGCCGATGTGACTCCTGCTTGAGTTTCCGCAACAAGAAGACTCTGCGCCAGCGATGCGATGGTGGGCTCACATCAGAATATCGAAGTCTTCTTAGGAAACGCCGGACATCTTAGTGAGGCTGACCTGTTCAGCGTTGAAGGAGACTAATCGGGTGAGGCCTGACGATCCTCCATTTACCTCAGTCGACTACCATCCTTGTTTGAAAACCATGCCTTGCATGAGTACTATTTATACTGAAGCCTCTGAGACCAAAAACTGCTGCACGTCGGAGCAGAGCACCACCCCTCTTGGGGACATGTGTCAAGCCATATGCCTAAGCTGCCGCCACCTTCAGGTGCACCACTGGAGAACTAGTCAACACCGAAGCTAGGCCTCGGAGCCAAGGAAAGATGTTTCCAGGAGCCTCGGCCAGCCTGGAGTCCAAGGACACCTGTCGGCGCCGACACTTCAAAGGCGGCCCCACCATTGAGGCCGAAAGCGCCATCGGCGCCGAACATGCCGCCGTCAATACAGAAATCACTGTCTGCTCAGAAGCCCCCCACTTGCCACAAGACTGAGAAAAGCCCAAACCTCGAGAGGCTACAGCAGGAGCTGGATGAGTGACAAAGGAGGACCATCATCCACCTGCACACAGTCAAGATCACTGCCTCAGAACAATTCTGCCTAAGAAGTGCAGGCTCGCTTTTGAAGAAGTCCCGTCACCAGACACTTCTGTGCCTCCTTTGCCCTGAAAGAGTCATAAGGACAAAGCTTCTGCTCCTCCCTCTGCTCCACCACCACTTCCTCCTCCCTCACCTTCTAAGACTTCCCCTCATGGGTCACCAGAGTCATACTCTGATACAGGCAGTCCTAGCCCCCATTCCCCATCTGAAGTCTTTGCCCCAGTATACCATGGCCCCTCAGATGATCGTTGGGAGTATTATGACCTGGACTCTGACAAACCCAGATCTAGAACATGTCCCAGTCAGGGCTTCCACATCGGATGACACCTCAGAGTATCACAGCATTATTCAACGCATGGCCACCTATTTCCCCTCTGAGGATGATGTTTGTAGAAGGCTAGCTCAGTATATGGTGTACACCTATTGGTGAGGAACCCTGTACTGAGTCCAGGCAACCCTTAGTGATAGTTGTAGTGGTGCCTGATAACCAAAGCTCTCAAGGGGAAGCTGTGGAGCAGCTAAGGCTTATTTAGGAGTGTGTAAAGTGGGTACATTACCACACAGTCAGTGAAGCTTACACACAAGAAAGACCCAAGCCATTGTTAGAAAAATACCTTCTACACCAACACTAAAACTACTTTGGTAAATCTCCTACCCGGAGATATCAGTCCACAATAAAATTTACTTCAAAACAGGAAAATAAAGCACATAAAACACATGGGCCCCTAAGGGTGGGGGGTCAAACCATATGCTAAGTAAATAGAATGCGAGGTGAGTACCAAACCAAGACTAACACCCAAGGAACTAGGGATCAGGGTAGCACGGAACCACCACAGGTAAGGGTTGCTCGGCGCCCATGTGAGGAGGTGATACCCCGGGTCAGTGTCCATAGGCTAACGTGGGGAAGATGCGGTTGGAGTTTTACTGTTTCAGGACCCTTCCCAGCGGACCCTGAGGAAACCCGTTGGATCCAGGGAGGATGGAGGACACCCCCACCCGTGGATACCCAGAGAACCAGGATACCTACACAAGGGTGCATTGGTGCAAAGTGGTGTCGGAACCGCCTGTTGCCGTCAGTGGGGCACCTCGGATGTCCAGCTGCTACAGAGTCTCGTGGACCAGGTCAGTGAAATCCAGGTGTGGATTCCGGATGAGGAGTACCTGCAAAAGAGTCCAAACCACCCGGAGGTGTCAAGGAGGAGCAGGAGCAAGATGCCAGCCCTTGTCAGAGGTACTTTGCTGTAGCACGGGGGTCTTGAAGATGCAGCTGTGGAGCCCAGGTGTTGATGCAGGAGCCCTCCGCAAGCTGTTGCATGCCGTTTGAGGAATGCAGGAGGGTCCGAGGCCAGCAGGACCACCAACAAACCTTGGCAACCGCAACAGATGTCACAGGAAACAATGCTTAGTCGCAGACCAGCAAGGTCTTTGGAACTCACCCAGCAAGAGTAAGTCAGGCCCGGCCCTCAGCAAGCAGGAGAGCCAGCAGGAATTGACGGAGACCCCAGGAAGACCCTCTGGCAACAGGCACAGGGAGTCGCAGGGAGGCCTTGGCAGCACACAGAAGATGGATGCCCACGTCACAGGAGATGCAGTTGGGACGTCACTCTTGGAGCTGTGTGAAGCTTGAGGTTGGGGCTTCTTGGAGATCGAAGAACTTTTGTTAGTCTCCCAGGTTGCAGGGAAGACTGGTCAGGCCTCTGTAGAGCCAACAACCCACCGCCTTTATTGTAGAGCCGGGAGGTGTCCATGGGACAGCAGGATCCACAAGTTGGTTGTCGAGTTGCCTGCAGATGCGGTGAAGTGACTCCTTCACTCCAAGTGAGATTCCTTCTTGCTATCTTGATGCATGCAGAGTCATGGGGGACTCGGGAGGATGCACAGCCACGGAGGTAGCAGAACTTGGAAAAGCACGGAGATTGCAGAACTTGGAAAAGCACGGAGATGAAGTTGCAGTCGGAGCCTTCCTACCAGAGGCAGTCTTTTTCTTGGTTCCTGGCTCGGTCCAGCGGCAAAGTTCAGTATCCAACAGCAGAAGAATCTTTAGACAAATCTTCACATGAAGTCAGTCGGTTCTAGAAGACGAAGTCCGGACGAATTTATGAATCCACCCTCAGGAGAGCCCTTAAGTAAGCCAGAAAGGGGGTAGGACTACTTCTGCGGTGACCCACCTATTAGGGGGGAGGGGAGCAGGGATGCTACTCTGGTGTACTGACCTGTCAGATGCTCCCAGGGGCTTCTGCCTATCTAAGATTCAAGATGGCAGAATCAAGTGGCTACCTGGCAGAGCTCTTGGCACCCCCCAAGTTAAGAGCTGGATAGGGTGCTGTAAGGCCTACATGAGGGGTGACTTATAGATTTTAAGTGCAGTGACTGGGATATAAGGAAAACCTTATATCTGAAGTGAAAGGTGCATGCACCATTTCACACCGGCTGCAATGGCAGACCTGCACACACAGTTTGCATGCGCTCCCATGGGTGACACAATACATGCTTCAGCTCATGGGAGACCCCTGGTGTACCAATGCCTTAGTGCTATATACTAGGTGTAGGAAGGTGGAATCTGACTGCATGGTTGCCCCCACTTTTTTCTTGGTGTTTTGCTGGTTTTCGACTTAGTTTGCCTGGGATCCTGCTATTCAGGACCCCAGCCTATCTGCTATCCCCTTAAATTGATTGTATGTACTTTAGGTACACTCCAGATTGGATTCTGGGGTACCCTTGTGAGTCCCTAGTATATGGTATACTATGTACCCAGGGCATAGGTACCCCAGAGGCCTACCAGGGGCTGCAGCATGTATTGTGCCACCCCTGGGAAGCCTGTTAAAATGACACAACAGGTCTGCTAAAGCGGCCTGTGTAAGGTGGTGTATCCACCCCTTACTGAGATATAGGTTCCCTATATCTCTCCATATCACTGCACATGTAAACCTATCAGTCACCCCTATGGCAGGCCTTAACAATCCTGAAGGCAGGGTGCTGGGTTTCATGTGAGAGGGTGCCCATGCATGAGCAGAGCCCCTCTGCAGCTTTCGGAATCTTTATTCCGGGGTTGTTTGTGTTGCAGCCAGACCATATACTCTTAAGTGCATTATAGCCCCGCGGTAAATGCTAACTTGAGAATGGCTGCATGGAAAACTGTCGTGTTTGGTGTCAAACACCTTGGAATCATACCTCCACCCCAGTACTGGGGTGGGAGGTATGATTCCTCCCTTCTAGAGGGAGCCACATGGCATCACCGGTACAGCCGGTACCAGCTTAACAGAACCCTGGCATCACAAAATGAATGCTGCAGCCACAGACACGAGTCTGCCCTCCTGCTGCTGGACAAAACTCCGGCAGGGGAGGCCTGGACAATAGGTTTCCTGTCACAGGGAGGTGTGACCACCTCCCAGACAGGCTTTAGTGTATTGGGGCTGGGTGGGTGCACTCTGTGTGCTTTGAAGTCTGCACTGGGGGCACATTTGGTGTCCCTGTGCATAGTCCAGCTCAAACCGGTTGCAGGGGCACACAGCCCCTGCTCTGGTGCGAAACTGGACATAGGAAATGGGTGTAGCCACCCCTCTTTCCTGACCCTCCCATAGGTGGGTCCCCAGAGTTTGTCCCACCCCTTCCTTGGGTATAAAGTAGGAAACCCTGACTACAGGACTTTAGATTACACCTGGACTAAACTCTGATACCAGAAACCAAGTACTTCGACGATCTACACTACGCTGGATGACTGAAGAATCTCCCTTGGAGTAAAGGAGTTACTCCCCTGCAAGGCAGGCACCTTTAACGCAACTGACCGGTTGGCATCTCCGAGCTCCGACGGACTCCGAAGAATATTGCCACACAGGAGGTGGGTTTTCCGAGGTCTCTGAGGTCGATCTGTGCCCACAGCAAGTCTGAGGCCCGAATCCCTCGTGGAGACCGTGCAACCCGAACCCCTGGACACCGCGACCATTTGCAGAAGCATCAGCTTTCCGGCGACCCCTGAGGCGGAGCTTTGGGTTACTTGTAGCCCTGACCCCAAGCAGTAATTGCACCGAAGATTGCAGGCCTACACTCAACAAGTGTTCTGTGGGCCGCCATTTTGTGATTCCTCTCGAGGTCCCTTCGCGATCCCTGGTCCGTTGACCTGTGGGTCCCCAAGAAGGCAACTCTAACTTTTATTGGGCTTTCCTGGTTGCTCCAGACGTGCCCGGACTCTCCATCGCTTGGGGAGTCCCCAGGACCTTGCTGGCCGCACAGAAGCATCTTTTCTCTTCCTGCGGGGTTGCTGTTGCCAAGGCTTGTTGTGGTCAATCCGATCACCGACACCCCAGAACGCGACATCCTTCGTGGGACAGCTCGAATCCGGCTCCTGGTCGACGTCTCCGGGACCCCGTGGCTGCAGAGTCAAGCTTCACCTCTTCGCACCTGAAGCACCCGACATCGGTGGGCATTCGATTGCTCCGCTCCTGGTCACTGGCTAGTGACCCAGACTCTGTCCCCTCTGCTTTCAGGTTCTTCCCATCTTCGATCCAGGCTTGGATCCACCCGGACACTTTTCTTCTTCACGGCAGCAGCACTTTGCAGCAGATTGCCATTGAAAACGACGACGATTCCCGACACCCTTTGACACCTATGCACCCGGCTTCCCTGGGTGAGGTAAGTCGAGTACTCTGGTGCTCCCGTGGGTGTTGGCCCTAGAACCCCTTAAGTCTAAAGGGGTTTGCTCAAAGTCCTCTCCTAAGTGTCCTTTATCTTTAAAATTCCAACCGCGACTTAACGCATTGAATCCTACGGCGCTCGTGGCTGTGTTCTCACACTGCACACGTCCCCCGAGGGTCCCCTGTGTCACTACCTTGGGTGGTTCCTTGGGGTCCCAGCGATTCTACGTGCTCTAGGCACTGTCTAGTCAAGTCGTGGTTCTTATACCACTTTCTTAGTATATGGTTTGGTCTCCCCCTGGAGCCCACTGTGTATTGTGCTATATACTGTTGTTTTAATACTGTGATACTGTGTATCTTGAACTCTAATCTCATAAAGGGATTAGTAGTTAGTGTTTAGAAATAAATACATATATTTTATATATATCTTGTGTGGTTCTCCTTTCATTTAGTTATTCAAGAGGTTATAATCTGGTAAACCAAGCTGCTTTACACTCCTTCAAGACTTAGCCTGAAGGCTGCTCTCCATAGCTACCACTAGGATAGCTTTCAATAAAGGTTGTCTTTAAACCTATCATCAATAAGGGTCGATTGGACTGGTGCAAGGTGCCCACTATAACTAGTGGACATTATATGCCAGGCCAACTTTTCACATTGGTGTGCAGCAGTTGGATTCAAGCTTGCTATTGCTTTACCAGATAATCTCTTTGAAGTGACTAACTGAAAACCACTATAGGTACATAGGTACATATAAATCAAGTTTAGAATACAGTAAGTTCTTCTGAACTTAGAGTTGTGTGTCAAGGGCTTAGCACACCCTTTCTATAACTCAAGAGAGTTTCAGTTCCCACTAGAGTAGGTAGGTACATACACCACACCACACTAGAATGTCTTCAAGGCCTGAAGTCAGTGACTCCTTGCTCACTAGGTATGACACTCTCACATTCCAGGAATTGAGAAATATGAGTACCTCTAGGAGACTGAAAAGAGGGAGACATGCAAGCACTGAACGCCTCATAGAGGCTTTGCTGTTAGATGACCTCAGAAAGACACCAGGGTCTGATCAGGCAGGTTGGGTGGGGCAGTAGAAGAGGAAAGGCCAGGTAGTGAAAACTACTATGACCCAGACTCTGATGCTGGCCAGGGGGATCAAAATGATTCCCACCTGGAAAATCCAATTCTTCCTGAAGGTGAGGAAGGAGACCCCAGTGGGGTTCTCTTTACCCCACCTGGAAGGGATAATAGTCTACCAAGAAGATAAAGATCTCCTTCTCAGGAATCTAATCATTCTGGTACTTCTATAGGGTCCTCTGCTTCTCATAAAAGGGCATCCTCTTATGAGAAGAAGTGCCAACTGCTTGAGTTTGAGAGAGCTAAGCTCAGAATCAAGAGAGAGCAATTGGCCTTAGACAGGGCATCCCTGGAGCTTCAGAAAGCTTCACAGAAGTTGGGGCTAGAGCCCCATGGTGGCAGCAACAGTGTCCCTAGGAGTAGAGAAGAGACTCATCCCCATAGG